>CM074723.1:70457140-71057140 GCA_037306005.1 Rhinophrynus dorsalis | reverse complement strand
AGGTAGCACTGGGTATTCACGGGCCTCAGGCTTATCTCCTAGCGACCCAGCAACGGTTTCCAGTTCATTTCAAAGCATCTGAGTTCCTCCCGTCAGAGGCAACATCAGGCAACCCATAGAGTATGTCTCCCGTCAGAGACTCAGGCATTCTTAGCTTCAGCATTCTCCCGTCAGAGTTTGCTCCGTAGGCCTTAAATTAGACCCTCCCGTCAGAGGTTTTTCTACTTTTTAAGTTAACGGCAGTATCTTACTCTATAGGATTCACTTAGGCATCCCTCCAAAGCCCTACTCACTCTCCCTCACCTGCTTCCCTTCCCCCTTCCCCCGGCTCAAGATATTCCCCTCGACCTGAAGGTGAAACAGGTTCATCAGGGAATTTTCCACAGCCGGGATTAAACACTCCTGTTGGACGAGCTCTGGACCTCCCGCCTCCACCTTCCTCCCGTTTCCTCGATCTCCAGAACGAGGTACTATCAGGGTCAAGGGGTACGAGGGATCCATCCCGTCGACAGGTCTGCTTCCTTGTCCTTCTTTGTGTTCTCCTTTATTTCCCACGCATCTAACAGTCTGTATTATCCCCCGCCAGCCATGGAAGAAGAACCAATCCGGTCCGAGACAACACAGGAAATCGCCCGGCAGGATAATCCAGCAACCCCGGACGCAAGAAACCAACTATATAAAGAATGGACCATCGCCCGTATTACATCTGAACTCACTCGCCGCCATATTCCTTTTTCATCTTCAGCCAGGAAACCAGAACTATTCCGCCTCCTATTCCCCCCCCAGACTCCTCCCTCCCCCCCTTCCCCCCAAGTCATTCTTAACCAGCCGGGTACTCCCAGCACGTCAATTCCAGGAAACCACGCCACACAACTCGACAACATTATGCAGATTCTCACATCCATGTCCTCAGCCATGACTGACATGCAGGCTAGAATCATATCCTTAGAATCCACGTCTAGATCATCCTCTCAAATAGGAACACCTCCCGCATCCTCCCCTAACCAAGGTAACTCTAGCTCTACTCTTAACCCTCAGATTACTCCTGCACACATGGTACCAGCCAACCTACGTAGAGACATTCTAGAGGGAAGGGATGTCAACCTGGTTTCCCTTCTTATTGCTACCCAAGACTTAGCAGTTAACCGCACGGTGCAATGCGGGGATGTTGCGGTAACTCTAAAATCTAAAGACCCTCGCTTATCTAAAAAACTCACCATTCCGGAATTTGTCTTGGCGTTCAGCATTTTTCGGGATATCCTGTGTTCATCCTTTCCCTCTAGGAGACAAGAACTGGACCAATACCTATATATATTAGTGGACTTGGGCTACCGCTATGGCGGATTTAGTTACTACGACTATCACCTCGCTTTTTCGGCAAAAGCTGCAGCAGCCCTAGAACAATTTGGCTTTATGACCAACTGGGGTTCTCTGGACAACGAACTTTTTTGCCGCTACTTCGCGGGTCTGAAAACTCCAGTTTGTCCATCTTGCCAATCAGCAAATCACAACCTCAGTTGGTGCCCCTCCACCTGGCCAAACTTGTCAGCCCCCACTCCTCCAGTTAACATCAGCGACAGGGCTCCCAACCCACCGCCTACTAGTAACAGACCTTCAGTTGACAAGCTGGGCCGTCCCATCTACTACATGGGTTCCTCACCCATCTGTAATAATTTCAACGACCGAGGATGTTTCTTCCATAATTGCAGAATGCTCCACATGTGTTCATTATGCCATGACTCTCATTCACGTATAATTTGCCCTCGTCAGGGCCGCATCAATAAATGACTAGGCAATTTAAATTTAAGTCTCCTCAAATCTTTGTTATCACGGCACCCTGACAAAAACATGTCCTCTTTTATTCTAAAGGGCTTCCAAGAAGGTTTTCTCATCGGTACCCTGGCACTTCCATCCCATTCTCTAGAATGCCCTAATCTTCAATCCGCCACGTCAGACCCAGCATCAGTCAACGCCCTTCTCCAACATGAGTTAGCTAAAGAACATCTGATCGGCCCTTTTACATCTCCTCCCTTTCCAATATGGCGCACTAACCCGATAGGTATTGCCACTAGGAAATTTTCTGACAAACAAAGACTCATTATTGATTTTTCTGCTCCTCACTCATCCCCCATACCAAGCATCAACTCCCTTATCCCATCAACTGAATTTTCACTCGCATATCACAAAATAGAACATGCCATAACTCTCATCCAACAGGCAGGCCCAAACTGTTGGCTGTCTAAAGTAGACCTAGAGAATGCCTTTAAAATAATTCCAGTTCACCCGAATCATTGGCACCTGCAGGGTATCAAGTGGCAAAACAATTACTATTTCGCCACTCGCCTCATATTCGGCTCTAAAAGCAGCCCAAAAATTTTCAATTTTTTCGCTGAAGCCTTGGCATGGTCGCTTCTGAACCACTGCAAGTGCCCTATGGTTTTACACTACTTGGATGACTTTTTACTAGTCGAACCGGCCAGTGTACAACCATCGGCCCTTCAATCCCTAATCAAATTATTCCACGATCTCAATATTCCTCTCTCACCAGGTAAAACTTTCGGCCCCTCCACGAATATTGAATTCCTCGGTATCAACCTAGATTCCCGCAATATGGAAGCCAGCCTTCCGGGGGAAAAATTTCTCGCATTCAAGCAATAGTCCAAAATTTTTCCTATAAATCCTCCTGCACTAGGCATGATCTACAGTCCCTCCTCGGACATCTCAACTTTGCTACCAGAATTATGCCTCAAGGCAAATCATTTATCTCGTACCTCCTCACTCTCTTATCTATTAGTAACGATTCAGTACCAATTACTTTAACCACGGCTGCACGTTCCGACCTAACTATGTGGGCTAGTTTCCTCAAACACTGGAACGGCAAGTCCATCCTTACCAAACCAATCTCTCCCTCTTCCCCGGCCATTTTTTCCGCGGCATCTAAATCAGTAGGTTACGCCGCCTTCTTCAAGACCGATTGGTTGCGTGATTCATGGCCCATCCAGATCCAGGTCTCCACAGGATTATTTAATCATGAGGGGGCTCTGGAGCTGGTTCCGGTTGTAGCCGCAGCCATGGTCTGGGGCCACCAATGGTCATCTGACTCAATAACATTTCACACAACTAATCCTTTCACAGCAGGTCTGATTAACAAAGGCAGGTCCGCTTCTAAACACATCATGCCATTTCTGAGGAAACTAACATGGCTTTCCCTGTATCATAAATTTACTTTTTCCGCTAATTATACTCCCAATTCCAATTACTACCCTGCTAACACTCTCCTTCTCGATTTACAGACTTTTCTCACCCTCAATCCCCAAGCAAACCGCCATCAGACACCATCTCCTCCTATCAACTTGTTAACCCTCGGATGACAGTCCACCCTGTCACAGAGACCATCATCAACAGGGCCCTCGCTCACAGTACTAAAAAAAGTTACGCTTCAGCATGGGCTACATTCAAAAGATTCTTAATCCTAAATAAAACTCCGGGTAATTACTCTATCAACACCATATTAGATTACGCAGCCTACTGTCACTCAGCATTGCTCCTCTCCCCACATTCAATTAGGTTACATCTGGCTGGCATTAGACACCACCTATCCTTCATTCAGCCAGAACGTCCCTCTCTTTTCACGAATTATCACGTTAAACTTTTACTGAGGGGTCTCGACAAAACACCACAGTTGCCCGCACGAAAGAGACTGCCAATATCAGGCATCCTCTTTCGCAAACTGTATGAATTTCTGTCCTCAAACCCTTTCGGCACTAAGGCCAGTCAAGTGTTACTCGCAGCCATATGCTTAGGTTTTTTTGGATTTCTGAGACCAGGTGAATTTTTAAAATCACATTCATCAGCTTCTTTTCCTTTGAAAAGCAACTTACAAGCTAATTCAGATCATTTCATTTTCCACCTCTCTTCATCAAAAACGGACCAAACAGGAAAAGGCGCTCTAGTTCCTATTTTTCCCACTCACGACAATTGGTGCCCAGTTAAAGCCCTGACTATATTATTATCACAATTGGCCCATAATTCTGATTCCAGCCCACTATTACCTATGGGTAATGGCCCTCTCTCCACGTTCACTTTCACCAAGCTAATTCGTTTATCATTATCCAAGATAGGCATCAATCCAGACCATTATTCTGGCCACTCCTTTCGGATAGGCGCCGCCTCAGCGGCTTCAAGTCATAACATTCCCCCACACATTATCCAAAAGCTAGGCAGATGGAGGTCCCATTGTTTTGCCAGATATATTCCAGAACCAACAGCCGAAATTCGCCTCGCTCTAGCATCTTTGACTTACTAAACCTCTAATAAAGCAAAAATTAAATTCGCAGTTTGTCTCCGCCTTTCTTTTTGGGCCTTATATTAACCGCTTCAGCATCAACGTCAAAGTAGATTGAGGTTAGCCAGTTTCACCACTTTCATCTAGTCATAGCATTTGAAGTATCCCTCCCACAAGTGAGCAGGCTTTGCCTGCATTTGTGGGAGGGGCTAGATGGCCTCTTAAACACCGAATTCGCCCCCTACCTGAGACGCGTCATTAGGTCCCCTCCTCACCCTCCCAAATTTTAGAATCTTTATAGATAGCTAGGGCCTTATATTAACCGCTTCAGCATCAACGTCAAAGTAGATTGAGGTTAGCCAGTTTCACCACTTTCATCTAGTCATAGCATTTGAAGTATCCCTCCCACAAATGAAAATGGGCAAAATCCTCCACAGCGAGTGATCCGCTTCCTAAATAATATGATGTAGGATTTGTCAGAAATTCTGTCAATCCTTCGAACACTGGGGTTTTTCATACAAGCCAAAGTGGATCAGTTCTTGTGCAAACAAATACAAGTCCCCCTTTGATTTTACCCTTTCCCTGCCAATCGAGTGTAAAAATGCAATGCTAGGGGCATCATACCTCATTGGCACTCAGGTGGTTAATCCTTGAATTCTAAAGTGATATACAATGCATTTCATTGCAGAACTCTTAAATATTCATAGGCTTAAAAGCCCCAATTTAAGCCAGTGGGAATTTGAGGGATTTTTATTTGCCCCTTATGGTGCATTGGTTTGCTCTTGCATGGCCCTACTTATGCATTTATGTGTATACCTCATTATAAATAACTAAAAAGAATTGCTCATATGTGCCTGTGTGGCTCTAAGGAGGAGTAACAATTCATGCAATTTATAAAGTTAGTGTTGAAACAGACAAGGTTAGATGGAAAATACCAGATCCCATCCTTGGGAGGTCATGCTAACAAGGCCGTATTCAGTGAACCACTTGGCATCCAAAACAAAAATCTGATAACGCTTTTACCACTTGGATGCTAGAGAGGTTTCCCAGTGCATTGTAAGACCTTCCTAGCATCCAAAGGGTTAATATCTGTTTTTTATAGCTTTCTGACATGTACCTGTTTTTCGTCACATTTCGACAACACTCTACAGCAGCTGAAATTGTTTCATTTTGAAGGAAGAGCTCGCTTAATTATGTTTTCAGCGCTCACTGTAGGTATTGTGGCCTACAAATTGCCTACCAAAGAGTTTCGGATGCCCTGCTATATTTCACTGACAGTCTTGGTTTTAAATACGTAAGCAGGGCCAAGAGTCAGCCAACATTAAACAATATACTTACTTTTACATGTAAGGGAAGTGAGTTTTTTCCTGAAGTATCTGCTTCTTAATATTGGGAGGGGGGGCGGATTTACGTGCGGACAGCTTTAGGAAAATTAAATTAGCAATGAATGAAGATTCTCTCATTCAGCAGTCATCAAAATACTCCTATGGTGTGAAAATTAAATGACGGAAATTGATTCTCTCATCTTTTCTGGGTAAGACCCTTAGGACCTTATTCAGGAAGCTAAAGAGGACTGGTCCAAACCAACTGAACCATGGGGGGGGGAGTTGTACAGTCTCATAGAGTTAAATGTGAGTTTTGACCCTTTGAGTGCCAGAGAGGTATCCTCTGGCACTCATAGGGTTAAGGCCTTGAATGGTGAAGAAGTCTCCAACATATGTTTGGAAGATTTTTATTTAAAGTGGGCATTTAGACCCTTGAACAATAGAGTATCTTCCAATGCACTGCAAAGCTTTGGAGACCTCTCAGGCATTCAAGGGGTTAAAAGCCCCTTTTAAAAGTTAATGTCACTCTTGTGAATGTTTTATTTCACCCCCATGGTACAGTTTGTTTGCTCCAGAATTGCTTCTCTTTAGTTTCCTAAATACGGCTGTTGGTTTGCCCCAGAGTTGTTCCTGAATAAGACCATAAGAGGCAATTCTGGAGTAAAGTAACTGCACCATGGGGGCGAAATAAAACATTCACAAAAGGGACATTGACTTTTCAATGGGGCTTTTACCCCTCAATGTCGGAGAGGTCTCCAGAGCTTTGCAATGCGTTGGACATACTCTGTTGTGCAAGGGATTAAAGGGAGAGTAATGTCTTTATATAAAAAATGTCACACTGTAGCTGTTAAGGAAATAAACTAAACGATCCCAGTCCCATCTCTCAAACCTTTATAGGTTTAAAGTTCCCCCCTCACTCCCCTTTCCCTGTTGTCAGCTGGAAAGCTGATAGCAGGAGATTCGTGTCGGACGATTCGAGGCGGCTCTTCAGCAGAGCCGAAATAACACAATTTAAAAAGAAATATTTAATTGGAACGTTTTGCAAGCACACTATGTAGACATGGTTTGCAAGCACACTATGTAGACCTGGTTTGCAAGCACACTATGTAGACCGTTCCAGTAATTTATTTCTTTTTAGATAGAGCTATCTCAGCTCCTCTGAAGGAGCCGGCCAGTCCCAGGACCAGGATCTCCAGATGTCAGTTTACAGCAGACGTCAGGGAAAGGGGAGGAAGGGGGGAACTTTAAAAAGTTATATCTCTCAGACCATAAGGGTTTGAGAGATGGGACTGGGATCATTTGTAATAGCTACAATATTACATTTTGTTATATAAAGCCATTACTAACCCTTTAAATGCCCCTTTTAAATCAGTGTCATTGTGTATTATCCCCTATGGTATTGCTGCTTTGCTGCAGAAGTGCTTTTGTGGCTAATACCCTAAATAAGTGCTTAGCAATCATGTTTTGCTCAAGGCACCACGCACAAGCAGTTTAGAATTCTATGTCACTTGCCATGGGCATAATGATGGGTACATATACTATAGTCATTTTTGGTCTCAAATTCATAATGACAAAAAGAAGCATATTGTGCAGAACAATCAGTATAAACATACATTTAAACCTCAACATTCACATTTTTGTCCAAATCTTCACACAAAAAGGATCACCTAAGCTGATGCCAGTATCACACCCAAGTGCCTGGCACCCTGGTTGAGAATTATTGCCCTATGAAAATGGCATTTGTATTTTACAGGAAGCTTTCCAGATAGGGATCTACTGGGCCAACACGAACACCGTACACAAGTCAGTGGCTGTCCGACTGGTCCATGACATGACTTCTCCAAAGTGGAAAGATGGTGATAACGGGGAAGTGGTGACCTTGGATGAGGAAGGGTTTGTCGATGCCAACATCAAATTGGGTGCTTTCCCCGGGCATCAGAAGGTCAGTGAATACTGGTATTTGCTTCCTAGCAAATATGTGCTGTATTGTTGCATTGATACTACACATTCTATTTGTTACAGTATTTTCATGACTGTAAGACTCATGTTTACATGAGAAATGTCTTCTAATGTTCCCCTACATCTTATGTGTGTGCAAGGGACTTTTCAACACATTTTTCTGACAGCAAGAAGTGATCTTAACCCTTTGAGTTCCAAGCAATGCTTTGGATACCTCTCTAGCATTCAGAGAGTTAATGTTACCATGAAAGGTCGTATTGGCCAGAATTATTCATTTTTATAATTGCCATTTGAGTGTAAATATTGGTGTTTTGATGTATTGTAGGGCTGGATTAAATTATAGACAATAAAGTGTGGTGGTTTAATATCCAGCCTACCCCATAGAATACAATAGGACTTTTTGAGATAAAATCCATTTGTCCAAAGGTTAAACCTGGGGGAGTTATTAAAGCAGGGGTGAGCACACTGAGGCCTTTTGGCTGTGGAGGACTACAACTCCCATCATCCCTACTCACCAATTGACTGGCTTGAGAAGATGAGATTTGTAGTTCTCCAAGATGAGGGTGGTGGCTCTGGTTGCCTACCCTGTATTATGGGGAATGTATCTACCCACCAGTGCAATATCAATTAAATGAATAGGTAGAGAGATACAGAGAACACAGCTCAAATGTCTTCATATGGTCAAATTGAAGGCACTTTTGTTTAAGGTGTTGTTGCTGGGGGCACAGCTCTTGGGTAGAGCATTTGATGTCACTTCATGACCTGCTGACACCTCTTTGTGTAGCTGAATAAATAATTAAAAGCCAGACACAATTAAGTATTTTATTTACACAGACTAATTTATAAACCTATACTGAAGTTTAAACAAATATTAATGTAAGTGTTATTGTTGTGGAGCAATGTGATACACTTATATAAATCCCACACAATCTGATCTCCTAAAAAAGAGGGACACCAGGGAAGGAAAGAGGGACATAAGGATTTGCATCTGAGAGGGATGGTACCTCCCTAAAAAGGGACACTTGGGAGGTATGAATGAACGATCTCACTGTATCCCAGTTCCTGTTTAAAAATGCACTGAGTACAAATCATCACAGCAAAATCTATTTAAAAAGATATAATGAAGCCATTGACAATCCACTGCAGGATGAAGGCCTCCACAGCAAGCCAAGCTGAGGGTATGGGCCGTAATCCAGTGGTCCAGAGTGAGTTGGCAGATAGTTGACAGTACCGGGGGAATCTGAAGTTTTAACATATTCCACTGCTGGTGCATTAACCAACTGAGCTATCGCCAGTCTGTTGCGAAGCAATTTTTGGCGATGTTGCTGGTCCCCAAATGTGTCTGGCTTGAAAGCTTAAAGGAGCAGTAATCTCTTTTTTATGAAAACATATTTTATAGAGCATTTCCTGCTGAATAAAACAAGGTCACTCCCATCGCTGTCAGATGTTTTATTCAAAATTTATAGCAGTTTAAATAATCATTACTGTGTTTACTTCCTGATAGTTCTAACTGACAGGAAGTGACAGGCAGTTTCTATCACATTCTATGGAGAACTGTATGTCTCTGACTTTTATGACTTTCCTCTCCATTAGAATCTAACAGGAAATCTAATTAGAATTTGACCACTAGAGGGCACTGCTAATGTAAAAAACATGGGTTTAAACATGTTTAAATAACTCTGGAAATATGAATCTCTCGGCAGTGGGAGTACCCTTATTTTACTCAGTAGGAAAATCCCTACGATACATATTTTTTCATAAAAAAAGTTTACTGCTCCTTTAACACAGAAGGCCTATAGAGGTTGTGTTTGCAAACCACAGTGTTTGTGTCTGAGTGCCACATATTTCACTGTTAAATTCCAGCTTACTGGCAGCTGTAGGTGTTCGTTTTGTGCCCAGTACCCCCCAAACTGCAAACAATGGTGGGAATAACATAAACTTCATGATTATGGTGGATACACTTGTAGTAACACCCGCAGCCACCTAAATGATGTTCTACTGACTGTTTGCTAAGGATAGTCAATTGTTGGAACTCCAGCTGTTGGAGACACCATTCAAATCCTATCATTTGCTGGCAGGGGATAGTTGGAGTTGTAGTCCCCAACAGCTGTAGGTCCAGCAATTGACTAACCCTGCTCTGTGCATTACAATAGTGATTATTTTAATAAACATACGCTTCTGAACAGTGGGAAAGAGCTTTGCTGAACTGGTAAATGCAAGCTGTGTCTGTTTTATATTTCTGTTCACATAGCACAATATACCTAAATATAATTCTCATTTTTCCAGTCATTCTTTATATAAAAATCAAATTTTCCTCATAAATTAATAAGGTATCTAGTTCTTTTTTCGTTGGCAAGAACCAACATGTATAATTAGGTCAACAGAGACCATTTTAGTGAACTATTTGGACTTTATACACTCCATTAAATATAATGATGTTTAATATCAAGATCTGAAAGCTATTGTTTTTGTTAAACGAGGAGTAACACCCCCTAATAATAATAACCTCACCATTACCTTTGTATGGCCTGGAAATCCTAGTGCCCTTATGAATGTTTCCCTTTTGCCTTTGTTCAAAAGATCACATTTCCAGTCCATCCTCAATGTCCTGTTCATGGAGGAGTCCATGATAGTTGCTAGCATTAACACTGGACACAGTTTCCCCCCACTACAAATGGTAATCTTAAAGGAGCAGTAAACACCGACTGCTATCAGTTGTTTTATTCAAAACTAGTTGAAAAGCCCATGTACACGGGCCACAGTGCCACCCAGCAACGGCCGCGGTGCAGTTATGCACAGTAGAGACTGCCCTCGCTGTGTCTGATACGGAGCAGGGCGCTCCAAATTTAGATCATAGTCCTCTCTGCGGAGGACTACGGTCTGATTTTGGAGCCCACTCTCCGTTTTGAGCCGCGACGCGGGCAGACTGTACTGTGCATGACAGCTTCTGACAAACACACATTTAGCAAATTATTATATAGGATGTATCACAGTTCAAATAACCAGGAAGTGAATTTACTGTGTTTACTTCCTGATAGTTCTAACTGACAGGAAGTGACTCAGCAGTTTCTCTCACATTCTGTGAAGAACTGTATGTTAATGACTTTCCTCGCCATTAGAATGCAGTGGAATAACTAATTGGAATTTGACCACTAGAGGGCACCTAATGTAAAAAAAAAATAAAAAAAATACACGGGTTTAAACCGTAAAAACTCTGGTAATAAGCACCTCTCAGCAGTGTGAGTACCATTATTTTACTCAACAGAAAACATCTGACAATATATATTTTTTCATAAAAATGTTTACTGCTCCTTTCAGGAGTAGAGGGGTTCAAAATGCATTAGTCTGTAATTCATTGTAAATTTAAATAGTCTCCGTTTCAAAACAACTACCAGCAACTGCCCTATATGCGCCTATGGACAAGACATCCAATACCAAGTGAAGATGTTATCTTTTAACCCTTTGAGTGTAAGAGGGATATGCAATATATTGCTTACCTTCCTGGCACTCAAAGGGTTCATGAAAGGCACATGGACAGAATTCATAGGGTGCCTTTTCTGGTCATAGTAAGGTAAGTGGGTGGTTGTTGTTAGGAGGTGTTACTTCTCCTTTAACCCTTTGCATGCCTGAGAGGTATACAGCATAATGCTTCCGATACGTCACCAGCAGTGAAAGCGTTATTTTTTTAACCCTTTGAGTGCCAGAGGGGATACACAACACATTGCGTACCCCTCTGGCACTCAGAGGGTTAACCCATAGAGAGATCTCCAATGTTCTGTGAAGCGATGTGTTGGCGATGTTTCTAGCATTCGAGGGGTTAAAAAAATGAAATCTAAGTATTAAAACAACTTATATTGTGCCAGCATCTAACACACCATTAAATTCCCTTTTTTCCACGCACTCATGTTTTTTGTTACAGCTTCACCTATAAGCGTCAGGCTGTTCTGCACTTAAAATGACTGTACTTAACAGACCTTAAAGGAGTAATAAACTTTCTTATGAAAAAAAATGTGTTATAGGGATTTCCCAACTGAGTTAAACAATGGTACAACGGTGCCCCTATTGCTGGGAGGCCTTTGATTCAAAAGTTATTAAAGCTCAAGCTTTTTTTTTTTTTTTTTTAACATTAAACTGCAGTTTTCTTGTAGTCATCAGGTGGTGATGTCGCTATTACTTACATGGTGAGACATTGCTTATGACTTAAGCTCTCCCACTGAGTACATTAAAAAAGAAATTGCCTTCTGGACACCAGATAGTACTGTTGCTAACATTTTGATTTAATAATTAGAAGTTTGATTTGGAATAATGTTTGAATGAAATTCTCCCAGCACTGAGTGTAGCAGTGTTTTTACACAGTTTCCTTAAGACTGACCTGTCTGAAAATAACTTTGTGGGAAATTAATTACTTAACCCTTTAAGGAACAAAGAGGTGCGCAAAGAATGTTTCACAATGTTTTGTACACCTCTCTGGTCCTTAAAGGGTTAAGCATCTTTGTCAGTCCTTCTTTTGACCAGCATTAGAGCCAGGGCCAGATTTACATCTCAGGAGCCTGTAGGCACAGAAATCTGAAGCGCCCCCCCCCCTCCCATTGGCCATCTCCACTGGACACCTCCACAATGCTCCTGATCTCCACATTGCCCCCTATCATCTCCATATTGCCCTCATCAGCTCCATATTGTCTTCACATTGCCCTCCATCAGCTCCATATTGCTCTCACATTGCCCTATCATCTCCATATTGCCCTCACATTGCCCTCCATCAGCTCCATATTGCTCTCACATTGCCCCCCTCCCGTGTCCGTTTCCTACCTCCTCCCTGATGGTCCAACTGCAGGAGAGGTCTGTGCCGCCTCCTGCTGTGGTGCTGGAGCTCCCACGCGGTCGTTTCTTCAGTAATGCAGAGCGCTGGGAGATGATGTCATCTCTCAGCGCTCTGTATTACTAAAGAGCCAATGAGGGAGCTCAGCAGCTACAGGTCTGTGCCAAAGAAGGGACAGACATTACCATGACGATCAAAGGACGATCCTGATGACAGGCGGCCCTCTGTGGGGTGCTCCTGTAGGCAGATGCCTACTCTGCCTAATTACAAATCCGGCCCTGATTAGAGCTGTCAATAAATAGAAATGCTAATCTTTATTATAAGTTCCAAATAACTGAGAGGGTGTGTGCATGTGTATGTATATAAATAAATAAATATATGTGTATATATTATTTATATATATATATATATATATATATATATATATATATATATATATACACATACATACACACACACACACACACAAAGGGAATATCAAGCACTCACAGGACTTAAAATGGTTGAAATCAAATAGATATTTTATTCATGTGGTTAACATTTCGGCCAGGCAATGTTGGCCTTCCTCAAAAATGTCTTTTATTTGATTTCAACCCTTTTAAGACCTGTGAGTGCTTGATATTCCCTATGTGTATGCAACATTACAGTCACATCACGGCACCCAGGCCATTTTTGAACGACTTAAGTGAGAGTGCTTCCATGCCACGTTCATTTATTCATACCTCCCAACATTTCAAATTTCCAAAGAGGGACAATTGTGTTTTAGGGGGTGTTGCTGGGGGTGTGGCCGGTGCATTAACGAGAATTTTTAGGCTGTTTCATGACCTACTGACACCTCCTTGTGTTACCTAATAAATGACTTATAATAAGACCCAAGTATTGTATTTAAGCAGACTAATTTATAAACACATATACTGATGTTTAAAGAAACAATAATGTGAGTTTTATTGCTGTAGAGCAATGTGATACACTTGTATACATACCACACAGTCTGATCTCCTAAAAAGAGGGACATCAGGGTGGGAAAGAGGGAGTGGGATTTGAGTCTAAAAGAGGGACTGTCCTTCCTAAAGAGGGACACTTGGGAGGTATGTTTATGTATATTACAAAAAAGGAGAAATTATGCTGTTCTATATGCCATAATGCTTTGGATACCTCTCTAGCACTCAAAGGGTTAAAGACTATGATTCAGTTCTCTCCTAGCCCCTTAAGGACCGACCACGTGTGCATGCGGCCAGCACTTAAGGACCACAGACCATTTTTTTTAAATTTCCACATCCGATTCAGGCCTCCCCAAATGGCTTGCAGACTCAAGGGGTGCCCTGAATTCCCCATCAAGGGTCCTTAAGGGTAAAGCAATGCGTTGTGTACCACTCTGGCACTCAAAGGGTTAAGCATAAAAACTATGGAAATTGGTTATAGTCTTTCGAACTTTAACACTGCCCCATCTTCCCATTGCTTTGTTGATGATATCAAACATAACATGAGAATTAAATTTGTTAAAGCAAGGTACAGGGGATCATGGCTTTAAATTTCAATGAACTTTAACCCCTGAACTTTCATACTTTTGAACTTGAATAAGAACTATTTTGTAGTGGATTAAGTTAGATTTCTTTGTCTTTTAATTTCAACTGTGCACTTGATTGACCTAAGGTAAACCGGATGCATTGCGTACCCCTCATGCACTGTAAGGGTTAAACACAGTACATTAAAACAGTCTCGCATAGCCTGTAATAATTGCTGGATATACATTCACTAGATGTGGCTGTTGTCCTGATGAAATGTCACCATGGAATTACAAATTAAAATGGTGAAAGCACCAATTCTTTCAGAACATTTACATTTCTTTTCTACCAAACTCCTTTGAGCTAAACTTTCAAAGTTCATGGGATATGGCACCGAAAACGTCCAAATTTCAGCTTAATTGATCAGTACAATCTTAAATCAGTTGTCAATTAACACAAAACAGCCATTTAGAAGTATGGCTGTTAACTAAGCCTCCATAATAAAAATAAACGTGTGTTAAGATGACAGGTCCGCTTTAACTCTTTGCGTTGTGCACAATGCGATGCTGTGTAATTCATTACATACCTCTCTGGCATTTCCCTATTAACTCCCTCAGTACCAGAAAGGTGTACAATGCACTGCAAAAGTCTTTGTTGGAGCATGTTATTCAGACTTGCTCCAGGCAGTGTCTATGTGTGAGGGGACCAAGCCTCATATTTCACACAAGGGCCCAGTAGAACGTTGAATTCCTTATCAAATATTGATATGCATGCTATCAATACAATTATCCTACATACTGAACTTGGAAGAAAGTCTCCTTACTAGCATTACTTAGAGTACTAGTAGCTGTGAAAGACAGTGTACTGAGACGTGTGTGACTGTGACCCTGGATCTTTTACAGCTTTGCCAGTTTTGCATTTCCTCTATGGTACAGAATGGAATCCAGATTATACAGATTGAGGATAAGACAACAATCATTAACAATACCTCTCTGAAGGTTTACTACAGCCCACAGATATCTGTCTCGCGACAGCATTCGGAAGAGGAGGTAAGACAATTAAATGCAACGCCACAACTTTAATATGTTTAATATGTTTCATATTATAATTGGTATAAAAAGTTAGATTATTGACTATGTATTAGAAATTTTAATACATTTTCTATTTTCAGCTGTGTATCTCTATAACATTTTTTTTATATTCTAGGTTAAAAGTGGGCAGTCTGCGTCTCACCACCTGTTGTTGGACTACAACTGACTGGCTAGGTCTGATGAGAATTGTAGTCCATCATCAGATTGTGAGAAGGAGATGGACTACCTTACTACTTGAGGAAATAGTATGGATCATTGTGACCAATTAATGTACACATTTTCCAGTATTAGAGTGGAACTGGGACTTTGTAACAAGATAATTTTGAAGGATCTTTCAAAAGCAAACTTTATTTATGTTGGACATCTTCTAGTTAGAACAATGGTTTCTACTCGCCACTAGCCAATGGCGAGTGAAAATTTAGCCCTGGCGAGTAGAAATTTAGCCCTGGTGGGTATGTTATGGCTTGCAGTGGTGAGTAACTTTTCAGGTCTGGCTAGTAGCAAAGGACTTAAAATTATAAGCCCTGGAAGATATATAGTTTTATTTGTCAGTTAGTTCAAGTCCCATACATGAAATTAAAAATGACTCATAAATATGGGTGATTTCTGATTCTCTTTTCAAAATTACCTATTTATTACAGAGTGACAGTTCCACTTTCAGTACAAGTTTATGTCCTCTTCCAGATTATCAGTCTACAGCATGGTATAACCACATGTATTATAAATTAATACGTACTTTTCACCTGTTACTTAGTCAAATGCAACACAGAAAGACCTTTCAGTGAACTATGTTTAAAGTCTAAGAAAAATGATATCTTTGTGTTCTGTATTGGAAATCTGGCAGTACTTCAACAATCCAATGTTTGGCTTCAAATGTCCAACTCGTAATAATAAGGCAAACCTCCACGGACGGAATCATCTGTTTCTTTTAATCAGGCTTATCAGTTTTGTCCTTTTTCTCTCTCTCTCTCTCTTTCCAAAGTATGTGCCTGTACCAGACAGCGCTGTTTTCAGCATCAGCCCAGTTGCAGAACATCCCACTGCGAAATCCAACACTGTTCCGTGCTGGGATCTCATGTCGGACATCAGTCAGTCAGCAGTGGAAACGTCCCTTTCACCTTATCACAAGTACATGCTTCTGAGCCTTTGCCCCAGTGTAGGAGCTGGAAATTCTCAGTGCTGGAGTTTACCAGCCATGATACGACAGGAGTACCCAAGGCAGAGTGTGGCAGTGCCTGTAGGAGACTGCAGTGGAAATGGACTTTGTACCAAGTATGCCAATATTGATCTTTACTCTAGATCTCTGATTTTATTCCATAAACATTGCAGACTAAAAAGTGTTTTAAACACTTATGGGAGGTCTTAATGTCCCAGCTCACCTTCCACAGAGTAGTGTACATATGTAAGGAATTGTAGTGCTTTACTATGAAAACTGCATATTTTGTAGTGCTTTTCCTGCTGATTAGAATAAGGGAAGTGCTTCATTAAAAAATTCTTACAAATAAAATGTTTGTATTCAAAATCCAGTTAATGAGAAGTTATCACTATTTGGTGTTGTTGCTATGGCTTTATATTAAGAGTTTTTGTCAGTGATCAATCTATGATAAACAGCTATGTCATTTGCTGTCTGGATTGGGTTGTAATGACTTTTGAATGCCATTTCCCAGCAGTGGGAGCACCCTTGTTTTAATCAGTAGGAAACAGTGGCGTAACTATAGGGGTCGCAGGGGGTCACACTTGCGACCGGGCCCGTGCACTCCAAGGGCCCAGACACCCCCTGCAACCCCTCCGCCTGGCTCCCACAATCTCCCTCCGGCGCTCTAGTAATGCAGAGTGCTGGGAGATGACATCATCCTCTAGCGCTCTGCATTACGGACCGTGCGGGAGTTCCAGGTAGGAGGCAGGAGACGGGGACATTGTGGAGATTGAGGGGCATTGTGGAGGGGGCCAATGTGTGTGTGGGGGGCCATGACACTTCTTGCACCAGGGCCCAGAGGCTTCTAGTTATGCCTCTGGTAGGAAAAGCCCTGAACCAATCATAAACATTTTAAGATGCTCATAAATGACAAATCTTATGTTGTAGGCATGCAGACAGAGGCAATCTAAAGTGCAAGAAGTGCACCATAGGGGAGAAATACATACTTTCCATTAATATAAATGGTGTTTTTAATGCATTCAGTGCTAGAGAAGTCTCTAACGCATTGTTGTTGCAAGAAGCCATTAGTTGTGTTGAAGGGTTGCCTGCCCATCATTAAGATGTGAAATGCATCATCATGCCTTGCCTGCTTTAGAAAAATGCAAATGTAATCACCCACTATATATCCCATCCCCACTCACTTTGCTCATACTAGGGCACACAATCTGATTGGACATTGCGCAACCAATCACTAGTTGTTACATATACACAATAAAACTTTTATCTTCTGTGTTATTCATTGTGATTCTCTCTTTTAAGGGCAATAGTGATGACGTATCAGGAACATCTTGGAGTGACCTATTTAACCCTTACAGAAGATCCAAGTCCCAGAATTATTATTCGCAACCGGTGTACAGTTGCATTGCTTCTTAAAGAAAATATCAAAGGTATGGACTGGCTCATTGCTATCCTGTGCTGTATGACACAACCCCCCAGCTTACGTGTCTGAGTTTCATAGGGTTGTGCAGTGCATATTAGTGTCATACACAGAAACATAGGGACATATGCATCATAATGTCACTAATCCTAAAATTAGTTACAAATGCAATTATGAATGATTTGAGCTTAGTTATTTAACAATATGGAGACAGAAATGTTAAAAATTAACACCTATAAATTAAAAGCAACCATTTTTATGTCCATGAGCTCTCTGGATCTGTGTTTAAAGATCTCTGTCAGGATATGTGAATACAGGAAACTGTAGAAAAACCTGCATTCAGTCTATTAATTACAGAATACAGACTATCCCTGACTAACTCAGGGATAGTGTTACATTGTATCAATATCCTTGCTTTCATCGTTCACTGAGAAGAAAGATGTTTGGAAATAGAGGTCCATGTAGTTCACTGCCAGGAACATGAAAGTGTACACGGAATGCTGAAGGGGGGGGCAGTGTAGGCAATTTGGTTTTACATAGTATGTACTTACAGCATATGTAAACTAAAAATAAAAGGTTACTTTCACTTTAACATTACATCACGTACTTTTGTTCTCTGAGTCCTATTTTTCTGTTACAATGTTTCCTTCCTGAACTTTATTACATCCCTTAACCTCTTAGATGCTAGAGACAGCTCTAGTGTTCAGTGGATTAAAGGGACAGTAATGTCCCATAAAAAAAATGATTCTCCTTTTGTAGTTGAAAAAGAATTACTTCATTGGAACGGTCTACAAAGTGTGCTTGCAAACCAGGCACACTTTGTAGACCTTTCCAATGAAGTAAATCTTTTTAAATAATGCATTTTCGGCTCTGCTGCAGAGCCGCCAGCTGGTCCTCGGACCAGGATCTCCTGCTGTCTGCACAGCGCTGACCTCAGGTGAAAGGAAGGGAGTAGGGACATTTCAATGCCTATATCTCCCAAATCATAGTTTGAGAGATGGGAGTTGCCTCAAATATTTTTTTTTTCAACTACAAAAGGAGAATAATTTTTTATGGGACATTACTGTCCCTTTAAAGGGATAGTAATTTCAAATAATAAATCAATATACAAATTGTTCCATTTATGTTTTTTTATAATGCATAGTACCATTTTCAGATTATTTACCTGAATATTTGGCAAATCCAGTTAAGTTTCCCCTCCCTCCCCTTTCCATTACATCATGAAAGGTCCCTGTGACCCAAAAGCTGGTCAGGATGGATCACGAGGGACAATATTGTGTCATTATAAGGAAACCCTGCCCTGCTTCGTCAAGGGGAGCAGGGTTTTCCTTTTACTGACACACACACACACACTATTGTTCCTCATTGCAATCCATCCAGTCAAGTGACCAGCTTTTGGATTTGAGAGAACTTTTCATTACATAGTGGAAAGGGGCCAGAGGGGGAATCTATTCACTGGATTTGCAAGAAGAATATGCAAGTAAATGAAATGGAACAATTGAATATTGATTTATCACTTGACATTACTATGTCTTTAAGATCATACCTTGGAACTCTCAGGGTTTGGCCCAAGTCTTGGGGGGAAAGACCACATTCTCAGGGTTAGAGAGTCTAGTGTTGCCTAAAATAGGATCTCCACTAACTAATTGCTTCTTTAGTTTATAAATTGGAGCCACTTGTACCATTAAGTCAGAGGGAGGAGTCTTGTTGGTCTGTTTGTGATCAAGCAGTGAGGTCTAAGTTGTAGCATTTTAAGTGTTCCTTGTGCTTTGGTCAGAGCTCCTCTGGGTTTAAGCAAAAAGGGACATAGCAACTAGAACCAGGATGGGCAAAGTCAGGCTCTACAGTTGCTGCCAGACTTCAATTCCCATCAACCCTCCCCAGTCATTGGCTGGCAGAGAATTATGGGAGCTCTAGTATGACAGAGAATGATGGGAGCTCTAGTCTGGCAGCAGCTATTGGATAATCTACTTTTCTTGGTATCCGATGGGCCCCAATGAATGCTGGGCTGAATGAGATTGTACCCTCTTGTCCCCTGTACTTACACCCATGAATTAGTGGGAGTTTTTATCTGTTCCTATGGTGTACATGGTTTACAATTACTCCAATTTTTTTTTTTACTGATGGCCTTTGAGTGTGCCTTAACCCTCTAAGAACCAGAAGGCTATACAAAGGTTAAAGTGCACCTATATTTGTGTATGTGCGTTATTCACTTCTTCAGGAAAGCCTATCAACTACCTCCATAACGGTTATGAGCAAGACCAGACCAACAGCCTGTCCAACTACTGCTATTATCACTCTCCCACCTACATCCCCATCACAACCTTATTGTTCATATAGTCTTTTCTCCCAAACAGAACCACCCCTTCCCTGGACCACTGCACTCAATAGCACTTCTCTCTCCCACCCACTGACTGACCGTTCATGTGGCAGGAGGAACTTACACCCAATACACTTACTCCTTCTGTGTCCAGCCTACCTTCCTCTAGACTGTAAGCTTTCATGAGCAGGGCCCTCTGATCCTTCTGTTCTCCGTATTCGATTTGCACTATTTAATACCTCTGTATGTCTATTCCCTATTGTACAGCACTGCGGAATAAGTTGGTGCTATATAGATAATAACAATAATAATGCATTAAACGACCAACAAATACACAGTTTAGGAGATTCTTTTATTACTGTATGTGAGTTCTCGGAGTGCAGCAACGTGTACTTGTTCATGCTAAGGAAGTTCTCAGTGCAGCACACAGCTTAACCCCTTAAGGACCCCGCAGTCTGGAGGTGGGTGGCCCTAGAGGGCCACTGCACTTTTTTTTCCTTAACACACAAACACCGATGTTGGTCCTGGCACATCACCGGTTGTTAAGGGGTTAGTTAGCATATGGTACTGCACTGCACAGTCCTGGCACCTCATCGGTTGTTAAGGGGTTAGTTGCAATATGGTACTGCACTGCACAGTCCTGGCACGTCATCGGTTGTTAAGGGGTTAGTTAGCATATGGTACTGCACTGCACAGTCCTGGCACGTCATCGGTTGTTAAGGGGTTAGTTAGCATATGGTACTGCACTGCACAGTCCTGGCACGTCATCGGTTGTTAAGGGGTTAGTTAGCGTATGGTACTGCACTGCACAGTCCTGGCACGCCATCGGTTGTTAAGGGGTTAGTTAGCTTATGGTACTGCTCTGCACAGTCCTGGCACGCCATCGGTTGTGAAGGGGTTAGTTAGCATATGGTACTACTCTGCACAGTCCTGGCACACCATCGGTAGTGAAGGGGTTAGTTAGCATATGGTACTACTCTGCACAGTCCTGGCATGCCATCGGTAGTGAAGGGGTTAGTTAGCATATGGTACTGCTCTGCACCGTCCTGGCACACCATCGGTTGTGAAGGGGTTAGTTAGCATATGGTACTACACTGCACAGTCCTGGCATGCCATCGGTTGTGAAGGGGTTAGTTAGCATATGGTACTGCACTGTGAGAAATTTGTACTTTTTTCACTAATAAAAGTATAATTTTCTCTTAAAAAATACATCTGCTGGTCATTATGCTAGCACAATACTCCAGTTTGATTAGATTATAAATATGCAAACAGATCCATTTTAATAAGTTTTATAATGTAGTACTTGTCCCATTTTAGTTACTCTTCCATTATTGTCCTCTGGTAGAAGAATGTGTTACACACCACTCTGGTACTGGGAGGGTTAAGCCAACACAGTGCCATTGCTCCTTTGAATTAACAGCTTTTGTGATGTCTAGCAAAGTAATCTGGACTGACTTCCTTTGTATTCCCTGATTGTAGATGCCGTCTGACTTTGTTAGTAAATCATTTCAAAATAAGCTGCAACTCTTGTTGCTGTTTTGTCACATTTCAGCTTCCTGAAAATTTTTCGGTAGCTGGTTATGTGTGTGCTGCTATTGTATGTCCAGCAGTGGCTGGCTTGTCCTGGGGAGGGGGGGCAATTGCCACCCAAGCTGGTGGAGTTTTAACAAGACCCTGGGGGTAAGCACAGCTGTCAATCACCTTGATGTTTCAAGAACCCACACTCCATCTTCAACCAAAGGAAGCAGGGTTGACAGCCCATACTTCCCAGGAGGCTTCTCGCCACTGTAGGCCCTTATGCAGAAAGGAAAAGATGAGAAATGCATTACAGGGACAAATAAAGTCTCCGGAGTTCCAATTGATAAATTAGAGTTTTAACCCTTTGAGTGCCAGATGGGAATGCCTCTGCATACCCATGTGGCACTCAAAGGGTTAAGCCCTTCATTGCTAGAGAGGTCTTGCAACGCATTGGAGACCTCTCTAATGTTCAAGGGCTTAAAAAAGCTCCATTTACTGACATCTATTTTTAATCCATCCCCCCTCCTGTGGTGCACTTAATATACTCCAGAACAGTGGTTCTCAACATGGTCCTTCAGTGACCACAGGCCAGGATCTAATGATTTCTTTTCTAAAGTTCTGGTAAGGTAATCAAAATGATTGCACCTCTAATTAACTCACCTGTGCTCCTGCAAGGAAACCCTCAAATCCTATCGTGTTAGTGGGCCCGGAAGTTGTGGGTTGAAAACTACTTCTCCAGAAATAGCTACAGTGCCACCAGGTGTTAACAGTTTTTCTATTGCATTCTTGGGAGAGTACTTTGGTATTTGGTGATACCGTTTTTATTTGGACTAACACTTTATACTTTAAGACAAGCTTTTGAGAGATCAACGCTCTTCCTCAGGTCAAGCAATACTTGATCCCTTGAAAGCTTGTCTTTCAAGCTTATATAACTGTTAGTCCAATAATAAAGGTATCCTCAAATACCAAAGTACTCATATTGTTGTATTACCAATACTGGACTAATACAGCTGCTACAAATGAATTAATTCTTGGGAGCTGATCCTCAGACGACAGTGCTCCATAGAATGTGATAGCAATAGTTCCACCATCGTTGAATCAATCATGTCCCAGCAGTGTCAGTACCACTGCATTACTCAGCAGGGGAATATCTGGAATATGGGCCCAATGCAGAAAAGTGGATTTCTTTTATTTTAAACTTGGCTTTTAACTTCCTGAATGCTAGTGCCATCTTCAACAAATTGCTTTGTAATATGTTAGATATCTCTGTAGTGTTTATGAGGTTATAAGCCCCATTTAAATCACTGTAAATTTGGGGCATTTTTTGTTTTTCCCCTATGATGCATCTGGTTTGACCCAGAATGATTCCACTTTGGTTTTGAGCAAAAACCTATTTTTCTTTAGTAAAACTTAGCTCATCCTTTAATGGGGTTTAGTTTAATTACACACTGGCTAGAGCAGAGGCGGGCAAAATACAGCCTGTGAGCAGAATTCATCTAACAGACAACTAGTTCTTGGCCGTGCAGAAAAGCTGGCTGTACATACACATCAATCTGCTGTATGGAAAAATAAAATTTCTGGATTTCTCTGCAAAGGAACAACAATACATTTTATCACAAAGCACAACACTGATACAATGTTTCACTCTTCCACTTCACAGAGAGACAGAACTGATATATTCACTGTGGTCACAGTTGTTAACATACATATAGAATGCAATCAGACAGCCAAACATCTCGGTCATTTTGTGTGTATGTAAGGCCACTGTAATTGCCCACCTTTGTGTTAGAGAGTATGTTTAACTATTATTTGTTTATCTAGTTGTGGTTAAAAACTAATTATAATTTTAGCTGCTGAAACTGAATCCACATTTTGTTCTTTCAGATACGCCAAAATTTGAAGTGTATTGTAGGAAAATCCCAGCTGAATGTTCTCTCCATCATGAACTTTATTATCAAGTGTCCAATTTCCCTGACTGCAAACCCAAAGACTTGCTTCCTAGCATTTACCTGAAAGTCTTGTCAACTGAAGAGACAGCAGCAGAATGGAGTGACTTGATAGACATCAATAACCAGGGCACTCAGGTAATCCTTCTGATGCATTAGGATACAAGGATAGGTGACTGGAGACTGAATCAGCTTCCTGATTAGTCATTGGGTTCTTTTCTTATACAACTGTGTTTGTAAAGCAAAACTGAACACACGTGTACATGCGTGTAACACGTTAGTTTATATTTCCACATGGGTGATGGCAGCATGTGAGAAGTATCTGTGTGTTCATGGTTGGTCAAATGCTAGAAAAGGTGTGAGTAAAACTACACAAAAAAGCAACACTATTGCCTTAAAAAAAACAAAAAACTTTCAAATAATTTATTTCAAATCACTTATATTTTCTATTAGCCATTTTTTAACTTTAAAAAAGAGCTAGTTCTTGAGGTTTTTAGCTTTATAGATTATTCAAATAAAGGCATGCCATTTAGGGACCATGTGTTGGCCCTACATTATTTACTCTAGATATAATTTGTATAATCTATAAATCAAAATCACTCCAAAACTAGTTTTGTAAACAAAAAATGTCTAATAAAAATAGGCTTCTGTGGTACCAATACCTAAATAATTATATATCTGCCTCTCAGAATAGTGACAACTCAATAAGCACAATTAATAAATTAATAAATATTAGCAAGCACTATCCACATAATCCAAGTATCCACAATGTTAATAATCACATGTAACAGCTTTGATGTTAATGCATCACATACAGAAGATGAAAAGTATATATTTTTGTTTTCATCAGAGGTTTGATAGACAGTGTTGAGGTGTGGTCATGGGCACCACAGACATTCCTTCTAAAGTTACTCAAAATTTCTGACTGTCATTTCATTTCTATTGGGGAGCGATCTAAGGAGAGCTCTGACTGGTGATACGTAAGACTACTGTGCACTGTAATAATCTTTGAATAAAACATATCTCTATTTCCATCTCTCTCCCTCTCTCTAAATATATATATATAATTTTATAAGTACTTACTATAAATTAAAGTCTTTGGAAGCTACAGATGTCTCCACATCAATGCTTCTGAAAGTCTCTATCATGAAAGAGATTAATGTGTCCCACATGCATCACATGTTTGGGGGCCTCTGCTTTGTTGGTTACTTACTGTAGATATACTGTTCCTATTGTGTCAAAGGTTTTTTGAAATGTATTGCTGTTACTTTACAAATGCAAATAAGCACAAATTAGGATTCCTGCTGTGGATTAGTTACCATCTGTTTTTCGATGTCAGAACTGTACGTTATTCTTTATGAAAGCCTTTAATTCCTCTTATCTCCGCTACTTTGTTATAAATTGCAGCACTGGGGCCATCAGGAAAAATAAACATATATTATTTGTGACATTTCGGAAGCCCAGTTCTCTTCTAGACTTCATTGTTATCTTGTTAGAGGATGTGTTTCTGCATTGCGGTGTAACAGTAAATGTCAAATTATTATACATACTACAAATCTTGCAGAATACATGATATTAACTTTGTAATGTTAATGATATTTTAGGTTGTGTTCTTGACTGGATATGGCTATGTCTATGTGGATATTGTTCAGCACTGTGGCACGGTGATCATTACTTTGGCACCTGAAGGGAGAGCTGGGCCTGTTCTTACCAGCCTCAACAGGTACGTGTGTGAGTCTCATGGTTGGTTTACATCTCAGTCACCCGTAGGCGTACCTTAGGTGCCCGTGCCCCACCCAGGACCACACATCCATTCCTCACTTGATCCCACACTCTTTCCCACCTTATGTTACCTAGAACAAAATATACCCTTAGTCTATACAAAAGCTTTTAACTCCTTGGTTGCTAGAGGTCTCTAAATAATTGCTTCAAGCGGAACTACCGCCCTGCTGAAACTATGCAAAGATGTCTGCGCTGTTTCCTGGCTGTCAGTCCCGGGAGCAGTAGGGATTCAGTAAAAGGAGGTAATAATTCTGGTGACTAGCACTATTGAGCAGCTAGTCGCCAGGTGGGTAATTCTTTAGGGGCAAATTTAGGTGCGGTGGTAGTTCCACTTTCACAGTGTATTTGAGATCATTCTAGCATCCAAGGGGTTAAATACAAGCGAGTAATAAAAACTGGTTAATAAACTTTCTACACCATAAATGAGGAAGAACTTTCTGGTGCAGGGACACTGGGATTTCTCACACCACAACCATAACTCAAAATGTGTGTGTGGCCAGCACACCTGAGGTGCCTCACAACATTTGGATCTCTAGGCAGTTGCCTACTCTGCCGGATGGAAATCAGGACCTGGAGAGATTTCACACAGTGCTGGGAGTTACCTAAATTGCAGATCTGAAATGAATTGAATGAGGCATAATAATGAATAAGGCAAGCAAGCACACCTATTTGAGACCCAAATCCCTATGTCCCTCTTTCCCACCCTGATGTCCCTCTTTTTAGGAGATCAGACTGTGTGGTGTATATATAAGAATATCCCGTTGCTCCACAGCAATAAAACTCACGTTTAATGTTTAATTTATGAATTAATCTGTGGAAATGAAATAATCTGAACTTGTTCTAAATCATTATTCAGTGAAATTAAGAACTGTCTAGGTCAAAAAGTAACCTAAAAATTCTCAGTAATGCCCCGCCCACCAGCCACACCCCTAGTAGCACCCCCTAAAACAAAAGTGTCTCTCTTAGGCTGTTTGAAATGTTGGGAGCTATGCAGCAATACCTTTGATTTACTGAGCAACTGTAATAGAGTATTCCTTTCTCCATACCTGATAGTGTTATCACAGTCAAAATCTAATGGGTTGTCCTTTCCTACTTACTACCACTAATTTTTGGAAATGTTCAAACTTGTGTTTTAATTATTGTTTAATTGAGTCATTTTGTGGAGACTTCCACAATTCAGTTCATTTACTAATGGGTGGAAAGTAGACTTTTTAATTATAGCTTAATGCAATTATTGAACTGTAACTCAATATTTCATTTTCATGATGGTGGCTTTAGGCTAGTGCCTAGTTTTCATATTCCTGCATATCTTTTTTCCGATTCTCAACAGAATGTATTACTTTCACTACTAGAGGAATATGCATCAAGATAATTAGAATAGTAAAAAAAGGACCTTTACAGTTTTATCTGATGCTTGAAAGAAAAAAAACAGGAGAAGCTGGGTTGGGAGGGTGGGAGCTAGTAGCAGGCAGGGAGAAACTCGAGCAGAGGGAATATGCTGAGGGCATTGCGGGAAAATCTGGGAGTGTGTGGGGAAGAAGCTGGGGCAGGGGGGAAGAAATGGGGAGAAGATGCTAGTAGCAAAGTGGGAAAAGCTGGGGGCAGAAGGAGAGAAAGTGAAAGCTTTGAGATCATGGGAAGAAGGAGCTGGAAAAAAAAGAAGTTGCGCATGGGGAGTTAGAGAACCCTGGGGACGAAGTAGTGAAGGAGAAACTGTGAGCAGTATTGGAAGAGAGAACACACACACATGCTCTGTCCCTCTTGCTTTCTCATAATAAAACTTTACTGTTCTTTAAAGTATCCAGTTGTATCTCTTATAAACACTCAGTTTGGTTTTAGTGATGGGATGGGTGCTTCAGCACAGGAAATATTGTGTTTTACCAGCCTCCCATGTATACGATTCTCAAAATAGTAAGGCTGTCAAAGCACCACTTGTTTGTATGTGTTCCTCCCCACTGCTTTATGACATGATTCACTTTGGATCAGAAGGAGCCAGAGAAGTACAAGGAGTATCGTATGAAATTGTGACTTCCTTTTATTGTAAAATGTGACTCATGGACGTTTTATAGGACTGTCTATGACCACAGTGAAAACCTTGTAAAACAACCAGAGCGCATCGCTGAAAACAGAACTTTTATGATTTATAGAAATTCCATTTACTTAACTAATAAACGCAGAGAAAACAGCAGATTTTCACTCAACCTCAGCAAAGTTTGTACTGCAAGACAAACAAATGTATTTTTGATTCTTACACCGTTGTCTACAAAATAAATGACATATTTGCAAACTATTATGGGCCTTATGGAAAAAGCAAGGGTAGTAATTCTGGAGCAAACCAACTTCACCATAAAGGACAAATAAAATTTCACAAAATTCACATTAATGCAACTGGGGATTTTAATCCGCTTAAATGATAGATATGTCTCCTGTGGTTTGCAAAGCAAATGCATTGGAGACCTCTCTAGCATGCAAAAGGTTAAAAGTCCCCTCTGTATCAATAAGGATTTTTATTTCTCCCCATAGTACAGTTGGTATGCTCCAGAATTGCTACAAAATGAAGACTCTGCAACACCTGCCATTAATACTCAAATGTTTGGCTTCCAGATATGGAATGGGCACACGGTATGTTTCCCAAGCATCCTGCTAATGCCATGATTGCTTGTAATCACTGGAATACATCACTCATCAAGAGTACTTTACAGGCCATTTGTTAGCTACCACGTCCATGGGCAACTATCCGTGAAGAGTACCATTAATTTAATGGCAATAATTGTCAACAATGACACAGTGCAGTTCTGAGTGATTTTTTTTACTGAAGTAGGGCAGAAGGTGGAATGCAGGTTGTGCATAATTGGGGCCTTATGTTTAAAAGAAAGGTGGAGTAATTCTAGGGGAAACAAACTGCACCATAAAGAACAAATGAAAATCCCCATTCATTTTAATGGGGCTTTTAATGATCGAATACTAGAGAGGTCTCCAATGATCTTCCCAAACATCTTAAGAGGCACCTAATTTTTAGAACCCACTTTACACAATTTGCTCTGCTCCATTAGACCCCATCCAGTTATCTAAGTCTTCTAAACAAATCTCTTTAAAGATATCTATATCCAGTCCCATTAATACTCCTCAGTCTCATTATATCCATTCCCTGTGGTTTGCCTTTCTATTTCATCTCCTTAAATCCTCCAGTTTTCCCTGGGACAAACCCTGTTGTTCGCTAACTTTCACCCATACAGCTCGCAGATTTTCAGCCTTGCTATCTAGTCCTTTCTAGTCCTTTCACTGGCTCCATTTTTATTTTTCAGTTATGTACTGTGACACTAAGCTTAATGTGTCACCACTTCCCTAATACATTCATTATGTTACATTGTTTTCCTTGCACACGGGTCACAGAAATTGTATTTTCCACCTACACAACTTTAAAATTGTTAGTAACCATTGCTCTGGTTGGTAGTCTTTCACAAGCAGGGCCCTCGCCACCATTAGTATACATTTGTTTCTTTATGTCATCATGTTTGTAATTGTTATTGCCTTCCTGTAAAGTGATGTGGAATATGTTGGAGCTATATGTAAGCAATAATACTTGTACAACATGCAGCTTTCTGATGTGTAGACCTCTATGAAAAAGGCACTAAGCAAGCTGTGATCACTCACACACAGTGGCTGTGTTTTTTTAATACTGTGTTTCTTATCCTATCTACAGGACTCAGAGTCAGAGCATTGTAGTCAAATTTTTCATCACCCAACTCAGCCTTGGAATTTTCGATGATGTCACAAATTACAAAACATCCTCTGAACTTCTTCGCCTTACGTTGGATAACATTTTCCTTAGCATGACACCTGTTACCAGTTATCTGAGGCAGCCATGTCGGGAGCTTCAGGCAGATGTCACATGTGGAGTGCCTCTCTTTTACAGCTTGGAAGTGTACTGTGGAGATCTGCAGCTGGACAACCAACTTTACAACAAGTCTAATTTCCATTTCCCTGTCCTGGTTTGCCAAGAAGAGAGAAGTGAAAGTATCAGGTGGACAAAGTCAGGTAGTCCGTACGTGTCTACGAAAGAACTAGAAGAATTCAAGGAATGTTCGTTCCTCAAACTTTTTGTTACCCTTTCAGTGGAACATGACCTTTATGATTTAAATGAGCTAAGTTTTGAACTGAAGCCATCTCGACTTTACGTGGAAGATACCTTTGTCTATTATATAAAAACATTGTTTGACACCTACCTTCCAGATAACCAACTGCTCCATGGCACAGTAAAATCTCCTGGACTTACAGTTCCTCAGATATTGCCAGAACAAGTGAGGCAGCATGCAATTGCCCTGGTCAGTCCAGTTAAGCTACGAAAGTTAACAGTGCAACCAGTGAACCTCTTGGTGAGCATTCACGCCTCGCTCAAACTCTACATTGCCTCTGATCACACTCCATTGTCCTTTTCTGTGTTTGAACGTGGACCAATCTTTACCACTGCCAGGCAACTTATACATGCCCTTGCCATGCACTATGCTGCTGGTGCCCTGTTCCGTGCAGGTGAGTATACAAAAATATTTATTTTTTATTAACCTGTGCTTGAGTTGGCACAGTGGAAAAATATTTATTTTAACCTGTGTTCATGTATATGTGTTTATTTTTTTTTCTGAATGATAGAAACATTTTATACTGCATTGGAGATGTGTCTAGCATTCAAGGGATATAACTGAAATATATAAGGTGATCTAGAATTAAAGGGATAGTAACACTTCGTTTTAGCTTTATTTTATTTTGTAGGCATTAAAAAACATGAAGAACGATATAAGTCTTATCTCTCAAACCTTTATGGTTTAAGAGATATTCACAAGCAAAATTTCCCCTCCTGCCCCTTTTACCTAGTGTAAGCCATCTCTTCTCAGATGTGGAATCTGGTTGTAAGACCAAACAGATAACAGAAGGGGACAGTCTTCTTCCTATGAAAACAATGAAAGCCCTGCCCCCCTTGACAAGTTTTTCAGGTTTTTCCCTTATCTTAATTGAAGATTGTCCCTCTCTGCAGTCTACCTGGGCACCTCCCTTCTGCTCTGGCTGAACAGTGTTACATCAGTAAAAGGGGCGGGAGGGGGACACTTTGTCATTGAATTACTATGATGATTAATTAGAGCTGCTTTTATTATGAAACATTACTATCCCTTTAAGTGATGTAAGTAAAGTAACTAGCAGTAGATTACAGGTCAAATGCTATTTGAAGGACACCTACCATGGTAAGTCATTCTGTGTACATCAGTAAAAGGGGCGGGAGGGGGATACTTTGTCATTGAATTACTCTTGAACTACAAGTCTGACAGTATTGATATAACACTCTCCAAAGTCCAAATACTATGATGATTAATTAGAGCCACTTTTATTATGAAACATTACTATCCCTTTAAAGTTTTCTACTTCAAAACATGTTCTGATTAATATTGCATATAAAGAGCTGTTGTCTGATCCATTACAGCAGGGGTGTCCAGGTTCAATCCTCAAGGGCCACCAACAGGCCAGGATTTAAGGATTTCTCTGATTAAGCAGGGGTGAGTTAATTAGTGGCTTATTCATTTTATTTGGCTCACCTGTGCTCAAACAGGGAAATCCTTACATCTTGAACTGTGGGTAGCTCTTGAGGACAGAACTTGGACACCACTGCATTAGTACAGTGGATCTCAGCCTTAGTCATCGGGAAGCACTACCAGGCCAGGACTTGAGGATTTCCCAGCTTAGATACAGGTGAGTTAATTAGAGATTCAGTCTTTTTAATTCACTTGTGCTCATGCAAGACCTGGAGAGAGATGAATGAAGGTTGAATAAGGGTCCAGTTTGACAATATGGTGGCAAACTGGACCAATATCCATCTTGTAGTATGCACTAAGACTGTCTCCGCCATCTCATCCCATCAATTAAACCTCATATTCACCAATCTCATCCTGCTTTGTCCATGCCTTCTTCAGGTTTACGATGTTGCAGACTTGCAGCGTCTCCTTCAACAATGGCTAACTATCATATTTTAGTTTAATGAACCATTTTCATGTTCCTGTGGGTGTGTTCATATGTTAGTATGACTATTCACCACATATGCTAAGCTCTGATAGCTGGCTATGCTGTCAGAGTTCACAGATCTCATTTTTCTATATGTATCTGCTGGAGAGCAGAGAAAGCAGCTGCCCTCCCTTAACCCTTTGGGTGCCATGAAGATATGCAATGCATTGCACGCCCCTGTGGCACTCCATAGGGTTCTGACACGCACAATTCCCTGTACTACTTTTTTCAAATACACAATGAAAAGCTGAATCAGCTGTTTCATATAACAGCTGATCTGCCAGTTCTGTGTATTTGAATCAGCCCTGAAGCGGGCCAGGATTGAATATGTTTTAAGGGAGGCTGAAGTGTGAGGGTGAGAGCATCCTCTCTTCTCCCCCACTTGCCTTCACTAACACATCACCAGCAATATGCTAATGATCAAAGTCTCTCCCCCTCCCCTTGCATGAATATTTTTTGGTTCATATGGCAAAGTTTGTCATATTCTCCACGGCAAAGTGATCTCCATATATCGCCAGACACACTTTGTTATTGCATCAAACATTATTGCACCTCCCCTGGGACTGTTAGAGGTCCATGAGGACTAGGGTTGACATGAACTGCATTAGAATTGTCACAAACTGCACCTAGAACTCTGATGCACATTGCAGTAGATAACCTATGAAAATGTTGCTTCGTACAGTTTGCGTAACCCAAGAGAAATATGCACCACATATATTAATCATTAAGTCCTATAATAACCACCACCGACCAGAATGTGCCACAGTTTGTTTTATGGATTAACAGTGTATAATTCATACAACAACCCTATTGTATTTTTTTAAATATACATACATATATTTTTATTACAGCCTAATAGAGTTTTAATGGTCCTTGTGTTGTTTTGTCCACATTTAGTAACGAGCAGAAAGCAGCTGTGTAGTTGTCACTGATCCATGATTGGAAATCAGAGCCCAGTAAATGGACCTGGAGTTTGATCCTGTGTCTGTGACCTATAAAGTTACTTTGAAACATCTGTGACAGCTAGTTGGTCCCTGCTCCAGCCGAATATATGAGGTTTCACGGCTATGTTTATGACCAGAATAAAACAGAAGGGGGAAAACAACTAAAGGCAATTTGTAATAAATAATTTTGGAGCTGAATAAGACCAACAGCATATTAACATATTTGTGTGTGCACTTAGATCACTGCATCTCAATTTCATAAGAATTTTCAAAACAAGCAACCACATTAGAGAAGTCTTTGCAGAACATCGGGGAATCGCTGCTGCAGCTGAGACTAAGCAGACACTTGTGCATGCCAGCACTCTAATGAGACAGAATTGTCTAGAATACAGGGTTTGAATAGAACACTAAAACAGATACAGTAACATTCCTTCAGACTTCATTTTTTTAACGTTTGGATCATGTAAGCAGGGAGCTTTGTGAAGCAAAGATTTTAACTGTTGACATGCCAGAGGCTTGGGCAGTACATTTCAAATTAATCTGGTATTTACAAGGTGATAAAGCAAAGCATCACTTACAAACATTAAACTATTTTCCATGTCCTTGTAGCCCTGAACCACTGGTGTACTATTCCAGAGTGTAAGCTATCACAGATAGCAAGAACATCAGCATTGTATATTACACTAGAGGGAAACAGTCCAAGTTGTTCCACAGATGTATTTGTGGACATGCACTGAGATCTAATCTTCTCCCGAGTGCTTTTTGTTTATTTTTAGCAAAATCAGACCACTAGAAACTGCTTATTAAAAAAGCATGAGCATCAGGAATAGGATTGTACTCATAAATGTCCACAAATGCATGTGATGTATATGGGTGGTGCAGTACAGACTCTTCTTGGTTAAAGCAATGTGCTCACCTGGTACCCTCTGTGCCTGGAAAAGGCAGATGATGACACGTTCTTGACTAGTGTTTCAGGCCACTTTGGAATGTGTAAAACTCTTAAAAATACTTTATTGTGAGTGCCTACCTTGAGCACTGCATCTACAATATTTTCATGATTCAGTTTTATAAGTTAAAGGGAAAATGAACAACTAGTAAAACTCGCCACTTAAAAAAAACATCATTTAGTCATAGATTTCCACAGAAGAGGACATGAGAATTAGTAGCCAGACTGCAGGATTTCAAGCGGTGCTCACTACCCATAGTAATCTTATGTGGGATCATGTACTCTGCCTGCCTCTAACTGCACCTGGTAATCCTATGTAAGATCATGTACTGTGCCTGCCTCTCACTGCACATGGTAATCCTATGTAGACTCATGTACTGTGCCTGCCTCTCACTGCACATGGTAATCCTATGTAGGCTTATGTACTGTGTCTGCCTCTCACTGCACATGGTAATCCTATGTAGACTCATGTCCTCTGCCTGCCTCTCACTACCCATAGTAATCTTATGTGGGATCATGTACTCTGCCTGCCTCTAACTGCACCTGGTAATCCTATGTAAGATCATGTACTGTGCCTGCCTCTCACTGCACATGGTAATCCTATGTAGACTCATGTACTGTGCCTGCCTCTCACTGCACATGGTAATCCTATGTAGGCTTATGTACTGTGTCTGCCTCTCACTGCACATGGTAATCCTATGTAGGCTTATGTACTGTGCCTGCCTCTCACTGCACATGGTAATCCTATGTAGGCTTATGTACTGTGTCTGCCTCTCACTGCACATGGTAATCCTATATAGACTCATGTCCTCTGCCTGCCTCTCACTGCACATGGTAATCCTATGTAGGCTCATGTACTGTGCCTGCCTCTCACTGCACATGGTAATCCTATGTAGACGTGTGTACTCTGCCTGCTTCTCACTACACATGGTAATCTTATGTAGACTCATATACTCTGCCTGCCTCTCACTGCACTGGGTAATCCTCTGTGGACTCACGTGCTCTGCCTGCCTCTCACTACACTGGGTAATCCTATGTAGACTCATGTCCTCTGCCTGCCTCTCACTGCACATGGTAATCCTATGTAGGCTCATGTACTGTCCCTGCCTCTCACTGCACATGGTAATCCTATGTAGACGTGTGTACTCTGCCTGCTTCTCACTACACATGGTAATCTTATGTAGACTCATATACTCTGCCTGCCTCTCACTGCACTGGGTAATCCTCTGTGGACTCACGTGCTCTGCCTGCCTTTCACTGCACCTGGTAATCCTATGTAGGCTCATGTACTGTGCCTGCCTCTCACTACACATGGTAATCCTATGTAGACGTGTGTACTCTGCCTGCTTCTCACTGCACATTGTAATCTTATGTAGGCTCATATACTCTGCCTGCCTCTCACTGCACGTGGTAATCTTATGTAGACTCATGTACTGTGCCTGCTTCTCACTGCACATGGTAATATTATCTAGACTCATGTACTCTGCCTGCCTCTCACTGCACAGGGTAATCCTATGTGGACTCATGTACTGTGCCTGCTTCTCACTGCAGGTGGTAATATTATGTAGACTCATGTACTCTTCCTGCCTTTCACTGCACAGGGTAATCCTATGTGGACTCATGTACTGTGCCTGCTTCTCACTGCAGGTGGTAATATTATGTAGACTCATGTACTCTTCCTGCCTTTCACTGCACATGGTAATATTATGTAGACTCATGTACTGTGCCTGCCTCTCACTACACATGGTAAAATTATGTAGACTCCTGTACTGTGCCTGCCTTTCACTGCACAGGGTAATCCTTTGTAGACTCATGTACTCTGCCTGCTTCTCGCTGCACATGGTAATCTTATGTAGACTCATGTACTCTTCCTGCCTCTCACTGCACAGGGTAATCCTATGTGGACTCATGTATTCTACCTGCCTCTCCCTGCACAGGGTAATTGTCACGGTTTATTATGACTCTCAGACACAAGTTTTAGGTAAAAAAAATCAATTTTATTGAAATAATAAATGATAACTTAGGATGGCAATAACATACATAATATATATATACAGAATATAGCACAGACAGAAGGCAGACTCTACCGGTCCTGTCAATATACCGGACAGGACAGTCTTTAGGCTCTACCGGCCTTGCCAATACCGGGTAAGGCAACCTGCAGAAGGAATAGCATAACGGTTTACCGGCCTTACCAAATTACCGGGCAAGGCAGCCTCAATAGATACACAATGTAGGCTCTACCGGCCCTGCCAATACCGGGTAAGGCAACCTCAGATGGAATGTGGCAAAAGGTTCTACCGGCCTTACCAATACCGGGCAGGGCAGCCCAGAGATAATAGCAGCAGTCAGATGGAACTGGCAAATTAGCAGAATCGTTAAGCAGCAAGGCTTTGGAGCAAACCAGCGTCCGCACGCTGGAAACAACACTGAATAGTATAGCCGTTAGGCTTAGCGAGCAAACCAGTGACCGCACACTGGAGTAACAAGCGAGTAGTATAGCCGCAAGGCTTAGGAGCAAACCAGCGTCCGCACGCTGGGACCAACACAGATTTGTATAGCTGATAGGCTTTGGAGCAAACCAGTGACCGCACACTGGTGTAACAAGCGAGTTTGTATAGCCGCAAGGCTTAGGAGCAAACCAGCGTCCGCACGCTGGGACCAACACAGATTTGTATAGCTGAAAGGCTTTGGAGCAAACCAGTGACCGCACACTGGTGTAACAAGTGAGTTTGTATAGCCGCAAGGCTAGGAGCAAACCAGCGTCCGCACGCTGGGACCAACACAGATTTGTATAGCTGAAAGGCTTTGGAGCAAACCAGTGACCGCACACTGGTGTAACAAGTGAGTTTGTATAGCCGCAAGGCTTAGGAGCAAACCAGCGTCCGCACGCTGGGACCAACACAGATTTGTATAGCTGATAGGCTTTGGAGTAAACCAGTGACCGCACACTGGTGTAACAAGCGAGTTTGTATAGCCGCAAGGCTTAGGAGCAAACCAGCGTCCGCACGCTGGGACCAACACAGATTTGTATAGCTGATAGGCTTTGGAGCAAACCAGTGACCGCACACTGGTGTAACAAGCGAGTTTGTACAGCCGCAAGGCTTGGGAGCAAACCAGCGTCCGCACGCTGGGACCAACACGGAATTGTAGCAATGTCACCAACGCGACCAGGCAGAAGGTCGCCAGGATACTGAAGACAGGTGATGAGATGACAGGAACCAGCAACGATCAGTCAGGTCAGAAAACAGCAGAGAAGTTCAGCAGGAACTGCAACACCAGAGACTAGGCCGGAACCAGGACTGGAAGTACTTCAGCATGCAGGAAACACTGGAACAGTAGAGATCAGGAACTCAGGAACACATGAGATCAGGAACTCAGGAACACTGGAACAGAGGCCCAGCTATCACTAGCATAGTGATAGCAAGAAGGTCAGAAACAACACGAAAGGGCACTCAAAGGGTGCCCAATCCAGGTTTAAATAGTCAATCAGAGGCGGGCTATCTGCAGACAGCCAATAGAAGCCCCCTACTGGTGACAGACAAGTAACTGCAGCCAATCACGGGCACCGTGATAGTACCCCCCCTTTCAAAGACCCCCTCTCCTAGAATAGGGTTTAGGTTTCTGCGGGTAATTGGCATGAAAGGCAGTTTTCCACTCATCACCTGCTCGAATGCGAACCAGATTGTAAGCGGCCCGTAGGTCCAACTTGGTAAATATCGAAGCGCCCTTAAGCCTGTCAAAAAGCTCGGTGATGAGTGGTATTGGGTATGCGTTTTTTGCCATTAGTTTATTCAAGCCCCGGTAGTCAATGCATGGTCTTAATTCGCCATTTTTCTTTTTTACAAAAAAGAACCCAGCCCCAGCTGGAGAGGTAGATTTACGTATGATCCCTCTAGCAAGGGCATCAGAAATGTAATCCTCCATAGCCTTATTTTCATCACAAGATAATGGATAAGTGCGTCCTTTCGGAGGTACTGCACCAGGCTGCAATTCAATGCAACAATCATAAGGTCTATGCTGGGGTAGCATACTAGCCTCTCCTTTGCTAAAAACATCGCCAAACTGTTGGTACACATCCGGCATAGCAGAGGAGGTGCACATGACCTTAATAGGCTGGATGACGCACTTGTCCATACAAAACTGGGACCAAGCAGCAATTTCACACTTTTTCCAATCGAATTGTGGGTTATGTAACTGTAACCACGGAAATCCCAATATCACCGCATGGTGCGGGGAATTAATCAGTTGAAACTGCTGCTCTTCTCTGTGAAGTGCCCCAATAGTCATAGACAATGGCATAGTTTCAAATATAACCTGAGGCGGTTCTAAGGGTCTACCATCAATCGCTTCAATAGTCAAGGGGTTTTCTCTTTCAATGCGTGGAACTCCGTGCAATTCAGCAAAGGTATTATCCATAAAATACCCTGCTGCACCGGAGTCAACCAAGGCCAAAACCTCCACAGAGCGTTGTGCCCAAGACAATACCACCTGTATGGTGGGTTTCATTATGCCCGACACTGGGGACGATTGTACACCACCTAGGGCCTGTCCCCCAAGATACCCTAGGTGTGTGCGTTTCCCGGACGTACCGGACAGGAATTTAGCAAGTGCCCTTTTTTACCGCAGTATAAACATAACCCTTGTTTTTTGCGATATAGTCTCTCTGCCTTGGATAGTCTAGTGAAGCCTATTTCCATAGGTTCACTTGTTTCCCGTACTGGTTCACTAGACTTCAATGCCAAGGGAGGGATGGGTGGGCAAAACATGCTACTAGGCTCATTATTTTTTGACCGTAACTTACGATCTCTGGCAATTGATCTCTCACGTATTCTGGAGTCAATTATCATAACATACTCAATGTAATCATCTAGATCAATAGGTAGATCTTTAGCAGCGATTTCGTCTTTAATGTGGTCATTCAGGCCTTGAGAGAAGGCTGCCAATAATGCCTCGTTATTCCAACCTACCTCTGCTGCCAATGTGCGGAATTCGATGGCATAGTCGCCCACTGTACGCCTGCCCTGTTGTATCTCCATAAGGCGTTTGGCAGCAGAGGTGGTTCTACCAGGAGGCTCAAACACTCTTCGAAAGGAACGCACAAATTCACTAAAGTTCTTAGTACAAGGTTTAGCATTCTCCCACAAGGGGTTAGCCCAAGCCAATGCTCTGCCAGTGAGCAGTGATATCGTGAACCCCACTTTACTACGATCATTGGGAAATGCGTGTGCCGTCAATTCCATAAAGATTTCGAGTTGATTGATGAACCCTCTGCAGAGACTAGGGTCACCATCATATCTTAGCGGCAAGGGTGCAGAAGCCGTTAACCCTTTAACAGTACCCCCTAGGGGTCTGGTATCACTTTCCGGTGTCTGACTTGGCGAGACCACCGGGCTAGAGCTAGATTGGTCAGCAGGTACCGTGCGTTCAAGGATCGTTTGAATTGCAACTGCCAACTGATCCAAACGTTGCTCGAGCACATCCATCCTCCAATGGATATTCTGTGCGTTACCTTCACCCTTGCTGTCTGAGGTCATGGCCCTTTCGTACTGTCACGGTTTATTATGACTCTCAGACACAAGTTTTAGGTAAAAAAAATCAATTTTATTGAAATAATAAATGATAACTTAGGATGGCAATAACATACATAATATATATATACAGAATATAGCACAGACAGAAGGCAGACTCTACCGGTCCTGTCAATATACCGGACAGGACAGTCTTTAGGCTCTACCGGCCTTGCCAATACCGGGTAAGGCAACCTGCAGAAGGAATAGCATAACGGTTTACCGGCCTTACCAAATTACCGGGCAAGGCAGCCTCAATAGATACACAATGTAGGCTCTACCGGCCCTGCCAATACCGGGTAAGGCAACCTCAGATGGAATGTGGCAAAAGGTTCTACCGGCCTTACCAATACCGGGCAGGGCAGCCCAGAGATAATAGCAGCAGTCAGATGGAACTGGCAAATTAGCAGAATCGTTAAGCAGCAAGGCTTTGGAGCAAACCAGCGTCCGCACGCTGGAAACAACACTGAATAGTATAGCCGTTAGGCTTAGCGAGCAAACCAGTGACCGCACACTGGAGTAACAAGCGAGTAGTATAGCCGCAAGGCTTAGGAGCAAACCAGCGTCCGCACGCTGGGACCAACACAGATTTGTATAGCTGATAGGCTTTGGAGCAAACCAGTGACCGCACACTGGTGTAACAAGCGAGTTTGTATAGCCGCAAGGCTTAGGAGCAAACCAGCGTCCGCACGCTGGGACCAACACAGATTTGTATAGCTGAAAGGCTTTGGAGCAAACCAGTGACCGCACACTGGTGTAACAAGTGAGTTTGTATAGCCGCAAGGCTAGGAGCAAACCAGCGTCCGCACGCTGGGACCAACACAGATTTGTATAGCTGAAAGGCTTTGGAGCAAACCAGTGACCGCACACTGGTGTAACAAGTGAGTTTGTATAGCCGCAAGGCTTAGGAGCAAACCAGCGTCCGCACGCTGGGACCAACACAGATTTGTATAGCTGATAGGCTTTGGAGTAAACCAGTGACCGCACACTGGTGTAACAAGCGAGTTTGTATAGCCGCAAGGCTTAGGAGCAAACCAGCGTCCGCACGCTGGGACCAACACAGATTTGTATAGCTGATAGGCTTTGGAGCAAACCAGTGACCGCACACTGGTGTAACAAGCGAGTTTGTACAGCCGCAAGGCTTGGGAGCAAACCAGCGTCCGCACGCTGGGACCAACACGGAATTGTAGCAATGTCACCAACGCGACCAGGCAGAAGGTCGCCAGGATACTGAAGACAGGTGATGAGATGACAGGAACCAGCAACGATCAGTCAGGTCAGAAAACAGCAGAGAAGTTCAGCAGGAACTGCAACACCAGAGACTAGGCCGGAACCAGGACTGGAAGTACTTCAGCATGCAGGAAACACTGGAACAGTAGAGATCAGGAACTCAGGAACACATGAGATCAGGAACTCAGGAACACTGGAACAGAGGCCCAGCTATCACTAGCATAGTGATAGCAAGAAGGTCAGAAACAACACGAAAGGGCACTCAAAGGGTGCCCAATCCAGGTTTAAATAGTCAATCAGAGGCGGGCTATCTGCAGACAGCCAATAGAAGCCCCCTACTGGTGACAGACAAGTAACTGCAGCCAATCACGGGCACCGTGATAGTAATCCTATGTAGACTCATGTACTCTTCCTGCCTCTCACTGCACAGGGTAATCCTACGTGGACTCATGTATTCTGCCTCCCTCTCCCTGTACAGGGTAATCCTGTGTAGACTCATGTACTCTGCCTTCTTCAGTTTAGATTAAAAAGGGAACTGCAGCAACTATCATGTTCACTTTCATGGACATGACATCCAGAATGGAATGAAGATCTTATGCCTTCAACCATGGAACAATGATAAATGTCATAGGGGCATTTTCATTTCCTGGCTTTAGTTATTAGGATGCATTAATTATCCTTTAAAATAGCCAAAAAAACACAGTGAAAATCTTGTAACATCAAGATCTGTAAACATGCTTGCTTACTCAGGTTGTGAACTATTATTTTGAAAAATCAAGGGCAATCCATTTCTGGGAGATGCTTTTTTGAAAAGATATTATACAGTGGATATAAAAAGTCTACACACCCCTGTAAAATGACAGGTTCTTGTGATGTTAAAGAATGAGACGAATATAAATCATGTCAGAACTTTTTCCACCTTTAATGTGACCTATAACGTGAACAATTCAATTGCAAAACAAACTGAAATCGTTAAGGGGGAAAAATAAAAAACTCACAATAACCTGGTTGCATAGGTGTGCACACCCTTAAACTAATACTTTGTTGAAGCACCTTTTGATTTTATTACAGCAATCAGTCTTTTTGGGTAGGAGTTTATTAGCATGGCACATCTTGACATGGCAATATTTGCCCACTCTTCTTTGCAAAAGCGCTCCAAATCTGTCAGATTGCGAGGACATCTCCTGTGCACAGACCTCTTCAGATCACCCCACAGATGTTCAATTGGATTCAGGTCTGGGCTCTGACTGGGCCATTTCAAATCTTTAATCTTCTGGTGAAGCCATGCTTTTGTGGATTTGAATGTGTGCTTTGGGTCGTTGTCGTGCTGAAAGGTGAACTTCCTCTTCATTTTCAGCTTTCTAACGGACGCCTGAAGGTTTTGTGCAAAAATTGCCTGGTATTTGGAACTGTTCATAATTCCCTCCACCCTGACTAAGGCCCCAGTTCCAGCTGAGGAAAAACAGCCCCAGAGCATGATGCTGCCACCACCATGCTTCACTGTGGGTATGGTGTTCTTTGGGTGATGTGCAGTGTTGTTTTTGCGCCAAACATACCTTTTGAAATTATGGCCAAAAAGGTCAACCTTGGTTTTCATCAGACCAGAACACTTTTTCCACGTGCTTTGGGGGACTTGATGTTTGTTATTGTAAACTTCAGCCGGGCTTGGATGTTTTCCTTTGTAAGAAAAGGCTTCCGTCTTGCCACCCTACCCCATTCATATAAAGAATATGGGAGATTGTTGTCACATGTAGCACACAGCCAGTACTTGACAGAAATTCCTGCAGTTCCTTTAATGTTGCAGTAGGCCTCTTGGAAGCCTCCCTGACCAGTTTTCTTCTTGTCTTCTCATCAATTTTGGAGGGACGTCCAGTTGGTAATGTCTCTGTTGTGCCATATTTTTTCCACTCTGCGGACCATGGATTTTGCTCTGAGATGCAGCTAAGCAAATGTCAGGAAAATCCTACTAGACCGGCTGAACTTTATTTGTGATTAATCTGAGTCACTTTAAATGATGGCAGGTGTGTAATGACTTCTATTTAACATGAGATTGAATGTGATTGGTTAATTCTGGACACAGACACATCCCCAGTTCTAAGAGGGTTTGCACACCTTTGCAACCAGGTTATTGTGAGTTTTTTATTTTTCCCCCTCAATGATTTCAGTTTGTTTTGCAATTGAATTGTTCACTTTGTAAGTCACATTAAAGGTGGAAAAAGTTCTGACATGATTTATCTTTGTCCCATTCTTTAACATCACAAGAACCTGCCATTTTAACAGGGGTGTGTAGACTTTTTATATCCACTGTATGTCAAATGTTTTTTGACTGTTGTATATTGTGGGAGAGCCTATGGAGAACAGATAGCACAGACTCTTCCCTCTAGTGCAGTGTACAGAGTGGGTGCCCTGGCAGCTTGAGGCAGAATCTTTGAAGGCATACGCACAAAGAAAGTGGAGCAATTGTCAGCCAAACCATAAGGAACAAATACAAATTCTTCCAATTCCCATTGATTTAAATGCAGCTTTTAACTCTTTGAGTGCCAGAGAGGTATCCAACTCATTGGAAACGCAATTGAATACCTCTCTGACATTCAAAGGGTTAACACGTAGAATTCTAGAAAGGCCTCCAACATATTGTGAAGCAAGATGTTGGAGACCTTCCTAGCATTCAAAGGGTTACAATTCCTATTTAAATTGATGGGTATTTTAATTTGTTCCCTGTGGTACAGTTGGCTTGCTCCACTTTTTGAGATTATACATATGGCCCTTATTGTGGCACACTGAGCTAGTATCTCAGGCCTTACTTCCACTTTAAGAAACAGTCTGGAGTCACAAGGAAGAGGATAATCAGAACTTATGTGTCACCCACACAGACTCTCGTTTTCACTCGATTTAGCAAACTTTCCAGTTAAACATCCACCGGTCATAAGGTTTTATCCATCCTAGAGCGACCCTGCCAAAAGCAATCTGCTGCAAACACTGGTAACAGGGAAGTAATCAGCAGGACTATGTCACTGTTCTACACAAATGGAGATGAAATAAAACAGCTATTTGGCACTGAAAAATGAGGCTTCTCAAGAAAACCATCCTTCTTCCAGCAACAATCTGCCTCGTGCTTTGCTAGCAGTTAACCTGCTTACTGCCATTTCTTTTCAGGGATCTGCGGGTTCTTACAACTGCAAAGGATTTAACCCTTGGATGCTAGAGACAAATTGCTTTTATGTCAAAATACACTTAAAGGGATAGTAATGTTTCACAATAAAAGCAGCTCCAATTAATCGTCATAGTATTTGGGGCCATGGAGAGTGTTATTTCAGTACTGTTAAAGTTGTAGTTGAAGAGTAATTGAAGTATCCCCCTCCTGTCCCTTTTACTGATGTAACACTGCTCACCTCAGAGCAGCAAGATGGATGGATCACAGAGAGGGACTATTTTCAATGAGCATAAGGAAAAAACTGAAAACCTGTCGGTGGGGCAGGGCTTTCATTGTTCTCACAGTAAGAAGATTGTCCCTTGTTGTGATCTGTCTGGTCCCAGGACCAGATCCCACATCTGAGGGGATGTGGCTTATACTAGGCAAAAGGGGCGGGAGGGGATACTTTATCATTCAATTACTCTTGAACTACAACTCTGACAGTATCGAAATAACACTCTCTATAGCTCAGATACTATGAAGATTAATTGGAGCTGCTGTTTTTGTGACATATTACTATCCCTTTAATAAAGGAGAACTATAACATATGACTAAGTGGCTCATAATTTGTTTTATAGAGGACATACCCTAGGTAGTTATCCTTCATACAGCAGTTTTATATCTATGTACTTGTTCTGTATTCAGTTTACTGTCAGTTTACTGATCAAGGCTAGTGTCCCTTACAAGTCATTCAGATCTATTGAAGCCAATTGTTTTGTTGGATGGAGGTATGACCTACAGGCAGACTTCATTGAAGAGAGCTTTTCACTGGAAAATGGATATACAGGTCTGTATTCCCATTGTCCATGTCCTTAACTCCTCTCCTCCTCATTCATTTTTCTGACAATTCTGTCACTGGGCAGTATGGCTAACTGCAGGCCAATGTGAGTGTCAGCCAATGGGTGACCTCACTAATGCACCATTGCCAATTGCTGGGGTGATGTCTCCAGTGGGAAAGGAACATGACCAAAAAATATGTAATATAGTACTGGGCTGCTATATGAAGGCCACCCAGAGGGCATTATCCCCATAGTAGTAGTGCTTTCAGTTCTTGCCTGTAAACTGCCCTGAAAGACAGGCTTGCACATCCCTGCCCTTATTGTTCAGGATGCTGCCTCTTTTGCAGGCTTAAGAGTCTGCCATCCTGAAATTTTAAAGCATCCTGTAAATGTCCTGTATTTCCTTGTAAGCGAGAGCTGGGGAACTTTATTTCACTTATTTCTGTCTATCACATGCTCAGCTTGTGTGCCAGAAGCTTCCCCAAGCTTGTGAGACACCTTCACAGTGTGCATCTCAGATCACAGAGCTGCCTGTCTGGAGTTAGTGGCAATGCCGCTTTTGTTGGAGTGACTCACTGATAGTAATGCTTAGAGCTTTCTTACTGCTACTGCCCCCCAGTACATGCTAAAGGTTTTGTGAGATCCATACAGGACTAAACATACATAAACTTTCAATGTATTAACTTCTAACCTTATTTATATACAGTTGTTCTGCAATGTGTTGTTCAGTCCTCCAGCATCAAATGATTAGATCCTGTTAGGTACAGCAGCATGAGCAATATTATGAAAGTTCAACCATATTAACTATATGCAGAGGTAGCCAGTCTTGGTCCTTAAGTGAAACCAAAAGTTCAGATTTTCAGGAAATCCCTGCTTGAGTACAGGTGGGTCAACCTGTGGCTGAAGTACTTTAATTGAACCACGTTTTCTTAATCCCTTAACGACTGCGGGTGGCCATTAAGGACCATGGAGGTTTTTTTTTTGTTTGTTTTTTTGTGGCTCAATGGATTCCGAGATGGCAGAGTGGCATTATCTGGTTGAGGATGATGACAACCCAGAATTCCATGACGTACCAGGACCGTCACTGCACATTAAGTGCCAGGACCAGTGTGACGGTCCTGGCACTTCAAGAATCATTAAGGGGTTAAGCAGAGAGAGACCCTCAAAACATGCATTGTTGATGGCTCTTGAGGATTAGGGTGGCTACCACTGATTTAGCAACTAATATCCAGCATGGTGTTGACCAAAAGTAGTCAAATGTTGGACCTCCAGCTGCTGGGTTCTACAGCTAAAGACAAAGATAAAGACTGGTTGGGGATGATACGAGTTGTAGTCCTCATCAGCTGGAGGCCCAACAGTGGACTACCGTTCAGGTCAGCTACATAGAACAAGGCACATCTGAACTTGCTGCCTTATAATAGGTTCTATGTAAATGTTATGTTTGGAACTCTGTTGTAGTAAATAGCTGGGCAGTGGTTACTTTCCATCTAATAATGCTCATATGGGGTCTTGATCATTAGGATTTAGAGGTGCAATTCTGGAGCAATCCAGCTACACCATAGGGAACGAATGGAAATTCCTCTTGTTTGAATGTGGTTTATAACCCTTGCATGGAGAAAGATTTCCAATACATTGCAAAGTGAGGTGGAATTACTCATATGTGCATGTTGTAAGTTCACTAGCAACCCCTGAGTGAGGAAAACAGCAACATTTCCTTACGATGACCTTGGTATTATGTCCAGTTTTGTGCTATTCAGCGGGTCTGGTCAATGTCATAAATGAGATTTTGGATTTCAGGAAGGAAGATATGATGTGTTTGTTATACATTCCTCCCTGATAGTACACGCTGATGAGCTGACAGCCACTCGCAGTGAGGGGTACAACCGTTAAATGAGACAATAAAAACATGAAGTCAGCGTTTAGAAATAATTAAGCCAAACCAGGGGGAATTGTAATTTTTTTTTTCTTTTTTTATTTTGAGGTCTAAGTAATGTGAGGACATACTTGGTATAGTTTTATGTTGTGGCCTGGAATGTGTAAAAATAAGTACATGTCTGGCAAAACTGAGGATTATTAAACAGAAATGTGATGTGGTTAGCAATCTGAGTGCCACCAAAGGACTGCCCAGCTCAGGGGTTAAAGGCAGGGATGGGAGAAACTGGCCTTTTTATGTTATTACTCCAGTGACTACATTTTCTGCCATTCTTAGTAAAGGAAAATGTAATATACACACACATTTACAATTTTATCATAATCTGTGCAGAAAATCGTAATGATCATTCTGAATCAATCCTGGTTGGATTGGTTCCAAAAATGAATATGAATTAGGACTGGATGCCCCATATACAGGGAGAGTCCTGATTTTTTTTTGTTGCAGGACTCAAAGACCATTGAGCCCTGTCTCAAAGAATCATGTCTTCCTCCGTGGGCCTAATACAGTGGTTCTCAATTTTTGTTTTGTTCAGGGCACCCCAACACGTAATCTAGAACATTCGGGGCACCCCTAACGTATTTAATGTACTTTATCAAGGGCAAAATGAAAGTACCATACATAAATATACAGTTACTAGTGTAAAAGCCCATGTACACGGGCCAAGGTCCTGGTAATGTTAACACTTTGAGTGCCAGAGGGGTACACAATCGCCCCTCCGGCACTCGAAGGGTTAAGAGGCCACAACCTCACTGCTCCACACGATGCAGTCTTGTGTCACCTCACTCACGTGATGCAATCATGTGCACCAGAGACTGCCCGAATGCGGGCAGTCTCTACTGCACATGACTGCATCGTGACAAACATCCTAGCGATTTATTATATAGGATTATTAGGTCTTACAATCATAATAACAAAATTAAACATAATGTGCATAACAATTTCTATAAATCTTTATTTAAAAGTCCATTTTTGTTAATCTTCATAGAAAACATGGGGCACTCTAAGTTGATGTCCGTGCCACTGCACCCTGGTAGAGAATCACTGGCCTAATAGCTAGAACTAATTGAAGATTAATTAGTTTTGCAGAACCAGATCCCGCAGAACTGATTCATAGAGAGCAATGGAAAAAAAATATTGGATCACCTCTAGAAGAAGATTAAAAAAAAAAAAAAAAAAAAAACAACAACAAAAAAAACAATATGACAGTAGATTCAAGCACACCCACTTTTAACCCTTTGAGTGCCTGAGGGGTATCCAACACATTGAGTTAAGTCAAATATGGTATAAATGAATGCAAGAAATGACAGCAGTATGTTTGGCAAATTACTGACAATGTCTATACTACAATTGTTTTTATATTGCCCACAAATAAGTGCCGAGGAGTGTGTAATGCGTTGCACACACCTCTGACACTCAAAGGTTAAAGTTTCCTCCCTAGATTAGGATAAATAGAGGCTCATTATTGGGAGAAGTTATCATTCCTTTGATATGCTGTCTACTAACATTGATGTGTTAACTGCTTGGGTGCTAGAGAGGTCTCCAAAGCAATGCAGTGCAAGGCAATGGAGACCTCTTTAGCATCAAAAGGGTTAACAAAGTACTTAGACCAGGATGCATGTCAAGCTGGTCTCACATCACTACACAGATCGTTGCCACAGTGAGTTTGGCTGCTGTAAACTGCTGCCAGGAACACAAGATGCCTGGCACTTTTGCTGGCATTGTGCCCCTTCAATTTAGGAGTCCAAAAAGCATCAAGAAACCCCATAGTGCAGTTGTTTTCACTCACATGTAATGTCATATTGGCATCCTAGAAAAATGTAAAAAGTGCCATTTAAGCTAAGCTTTCATCTTCAGCACTATGAGACTTTCTCCTCGAAGTGAGTATTCCTGGCCTCATAATGAGTGTTCTGGCGGCTCCTGGAAACTGAAGTCTGTATTAACCCCTTGAGGAAGAGATGAATTGCACACCCATCTTGGGCTCAATGGCTTAAGCAGGCTATGCCGTACTCCTTTCTATGGATCACATGCACAAAGAAAAGTGGAACAATTCTGGGGCAAACCAACTTTGACATAGGGAAGAAATAAAAATCCCAGCTGGCTTAGATGGGATCTTTAACCCTTTGAGTGCCAGAGGGGTGTGCAAGCCATTGCTCCTCCCTCTGACACTAAAAGGGTTAACCCTTTGAATGTCTGAGCGGAGCATTGCCTTGAATTCTAAAGAGGTGTCCAGCTCATTGTTTTGCAGTGCATTGATGACCTTTTTAACATTTAATCCTTTTTGTGTACCCCCTGGCACTCAAAGGGTTAATGGGTTAAAACCTCATTTGTCATCATTACTTATTTTTTGTCCTGATTTTCCCTAGAATGGCTCTAGTGTTCCTGTCACCTTGATGCAAGTTTGCATATTTGAAAACGAAATTAAAAAAACTGCCTATGTGTCACATTAGCCAGTAGACCAGCAAATGTACAGTTAAGAAGATATTCATACCTGGTACTGTATCCTAATATATGCTAATTGCTTTACCCTGCACTACCAGTGACGTTTCATATGCCAATGAAGCCTTTCAGTGATGTTTCATGTCAGTAAAGCCCTTTGTGATGTTTCATATTCTAATTAAGCACCGTGCTGCACCAGGAGACTTTCACTTTCCTTTTCCCCAGAAATAAATGTGTGAATATGTCCAAAACTATACATCTACTGGACTTTTGGCTGACATGACATATGGGCAGTTTTGGATGAAGTTTTCATATATGTTTAAAAAAATGCAAGGTAACTTGCCCACTATAAATGAGGAGAAAATCATAATGGCTACTATGCATTTTGTCCTGGGTCATCAGATAACATTTTCAGTCAGTTCCAGACATCATGTCCAAAGAGACAGATTTATTGACTCCTGGACACCAAGCTCCACCTACTATAACATACTTCCACCCCCCATCAAGTTAAGTAGGCAGAGTACATAAACCAGCAGAAGAGTACCATGTGCAGTGGGCTCACTTTAGAGTCCCGCTACAAACAGGCTTCCCACCTTCCTGGAAATTACATCCAGGGTGGAATAATAGATAATGCCTAGAATCAAGGAGCAGGGGAGAATTAACAGCAGCCATTGTGATTGGGGGTTATTATTAGGAGGTGTTACAGTGCCTTTAATTATACAGCCCTATGAATTTGCATAATTGTTAAAAATATTTCTGTCAATGTAGTAGTAAACTGTGACAAATAGCTGAAATATGAGCTAATTTGTAGGGATGCACCCAATCTATTTTTTTTAAATTTGGCTAAAATGCTGAATCCTGGCAAAAAGATTCAACAGAAGACATAACCAAATCTGAGTGCTATTGGAATAAGAAAAAAACATGGCTGGATTTAGAGTCAATAATGTGAATAAAAATGAGGTTTGGTTTGATCTGAAAGTTGAATCAAAGAATGTTCAAGCAGTTTAAAGGGATAGTAATACTTCGTTTTAGCTTTATTTTATTTTGTAGGCATTAAAAAAACATGAAGAACGATATAAGTCTTATCTTTCAAACCTTTATGGTTTGAGAGATATTCACAAGCAAAGTTTCCCCTCCTGCCCCTTTTACCTAGTGTAAGCCATCTCTTCTCGGATGTGGAATGCAGTCCATAGACCAGATAGATAACAGAAGGGGACAGTCTTCTTCCTATATGAACAATGAAATCCCTGCCCCCCTTGACAAGTTTTTCCCTTATCTTAGTTGAAGATTGTCCCTCTCTGCAGTCTATCTGGGCACCTCCCTTCTGCTCTGGCTGAGCAGTGTTACATCAGTAAAAGGGGAGGGAGGGGGACACTTTATCAATGAATTACTCTTGAACTACAACGCTGACAGAATTGAAATAACACTCTCCAAAGTCCAAATACTATGATGATTAATTAGAGCTGCTTTTATTATGAAACATTACTATCCCTTTAAGTACCCATCTTTTACTTGACAGGAAAATTCATACAATTTTATGTTTTTTCATAGTAAAATATTATTAATTTATGTAACCTGTAATGTAGTAAAATGGATTATAAAAGAATCAGATGTATGCTTATACATATGGTGTACTTGGCATCATATGTAGCTGTGTTATCTGTTTCCTTAGTTGTAGGCTTAGGCAGTACAATAAAGTACATGCTGGAACTTGTTATTGCTGTATATGATATTCAAGAATGTTTTTTTTTAAGTCCCTTGGATGCTAAAGATGTCTCCAACACATTTATTTGCTTCCAAGGGTTAAAAAACTTAGTCCAATAAAATCAAATTGAATGGAAGTGGATCTTGCTAGTAGCATGTATGTTGTGTTTGGCTGCATTTTCATGATTATTTTTAACCCCTTAAAGATCAGAAAGGTGTGAAAGACATTGCAAAGCAATATATTGCACACCCCTCTGGTCCTCAGGGGTATATCTAGATCTGGATGTATATGATTTGGATGGATCAGAATCCTACTAAACATGGCATGAACTGGTCCAAATACAGAATCCTTTTATAGATTTGATGCATTTAGTATTAATTGTGTCCACACATTGAATGGAACCTGTCCTCTTCTTCACAGGATGGGTTGTTGGATCTCTGGATATACTGGGAAGCCCAGGCAGTCTGGTAAGAAGTATTGGCAATGGCATTGCAGACTTCTTCAGGCTTCCATATGAAGGACTAACCCGTGGTCCTGGGGCGTTTGTCAGTGGAGTGTCCAGAGGCACCACATCCTTCGTAAAACACATCTCCAAAGGTATGTATGACCATCACACATTGTCTGATGTACAAAGAACAACTGGTGCAAACCAATTGCAATATAGAGCACAAATATGAATTCCCATTGATTTTAATGGGGCTTTTAAAAGGGAACAAAACCTCTCTTAATTTGCTCAATAACTGAATTTGCTTAGGAATGCATCTTTCATACAGCAGTTGGGTATACCTATAAACCTGAGGAGATGCTCACATCCCAGTAGAATGATGGGTGGGGCTTTTTCTCTGTGGCTTCTCTTGTTCAGACCAATAAAGTTTATTGTAAGAAGGTGAAACCTTAATGTAAATTTAAAATGGACAGCAAATACAGACAGTTTGATATTATGCAAATAAGACATAAATAGATGCCCCTGACTGTATGAAGGACTCCTACCTAGGTAAATGCTTAATTAAACACATATAGAGCCACATATACCTAAAAGTATTGCTCCCCTGTAACACTTTGATATCCCTGGGAACTCTCCAGATCTGAGTTAATTACCACATCTCCTGATTATCCAGCTTTGGTGATTTTTCTGGGTAACTGCCCACTATCATTCTTTCCCACCCACTACCTGCTCATTCCAAAGTGAAATCCTACTTTCCTCCTCAATCATGCCCAACTGAATAAGCCCCACCTACTTTTTGCCACAATTTGCATCATTCGATCTCCAACACACTTCTTTGTTTTTGGTATAAATAAAGTGGGCACCTCCCTTTGCTTCTGTTGCTGTAACAAGGGAACAAAAGAAGAGGTGAAACACTGGGGCAAACCAAGTGCACCATAGGGAACAAATGAAAATTCCCATTGATTTATATAGGGTTTTAACTTCTTTCAATGCTTGAGTGGTCTCCTGGGCTTTGTGAAGCAATGTTTGAAAGACCTCTCAAGGACTGACATGCGTTAAAGCCCCATTTAAATCAATGGGAATTTGGTGGTATTTTTATTTTCCCCCTACTGTGCAGTTGGTTTGCTCCAGAATTGCTCCAGTTCTTAATACATCATGCTTAATGTATATTTGGGTAATTTAAAGAGATTATTTGACCTCATATCTATTGCTATAACATGATATAGTAAAAATCTTTATTTTCATATTGGTAATGTAAGAAAGCAAATATTTTTTCACAAAGTATATAAATCTGATCAATTCAAAGTTCTCACCAGCTACAATCAACAGTCTATGATGCAGATAATCTGCTTGAATGTACCTTTTCCTTGTGATGCTCATCATATTAAGGTTCTTGAGAGAAACAAAATGTTACTATGTGGTTAAAAAAAATCTTCATGTTTTCTGCCAATCAGTTACAGTAGAGGTGGGACACGTGTGGCTCTCTAAATGTTGTTGAGCTGCAGCTCCCATTTTGGCTAAGGTCAATAGGATATAGAGAGAAAGGAGAGCAAAAACAAAGGGTCCGATCTAAGGGCAGCAATCGATTTTAATTAATTTAATATTTTGTGAATTTTGTTTTATGAAGTAAAATCGATTGCTGCACTTAGATTGGACCTTTTGTTTTTGCTCTCCTTTCTCTCTATATTCTGCAGTCTTTTAGACTACACACGAGGAGGCACGACTTGTATCTTGGATGGAGCAGCGGGGACTGGATCTGGGTGCATAGAAGGGACATTTTTTAGTCTGAATCTTGATGTTAATTGAATTACTGTGAATGTGAGAACTAGAGCACTGTATAAGTATATATAGATTTTAAGGTCAATGGGAGTTGTAGTCCAACAACAACTGGAGAGACACTGCTTTCACCTCGCAGAATTGAAGAGGCTCCGGAATTCTCCAATAGTATTTGTTCCATGTAGTATGTGGTGAATGTATACTCATACCAAGTTCAGACCATTAGGCAGAGGAGGCAATTGCTTAGACTTCCTGATTTTGAGCGATGACTCGGCTCTGTTTACCACACCCACTGAGGTAAGTCACGTGTGTGGACAAAACAATCTCAATCATTGCACCAGGGACCATTTAAAGAGGCTCGTTCATGGATCTCAAACTGCATTTCTACAGGGCAGAGATAATGCAGGTTTTTGTGATATCCCTACTTTTCCACAATTAATTCATTCAAAATGACAGAGAAAATGATTGTCACCTGTGTGAAAGCTTGAACATCCCTGAATCCTGCACTCCCTGAGTGTTGTATTGTCCATTTTATATGCTAGTGGGATATGTACTGGCCTGTTAATTTAAAGTGAAATTTTTAATTATTTTATTAAAGAGAATCTATTACCTGTACAAAAGTTTGGCTTATTATGTAGAGTTAATATAGATAATGTTGAAAAAGTTATTTATTAAAAAAAAAAAAAATGCTATTTGGGTTAAAAACGATAGCTTATAGAGTGCCCTGCACCCTACTTCCGCATACACATCTGTTGCTGCACTGCCCCTGCTCCCTTCCCAATACCCAGCCTCCTCCGATGAAGGAGGCTGTCTGTCTGTAAGCTGGAGAGATCTCTTTGGCTAGATATCGATTTCTGCCAATGAGATGGCTCTAGCTTACAGACAGAAGCCTCTGTCATCGGAGGAGGCTGGGTAGTGGGAAGGGAGCAGGGGCAGTGTGGCAATCTGCGGCAACAGAAAGTGTATGTGGAAGTAGGGTGCAGGGCACTCCATAAGCTATTATTTTAACCGAAATAGCGTTTTTTTGTTTTGTTTTGTTTTTTATAAAAATCAATAATTTTTTCAGCATTATCTATATATATATACTCTACATAATAAGCCTAACTTATGTAGAGGTGATAGATCGTCTTTAAGTCTGCTCTTATGGAAGCAGATTTAGTAAAATGCCAGAGAATGTTCAGTGCAACACCAAAACGGCTCTATCAGCCATTAAGAGGAACAAAAAACTGACCTCCTTGGCTGGGATGGACCCCGGAAGAATGTGGCTCTCTGCCATAAACTTTGCAGGCTGCATGTGCAGCATATTCATGGGCAAGTGAAACATGGCTTCATCTGTACGCCTACTCCCATAGGAGCAGATCTGCTGATGGGGCAACTATCTAAGGGATAATTGCACTTTTAGGGATTTTTTTTTGTGTGTTTGCATATTGTAAACTAGGTATTATTATCCCTAGGCGTTGGTAGGTATTGGTAGAGGGGGCTAAAGCCCAGGTCTCATGCTAGCGCTTTAAAGGGATAGTAATATCTAAAATGGAAAAAAAAAAAATATGTTGTAGGGTGTATCCCCCTAAGTAAAACAAGGGTACTCCCACTGCTGAAAGGCATTTTATTCAAAAGTTATTACAGCTCAAACTTTTTTAGTTTTTTGTTGTTTTTTTATAGGATTTTTTAGGTGTAGTATCACAGTGACCTGAAACTGTACACTGGCAATGTTGCTACACTATGGAGATTTAATGTCAACTGACCAGAGCTTTCCAAAGGATGGTGTAGCAATAGCGCCACGGCACATTTTCAGGCCAGTGTGAGACTCCTCCTAAAAAAATCAAGTTTGAGCTGTAATGACTTTTGTATAAAACACCTTTCAGCAGTGAGAGTATCCTTGTTTTACTCAAGGGGATAAACCATACGACATCAAAACTTTTTTTTTTTTTTTTTTTTTTTTTTACATTTTAAGTATTACTGTCCCTTTAAGGACCAGAGGACCACTTTAAAGCCCTAGGTCTTATTTCTGTCTTGGGACATGCTACTCTCCCTGCTAATGGTACAAATCAGCTACAAGATGGTAATATATTAGGCTGGCCCAAGTCTTTTGGGGACCCTGACAATTTCACCGCTGCCGCAAGGGGTTCAGTGTTGCTTTTGGGCCTGGTTAGAGGCAGCTAGGATACCTTGCCAGGTGTGCCTGAGATGAGCCTCTTTTACCCAAATTCTTGTACACAACATACTGGTTTTCTTTCCCGTTTAGTTGGATTTATGTTATGATTTAAATCCTTGCACACGTTTAACCCTTTGAGTGCCAGAGGGGTACGCAACACATTGCAGAGAAATGCGTTGCGTACCCCTCTAGCACTCAAAGGATTAAATTAACCACTTGGATGCTGGAGATGTCTAAAACACATTGCAAAGCCATGCGAGGAGACCTTGCAAGAGGTTAAAAGAACCTAGCCTGCCATCAAAATAAGCAACTGACTGCGGTATATTATATTAATGGCAGCGTTACTAAAGCAGGCATGTTTCAGAAAATCACTTTATTTCCCATCCCACCGAGGGTACAGTTTAAATAAAATATACATATATCTCCAGTTCTGTGTGGTTCTATACCATGAGGAACCCCCACATTCCAGGAGACTTATACAGTGTGCGCTGCTGCATTAATAAGACTAGCTAGTATTTTTAGCTCACTTGAGTATAATAAACATTTATAATATAATCTTCCCTACACAAAGCCATATATACATCTTCTGTGTGGGAAGCCCTCAGAAATGATTTGTTTTTGAAACAACCCCCAACCCTCTCGTGCGGCTGGTCTGTAAAGCTTGACGAGTGTGATAAATTCAGGAACATTGAGGATATTCAGTATTCTTGAAAGTCATTAGAAATCCTACTGCAGGTTACCTCACTAGTTTTTGAATATAGACTTGAATAAGTAACAGAAGCATTTGTGTTCTTGATAGAGCTGGGAATGTGTATTGTACAGAAACAGTGACATCTGGTGGAAAGGGGGTGCAATTTCTTGCTTTAAGTAGAATTAAAATTATATGTTGCTATAGGCATTTTTATTTAAAATGGTTTTCAAACTTTTTGTTGTAGTGGAGCATTTTATATCCAAATTAAATTCTAGCAATACAAATATTTATCCTCTTTGATGCTAGAAAAGTCTACTTCATATTGATTTGTGTGTCTTGTGTCCCAGGCACCCCTCTTCTGGCACAATATACAGTGCCAGAATGAAGAGTCCTAATCTAGTGGTCCTCAGTCTTTTTTGATCATGGCACCCCTAACATGCAATCTAGATTCTTCAAGGCACCCCTAAATTGTTATGTTATTTGTCAAGGCAGTTATGAAGAGTGTAAATAAGTAATATATAATTACTCTTGGGTCTCACAATCAGAATAACACAGACAAATGTGTTGTACATAAAAATGTCCATAAACATACATTTGAAACTCAACATTCACGTTTTAATCAAAACCTTTATAGAAGACAAGGGATACCCTAAGTGGATGTCCACAACACACCAAAGTGCCGCAGCACCCTAGTTCAGAATCACTGCATTAGACGGAGACCTGCCCATTGACTGCTACAACAGAATGTGACACCTGTGCTGGACTACAAAAAAATGGCAACTGAATTCCTTGATGCCAAAATCCATATTTTTGTAGAGTAAGATTTTGCTATGGCTTGGTGCCATTTTCACGTGCATAAGTATCATTTTTTCCCCAGGAGTCAATGAACAATTCTTCTTCTAGTGTTTAGGACACAGTGGTGCGTTTGAGAGAGGATACACAGTCTCTGCTTTGGGCTCCCTGTTCTTATATCCTGCTGTGATCTTGTCATTAAAGTTTACTGGGTTATGAGCTATCCCACATGTCAATACAAATATTTGTATGATTTTATGTAATATTTAGGAGTGGGTAATATCTATTCTGCTTTAGAAAACTCATGGATACCATCATTAGCATACACTGACAGTACTAAATATGAATATCTTCTTAACTGTACATTTGCTGGTCTTTTGGCTAACATGACACATAGGTAGTTTTTAATGAAGTTTTCAGATATGCAAACTTGAATGAAGGTAAGAGGTCCACATTAAGTTTTAATTAGTACTGGATATCATGTCCTTGGAGGTGAACTTGATTCTTTATTGCTGTGGTCTTTCATAAGAATGCTTTAGTAGAAGGGGTGTGGGGTCATGTCTACCTCCATGGACATGACATCTTGTAGTAATGAAAGATTCATGTTTGCAGAACTAAACCACAGAGATTATGGGCAATTAGGATAATCTTCCCAGATTAAGGTAGTGGAAAATGTTTGCTATTTTTGTCTATATGTCTATATCAGGGATGGCCAAAGTTTGGCCCTCCCACTGTTTTTGAACTTCAATTCCCATTATCCTCAGATGGCCAACTGGATGAGAATTTTAGTTCAACAACAGCTGCAGGATGGCCTCTGTTCACCACCCACCCATTGTCTGAGAACAAGTGTTCAAAATGGCTTTTATAGTAGTAGGTATTGCTATTTATGCTTATTTTATTTTCCAAATTCTGGGTTTGTCCCTGATATACATGAAGTCCCTTGTAGTCAGAATTTCCTCTCTTCTTTTCTACTATTTTTCATTTTCATTGTTTGTAATTTTGTGTATGGAAGAATATCACAATTTTGAACATGGTCAGTATTTGTCTTTCATTTATGAGGATTATAAGCATTTCTTTTTGTATTCTTATGTTTTACTGGTAAAGTCTGAGACTATACTGAGTCTTCACACTTTTCCACAGGAACACTGACGTCCCTGACTAATCTCGCCACCAGCCTGGCACGGAACATGGACAGACTGTCACTGGATGAGGAACATTACAACAGGCAAGAGGAATGGAGAAGGCAACTGCCTGACAATCTGGGAGAAGGCTTGAAACAAGGACTGTCCCGCCTGGGAATTAGCCTGCTTGGTAATCTACCTTAAAACTTTCTTTATGTTCTAATTCAGTGGCTCCCAACTCAAGTCATTCAAACATCCTAATAGCGGAGGCTTTCAGGATCTCCACAAACCATGCTGCACCTTCCAGTCATTCAAGACTCACTCAGTATGTAGATTAAGAAGACACTTTATTCAAATGTGATAAAAACATTGAGCATCTTTGCAGAGTACAGAGTAAGCAAAACAACCTTATGTGTTTCAACTGTGCGCCGCTCTTACTCATAGGTGACCCATGAGTAAGAGCAGGCATGCTCAAAATACTTAGGTTGTTTGCTTACTCTGTTCTTTGTGTGGTGCTCAATGTTTTTACCAATATTTGAATAAAGAGACTTTTTAATCTACATTAATCTTGAATGATTGAAAGGTGTAACACTGTGTAGTTGTTTGTTCCAGGTAGATTATCTGGAGTCAGCACACTGTTTCAATATACAAAAAATACAAAAAGAGCAACGCACACAAAATAAGTGCAGGCTGTATATTCCTTTGTGTCGGACACCTTCACCTGTGCAATATTCTTGGTTCCACCTCCTTCACCATGGGAATCCCCTTCAATGGTGAGCTTAACAGATGTACACTCACCTTAACCAGAGGCGAACCAGCCTCTTGGTATGAGAGCCTTCACTGTTAAATATTTGAATATTAGTATTGTAGTTTCTTCTTGCCTGATACAATTGGACCTCCCTATAGCTCTTGTGAGATTAGAATATTTAGATAGCATAGAGGAAGTATGGATAGGCAGGTTGGGGGAAAAAGTTTTTTACCCTCTACTAATAATTGGTATTGCATGGTATATGTAGTATTGTATGTAATGAAACATGTATATATTCTTTAATTTTTTATTTTATCTTATTGGATAGGATATGTTTCCATCTACTGTAATGTTATGGTGTTAGAGTGTCATTGTTTCCTTGTGCGCTGGGGCTGTAGGGGTCCACTATATTAATTTAGGGAGATATTTAATATAAGATAAGGATCCCCCCTTTTTTTTGGAATAAAACTTTCTCCCCTTTTGAGATAAGGATTTACCTTCTTTCAAATAAGGAATTTCCTTTTTGACTTAGGTCATGTGGATGCGCATGCGTGTGTGTGTGTATTTTGTGGGTCGGTCGATGTGGGGCTTGATGACATGGGGACTCCTTGGGCGTGGAGTTGTGAGGTTGATGGGATACGTACATGAAGTTCTCGCATTGTTTGGCTTGGGGATTGGGCCGATGAACGCGTACATGCGCACATGCGTCTTGGAAGGGGAGAGGGATGTGAATGTCCAGGAAGAAGGGTTGGGGGGTTTTCTTGAAGCTTATATGCGTTCCGGAAGTATATTTTGAGACGCATGTGCGTTACAGAAGCAGATTATTGGAGAATGGTTCCGATTTACATTTTGGTGGATCCGGACAGTTTTGGTGCCAAGGAATTAAACAATAAGCTATATAAGAGGTATGTGATGATGTTATAAAGTGATTGATGTTTAATGAGCCCCTGAAGAAGCAGCGTGAGGCTGTGAAATGCGTAGGGTGATTCATTATATATTTTTGTATTTTTTGTTTCTCAGCAAATATATGGTGGTTTTTTAATGTATGGATCTGTGCATATTTTTTTAGAATAAATAGTGTATTATTCAGTATATATCTGTCTCATGAGTCCTGAGCCCCTTTAGTCCGTATCCCATTTGGTCCCAGAAAGCCCTAATTAGAGGGCAGTTCAGTATTGGAGTAGTCCAGTAAAGGAAGAAGTGGACGGTGGCGAGACGTTGAAGGAGGTGACGACGGGCAGAGAGAAGGAGACGGAGATTTAATAGCAACACTGGGAGTTATCCAGTGAAGGCTCTCATACCAAGAGGCTGGTTCGCCTCTGGTTAAGGTGAGTGTACATCTGTTAAGCTCACCATTGAAGGGGATTCCCACGATGAAGGAGGTGGAACCAAGAATAGTACACACGGTGAAGGTGTCCGACACAAAGGAATATACAGTCTGCACTTATTTTGTATGCGCTTGTTCTTTTTGTATTTTTTGTATGTGGTGAGAGGATCCAGTTACCAGGGATCAATAAGAACACAGCAGCACCAAGAAAGGAGGACGATTAGTAGGACTTTGCTACCCCTATCAGGTTTTACTGTTTGAATTTTTTTTATTTATGTTTATTCCTACTTTTTAGTACTGTACGTGTTGTATTTAGAGCAGAGTTTTGGGTGGTTTGTGACACTGTTTGAATAGACTAGGTAAACCTATTCAGTCTTGACCGGGTAATCTGTTGTTAATACAGAGTGAGAGGGAGTCAACTTTTTTTAATCTGACCTTCAGTATCTACTCACATGAGCACAGGAGTACTGTTAGTACAGGTAGATGTTGCAGAAAACCTTTCCCACTTACTGATTCACCTTTGCACATGATAGTAATACTGCTGTGAAAGTACAGTGGTGATTCTACCAGGAGCTGGAATTTACTTTTTGACCCTAATCCTGTCTAAAGTAAATTTACTATGTTATATGCACCAAAATTCTTCCCCTTAACACAGCCAGAGGACAATGGGGCACGGTGTGGGTATTTCAGGGACCTTTTCCTCTAAACCCTCTTTAAGGCAAAGTATTAAACAAGTCATAGAGGAATTGGCATGAATGTAAACTATTTTGCTGTTCATGCTGTGGGGCTGGGGTTCGAAATTTTCTTGCATTAAACAATGGAATAGGTTATCCACCGGCATGCATTACTGTATTCATATGCGCTAGTGCGTGCACTGAAGTGCAGCCACCAGTGGAGCTGTTCTGACAAGTTTTTACATTCTCCCCACTGGTAACCTGAATTGTTGATGGGGCTTTGGGAACTGAGTTTGCTAACTTAAGACAGGGATAACTCTAGTTCTAATGGAGCACCAGAAGTATTTCATGATCTCCTCACATCATCACTGTCTGATTACATTCTGACAGATCCATATGTGCTAATGACATTCAACTGTGCAGTGCAAGAAGATCCGGAACCACTAGCTGGATAATAATATTATAATTGGAAAGCCTACATTAATAGAGGTTTTTCATTCTGCACACCATAACACATGCCCTTCCCAACTTGCTTGGCGGTATCGATTGTTTAAAATAATTATTATTATTATTGAGGCCCAGGCCAATGGCAGATGGCCATTGTCTGGCAATCAAACCATTTGTGGTCCAGATGGCCATTGCTGTGCAGTGCATTATGGGGTCCCTTTAGAATGGTAGAGCTTAAAATCCTATGAATAATTTTTTCAACCTGCTTCCAAGTCAGAAATACTAATTTACACCAGCAATGTAAAAAAATAAAACAAACTTCTGAAATGGTTTTCTTTATCTTTCAAATAATGCTTCTCAAGTGACCATTAAAAAAGAGAAGTTTTAAATAGTCCCAAAGCTCGATCAAATTCCTTGACATCCATTTAGCCAGATCTCTGGAACATTACACTCCCATTAGATCTATCATATCTAGAATTGCAATAATGGAAAAACCTTCCCCTCAATAGGCAGGGATCAACCTCATAAAAATGGTATCTTTCCCACATATATTATACAAACTATAAATACTGCATCTTTACATTACAAATACGGATATCAATACTATACAACACAAATTTCAGGGTTTTTGCAATACTCTGAGAAGACTCTAGAGACTTGATTAACCACACTAATACCTATACTGGCTATCAGAGACCAAAACTTTATACCTATTAGTATCCTATATTTACACCATGCTTCTCACTAGGGTGACCACATGTCCCAGATTGCCAGGGAAAGTCCCAGGATTTATGTTTGTGTCCCATGTCCCGGGCAGCATCCTTCAGGGACAATACAAAGTCCCTGAATAAAGAATCTAAACACTAGAAATAGAACTGCCCATTGCCTACTGTGACACAAATTGGTGACTCTGCTGGGCTACAAGAAAATGGCTTCTAGACAGAGCCCTAAGCACTAGAGACATAACCGAGCCTTGATCCTGACATCAAACAGGAGCTGTAGTGCAACTTTATTGTAGTGTATTTCTAGGCTATAGCTTATAGTGTGATGTATATTTTCTTGTAGTCCACCACAAGAAACACTTTCTGTCACAGAAGTCAATGGACAATTCTCCCTGTAGTGTTCAGAACTCTGTGGTAGGCCAAATAATGATAAATTTGAGCACTGATGTCCAGTGATATGTGCCGACCCCTCCTGCATAGCTGTCATAGAGATGGAGAGAATGGCAGAATGGAAATGTGGTCACCCTACCTCTTGCACATAAATCCCACCACTCTGTCAACAGAACCCCTTAGTAATGAATACAGTCAAGGTGTAGCAGTACATGAGTCAACATTTATTCAGATCCAAATAGAAATCAGTATTCCTCTCATTCTTAAACGATCTAGACTTCCAATATTGAAAATCAGACAATAAATTCCACTTCTGGGCTATAAAAGGTATACACTTTGTTGGCCATATGATCAACCCTAATACTAACCAAATCCTATGTTTCAACAAACTTAGAAATTGATTTAATCTACCGCCTTCCCACCTATTTATCTAAAATCCCGCCTCTCAAACATAGTCAACCAGCTAGGGAAAAATCCTTTCAATTCCCTTATCAAGCGACCTTCTTCCAAATGATTCAGCTCTACACTAATTTACAAATTCCTTCTCAGCCGACTTAACTACAAATAACAACAGTCTGGTCTATGTAGATGGATTAGAGGTGTCCCTGACATCACATTCTCTGCTTTTGTCAGATGTTTGCAAAGCTCACCAGTAACCACTTTTCATGACTAGCCTACTGCAAGCCTTGATAAACATATAGGCCGGACACCGACAGATCACTGTCCCAAATGCAGCATTAGGGGCTAACTTACTGCATATGATCCATTCCTGCTAGGTAAATCAAGGGTTCAGGCACTCTATTTCATTAGATCACAAAACAGATTTCTACTAGATATAGATATATCCACAGCCTCCTTCATTCTAGGTCTATATACTTTGGCACTACACCCACCCAAATCACTTCTACAATTATAACTATATATTGCACTGAAATGCATTTTAACTTTCTGAACTGGCCACTCCCCTCCAACACTAAAACAACTCTGAATCCACCTGACCATTGCATAACAAAACAAGAATCTAGATGGGAGAAAGGTTCATCACTCTTTGGGAGCCCTTTCTAAACACTCTCCCATGCAGCCATAAACACAACTTCCTGTCTATAGTTGAATATACTAAATCGATGGCTATTAGGGAACTTTGAAACCATCCACAACAATCGAGTAAGGGTGCTCACAGACATCATGGCACACACTACATTCTTTCCACACCAACACTCAATGCATCCCAGCAAACAGAGAGAGGAAAATCCACCCCCTTACTTTAGCTATTATCCTCACTTATCCTCTCCTTCTGTTCTTAACTTGACAATTTTCTTGTTACTCCTTATAATGTTGACAACTTTTGTACGACATCCAACAACGATTACTACCCATCAACTGCTCAGATTACTGGCATTACTATTACTTAACACTGCAAGTAACTTACTGTTCATTCGATATTTAAGCTGTATTTTACTTGAAACTATTGTTTGACATTCATTATTTTCCTGTAAGTTGTAAAAAAAAAAAAAAAAAAAAAATAATAAACTGTTAAGAAAAAAAAAAAAAAAAAAAGAGGACTAACCTCTTACAGTAACCCTGGCCCCGAAGAATTTTATCTTTTCAGTTAGTCTTGGATGTCTGGTCTATGAAGCAGTCAGAGTACATGAGCCTACTTAAACGTATAAGGACCAGACATTGCACACCCCTTTGTTCCTCAAAGAGTTGAGATTACCATATACAGTGACAGAGTCTGAGACCCTCAGGTCCTGCTAGTAACTATTATGTCTACCTCCGTAGATGGGTGATCCAGGACTGAAGATCTTATCTCTTGAACCAAGGAGCAAGGACAAAATTCACAGGGGCCATTAGGATTTTCTGGTCATAATAGGATATGAGGGGATATTATTAGGAGGTGATGTCTCCTAATGAACCTGCATTGCGTACAACTCTGGCACTCAAAGTGTTAAATAGCACCTTCAGAACAGAGATGCATTTGACTGCCAGCGTTTGTACAACATATTTTTTTTCTCAGACAAGCAGGCACTAGCCCCTGCTGCTGGGTAATGCCTCGTTCAAATGTCATTACACTGCTAATTAGTACTTTGCTAAAAGCTGCAACAACAGAAATCAGCTGCAGGCTCTCTACAATAAAATGTCAGAAAATAGTTGGGTGAAATAATTTCCTTATGCAAGATACAAAACCAGAATTTCAGTCTTAAAGTGCTGGCCACTCCCCACATTTGGAGGTTGTGGGAGTGGCTAGTGCAATCTTAATCCACTGTACTGACCAGATTGTTTTAGCTATGTATGCATTTATAGGATAGGGGTGCTCTGTATGCCAGAGTCTGGAGGTAGATGGAGCCATTAGAACAATGAGACTGTTGCTAAGGGCAGAAATAGTGTTAGTTGCCTAGGTGCACAGGAGATGTAGATCCAGTCCTGGGCATTTAGCAGGTGTCACAAATACTATTCCCCCTCAAGGCCAGGGAGAAGCAACACTGAGTTATAATCCACCAACAGATGGAGGGACAATGGTATGGGGGAGAATATATAAAGCATGAAATACTCCAGAAAAAACTTCAAATATAATAAAAATATGCAAAAGGTGTCAACAGATGTGAGGCAAGGGGTTTCAGTGTTCATACAAAGTCCTCTGAAGTCTATTGTAAGTAAAGGAGAAAATACTAGTGATATACGCCCCTATGTCAGACGTCAGGGACTCCCTATACACCTGTTTAGTCTTCTGAACCAAAAATTATCATAGAACGGTCATCATAACATAAATATTTTTCTTGAGTAAACGGCAATAATCAAAGATAATCTCTTATTCTACAAGGACTAATGCATAGGTCAGTATATCATTTTCTTCAGTTTTAGTGTTGATTCTTCCCAAGGATGTTTCTGTGCCTTTAAAAAAAATCTTCCTCACTCATTATACATGAAAAATAGAAGAACATACAATGGTGTAATTCCTTCTAAACAGGGAATGCCTGTGTAAAAAGCAGGGGCAGATATATATTGTAGAGAGACAGCACAATATAGCTCATCTCTTGGGGATTATACAGTCTATACATAATTTGCTTCCACAATGAAGCTTTTACATCCAACATGCTGACAGGATGCACCTTTTTCAACACTCATCCATTTAATATACTTGTACAGACAGCTGTTTCTTATATTCTGTTGCCTCTTTGTACATCTAATACTGTCACACTCAAGAGGAGTCCCCAGTCTTTACATAGACGTTGCACTTACAGACTCAATTACATTGATTGCACATATCCCTGAAGTCCTGAAAACAACCACGATCTAGTACCTTCTCAATTCATTACCACACACACAAATTTAGAAGAGTACACTGTATTCCTTGTAACAATTCTTGGATCACTCGTCCTTTTCTTGGAGTTTGCGAGCAATCTTGTGGATCACTTCATTGCTTATTTTTCCTCCGTTCTCTTTCTTTCAGTCAGCTCTAAGTCTTCTCTATCATTATTAACTCATTATAGCTCTACAATGGTTCTAACATGGTAGGTGACATGCCTACTGCTGTCTTCCTACACTATCAGATACAATGTTATCCAGCTTAGCTCTAAGTCAGTAGTTCCCAATCTTTTTTCACCCCCAACATCCAGTCAGGAATTTTTAATGTCATTGTGCAGGGGCACAATGAAGGGTTACAGGTACATAAAACTGTATCGATCTCGCCATTAGAATGGCAGAAACAAACTATTACACATAACAATTTAGACATATACATTTAAAACTTGAAATTCCAATTTTTGTGAAAGTAACAGAAATAAAAGGCACCCTAAAAGTAGGTAAACACTGATTTTGACTCTTGTAATATTTAGGTAGAACCACACATACATGCATCTTTCTCTGTAGCTGTGCTAACCACATCAGACGGAATCAGTCTCCCCCAGATCCCAGTTACCATGAGAGGATGCTCTTCCAGGTTTACATGACATTTGCACTCTTCTCAAGTGGTTTTCAAACAAAAACAAGCATCTTTTGATATCTATCCAGGGGTAATGGGTAGCGTTCTCTAAGGTTTGTTCTGCAGAGAACCATGCTGTAAACATTTACATGGCCATGTCTTTTACTGACAGGCTAACGCTCCGTGTACCCATTACACAGTTATTTTTACTCTGTAGCTGCAAGAGAAGTAAAGTTTGCTATAATGGAAAATTTTGCAGTGTCAAAAGAAAAACAAAAACGAACCTAGCAACTTTGCTTAAAGGAATACCGATGTTTTAGGGCATGCAAAGCCACCAATGTTTCCTTACCTCTGATGTCCCCCTTTTCTGATGGAAGTGTGTCACAAGAACAGCCTATGTGTGAGTCAGCCATATATTACTGATCAATGGCCACATGAATCGGGCAGTCAGTGAAGGTCCCGAACTGCATAGCAACTTACTGTGTCACCTATGTTTATTATATACACGGCCACCCTTAGCCAACTTGCGTATCAGGCATGCTGAAATCTGTGTGTGCCCAACTCATGAGTGCCTCCAGATTACAGCATGCTGTGTTAGGATGTGTTACCTGAGGCAAAAGTCACCTGTGTGAACAGCACCACCAAGGGCAGTGAGTTTAACAAGGGGGAATTTATCTCTGCATTTGTAATGCTGTGCTAAAGTCACCCATGAGATTAGACCTATTAGGGGCAATTGAAAGTAAATAGTTATAGTAAAGAACATATATTGACAGTATTTATATATATATATATATATATATATATATATATATATATATATATATATATATATAATTTATAAGTGTTTTCTTTTAGCAGGTAGGAAGCCATTATCCTTTGCACCCCTCACTTCCTGGTCAGGCTGCTGTATGTATGTGTCACACAGTAGGAAGTGAGACATGCAAAGAGAATTGCTTCCTCATCTTGCAAACAACATAATGTTGTGAGGCACATTTATCAACACAAATGCTATTTTGAAGGCAAAGGGCCTTAAGGCTTACTCACAAAAATTGAGGCGCAATTCTGAAGTAAACTAATTGCCCCATAGAGGCCAACTAAAACTTCCCATTAATTAAAAAAAGTTTTAACCCCTTGACTGCTATAGAGTTTTCTGAGGCATTATGAAACAATGTGTTGGATACCTCTCTAACATTCATGGGATTAAAATCTCCATCTAAATCAATGAGGAATATTTATTTTGCATCGGTGGTGCAGCTGGTTTGCTCCAGCTAAGTGGCTAGTGAAACTTTATAAATGAGCCACTGATGTTGCAAAATGGCTCTTGCAACACAGAAGCTCATTGATAAACATGCATTTTTATATCTTAAAGGAGCAGTAGGCTTTTATTGTGAAAACTGATGTATTAGATGGCTTTTCCTGATAAATATGACATGGGTCCCACACTATTGGGAGATGTTCTGTTCCAAAGCTATTATCGTTTAAACTGGTTGCTTTGATTTTTGTTTTGTTTTTTTCGTTTTTTTTTTTCTTCAATAACTGTGCCCTCTGGTGTCCAGAGAGCTCACCTACAGTTCAACTGGTGTCATGACAGTTATGTTGTTGCATTATATGGGAGAGTTTAGCCCCTTTCTACACTTCTCTGTACAATATTATATTAACAGTTTCACCATTTCCTGACAGTTATAACTTTTTAATAAATGCCAGAAGTTTTAGTGCCCTGTTTATAACTCGCCTTTCCCATAGAATGCAGTAGAAAAAAACTGTTGCTTTTGCTTACAGTTTAAACCTTTGGATGCCAGAGAAGTAGGCAACACAAAGCAATGCGTTACACACCCCTCTTGCACTCAAAGGTTTAATATTTGGGAGAGAATTGTATAAATTTGGAACAAAGCATGTCTGAGTAGTGAAATTACCTTTGTTTCTTTTTCAGCAGGAAAAGCCACAGTGTATGTTTTTATAATACATGTTTACTGCATGTTTAATCCTTTGAGTGCCAGGGGGTATGCAAAGCAATGCGTTGCTTACCCCTCTGGCATTCAAAGAGTTAAGTTCTTTCAAGGTGTGAACAATTTACTTCTATATCTGTGAATGTCGCAGTATTGATATTTTAGCATGTGCACTGTCACCTTATAATATGTTTAGTTTTGTTTAAAAAATATTAAAAGCTGCCTATATATTATGCCAGCCATTTGTTTGTAATATAAATCATTTTTCAGATATGAACTTTTATTTATTGTTGCCACAGCATAGCAATTTATGCTAATTTATTTTGTGCTTGCTGGGCCGGTTATTACCACACACTGCTATGAATGAATCTAGGCAGAGCCCACACACAGGGGTAGTTTCTAATAGCACAGAGAGTGGTAAGTTTGGCCTAAAATAAAACTAATTGACATTCTGTGCTAGGAATCAGCATAACATGAGCTATGAGCTATGCCTATTTACAAGCTGTTTGCATGTTTTGTGAGGTACAGGCTAGAAGATCAAAGTGGCCAGAAACATTCTGTGGTTGGGTGGCCACATTTCCATTCTGCCATTCAGGAACACTGCAGAGATGACAACAGTAGAGTACGGATCCTCGGCTCTAGTGCAGCTATATGCAGGGGAGGGCTGGCCTGTAAATAGAGTAAACAGAATTTAAGGAGCTACACGAGTATTGTAGCTCCATTTCATTTGTAAGCTCTGTGGTATCACTAGTGTTGCTCCATTTCAATTGTAAGCTCTGTGGTATCACTAGTGTAGATCCATTTCAACTGTCATATCTGTGATGTCAGTTGTGTACTACTATTTCAGTTATAAGCTCTGAGGTATCACTTGACTTAATCCATAACATTAATGCCAGCTATAACATTAACAAAAGGGGTTGGGCTGGGACATTGGGCTGGAGAGGTAATAGAAATAGGCCACTTAATTGTACTTGCCCCCCAGGCCAAAAGTTGCCAGCCCTCCCCTGGCTATGTGGGAGGGGTCACTATACATCACTGGTCTTCAGTGGGCAAACCTCTGTTTCTCAGGCGCCCCATAGAGTTCTAAACACTAGAGGGAGGACTAACCATTTACTGCTGTGACAGAAAGTGATGCCTGTTGCAGACTACAAGAAAAATAGTGATGCCTGTTGCAGGCTACATCATGCCCAAAGCCTTAGACTACCATTAGACTGCAACAAAATTGCACTGCAGCTCCTGTATGATGTCAGGATCAAGGCTCTCTTTCTCTCTAATGTTTAGGGCTTTGTCTGGAAGCCATTTCCTTGTAGCCCAGCAGAAGTATCACTTTCTGTCATAGTAGGCAATGGGCAGTTCTCCTAGTGATTAGAACTCTGTGCTCTGGAATCTAAATTCAGGGACTTTGTATTGTCCCTGAAGGAGGCTGCCAGGGACACATATTTCAAATCAGGGACTGTCCCTGACAATCAGTGACACGTGGTCACCGTATTCTGTGGCAAGAGGTCACGGGAGATGACTCTGAACAAAGCTGTAGATGTTTCTAAATTCTGGTGCAGTGGTCCTAAAACTGCAACCACAAGCCTCAGACAGGTCCCCAGAGGAAGCTGTGCAATGATATAAGTTGGGCCTGACATGCTGGAAGTGATTTAAGTGCTAGTATCGGACAATGTGGGGAATGATACCAAGGCCTATAACTTTGAAGCCAAAAATACTAATCTGAAAGAAGAAAATGCTCAACAAAAAGAACCTGTGGTCACTAAATGCCTTAAGATCAGTGACCCAGATACTCAGAACTCCAAGACAAATATTCACGTCACAGAAAATGAATTTTCAGCCTAAAGAAGCTGAACAGCAATATATAACACACTAGGGAACCCAGATTAGGGCACAAATCAAAATGAAGTGCTACAGCTCACTGAACAGGACATACACCGTAGCAGATTATTTTCTAATAGTCAAAAATACCAAACATACACAAATAATGACTAAATACAGGGTGAGTGACAATGAGTAAAGTAAAATAGTAAGTAATAGTAATACATCACATGTAAGAAAAATATATATTGTGTTTATTCCCCTGAGTATTCAAAAGTTATTCAGCTCAAACTTGAAATTTTTAGGTGCCCTATCACAGTGACCTGAAATTGTACAGTTGCGCTGTTGCTACACCATCCTGTTGAGACTTATGGTCAACTGGCCATATATGTTCATAGGATGGTGTATCAACAGCGCCACTGTAATATTTCAGGCAACTGTGATATTGCACCTAAAAAATTAAAGTTTGAGCCATAATAACTTTTGCGTAAAACACATTTCAGTGGTGGGAGTACCCATGATTTACACAGGAGGATAAACCCTACAACATATTTTGTTTTACATTTTAAGTATTACTATCCTTTTAAATGGATAGTATCACAATATGTAACTAAGTATATATATATATATATATATATATATATATATATATATATATATATATATATAATGTATCTCAAGAGTAAAAGAAGGGTATTCCCACTGCTGAGAGGTGTTTTATTCAAACATGATTGCAGTTTAATATTTTTGGTGCAGTATCTCAGTGGCCTGAAATTTTACTGGGGAGCTGTTGCTACACCATCTTATGGACAACTCTGGTCAGTTGATGATGTAGCAACAGCGCCACTGTACTATTTCAGGCCTTTGAGATACTACACTAATACAAAACCTACAATATATATATTTTACATTTTTAGTAGCCGTTGCCAGCACAGTAGCCCTTTGCAATGATTTGAGTACCTCCTCTGGCACTCAAAGGGTTAATTTGCATTGTGCGGAGGACCTGTCTAATGGGTTGAGGCTAATCCTATATAATAAAACACTAGCGATGTTTGTCAGAAGCCGTCAGGCTTAGTCGAGACTGCCCGTGTTCAGGCAGTACTGTGCATGACTGCATCGTGTGGAGCAGTGAGGCGCTGTCAGTACAGAGCAGTGAGGTGGCGTCAGTACTCAGGGCAGGACCGGAGCAGTTAGACGACATCAGTACTCAGGGCAGGACCGGAGCAGTGACACATCACCCAGACCTTGGTCCATGTACACAGGCTTTTATACTAGTACACTGATAATTGTTGTGTTGAAGTGTTCTGTACAATGTAGTCAGTGCTTATACATTCACCTTTCACAAAGAGAAACATATCACTTTCTATGAGACAAGACATGTGTAGTCTTTTTTTTCCTGCTAAATAATATTACTACTGCTAATGGGAAATGCTTCATTCAAAAGTTATTATGTCACTTAAAGGTGCAAAATTAAATTGGACAGGGCTATGTGTTGCCCTCTTTAACTCTTTGAGTGTCAAAAGAGTATACAAAGCATCCCATACCCATCTGGTACTCAAAGTGTTAAAGCGAGGTTCTCACAGGTAAGTAAGCCGCACGCAGTGTAACACCTTCTTGCCCGATCCCTTTATTCCCCAGAGATACCATCAATGGGGTGTGTTCTTGAGGTGTAAATGGCTGTTAGCCTATGGTTTGTCAGATGAACATTATTGTTTGACAACCACAAAGACCAGCCACATGCGTTGCCAAACTGTATTTGGTCTGTGTGATGGGAGGCAACATCACCCAAAGGGATGCAGTTTGGTGTATTTAGTGACCAATTGATCCAAAAATGTCCAAGTGAATTAAAACTTAACTGTTTCAGTGCTGGCTTGCTCATCTTAGATGAGAACATTGTTTTGAGGGTATTTTCAATTCTGCGCTGGTACTCTTGCAATTGCTGTCTATGGAGACATTGAGTCAGTGAACAATAGCATCAGTGCTACCATAAAAAAGTAATGAACATAAAATGCACGGCGTGCTTCTTCACAAAAATGCAGTTTTGCTCTGTAAGTAGTTTTGAATTAGGTTTCCCCCATCAGTGTTACTTTACCTTTAAACCTGTGCCAGAAAGGTGTCCAACATATTTGCAAAGCATCAGCCTTGGCATGCAGTAGGGTTAATATCCCAAGCATAATGCCCTATTTTCAATATTTGATACGTTGAAAACCAAAAATATTTGATACTTTTATTAACCAAAAATAGTACATAGACATTTCAGTCATGCAGTAATGATTGCCGTGTGATTAGAGGTCATGGGAAAAATTCTCCTCTCCAGCCATATTTATGGAGTCCCACATATTTTATATATCTTCCTCCAAAACAAATAAAAAGCAGCAGATTCCCCAATGATGCCTTTGAGTATTCTGCAGAAGGAGAAGTATTTTCTTGTTATTAGAGATAGTAGGCAGGGCTGCCGGCAGTGACAGGTTTTTGAATGTCACCTCTGTTAACAAAAGCCTCCTAACTCTCTGTAGTCCAGATATCTAAAGAAGGGAAAACTGAGAAGACATGAAAAAGCAATATCGTAAAAACTGCAAGGGATTGCTATGTCCCCTGATAAACTTAATATTCTGTTATTGCCTCCAAAGAAATGTACGTTTTTCACTACCTAGCTCAAGACGATCATGTTTCACTTGCTATATTAGTATTTAAACAACTTGCTTTAGAATGCCAGAAATCTAAAAAGAAATCATATATTGGCTGAAGTCCGTTCCTTTTCTCCGACTCAAACCTCAGGTTTACGAAATGATGAAACATTTAATTCCACGATAGCAAGACGGTTCCCAGCGTCTGTTCAAGAACACACATACATCATTAGCCGTGCCGAGTTAAAGCAATTGCTGGGAGCCCAACATATGGAAACAAACAGTCTAATTGGATGATAGGTGTTGTAGATAGATCAAGAAGTTATGGGCCCAAAACACTCACTGTATAAGTTGAAACCAAAGTAACACTGAGATAATTAGTAAATGCATTAAACAGAATCCAAACACAAGTCAGGTCCAAACTGAAACGTTTCCCCTTGGTTTGAATTACTTCCTTATCTTAAAAGTAACGTCTGTGACTTATTGCTGTTGTTTCAGGTGCGATTGCTGGCATCGTAGATCAGCCTATGCAGAACTTCCAGAGAACGTCTGAGGCCCAGGCATCAGCAGGGCACAAGGCCAAGGGGGTCATTTCTGGTGTGGGAAAAGGCATTGTTGGGGTTTTTACCAAACCAATCGGAGGAGCGGCCGAGTTGGTGTCACAGACTGGTTATGGTAAGCGTAATCACAATTAATGAACTTGTTGAGTGCTAGTGGGGTATACAACCCATTGTGAAGCAATGCATTGCTCACCCTTCTGAAACTCAGAATTAAAGGGATAGTAATGTTTCAAAATAAAAGCAACTCCAATTACTCTTCAAAGTATTTGAGCAATTAGAGTGTTATTTCAGTAATGTCAGAGTTGTAGTTCAAGAGTAATTGAATGATAAAATATCCCCTCCCGCCCCTTTTACCTAATGTAAGCCACCTCCCCTCAGATGTGGAATCTGGTCCACAGACCAGACAGCTCACAGCAAGGGACAATCTTCTTACTGTGAGAACAATGTAAACCCTGCCACCCTTGACAGGTTTTTCATTTTTTCCCTTATGCTAATTGAAGATTGTCCCTCTCTGCAAGCCATCTGGTAACCATCTTTCTGTTCTGAGGTGATGAATGTGACATCTGTAAAAGGGGAGGGGGATACTTTATCATTCAATTACTCTTGAACTACAACTCAGACAGTAGTGAAATAACACTCTCCATGGCCCAAATACTATGAAGATTAATTGGAGCTGCTTTCATTTTGAAACATTACTATCCCTTTAATCCACATTGGCACCAATAAATCAGAAGATCAATGTCTTTGTCACCATAAAAAGCATTCTTTATAGCCTGGTTACATAACCCTATGATTATTAACCCTCTGAGTGCCAGAAAGGTACGGAACGCATTGCTTTGCAATGCATTCCGTACCTCTCTGGCACTCAAAGGGTTAAACAATTATACTACTACATGTTTAAGGCATTTGATTAAGATTACTTATCCTCACATTTGGTTCTGGGGTACTTCAACGTCCCTGAAGTATGGGTGCTATTTGTCAATATATATATTATAGTTTGTTAGCAGAATTATCCAAAGGATAAATTCACCTTTTGTAATGAGGAAAAGGATAGGTAATGTAGCTTTTTCTGCTGAGTCTAACGAAGGTTCTCCCAAACTCCATTTTTTTGCTACAAAATAACCTATTTTTGGGCCACAAAATGAATCCTTCGAGACAACTATCTATTTTGTGCAATAGCAATCTATTTTGTACAAAAAAGCCAGTGTTGTCATGTTCTCCTTGCAGTTTTGTAGAAAACATTTTTAATCCTTTGAGTGCCAAAGAGGTATCCAACACATTGCACTTAAGTTACCTGTACTAGTTCTCATTTCACTGTATTTGATTGTGATACTACAGCCGCTCCCTGAATGTTAGAGGGGTGAAGGCTACATACACAATGGCAACTATATAGTGCAGCACTGAAATCTCCATGCTAATTGCCCTGCTGAATAGAGCATAGCTGTGAAATTGGGCTGTTCACATGAGAGTACATCTCCACACAGCATGGACACCTCTTTGGCATTAAAAGGGTTAAGTAAATACTGACATAACCACATTTTATGGAGCACAAAATAACATCACCTGCTATATATTACAACATCTATTAAATAGTTGAGCCCATCACTAGGACCTTCTTAAAAATTCAGCCTAACAGGTAATACTGCATTAGATCTATTATTATAATTCTTTATTTATATAGCGCCAACTAATTCCGCACGCAGTACAATTGGGAATAGACATACAGAGGTATTAACCCCTTCACGTCCGATGACATACCCAGACCGTCACGCTGGTCTGGCACTTAAGGACCAGTGATGATCCTGGCACGTCACATACTTTTACTCACAGCGTTCCTGCAAGTGCGCGGTGAGTAGTACCGGTGACAGAAGTTGATAGGTCCAAGACCAGAGTGATCTTTTTCAGTCCCTCATTCAGTGTGTCGGCACACGTGATCAGTCACGTGGGGCGGCACGTCGAACTTCCCTATCTGGTCCTTAAAGGACCACATACCTTGGGACCACTGGTCCTTAAGGGGTTAAATAGTACAATCAGATGTGGAGAACAGAAGGATCAGAGGGCACTGCTCGTGAGAGCTTACAGTCTAGTGAGTTGGATCCCCGGGGGTACTGCTCTAGAACACTGTAAGCAAAAGGAAATGCTGCTGCCTAGCAGTAAACTACAACAGAGTTTCAGTGTAATTCATTAAACAAACTGACACACTTATTCCTATAATTAAAGCACCCCTTTAACCCTTTGAGTGCCAGAGGAGTGCCTAATTCATTGCAGAGCAATGGACTGGATACCCCTCTGGCACTCAAAGGGTTAAAAACTAATCAGAACTTTATCTTAAGGCAAGATGGACCGAATTACCTACTATACGTTTTATTGGCTGCATTCTTTTTGAACTAAAATGCAACTGTAATATTAACCTTTCGAGTGCCAGAGTGGTACGCAGTGTATTGCTTTGCAATGCGTTGCGTACCCCTCTGCCACTCAAAGGGTTAAACACATAGGGAACATGCTTAGTTTGAGGTTCATTACATTTCATCTGGTGTTTTATAATGATTTTACATATCTATAAAGCAATTAACAAATGTAACTCTCTCTCCCCCATTTAAACCTTTATGAACTTGAATATATTTTGCAATGGGGGAAAAAATCAACCGTTTCCTAAGATCACTGGAAAACATATTCTTTCCCAGCGACTTTCCAAACGATTCATGCCCCAGTAAAACATTTTATGATATCGCTGAAGGTTTTACAAACCACTAATTCTTGGTCTAATGACTATGCCTCATTTATAAAACCTTTACAAGCCATCAGAATGCGCACATGTCGGATCATCTTCAGCTCTCAGTTTTCCACATTGAGGCCTGTTTAAATACTTTGCGTAGTCATCTTGTGCGCTGGCACTCAGAGCATTTAAGGAACCACATGCCTCTGGAGGACTCATAAATGTATATGTATCAGTGTTTAACAGCTGGATTAAGTAACTTAACTATAAATACCGTCTCTAGGCAAACAGTTTGTTTTTACAATTTTACCATCCATGACATATATAGCAAACTATTTTATTATTAACCCCTTTGACGCAAGAGTGATAGCCAATGCATTGTGAACATTGTGTTGAAGACCCTTTTAGCATCCAAAGGGTTAAGCAATAAAGTTTACTACAGTCTTGACCGTTTTCTGTATAAAAGTAAACGATGTGTGTGATACTGTTTGGGAATGAATCCCTCTCAAGGGTATTAGGTTTCCACTAATTGCTAGTATAACATTGGCTTTTAGACATTCAAATTTTTTTTGTTTTTTAGCTAATGCAAGATCACTGGGGTTAAGTGCTTTGCAGTTGTATTTTAACATTTAAAGAATTATCTACAAGTGAAATGCTGGCTTCCATGATGTTACATCATTTTTTCTGTAATTGTGAATTCTTCGTTCCAAATAGATAGATGACATATTGGTAACAGATTGCTCACTTCTGAGCTGTTGTAGGGCTTCAGGTCCCTGGCCACTGATCAGTCTGGAATGTGTTATATTGAAGAGGTCTGGTTATTACTCATAAAATAGGATTTCAGTAAACTTAACATTAAATTATTTTCTTTTTAGTTCATATTAAGCACAGGAATCATGGGACTGAGCTCCCTCCTCCAGGAAGGCAGGGCATTTCAAAAAGACATGTTCTTTGGGGTTCTTTTCATACAGCCCACCAGATTCATGTGAGATAAGTACCACAAAAAAGAACCTAAGGTGGAAAGAAGAAAAAGAAGCTCCTAAGACCCAGAGAGGACTTATTTGCCTGGAAAGGAAACACAGGTAGGGTTTTTCTACAGTTGGGAGTCCTTCATTCCATATGGACTAAAGAAATGGTAATTTCACTAAAATCCTATTTTCCCTTACGTCACATAAGGCATGCAGGAACCATAGTGGTATATCAATCATCCCAAAGATTCCGGGGAGGGAAAGGAGAAAAACGAATTCTTCCCCTAGGATACCAGTATTCTACAGGACTAAAATGGATCTATATAATTTCAGTTGTCAATGGACACTGAACTAGCACAGCAAACCAAGCAAGAGCCAATGGGGCTCAAACTACTGAACAAAAATTTGGCAGTAGATGTAAGAGAAAAAAGAGAGTCCTCAGACAGGCAGTACAGTCAAAGCTGGCCTCAGCTGAGGCCAGGACGTTGACGTGGTAGTGTTTGTTAAACGTGTGCAGTGAGGACCATGTAGCAGCCTTTCACAGCTGTTCAGCTGAGGCTGGTTTTTGTAACCCAGGAAGCACCCACAGATCTGGTGAAGTGCACTGTGATCCTCACAAGAACTTTTCTCTTCCTGATCACATATGCTTGGCATATGGTATCCTTGATCTGAGTGGAAATGGTAACATTGGATGCTGCCTGACCTAGGTCCCTCAAAGGTGAGGAAATCATCCTTGTGGAAAGGCTGAGTAGGATGCACATAATATTTAAGGTAATGCACCGCATCTAACAAGTGGAGATCTTTCTCCCTAGTCTGGATGAAGGATCAGGATAAAAGGAAGGCACTATGAATGTGAAAATCTGAGACAACCTTGGGTAAGAACTCCTGGGTGGTACGAAGAACTGCCTTCCCTGGTGAAAGAAGATGAAAGGAGGTTTGCAAGACAAATCTTGCAGCTCAACTAACTCCCCAACAGAGAAAATGGCCAAAAGGAAAGCCATTCTCGAGCAATGGGTTCTAGGCCAGAGGCTCAAAGGGAAGCAGTTGGAGGACACATAAGATCAAGTCCAGATCCCACAGTGAAGTGGGGTCCGAAAATGAATGATCTTGACGTCTGCCAGATTGGCAATACGTCTCTGAAAAAGGACAGAAAGGGATGAGATCTATACCTTAAAGGAGCTCAGACTGAGGCCTTTGTTCACACCATCCTGAATGAAGCCCAGGTCCGTAGGAAGATCAATGTCTGAGCAGACACATTCTTGTCAGCACAACACTGGTGGACCAAACTATGTGGTATGCCTTTGGTGAAACAGGTTTCCTGGCTTGTATCCTAATAGAAATGACTTAATCAGAGAATCCCTTTTCCACATCAAGGTAAGTCTCTCCACATCTTCGTACCACATGGGGCCCTGGAGAAAAAGGTTCTGGTCTCGGGGAAGGTGGAGTAGCTCCTGAATGGTAAGGTTGAGAAGATCCACATATCAAAGCCTAAGAGACCAGAAAGCAGCAATCACGAACACTAGGACCTTCTCCATCCTGATCTGTTTTGGATTACCTTGGAAATTAGAGGAATTGGAAGAAACACAAAAGACAGATGGAATTTCCATGGGATGGACATCATGTCCATCTCAATGACCAGGGAATCCCTGGTTCACACTCAAAACAAGGGAACTTGCCTCTTCTTGTGGGATGCTATCAGATCTATTGCTTGGGTATCCCAACACTGAACCATCTCGTAGAACACTTCCAGATGCAACTCGCAGTTTCCTGGATCCACATCTTGATGGCTGGGAAAGTCTGCAATCACGTTTTCCACTCCTGGGATGCACATGAAACTCCACCCAGAGAAAAAGGTCATTCAGTTCCTTCCGTGCTGTCTCACTACTGGTTCTTGTCTGGAGGTTGATGTAAGCCACTGCCATTGAGTCGTCTGACTGAACCCTCACCGGTGTCCCTGGGAGTACCTGGGACCAGAAGTGAAGAGCTAGACAAATGGTGCAGAGCTCCAGAATGTTGATGAACTGCAGACTTTCCTCCCCTGTCCACCAGCTATGGGCCACCAGGTAACCTGGGGACACACCCCTTCTTAGGCTCACATCTGTCGTGAAAAGGTTCCATTCTGGAATCACAAAGAGATGCACCTGAGTCAGGTGGGGTCAATGAAGCCACCAATAGAGGTCTTCCTTCACTTGTAGAGAGAGGGTCGTGTGATGAGATATGGGACCACATCACTAATGATCTGCTTCAGGTCAGGACTAAATAAGGCCTTGCCCTAAAATGTCAAGTAAATCAGTGACTTCTTAGAAGACTGTCGCACAGCAGCAGAGAAGGCTGAATATATTCCTGAGAACCTAGCCGCATCAAAGAGGGCTTCATTAATATAGGCATTAGCTTATGTGCTCTCTATGGGCATCAGACTAAATTGGATCAGAAAGCTGTTCTCCCCACACTGCAATGGCTCTGTTGACCCAAGCGGAGGCAAAAATAGGCGTTACCCCAGTAGCCGCAATGCTGACTTTTAGCTGGGAATCAAGATGCTTATCAGAATCCTTCAGCTCAGTAGCATCTGCAAAGGAAAGGGCTGTGTTTTAGCCAGGCACGAAATATGGTGGTCAACTGCTGGGGAAGAAGCCCACTGGTCAGCCATGAAAGGTTAACGCCTAGAGATATGTTTATGCAGAAAAAGTATTTTATCTGGACTTTTCCATAGCTTCAAGAGAATTTCATGAACGTTATTCTTATGCCTCTGGAAAATATCCAGAGAAGTAGACCCACCTTTAGAGGCCTCAGAGACCTGAAGGGTCTCCAACACTGCTCTGATGAGCCCCGCAACAGTGGGGACAGGGTCAGCCTCATCGGAATCCCCCAAAGGAGAAGGAAGAATCCATATCCTCATCATCTTTTGAGCCCAATTCCTCCTCAGAAGATGCCCCAATAACCTGAGTATGCCCCCTAACTATAGGTTAAATTTTCTTAATGGCGGGTAAGGGTTTCCAGGAATAGAATGGAAGATGGAATAGCTGCCACAGATGATATCAGAGTTCTTCCCCACACAGGCTTTTGGTTAGTGCTGGATGGCTTCCGGGTGGAGGGAGAAGGGGCACAATAGATGAGGGACGTAGAGGCCCAGAATTTTCCCTTGGAAGTCCAGCATGGCATGAGAAACGGTGAGTGGAGGGGGGCTAAGGGATGCCCCTGAATCCTTCTTTTTGGATTTCTCCATATGCCCCTTAGGGTCAGACGTGTAAAAGGAGAAAGTGTCTAAAACAAGATAAAACTACTTACAAGTATCCTTGTCTTGTATGCAGTGGGTTAAACTGGAGAAGAGAACAGGAGAGTCAGCCTCTGTGTGTTTTAAGTAAGGGAGAAGTAAGGTGGCCACCAGAAAAGGCACCAGCCAATCAGATAAAAGCCCTGGAATTGGCTGATTATGTGTATTGTAGTCTTCTCTATTGCTTGTGCCTAGCAACGTGTTGCTCTCCAGCCACAGGTCATGTCTAGCTCCATGGATAAAGTAGTTAATGTAATAGAGCATGGTTAGACAAGAAGAAATGCATGAATGGTTGCAGTAATATGTCCCAAAGAAGTTGCTCCCATAAAAACCAATACAGCAAAGATGTCTAAAAAAAATTGGTGTTATAAAATAAAGTGTAAAATGACCAAAAACCTCTAGGGGTAATAGGGGAAAGTAACTAATAAAAGCTATAGGAGGGGGTGGTCTAGAAGCCCCTAGTACTCTATAGATAGCAACAGGACATAAACCGAGACAGTATAGAAATGTTTTAAAAAATAAAATTACTACAGCTATCTGTACAAAAAGGCTAAGAGGGAGAGAATAGAGCTAGGAATGATTGCACTTAAAACACACAGTATGGAAAGTTCAGAAAGTGGCATACAGTGGACTATGGCACTCAAAGGGTTACCCATCACTCTACTGTCTTCAGGCTCCCACCTGAAAGGGGTACAATCTCAAGGAGACTCAGCCATGAGGAACAGACGTATCAAAAAGTTAACTTCCACAGGGAAAGGGGTCCATAAAACTCCTGTAAAGAGGGTAATCCAAATCCAGGGGAGCCAGTGTTGGGAGCTTACCTAATGGGGGGGGGGATTATACAGCTGCATATCTAAGGTAAAAACAATAAAAAAAGAGAGAAGTTCCATTGCTCCTCCATCTTCTTGGATACATAGCACATGAATCTGGTGGGCAGGGGTTGAACTGGAGGAAGAGGAGGGAGTCTCCACCCCAAAGACCCTGTCTTTTTGAAATGGGAGCTCAACCCCATGGTTCCTGTGTTCTGTATTGGACATAAGAGAAATTTGTTGTATGTTCAGCTTGAGACAATGTTTTTTTAAAAACATGCCAGAAAAAGCCCTGAAGTTCAATGTGCCATGGTAATTGCCCTCCCCAGATAGCCAAGGTATCAACTGAGCATGCTACACTTGCTGCAAGGTAGTAGAAAGGGTCCATGTCTCTCTTCCACCTGTATCACTGATTGAGATTGAGGCAGCACTGGGCATACTGTGCATTTTGTCTTAAAATCTCCTCACTTCTGATTTTGTTTTGTTACATTAACCATTAACTATTACCACAGGTAGAGGCAAGCTGGGAAGAGGAGGATAATTTGAGAAAAACATGCAGGATTATGCTTGGTGCTCTGCACTGTATCAATAATATAAGGGAAGGAGAGATATGGACGTTGCTCCTAGCTCAGGATGACCATTTGGTTTTCTTGATTGTAACAAGTATTTTTAAAAACTCTTTATCTTAAGGTGATACTTTTCCTTTAATCCGTGGTATGTTAAAGATACCTTCAATGTACTGGAGGTATGTCTACAATCAAGGCTTTAAACTTAATTAACTTAAAAAGTCTACTCATTGCTTCCACAATATTTTGATTTTTGTCATAACAGTTCTTATCTATCAGTAAATACAAGGCATTGAGAAGGAGTTGGGAGGAACAATTGTGTTGTAAATAAACTGAATTTGTTGAGAACATGATTTAAACAGTAAACATTGGGATTTTGCAGTTCTGCTACATTTAAAACATGGCATAGTAAACCACTGCAATACGTTTTTATTCTAAGCCTTTGGATACTAGAGACATATCTAACATATTGCTTTACAATTAGATCAGTGACTTTTCTAACATCCAAGAGAGGTTAATTAATCCAAACTTATTTTTGGTGATATCTTTCATTTAACCATTGAGTGTTAGAGGGGTGTCTGGTACTCAAACAGGTAAGAAGAAATCATCAAAGATCTGAGTTGTGAGTTGCAAAATTACACTTTTGAATGACATGAAATGCACACATTAAAGGTGTTAAAAGAGGTTGCTTCTACAATTGTCCCAGTTCCCTCTCTTATCAGTCTCAGTAAGTAAATCTAACACCAACTCTGGTTCCTCCTGCAGGTATTTTGCACGGTGCTGGACTGTCCCAACTTCCTAAGCAGCGCTATCTGCCCAGTGATCTACAGACTCATCAAGTCTCCAACAGCCATGTGAAATATGTCTGGTAAAGTTATCTGTACTTCTCCTGATTTCCCCTGCTTTTATACCCTGCTGTACTATACATTTCAGTATGTGCCAGAATGGAGATAAGTACAACTAGAAAAGTGTAGCAAATCTGGGGCAAATTAGTTACCCATAGAGAAAAGTATCTAGCATTGAGGGCGTTTAAAGCAGCATTAAAATCAAAGGAATTATTTCTCTTCCTATAGTGTCTTGGTGCATATGGTCCTTAGTAATTACAATTAATCTGCTGTCATGAGGTGTTGACTTCCTGGGAAATGCTTTTCTTTGTCAGTGTGCTTTTAATAAGATGGGAAGAATTCATGTCTGCATTACTATCTGTTTGATGTATCACCTACATTTCAGAGATATCCAACTCCTACTTGTTACTATCTAGTTTCTGTACAAGACACATCATTAACCCTTTGAATGCCAGAGACATCTTCAGCGCATTGCTTCTCAATATAATGGAGACTTCTCTAACGTTAAAATGTAAAGTTTGTAAATGTACATAAAAATCCTTAAATTGAACTATACTTTTTTTTTTGTTATCTGTGCGTCCATCTGTCACTGGAATCAAACTTCTGTAATTTGCATGTTAATGAGAGGAACCTTAATTCCTGAGGTACTGACAAATACAGGAAGCACCTACATTCCTGGATATCATCGCCATTTCAACTATTGGCAGCATTAGAGCAAGTGTAAACTCACACTCAAATTCACCATCGCAAATCAGTATACTTAAGACCTTGATAGTATCCAAGAGTTTCTACAATCCTGTACCGATTCCTGTCATCAGATGAGTTCAGATATTTCCTGATACTGATTATTTATGGGTTGTGCGCAGATTAAAAGTTTTTTAAGTATCCTGATAAATCATCTCAAAATAGAACATAGGATAAGTGAATTTCACATGATATGGTGAATGTTCATGATAGACCAGGATTTGTTGATCCTTTGCTCATGAAATAGAGAGTGAGCAAAAATGTGTTTGCTCATATTCTGTTATGTGAAATTCACTGTGAGGAGATGTAGCAGTTTTAGTCTTATCTGAGGTGCGAAAAAGACAGGGTACTTTGTATCTTACTACTTGTATCATACAGATAAATGCCATATAAATACAACCAGTCATTCCTGCTGTAATTATTTCCTTTTAAAAATAAGTTATAAACACTACCTTGATGTACATACATTTATATGTCATGTTATTAAACATCATGTTGACTTAAATGGAGCTGACACATATTGCACCATAATTGTCAAAGCTTATTTCTGCATCTAACAGTAGATGGTATTAGGATTCATTTCTCCCAAAAATGGTGCAAAAATCCCCCTCTCACCACTTGATACATTCCGCTGCATGAGTTATATATGCCTAATGTGATGCTGTTTTGTGAATTTTGTCTCGTCTTGGCTAGGCAAGTAAACCCATTTTAATTGATGTGAAAAAGTTTGTAATCAGCTTGTTATGAATTAGTACTAATGTCAACTAGCTTTTCTCTCACACCAGGTCTACTAATCATGGGCATTTGCCCCCTTCACTTAAACATACGGGCTGGGTGGCCATATTATGACTTTGCCCTCCCCTGGAAACATTTCTGTGGACTCCCAAGCGACCAATGATTTTTCTATTAATTCATACCCATATATTTTCTCCTTCATATTTTAGTAAATAATAGAATTTCAAGCAATATGTTGCTAAATTAGCCACTTGATTAGTTTTGCTTCTTAATCAATCTTACCATAGAGTTCAGCTAATGGAGACAATAATGTTCATCTTGTTTTGTCCTACAGGAAAATGTTGCAGTCTTTGGGCAGACCTGAGGTCCATGTGGACCTTGATGTAGTTATCGTAAGTGGATCCGGACAGGAGTACGCTGGGTGCTTGTTGCTCACATCTGAAGTCCTGTTTGTAGTCAGCATAAGTGAGGACGCCCAGCAGCAGGCTTTCCCTGTCACTGAAATAGAGTGTTCCGAGGAGGGGGAGTCAGAGAACTGCCTGATAGTGCAGCTGAAGCAGCAGCCGGTAGCCAGTGATATGGAGGTTCGATTCCTTCATTGTACTTATTGTGGCAGCCAAAGTTGTCCCATTGTTTGCAGAGAAAGCTAAAAGATGTGCTACATGCTGTCCCATTATTTTGGTGTGTTTCACGTCTTCACATTCAGTGCATATTCTTAATTTACTTGGTTGCAATGTCCCTTCTACTCCACAGAGGGATTCTTATTGTTGGACAAAGATAAGTTACCCAGGTGGAGTGCATACATTTGCACCTGTACAGCACCCTCTGTTTGTTGTTCTCCATTTTCATGAGGTCTCTGTGGTTGCCTAATGTGAAGGGAGCAACAATCCTGTTGTGTGAGAGCATAATAATAATATCCCTTACTTGTGCATAACTCCCAAGTGTACCTCTTTAGGAAGGACGGTCCCTCTTTGGGATCCAAATCCCTCTGTCCCTCTTCCTCATCCTGTGGTCCCTCTTTTTAGGAGATCAGAGTGTGTGGTGTGTATTCAAGTCTATCACATTGCTCCACAGCAATAAAATGCAAAAAAAAAAAGTTAAACTTCATTATATGTGTTTGTATATTACTCTGTAAATAAAACACTTTGGTGTTGCTGTAAATCATTTATTCATATAGAATAAGTGCTGTTAGTAGCTTGTGAAGTAACCTAAAAATTCTTGGAAATACCCCACCCACCTGCCCCTCCCCCAGTAATGCCATCTAAAATAAGTGTCACTTTATGGCCATTTGAAATGTTGGGAGGTCTGCTTGTGTGCATGCCGCAGAATTTGTTGCGGCCCTATTAAGTGTGAGTGTAGAAGTGTTTAGCAGATGTTCAATCACCATGCACTGAAAGTCATTGTGTAACAAATCACTTGTGTTCTATTCCAGACCGATGGTACTAGGGAGAGACTCTCCGAGCAGCAATACAGCCGACTAGTGGATTATGTGTCCAAGAGCTCCCATTACCTGGTGCCCAGCAGCTCTTCCTTACACATGGCAGCCCAGGTCATAGCCGCAGACCCGCCACCAACCAACACCAAGACATACCAATACTTAGTGGAGTCCCATTTTGCCAAGGTGTTCATAAGCAAATTTAAAATGGTAAAGAATAAGGCTCTACGGAGGGGATTTTACTAACTGTGCATTATGAAAATGTTTACAAAATAGGAATATGTAATATTTAATAAGATATATGTATAGGATTGTTCAATGCCACATCTATGGAAGGGAATGTTATATGTATTTTGTTTTTTTAATAATGCAGTGGTCACCTTATGTAAATAGACCAGGGAACTGAGTACATGTCTTCAACGTTGTTTGTTCTGCTGAAGGTCAAAAGCTCTTTAACACTAAAGAGAAATTGTGGGGCAAACCAACTGCACCATAGGGGACAAATAAAAATTCCCTTTGGGGTAAATAAGGCGTTTAATTCCTTGAATGCTAGAGAGGTCAGAAGCAATGCGTTGGAGATGTCTCTAGCATTCAAGGGTTTAAAAGGCCCATTTAACTCAGTGGGTAGCCCCTTTGGATTGCCCCAGAATTGCTCCTCCTTTGTGCATAAATTCCCAAGGAATCTCAACAATAAATAAGCACAAGTTATGACTAATGAGTCCGCATTTAATGTCACTACAAATTTTACAGATCCTAAACATTCATCTCATTTCACTGGAAGCTTCTATAACAAAGACGAAGTTAGTTAGACCAAGGCTGCGCAACATGCTTCTCTTCAGTTGTAAATCCTGTCCATTGGCTGTTTGAGAATGATGGGAATTGTACTCTAACAACAGCCCGGGAGAAGCAGGTTGCTCATCCGTGAACGTGGAAGTAATGTGATTTCCTTTGTATACTAGCACTTTGTGAATGAAATATTGACTTTCCAGTTAGGCGATTTGCTTAAAGAGGAACTTTCATGCATATTAAAGTGCCCCCCCAAAATAATTTTTTCACATAGCATTAAACATATCAATACTTATATTATCCTTAGTAAGTCCGGCATTATTTAGAAATCCAACTTCTTCAAGACTCACCGCAGGTGAAAACACAGACATCTTGCCGAAGAGGCATCTGTGCGTCTGCACTGTCTGTCCCTGTTTCCTCTGATTGGTAATGGGGAGTCACATTATACTTAAAGGTACAGAAAGGGACGGACAGTGCAGGGGCACAGATTCCTCTACGTCAAGATGCCTGCCGATAAGTCTCTGAAGAAGCTGGATTTCTAAATAATGCCGGACTTACTAAGGATCATTATAGCTGAGAACTCTCCAGTATTGGCCTGGAGACTCCTGTTTTGACTCAGCATTAGCGGGTCTACAGAGTCTGATTCTCTGTATGTGGGGAGTTTCTGATGAAACTCTGCCCACTTGTGCTGCTTCCCACCCTCTTCCTCCTACTCCCCAACCTCTTTTCCTCCTTCCCCAGTCTATTCTTCCCCACCCCTTTTATGACATGAATCACTTCATTTCTCTCCCCTCAGCGGCACCACAGAACTCCTCTCCTGGGAGCCAGACCAAAAAGTTCCCAGGTATGAGTATAATACAAGTATTGATATGCTTAACGATATGTGAAAAATGATTTGGGGGCACTTTAATATGCATGAAGGTTCTGCTTTAATTAGTATAACTGGTTTGTTTTATTTAAAGTGGACATATCACCTTGAATTCAGTTTGTATCTTTGTAAAGTTTATTCAGAACTCTAATGTGAGTCATTAGGATATCAGGGGGAGATGCATTAAGGTGTGATAGGAAGGTGATAAAGCAGAGATAACTTCTACAGCGATATCACTTCTTCAATTCCTATGTTTTCCTATGGAGCCAATGCACCTTTGGAGATCTTCATGCATTGACTCTATAGAATAATATAGGAACTGTCGAAGTGGTATCAGTGGAGAAGTTATCTCCACTTTGCTCTGACCAAGTACCAAATTTTGAGGAATGCCTCAGCTGTGCTGGTCACACCCGCATTCTAAATTGGGGGTGTGGCCAGAACAATCTCAATATCCCTGCTCCAGTTTTATACACCTTTTACAGGCTGTTATTTAACCCCTTGGATGCCAGAGACATCTCCAATGCATTGCTAAGCAATGCAATGGAGATGTCTCAAGCCACCAAGGGATTAAAGCTGGGTTTTTGTCCTTGCGTATTATAGGCTAAGGGTATTTTCCATTCCAGGAAGTAGTAGGTAGGGTGGGAGTCCATGTGAGGAATGGGGTTATGACCATGGGTGGAGCTAAGGGCACTCAGTGTGTCTTCCCTAGAGGTGCCTGGGATGTAAATCCAGCCCTGAACTGCACTATCTGGGGCACACAAATGTCCCACAGGCCCATTAATTTAAATGGGGATTTTAACATTTCAAATGCTAGAGGGGTCTTTAACACATTGCAAAGCAATGCACTGGGGACCTCTCTAGTATTTAATGTGTTAAAGTTCCATTTAAATCAATGGGATTATTATTATTGTGTCCCCTCTGTTGCAGTTGGATTCACACAATCTCTTTACAGTTCTTAGTACATCAGGTTCAGTATCTTTATGTGATCTACTAACATTGCAATAACAAAGGGCCCATCGCAAAACCATGTGGATTAAAGCAGAAACACTATTCTGTAGGTATCACTTAACCTTTTTTTAAAATAAAAAGTATCCCTAAATAAAATGTAAGAAATTGGGCTTACCATACCCAAACATCAGATGAAATAAAAGCAAAATATAATATACAAAATGTAATCGATAAGCAGTTTATTATTCCTTAGTGTTTCGGGCTTTATTTTTGTAATAGTTTTAATAATATAAATATATAATATAAATATATACAAAAAAGGCACAAAATAACCTAGATCTGCAGTTCTAATGGGGAGGTAATCACAGAACTATAGGCCTGATTCAGGTGGCTAAAGAGGCACAATTCTGGAACAAACCAACTGACCACAGGGGACAAATGACAATATCCATTCATTTACACACCTCCAAGTGTCCCTCCTTTAGACCCAAATCCCTCTTTCCCACCCTGATGTCCCTCTTTTTAGGAAATCAGACTGTGTGGTGTGTATAGAAATGTATCACATTGCTCTACAGCAATAAAACTCACATTATTGTTTGTGCAAACATCTGTATATGTGTTTATAAATTAGTCTGTGTAAATAAAATCATTTGGTCTTGTTATAAGTCATGTTTTTATGTTACACAAAGAGGTCTCAATAGGCCATGAAATAGCCTAAAAATTCTCGGTGATGCCCGCCCACCAGCCACGCCCACAGCAATACCCCCTAAAACACAAATGTCCCTCTTTGGCAATTTGAAATGTTGGGAGGTATGCATTTAACATGTGATTTTTAATACCTTGAGTGCTAGTGAGATTTCCATTGCATTTCATCTGAATACATTGAAAACCTCTCTAGCATTCAACAAGTTAAAATGTCCATTTAAGTCTCTGTAGATTTTCATATGTCCCCCATGGTGCAGTTGCTTTGCCAGAACTGCATTACCTTATCTTAGTATGTCAGCCTTATTAACCCTTTGAGTGCCAGAGGGGTACACATGAAATGGTTGTATTTTTACATTATTCACTCCACCCACTGAAAACCACAACCCGCTGTTATAAACGCTTCTAGGGACATAACCTGATTGGCGGATATAGTATTGTGATTTTATTGTATGTAAACAGGATCAGGGAATGTGTACATGTTATTTAATCCTTCACGGACCAGAGGGGTACGCGATCTTCCGAACCTCAAAGTGACACGATTGCCTAAAACAACTTTGGTGATTTTGAAGGATAGCTTAACCCTTTGAGTGTCAGACAGGTATCCAACACATTGCATTGCAATATGTTGGATACCTCTCTGGCACTCAAAGGGTTAAAATCCCTCTCTTTGAGTTATGCTAATTAAGGTATTTGGTGCAAATACTTTTTTGTCTTACACCTTTATTTCCTCCCACACTCAGTGACACTTAACCATTTCAGTGCTTGGGGAGGTGGGCAATCCTATACCTGTTTGGTTTAATTATAACTTCATTGGTGCAAGCCCCAAAATGTATCACTTGTATTTGAAGAAGAGAGTAGAGTAGTGGAGATGAAGGAATCTATTAGTGGATTCTCTTACCTCTGCTCTTCTCTATCCGATCTTCAAATAAGTGCATTGGCAAGTGTCAGCGAGTGTGGAAGGTAACTTGCCTGCACGGCATGATTTAATTAGCATAATGTATATATCTAAATAGCTCAAAAACTAGTTTTATAAATGAAAAACATACGGTTGATTTTGAAAGCTCTTATTCTGCACAGAAAATCCTTTTGGGCACAATGAATAATTGTTATGCATTGATTAGTTCCAAAAAATTAATTGGTCATTAATAGCGGATATCATGTCCACAGAGGAAGACATGATTCTTTGTTGCAGGACTCCTGGGCACCAAACTCCTCCCATGGAAGGCCTCCTAGGGAAACATTAGTGAGAGGGGTTTAGAGTCTTGGAAAAGCAATCGTGTCTGCCATGTGGACATGTCGTCTAGTAATTAACAATTATAACTGGAGAACCAATCAACACAGAATTGAGTCATAGAGGCCATGAGGATTATCTGCCCAGATTGACCCTTTGAGTGCTAGAGAGGTATCCAGTGTATTGTGTTGGGTACCTCTCTGGCACGCAAAGGATTCAGGTAAATGGGGGTTTATTGGTAGGAGGTGTTAATCTAACTTTAATACAGTAGAAATTGGCTTCTAATCACCCTCTTGCCAGGTGATTATGAACTTTCAGTGGCCATATCTCTTTAACCCTTTGAGAGCCAGAGAGGTACTCATTGCATTGCAATGTTTTGGGTACCTTTCTGGCACTCAAAGGGTTAAGGTCATAAGCAAAAAGAAAATGGAACAATTCTGGGCAATCCAGCTGCACCACAGGGAACAAAATAAACATTCCCAAAATTCACATTGATTTAAATGGGGCTTTTAACCCCTTGAATGCTATAGCGTTTTCAAATGCATTGCGAAGCTATACGTTGGTGATGAGTCCCATTTGTATCAATAGGAATGCTTATTTGACGCTTATTGCGCAGATGCCCTAGAATTTATCCACTTTTCTTTTTGCTTAACGACTATGACACTTTGACAAAATGCCCCAAATGAGTATAAATGCCAAATCCCCATCCCTAAAGTGCATGTAAAGCAGGAGCAACATGTGGCTTTCCAGCTACCATTGATCTACAACTCCCATCATCCACCCATCACCCGGTTTCAGCTGGAAAACCACAGGTTGCCCGACCAGTTGTAATGTTTTTAGTGAATATCATTATTTTTCTTACAACCCCTTCAGATTAACCCTTTAAATGCCAGAGGGGTATACCCCTCTGGCATTCAAAGGGTTAAAAGCCCCATTTATATTAACCCCTTAAGACATTGCAAAGTGGTCCATTCTTTGTACACCTCACTGGTCCTCCAGGTGTAAAAGACATTGTAAATAAGGGATTTCTGTTCCTGTGTATGTCATTGTAAACAGGAGGAAATCTTTGTAATCTATTTCATAGAGCAGATTTTTCAATATATATATTGTCAACAATCTTTGAAAATAAATAAATAAATAAACATTTCTTGGTGCTGTTCCTTCTTCTCAGTGTGATCTTCTTCTATGGATTTGTTTAACCCTTTAAGGACCAAAGCAATGTGTTGTACACCCATCTGGTCCTCAAACCCTTTGAGTGCCAGAGAGGTATACAACACTGCAATAAGTTGGACAATTATGTGGCACTCAAAGGGTTAACCCATTAACATCTGCTTGCTGTGCTATGACCGTCACGTGTTTTTTTTTTTTTTTTGGTTAAGGACCGGTGATGGTCATAGCTCCTCTGGGAGAGCTGTAAGTAAAAACGGGGAGTGAAATTGACAGCTCCAAGAGTGGCGTGGTCTCTCTGTCCCCAGCGTGGCGTACCAGTAGGTGTCACAGGTCACGTGTACCGGCACATCGGAAACATCAAAGTGGTCCTTAAGGGAATGTTAGTTCCCAGGACAGTGGACGTTAAGGGGTTAAGAAAGGTATTATTGTTATTATTATTATTATTATTATTACTACTACTTAGTAATATAGTTGAAGAAGCTGAAAAAGACATGCATCCATCAAGTTCAGCCCATGCCATATCAATCCTGTTGATCAAGTGGAAGGCAAAAAAAAAAGCATTGAAGCAATTTCCAATTAAGCCCCAAATGGCAGTAGGATATTTGCCTGGATCAACATCCTATCTGATTGAATCCAACTGTCCGAATTCTCAATGTTGTTATGTGCTAGAAAGGTATCCATTACTTTTTTTTAAACCAGTTACAGTATCTGCAAGCACATCATCCCAAGGCAAAGAATTCCATAACTTTACTGCCTATACTGTAAAAAAAAACAACAACCCTATTTTTGTTTTAGTTAAAAGCATCTTTCCACTAGTCTTAACTCCTTGAGTGCCAGGTGAACTCTTGCTCGGCTCTTTGAGTAAATAGTTCCATGGAGAGTTCTTTGTATTGACCTTGAATATATTTGTAAATGGTAATCGTATCACCCCTTAGACGTCTTTTCCCTAGTGTAAACAAGCCCAGCGTGTCTAGTCTTGCTTTATAACGTCACAGTGGGTCACATGGGGTGGCCCCAGCGACACAGGCACAAAATACAAGGCAACCAATGGGATTGGGAAGGAGCATTACAACACACATGATGACGTGACACTACTGTTACTGTACAAGTGAGGCACCGTCCTGGGCGAGCGAGCACAGGCGCACATCACTCATTATAATCAAATTAATTGGCAGTGTGGGGCACAGCAATAGCATTTTTTTTATTATTATTATTCACCCTGGGGTGGAAATTGGAATGGTGGGTGTGACAAGGCCATTGCCAGGCACCCCTAAAAATCTTGCTCCCTAGGCAAGTGCTTTGTCTGCCTATTGACAAATACGGCCCCACCAATATTTGAACAGACATGGGATTTTCACAGCTTGCTTTACTGATGCCATGACTCATTTGGGGTTGCTTAGCAGTTCTCCACTTCAAAATTTCACCTCAAAAGTGTATATTTTTGTAAAGTAGATAATCCAGGGTTTCACTCTAGGTGCATTTTCTCATTTTTCATGGGGCCACTTTATCACCAATCCCTCTCAAAACCTGCAGTAAGGAAAAAAAACAGTGTTTTTCACACATATTCAAAGTTACTGTGGATTTCAAGCACAGGATATTTGGAGATTTTTAAAAACACATTGATTACTGTTGAGCTACATACCCCATATGCATAGGTTTGCCAGGGTTTGGAGGAGCTACTGGGCCCAGTTGGGGACATGCGTGTTTCCATTTTCAGATAGGGAATTTTTACAGCTTGCTTAAAGAAGTCTCTAAATTAAAAAAAAAAAAAAACCTTCTTAAATCCATTACTGGAAAAAAAAATCTGGTTTGGAGATTTGGATATAGCCAGCAGGCATGTGGAAGGCCCAGCAAACGTAAAAAGTTTCTCTGGTCAGGTGAGACAAAACTGAACTTTTTGGTCTTAATGCAAAATGCTATGTGTGGCGCAAGGACAAGACTGGTCACTGCCCTGAGGACAACGTGAAGCATGGTGGTGGCACCTTCATGTTATGATGGACGCTTTTCAATAGCAGTGGCTGGGAAACAGGTAAGGACTGAGGGCAACCTGTTTCAGTCTCTAATGGACCTGGTACTGAGGCAGAGGGTCTCCTTTCAGCAGAACAATGACCCTAAAGAGACAGCCAAAGTTACATTAGAATTGTTGAAAAACAAGTACCTGAATGACCCAGCTGAAGCCCAGACCATAATCTGATCGAGAATCTGTGACAAAACTTAAAAATTAATGTTCACCAACATCTCCCATCCAACCGGACAGAGCTTGATCAACTTTGCCAAGATGAATGGGGAATAATTGCAGTATCAGAATGTGTAAAGCTGCTAGAGTCATAACCAAAGAGACTCAAAACTATAATTACTGCCCAAGGTGTGTCTACCAAGTACCGACTCGGGGAAGGGGGATCCTTATGCAACCAACAAATCTGTTTGTTTGGGGGGTTATTTTAGGTGAGGAGGGTGTTAACTTTTGTGTCAAGACTTTAAAGGTGTAAAATATTTTTATTATGTATTACGTACAAATGGTAAAAATTCCAGTTATTATCTTAATTCCAGGTTGTAACACAACAACATGTAGATAAGTCAAATGGGGATATTTACTCTTGCAGTGTAATATAATATAATACAGCAGTTAGAGTACCCTTGTTTTACTCAGAAAGGTGAACTTTGCTGTATAAATCGTTTCCATATTAATACTATACCTTTAACATATAAAAGGCAAATGCAGCTTGACAAGTATAATAATCTGTCATAAGCAGCGTTTCTCTAGTCTGTGGGTGTGTATTCATTAATCTAAAGAGGTTCAAATCTGGAGTAAACCAACTGCAGCATGGGAGGTGGGGGAATAGAGATTCTCAGACTTAATTGGGGCTTTTAACCTAGGCCTCCAACACTTACCATATTAGACAAAAGTAACCCTTAGGTGGTGATATATCACTAGTCTCTGTACAAACATTGAGGGCTGTATTCCATCACAGCCAGAAATATTTGCAGAATGATTATATTTATGTTTTAGGTGGAGAAAAAAAGAATAAATTTGGCAGTCAGATTCTGATACTCTAAACTACAGAAGCATGGTGGTAAAGTCTCCATCTCCAGGAGGGCACTTCAAAAATGGTCTCTGAGACAGAGACTCCCTCATCCATTCCACATTACCCCGACTGCTAAGCTCAGTTTTAAGTGACCTCATAAGACAGATGTGGTGTGGCACAGCTCTCTTAGCCTGTTAAAGATTTTGTGAAGACTCGCCAATTCCTGTTTCTTCGGATGAGGCAATGAGGCAAAGAATAATATATCTTGTATTTGTTCACTGATAAACTGGATTCTGTTATCCTCAGAGATTGCTTGTGTATAGATGTCTGTGTCATTTTCCATAATAGTTCACTTAATGAAGACAGGAAAAGGATCTGGTTGATAGATAAGTTGAAATCACAGAAGACAAGTATTTTTGGGTGCACTCCTGAGACATGTAAGGTGTATATTAAACAGTATATTTTGGAAGCACCCACACTTACTAATAGATATGTGCCTGGGTACTCATGAAAAATGCAATTATAATATGATGTAGTGTGTCATAAACATGCTCAGGACTTCACAGTGATTTTAAAAAGAACAAAAATGAGCATGTGCTCATTCTTCCTCAGGATACATACATAGTGAAGCAATGTCCACTTCATCCTAAACACTTCACTCTAGTGTGGGTGCCAAAACTGGTGTCCTCTAAAGATAGTGATGTCACAGTGATACATGTGTCTACAGTATAATTACTGAACGTAAAAGCAAGTGATAATCTGATATGGTGATACAATAATAATACTAAAGGAAACAAGTGAAACTAAAGAAATAATGCAAATGTAAGGACAACATGATGATTAGAAATACAGAATATGAAATATGATATACCTGTCTTTATGATTATAGTATTGATCAAAATATATAATAAAGGGTACAAATTAATGGGTTTGTAATGTAAAAAAAAAGTTTTTTTGCATCTAGAAGAGCTTAAAAAGTTGAGCTAAATGCAAAAAACTGCATCTCTCAAACCATAGTGGTTTGAGAGATACAGGCATCTAAAGTTCGATGTCTCCTGCTGACATCTGTAAAGCTGTCAGCAGGAGATCTGTGTCGGTTGACACGGAGGCTCTGCAGCAGAGTTGCAATCATGTTATTGACAACGAATCCCTTCATTGGAATGGTCTAAAACGTGTGCTTACAAACCAGGCACAAGTTTTAGACCATTCCAATGAAGGTTTGAGAGATACTTTTTTTTGCCTTTAGCTCAACTTTTTAAACTCTTCTAAATGCAAAAATACTTTTTTTTTGACATTACTAAACCTTTAAATATTTCCTAAGGACAAATCTGTGTAGAAAATAGGAGAATGATGTATAGTAATACTTGGTACTTAGAAATGAATGAATAGGAGGTATATCGAGAAGGAATACAGGAAGATTTCTGATGCGCAATGCGCTGGAGACCCTCTATATGGGATAACAGGTGATGACGCAACGGGACTGCAGCTGTGTGTGTAGAGTATACTCAAGGACATGCAGTGCCAATGATGATGATGATGTAGATCTAGAATATATCATTCCAGCATCCTTCTCTTGTTCAGATACAGATGAAATTAAGAGTGAGAGAGATGATAACATGTCCAAAAAGTCAGCTGAATCTTCTACCACCAAAAAGGAGAACTGTGCCCGTCTATAAACTGTTTGAGAAAACAACTGGAAAATCTGACCCTGAAAAAGCAAAGATGCCTGAAAAAAAATACACAGTCATCGTATCAGTCATCATCTGCCTCATCATCACTTTCAAGTCAAAGTGCCACTCAGCCACATACTACTGTTGTGTACCCAGCAGCAACAACAACACTGGTTATTAAAATCCGCAACTATGATGTGTGCCTCTACTACTGCTAGAAGTGCAGCACATTGCCCCAGTAGTAGTAGCAGCCCCGCAGTCCATGAAGTGCACAGTATGGCGATACTTCACTCACGATCCAAAAACTAAGCATGTTGCTCTCTCTTGTCGATACAAAAAGCACATGAGCAAGTGAAAGTAGGCTCACACCTAGACACGTCCTCAAGTCATATTCCACCTGAAGCACAACCACAGGTCTGACTGGGAGACACACTATCAACAGGTCAGAGGTGCCACAACTAGCAGCATTAGAAGCACTCCTAAACATTTCCACAGCTCAGGGGCACAAAAGAGAAGTAGTGATGTTATCGATGTGTCAGAGATTTTGCCAAGAGTTAGTTTATTGAGAATAATACCTATGGCTCCTGCTGCAGAGGAGTAAGATGACTGAGTTTGTTGTAGGAGATGGCAAGAGTCATAGACTGCCCATACATTCTGCCTCTACCACCTGCTCTAGTCATGTTGTTAAAGCTATAAAATTAAGGGTTCTATTGTCATGCACTGCCGTATTCTTTTGTAGAAAACCAAGGATTTAGAGAACTGAGGTCATGTGTAGCTCCCCTCTGACATATTCCAAGCTGCAGTTATTTTTCCAGGACGGCTGTATCAGATTGTACAAGCAGGTGCTTATTGTGGTGGGCAAAGGGCTGGAAAGTTTGTATAGCAAGAAAATCCATCTGAAAACAGATAAGTGGACAAGGTGGCAAAGCACAGACTATATGACTGTGACTTCTCACTGGGTTTCCCTCCCACCACCATCAGTGGGCAACACTACTAGTTTACAGCATCAGGAGACAGCCAGTAATCTTGCCTCTGGTTATGAGAAAGTGATTAAAAGGCAGCAGCGGCAGGATAGCCCATACAACTGGCACTCCACCTTGTGCATGCAGACAGTCCCACAAAGCCATAAATGTTTTAAGTAAGCTACAGCAGGTGATGGCTTGTACCCCTCTCCTTAAAAGCTGGTTTTGCGTCTGTGATAATGGCTCCGACATAATCTCTGCCTTGGGAATAGGTGATATGGTGCATGTGCCCTGTCCATGTGTTAAATTTAGTTCTGATCAGATTCTTGGCAGAATCCAAAACTCTCAGAGAGATGCTGAAAACTGCCCACAAAATCTGTGCCCATTTTAGCCGCTCCTACACTTTATATTCCATGCTAGAGTGTAAAAACTTGCCCCATAACCAGCTGAAAATGGAGGTCTCTACCAGGTTGAATTCCACACTGGTTATTCGCATAGGTGCAGGAATTAGTGAAATTCTACCACTGATATATTTATTACAGAAAAACTGAGGAGCATGGCTGAGGAATCTTACATAATGACAACACAGACATGCCCCAGCTGGTCAAGGACATATTAGCATGCTTTGAACACGATCCACCCATAGTATCCATTAAAAGCAACGAAGAATACATTCTTGCTACTTTTCTGGACCCCTTTTTAAACAAAAAATTTCAGAATTTCAGCCAAACATTGTCAGCAGTTTGTGATAACAAGGAGACATGATGATCAGACAGATTCGGATTCTGTCAAGTAATATAGAGATATGTTTATTGATTGAGTGGAGGGTTGCATAGCGCAGGATGAGAGGGAGAAAGTTAGATCCCATTAAGCTTCTAGACAGCATAGTGAAAAAGAAGGCAGAAAAGCATTTAGACCATGAGCAGCTACATCACCAAGCAGAACATTCCACTATGAACACAGGGCGATTCATGGGTCTCAGCAGGGGTGGTAAATATCAAACACTGGTGGTGGCATTGGTGATTGATACACAGGAACACCGTGTAGCTTCTAGGAGTGTTCTCAATGCATGTGAGATGCTTTCAGCATACTTTCAGGATAGCTACGTTCTAGACAAAAACAATTATCCCATTAATTCCTGGCAGACAAAGCAGTGTGTGTGTGGCCAGCATTGACACATGCTGCAGTGGAAAACCTTAGTTGTCCTCCAGCAAACGTTGAGTCTGAGTGGGTTTTTAGTGCAGCTGGTTATATTGTGAATGACCATAGGACACAGCTATCAAGTAGCAATGTGGGGAGACTAACATTTTTAAAAATGAAGCAACATAAAATACAATCTGTGTATCAAGTAGCAGAAACCACATGACAGCAAAAGCCAGAGTACATGTATTAAAAGCAGCACAGATGATGATGATGAGGAGGAGGAGGAGGAGGAGGGATGTGAAGGGTTGCTACCTTCTACATATAGAAGAAGTCAGAGATGCTCAACTGGGCTCATGAGCATGCAAAAAGCTCACTGGGACTGTGTCCTTGTGCCCAGGATGCAATCTCTTTTAACTCACAAATGCCATACACAGAAATATTGTGAAGCATATCATCCAGGTCCTGCCAAAATAACAGTCCTGCTACAAAATGCCAGACAATTCCTCTCTAAACAAGGGAAACAGCTAATCCCCAGCCATACACTTTGGCCTTGTTGGGCCTCATCAGTGAGGTGCATTTGATTCCTCTAGGCACCTGTGAGCAAGAGGACCACATTTGGATTTCTCCATTACCCTTAGGGTGACTAACCCTAAGAGCAATTTGCATATACGTAGAAGAAGTCAGAGATGCTCAACTAGACTCATAAGCTTGCAATATGCAAAAGTTCACTGGGACTGTGTCCTCGCACCCAGGGTGCAATCTCTTTTAGCTCACAAATGCCATACACAGAGAAGAAATATTCTGAAGCATTTCATACAGGTTCTGCCAAAATGGGCAGTCCAACCACGAAATGTCAGACAATTCCTCTCTGAACAAGGGAAACAGTTAACCCCAGAAGTACATTTCAGCCTTGTAAGGCCTCATAGATGAGGTGCAGCTGACTCCTCTAGGCACCTGTGAGCTAGGGGTCCACATCTGGATTCCCCCATTACCCTTTAGGGTGACCAACACCAAGAGCAATTTGCATATAGATAGAACAAGTTAGAGATGCTCAGCTCAGCTCATAAGTTTGCAAGGCTATGCAAACGCTCACTGGGACTGTGTTCTCAGTCCCAGAGTGCAATCGCTTTTAGCTTACAAATGCCATACACAGAGAAGAAATATTCTGAAGCATTTCATACAGGCTCTGCCAAAATGACAGTCCAGCCATGAAATGCCACAAAATTCCTCTCTGAACAACTAACCCCAGACGTACGTTTCAGCCTTGTTATGCCTCATCGGGGAGGTACAGCTGATTCCACAAGACACCTGTGAGCAAGGGGTCCACATCTGGATTCCCCCATTTCCCTTAAGGTGACCAATCCTAAGAGCAATTTGCATATAGAAAGTTAGAGATGCTCTACTCGGCTCATGAGCTTGCAAGGGTATACAAAATACTCACTGTGACTGGGTCCTCGCGCCCAGGGTGCAGTCTCTATTAGCTCATGAATGCCATACATAGAGAAGTAATATTCTGAAGCATATCATACAGGTCCTGCCAAAATGACATCCAGCCACAAAATGCCAAACAATTCTTCTCAGAAAAAGGGAAACAGCTAATCCCAGACGTACATTTCAGCCTTGATGGGCCTCTTCAGTGAGGTGCACCTGATCCCTCTAGGTGCCTGTGAGCAAGGGGTCCATGGGCTTGATGCAAATGTGGGCATCCTCAGATAAAACTGGCGACAGTGGTTTTGTACCACAAGTAAGCAATGCAAGACAGTTTTTTCTTCACATTGGTTTTAACTCCAACATTTGGATCAAGCCCCATGTCTGGATTACCCCTTTGGGTAACTAACCCTAAGAGCAATTTGCATATAGATAGAAGAAGCCAGAGATGCTCAATGAGGCTCATGAGCCTGCAAGAGTATGCAAAAGCTCACTGGGACTGTGTTCTCACACACACACAGTGCAATCTCTTTGAGCTCACAAATGCCATACACAGAGAATATATGTTTTGAAACCTATCATATAGGTCCTGCCAACATGGCAGCCCAGCCACAAAATCCCTCTCTGAGCAAAAAAACCTGCTAGTTCCAGATGTACATTTTGTTCTTGCTGGGCCTTGTCAGTGATGAGGCACTGATGCATTTAGAGCAGTTGTGAGCAAGAGGTCCACGTCTGGATTCCCCCATTACCCTTAGGGTGACTTACCCTAAGATCAATTTGCATATAGATACAAGAAGTCAGAGATGCTATACTAGGCTCATGAGCTTGCAAGGGTATGCAAAAAGCACCCTGGGCAGAAGGACACAGCTTTTTGCATACCCTTGCAAGCTCATGAGCCTAGTTGAGAATCTCTGACTTCTTCTCTGGTTATGCAAATTGCTATTAGGGTTGGTCACCCTAAGTGTAATGGGGGGAATCCAGATGTTGACCCTTTGCTCACAAGTGCACATTATTGGTGAGGCTGTAGCTGTAGCTGTAGCTGTAGCTGTAGCTGTAGCTGTAGCTGTAGCTGTAGCTGTAGCTGTAGCTGTAGCTGTAGCTGTAGCTGTAGCTGTAGCTGTAGCTGTAGCTGTAGCTGTAGCTGTAGCTGTAGCTGTAGCTGTAGCTGTAGCTGTAGCTGTAGCTGTAGCTCGGAGAGGAATTGTCTTGTATTTCATGGCTGGACTGTCATTTTGGTAGTACCTGATGACTATTTCTTCTCTGTGTATGGCATTTGTGAGCTAAGAGAGATTGCACTCTGGGTGTGAAGACAAAGCCGGTGAGCTTTTTGCATACCCTTGCAAGCTCAAGAGCCGAGTTGAGCATCTCTGACTTCTTCTCTGGTTATATAAATTTCACTTAGGGTTAAGTCACCCTAAAGGTAATGGGGGAATCCAGATGTGGACCCCTTGTTCACAAGTGCCTAGAAGGATGTGGGATGGTGTTGCTCGTTATGTTATGACCATTGAGCGTAAGTGTCTGAAATGTAAACACACTGATAAACACAGACATACGCAACACACAGGCACACATATACACACAGTGAGCGTCAGAAACATGCAAAAGACATGCATACACAGATATACAGGGATATACACACAAAACAGTCATGCTCACACACACACGCACAGGGGACACCGACACAGTGATAGCACCCCCCCCCCCCCCGTCTGGAGGTTCCGGCTCATGCTTGTCTCCCTGATCTGTAGGTTCTGAGTGTAGAAGTGTGGGCTATGGGCCACCCTGGGATTAGTGTAGGAGCTTTACAGTGCTGTACAGGTAATAATATTGTATTGAAGTGAATATCTGCAGTATTCAGAGAGTTAGAAGCCAAATGTAGCCCTCTAAGGACCAAAGGACATCAATTTACAACGTGTTGCCATCCCCACTATGGTCCTGAAACTGTGAAATAAATGGTATTTGTTACTTCCTTTACTTTGGGGCAAAATTGCAGTATTATGCCTCTGTGGGTATTTGGCGTGTAGAAGTGGCAAGCAGAAAATAAAAGATTATGTGAGAGAGACTTATACCAGCATGTTAAGCCATAGAGTGCCACACAGTATACAGTGGTGTGTCATGTCAGAGTAACCCTTTAAGTGCTGGAAAGGAATCCAATGTGTTGTGGTGCAATGCATTAATTACCTCTCTGGCACTCAAAGGGTTAAATAGAGTGATGTTAATATATAAAGAAGTTGCAGAAAATAAAAGGAATGTTATACCAGCATGCTAATCCTGCGAGTGCCAGGGGGGTTTTCAAGGCATTTCTTTGCAATGCGTTGTGTACCCCTCTGGTACTCAAAGGGTTAAGGTATAGAGTAGCATGCAGTATACACTGGTGTGTCATGTCAGAGATAAATAGCAGTGGGAAGTGTATTCATACCTGGGAACTTTGTCTTGTGGAGTCCCTGGAGGGTTTCACATGTGGTGCTGGTTTGGAAAGATCAGTGAGGCAATGTGGGTTAAAAGGGGGCGGGGCTTAACATACAAGCGGAAAAAGTGTTAGAAATAGGCTGAGGAAGGAGGATAAGTGGGAGGGAAATGGAAGTTTACAGTGGGAGAGTTTTGAGGATGCTTCCCCCTGTACTGCTGGTATGTCCTGAGGGGTAAAAGTTGATAGACAACCCTGTGGCACTCAGTGGGTTAAGTGTATAGCTAATGGCTGCCTGTCCTTTGTGTTGCATGGAAAATGTTGAGACTCATGAAATAATTGAGCAATGAGGGCCTACCTTAACCTTTTGAGTGTCTTTACATTCCCCTGTTGCTGCAGCTTCCCTTCAGTGGCTAAACTACAGGTCTAGCTCGGTGTGTGTGTTGTATTGTGTTGTGTTTTCTTTTCTGGTTGAGCAGGAAGTTGAAGGAGAGCAAAGCCTGCACACTCCTGTGTCTCCAGACGCACATTTCGTCCTTGTCGTTGAGCTGCAGCTGATCCATCTAGGCACCTGTGAGCAAGGGGTCCACGTCTGAGTTCCCCCATTACCCTTAGGGTGACTAACCCTAAGAGTCATTTGCATATAGGTAAAAGAAGTCAGAGATGCTCAACTAGACTCATAAGCTTGCAATATGTAAAAGCTCACTGGGACTGTGTCCTCGCACCCAGGGTGAAATCTCTTTTAGCTCACAAATGCCATACACAGAGAATAAATATTCTGAAACATATCATACAGGTCCTGCCAAAATAACAGCCCAGCCACGAAATACCAGACAATTCTTCTCTGAACAAGGAAAACGGCTAACCCCAGACACACGTTTCGGCCTTGCTGGGCCTTGTTGGTGAGGTGCAGTTGATCCCTCTAGGCACCTGTGAGCAAGGGGTCCACGTCGGGATTACCCTTAGGGTGACTAACCCTAAGAGCAATTTGCATATAGGTAAAAGAAGTCAGAGATACTCAACTAGACTCATAAGCTTGCAAGGGTATGCAAAAGCTCACTTGGACTGTGTCCTCATGCCCAGGGTGCAATCTCTTTTAGTTCACAAATGCCATACACAGAGAAGAAATATTCAGAAACATATCATACAGGTCCTGCCAAAATAACAGTCCAGCCACAAAATGCCAGACAATTCTTCTCTGAGCAAGGGAAGCAGCTAGCCCCAGACATACATTTCAGCCTTGTTGGGCCTCATCAGTGATGTGCAGCTGACTCCTCTAGGCACCTGTGAGCAAGGTGTCCATGTCTGGACTAACCCATTACCCTTTAGGATGACCAACACTAAGAGCAATTTGCATATAGATAGAACAAGTTAGAGATGCTCAGCTTGGCTCATAAGCTTGCAAGGGTATGCAAACGCTCACTGGGACTGTGTCCTCATCCCCAGAGTGCAATCTCTTTTAGCTTACAAATGCCATATACAGAGAAGAAATATTCTGAAGCATGTCATACAGGTTCTGCCAAAATGACAGTCCAGCCATGAAATACCACCAAATTCCTCTCTGAACAATAGAAACCACTAACCCCAGACATACATTTCAGACTTGTTATGCCTCATCAGTGAGATGCAGCTGAACCTTCTAGGGCACCTGTGAGCAAGGTGTCCATGTCTGAATTCCCCCCAATTACCCTTAGGGTGACTAAACCTAAGATCCATTTGCATATAGGTAAAATAAGTCAGAGATGCTCAAATAGACTCATAAGCTTGCAAGGGTATGCAAAAGCTCACTGGGACTGTGTCCTCACGCCCAGGGTGCAATCTCTTTTAGGTCACAAATACCATACACAGAGAAGAAATATTCTGAAACATATCATGCAGGTCCTGCCAAAATGACAGTCCAGCCACAATGTCTGCCAGCCTGGCTACTAGCACAACCAGAGTGATGGGACATGCACTGGAATTCAAGTAAGTTCCAAGTGCCAGATGATTTAAAACATGTCACAAAGAAAAAAAAAATGAAGAAGGAGGTTCAGGAACTCTTCAACAACAAAGTAAGAAAGGACGTACCAGTGGATCACAGAGGCTATGGGATTTACTCTAGTCTCATTTCAGTCCCGGTGCCTTCAAGGGAAATCAGATTAATACTGGCTTTGAAGTGACTAAACAACATAATGTAAAGACACAAAAATTTAAGATGTTATTTCATAATAGGGAGATGTATTCAGTTGAGGCTATTGCCCTTCAGGTTGGCCTCAGACTCAAGAGTGTTTACAAAGGTTCTGGCTGTTTGCATGGCAGGATTAAGACAAAAATGTATCAGATTGATATCCTGTCTGGACAACATATAGTAGTAGAACACACAAGAGAAAAAATCCCTCTAAGACATGCAAATATGCCTGGAATACTTGTAACCAGGGATGACTCATAAATAGCTCTAAGAGCCAGATGATTCCCTTGCAAAGGTTGATCTTCCTGGGGTTGATAGTTAATACAAAAGCAAGAATAGTTTTTCTTTCAGCAGACCAAAAGAAAATAGGATTTTAGTGTTCTTACCTGTTAAACCTTTAGTCTATATGGAACACAGGTACCATGAGGTTACGTCCCTCCTCCTGAACATCCCAAAAGGCAGGGTCTTTGGAGTGGAAACTCCCTCCTCCAGCTCAACCTTCCCACCCCCACCCGGCCTACTAACTCCTAGAATTTATGTGACTAAAGCCACACAAAAAAGAAGCGGGAAAGAAGAGAAAAAAAATCTCCCAAGACTACGAGCCTAAGACAAGTCCTCTGCCCAGTAAAGCAAGTTATTTTTCTCTGGGTGGAACAGCAACTGAAAAGGCAGAGGCCTTTGCAGAGAACCTGGCAGTGTCAAATATCTCCCCAGAAAGTATTAGCCTCTGTGATACTGGCCATATGAACCAATAAGTTTTCGTTGACAACATCAGAACACAGAGCATTAGAGAGTTGCTCACACCAAATGGTACCTCCCTGTTGACACACATAGAGACAAAAATAGTCAGTGCTGCCCCTGTTGCTGCAAAGGAGGCCTTGAAAAGGGAATCAAGCCTCTTATCCGTGATCCTTAAGGTCAACAGAGTCCACAAGCAGAAGGGAGATGTTCTTTGCCAGATAAGAACTAAAGTGGGTCCATGACAGGGGGAGAAGCCCACAGCACCAAAGCTTTAGCTGAAAAAGGGTATAGCTTAGCAAATCGCTTGTTAAGGAAAAGCCTTTTATTAGGAGCTTTCTACTTATCCATAAGGATCTGATCAAGAGTGTTATTGGGTGGAAACAAGATTTTCTTCGCTTCTGGAAGATGTCCGTAGAGGGAGCGCCCAATCAGACCTGAAGGGTCTCCAGGACTGCCTTGATGAGCCCCTCAGCTGAAGGGAGTGGATCACCCTCCCGTGCTACACTGTCAATCAGGGTTGTGCTATCTGTGCATTGGAGGATGCTGATTGGCCTGCCCAGGATGTGCCTTTATACTCTGGGGCTTGGGCACTTGTGATTTGCCCTTTCGTGGTGTTCCAGTATCTGCGCCTTGTTGCTGTGTTCCAGTTCTCCTGTGTACCGACCCGGCTTGTCTGACTCTGCTGCTGATCCTGCTCCGTGTATGACCTGGTCTGGCTGACGACCCTGCTTCGTGATTGATCCGGTTCTGGCTGATGATCCTACTCTGTGTATGACCCGGCTCTGGCTGACGACTCTGCTCCGTGATTGATCCGGTTCTGGCTGATGATCCTGCTCCGTGTATGACCCGGCTCTGGCGGACGACCCTGCTCCGTGATTGATCCGATTCTGGCTGATGATCCTGCTCCGTGTACGACCCGGCTCCGGTAGACGACCTAGCTCCGTGACTGATCCTGTTCTTCGGCTGTTGTTCCTGCTGTGCTCCGGTTCCAGTTATCGCCTGTCCCAGTCTGCTGTTCCAGTGTACCTGCACGGCCCGGTTGCGTCCGCAACATTCTGATCACTTGGTGTCTCGCTATTCCTCTCACTACTCTAGCTGAGATTAAGGTTGCTTTGCCATTCCTAGTACGTTGCTGTGTTCCGGTACAGAACCTGTTAACTCCTGCAGTGCTTCGTAGCCTAAGTCTTGTGCCTCAGTTCTTGCCAAGCATACACTTATCAGTTAAGAGCCACTCCTTCTGTACCTCTGAAACGCTTCACTACCTTCAGCAGAGCATTGCCGGTCCGGTGTTTGATGTGCACCATGACCGCGCCTGTGGGCATTGCTATCCGTTCGCTCTTGCTGGGAAAGTTCTGTACGGCACCGGAAGGGTGTCCTTGCTCCGGCCTACTGACATACAGAGGTTACGCTATCCATCTGCACTATCCAGTGCTTGGCTCTCAGTGCCTGTGCATTCGATACCACTATTTGACATCCAAGGGGTGTCAGGGCACTATCCATTGGGTACATGCAGAGTTAACTTCCATTCTCAGTTAAGGGCGGCTCAGGTTCTTGTACTTCAGGTTGGCAATAGCACTTCTTCATATCCCACGGTGGTGGTATCTACTCAGCTCTGGAACTTGTGCCTTCCGTTTCCATTTGAGAGTAAATCTAGTACAGACACCTTGCTCCAGCTTTGTGATTCAAGAACTGTGTTCCAGAGACTGCTACTTAGTTCCAGCTTTGGGATTCAAGAACTATTACCCAGAGACTGCTATATATCCTGGGCGTTGGCCAAACTAGGACTGAGTTCTCCTCTTGCACTTGTTAACCCTTTGGGGTCATTTACTATCTATCCATTGTCCAGTATTATTTGCTGTATTGCATTCACTCTGTTCGTGTTTGCTATTTCTGCTATTCCTGTACTGGCCCCTAGGGGCATTGTATTACTCCTTAATTCAATAAACTGTGTTTTTACTTTACACCCTGGTCTGAGTGTCAGAAAACCGTTACACCTTATGGCCGATACACTTACGTGCATTGAGACGCATGGAAGAAGAATCCCTAGAGCCATTTAAAGACTTGTGGTACTGATAATGACTGAAAAAGATACACTTAACGGACAAAAGTTAATAGCCAGTTTTCTCAGCCATTAGACACTTAACGGGCAAAAAAAACAACCGTTACATAGGAAAACAGATGAAATGCTTACCACACAAGCATGTAAATGGCAAAATTAACCCGTGCAATGCCAAAAGAACATGTACAGACACCACAAATCACTGTCACATACAACAACAAGCAACACCACAGGAACAAGGACCCCAAAAAAACACCAACACAACATAGCTTACAGGTAACTCTGGGATGTACCAACATTAAGTTCCCAGTGGTGGGAAAGAAGGCAATGTGCCTCTAAAAAAAAAACAGAGAGAGCTGTTGTCTGAACCTTCAAAGAACTCAGGCTGAGGCTGTTCACACCATCCTGTAAAAAGGACAGGACAGTCGACAGATCAAACTCCTGTGAGGACAGATCCCTGTCCACACACAAAGAGTGGAAGTTAGAACAAATACTGTGGTAAGCCTTAGAGGAAACAGGTTTTCGAGCTTGAATCATGGTGGGACCACTTCAGGAGAGAATCCTTTCTTCCTCAAAATTGATGGTTCAATCGCCAAGCCGTCGAACCCAGATGCTCCACGTTCTCCCTCCACAGGTAGCCCTGAAGGAGGAGATCAGGTCCAGCAACTCCGGAAACCAGGGTTACCGGGGGACATTATGGAGCAACCAGTATGACCTGAGTCCTCTCCATCCATAGCTTCCTCAGAACCCTGGGGAGCAGGGGAAGAGGAGGAAAAATGCAGGCTAGATGAAACTCCCAAGGGATTGACAGAGCATCCACTGCATAAGCCAGAGGGTCCATCCAGCAAGAGCAAAATATTGGAACCTTCCAGTTGCATCTGGTGGCCATCAGGTCGATCCAGGGAAGTCCCCATCTCTGAACAATGAGGACGAACACCTCCTGGTGAAGCTCCCACTCTCCATTGTCCAAGGTGTGGTGACTTAGAAAGTTGGCTACAATGTTTTCTACTCCTGGAATATGTAGTGCGGATATGGCAGGCACATGTTCTTCTGCCCAGGTTAAAATAGCCTTGACCTCTGGTGCTGCCTTGCTTGTTGATATAAGCCACGGCTCTGGCGTTGTCTGACTGGACACAAACTGTACATCCCTCAAGATGAGATGACCAATACCTCAGAGTGTGGAATATCGCCCAGAGTTCCAGAATTGATGGTCAGGAGAGATTCCTCTGCCGACCAATGACCCTGGACATTCAGGTGACATTTCCATTGGATCTATTCTGGACTTCTTACAGGAAGGTTTCCAAAAAGGACTTATCCATCCTCCATGCTTTACAAAGCATTGCCTACCCCTCAGGCATTCAAAGGGTTAAAGTACAATTTGCAGCCCTGTCAGCAATCCTAACCACTCTTTTTGCAGAAAATTACTTGGCAAAAGGTATATAAACCTTATCTAAAACTACGCCAACCATAAGAGAAATTGTGCCACCCTTAGTTCTAAATATGGTTCACAAAGAAGTTGAACTCATTCAAGACATGTCACTGAAGAATCTTACACATAATGTGGCTTTTCTCACAGTCGTAACTTAGACAAGATTGAGTTGCAAGCCATTTCTTTATGTAGCCCTTTTCTGAAGATACATCAGGATAAGATAGTGTTAAGAACCAAATCATTTAGATCAAAAGTTATTTCAGTATCATCAAAGACAGGTGATAGTTCTTCCATCATTCTGCATGAATTCCAAGAAAGAAAATATGACACCACTAAAATATACTCTATCCTTAAATTGTAAGGCAATATAATCATTTGATTTACCATATAAGAATGCAGGAAATAAAGCATATTAAATAGATAAAGTTAAGATAGACAATATTTACCTGTTTTTAGGTAGATCTGGAACTGCACTCTGAAGTACAGGTGTAGTGGGGTCACTCTGTCTTTCCCTTCCCTGGTCTTTTCCCTTCCTTTCTTCCTGGCTTTTGAGATCTGGCCTCTCCTGGGTATCCTTCTTTGGCTTTTGGCTCCCCTTTTATCTATCAATCATTCCCACATGTAAATTGGATTACTCCCACAAATATGTGTCCTGATTTCATTGGTCACCTGAAACACCTCCTTAGACAATATATATTAGGATGTGGTTACCTTTGTTCGTCATATGGTCCAGTAGGTGGTGTCCTGAGCCCACAAATTTAACAAAAGTATTTGATTCCAAAATACCCTTTACATTTTCAGTTTATCTGTTCAATTCCTTAAAATAAGAGAAACCCGAATTGGAACATATAAACCAAAAACTCCAAGGATATCCAACATATCTTTTAATTCTTGGTAGTTGTACACATATATTTCATTTGTGATCATTTTTTATTTGGAATAAATCTTGTTATAAACACATCTATTATATTATAACTTAAAACTTTGCCCAGATTGTCTCAAAAAGCCTACACAAGGATAAAGACATCTATATGGGATACCGTCTCATCATAAATAGTAAAATAATTGGTCTAAGCACACTAATGAAAATTACTTGGGGATAACTACCGTGTGTATCACACACATGGTGCCAAGAGATCCAAATATCAATAAATACCAAAATACACAAAAAAAGCCAGTGAATCACAAAGTGGCACTTAAAATCCTCCAAAATTGAACAAAAATAATAACAAAAATGTGTCCAAATTAAGTTAAAGGGGAACTACCACCCCGCAATAACTTTACATTAATTAATTCTTCATCTGGCGACTAGCTGCTTAGTAGCGCTAGTCGCCAGAAATATAACCTGGTTTCAAAGATTTTCCAGTTTTTCGTAGGCTCACAGTAGCAGGAAGCACGGACATCTCGTCATAGTGACGTCCGTGCGCCTGCGCTGTCAGTCCCTTTTGGAGCCGGCCTGCTCCAAAAGGGACTGACAGCGCAGGCGCACGGACGTCACTATGGCAAGATGTCTGTGCTTCCTGCTACTGTCCACCTCAGAGTAAGTAGAAAATCTTGTAAACCGGGTAATATTTCTGGCGACTAGCGCTACTAAGCAGCTAGTCGCCAGATGAAGAATTAATTAATGTAAAGTTATTGCGGGGTGGTAGTTCCCCTTTAACCAAAATGATTTATGGAGCAAAAAAATATAAAATGCACCTATAAGAAAAAAGCTATATGGGCACACAAAAATAACGTGTGGTTAAAATCAAACAAACCGACCACTCACATGCACGTAAACTAAATCCCCTAGGGACTCAATTGACAGCAAAAAATAGCAACCCATGGGTGTATATTGAAAAGTACATCGATGTCTGCAACAGCGTGAAGAAAGTATCAGCGGTCATATGATTGAGACATAAGTGATTAATGAAGATGATCTCCATAAGAGATGAATAATAGGGTTAATGGAGTTAATCCACAATGATCCAATAACAATGTATAAATCATACACAAACATTGTCTCAGTCTCACATATGGATGAAGAGATGATGGTTATATAGGCATATGTGGTCACATATATAAATTTGATAAGTCAGTATGACCATATAGTAAGTCGCTACCCCTGATGACAAATGAAGTTCAGTAGTAAAGCTGTAACTAAGTATCAAACAAATAACAGCAGAGGTCAAACAATGTGACATGTGAAGAGGAGCCTACACACATTTAAGTCCCATCATAGGCTCTCTGTACTAAACACGCAATGTATTTTTGTGCCACAATTAATCTGAGTCTCAGAAGTCATCCGGTGTCCTCATATCAAACCGCTTCCATCCATGCTGCCTTGACTCTGCATTCAGACTGCAACACAGTGTACAGACATCACAATGTATTATAATGTCAGGGTTTTTGAATTATGAATGACTAGATGCCACTAAAGATGACCAATAACCATTCATAAAATCAGTCCCTCCCAAGTAGTTTGTACAAGGCGATAATATAACACATAATTAAATTATATCAGTAATAATGCACTTGGTTAATAAATTATAAACATTTATTAACACACACTAATTATAGAAATAACCCAATAATAATATGTTGATTGAACTTAAAATACACTAAAATAACAATACCTTAGAGCAACTGTAATGAAATGCTATTACATATTTTGTAAGAGATCTACAGGGGTGACAAAAAGAACAATACCCAGTCTGACTCATTACATCACAATATAGACACAATGCAAAGGACATTTACCTAGGGCTATATAGTGACATCAATACCATAATCCAACGAATCAGAGTAATCAACTCTATTTCAGAACTAGAGCTCTACCTTAAAGGGATAGTAATACTTAAAATGTAAAAAAAAATATGTTGTAGGGTTTATCCCCCTGAGTAAAGCAAGGGTAATCCCGGGATCAGAGCTGTTCATAGGATGGTTTAGCAACAACGCCACTGTAGAATTTCAGGCCACTGTGATATTGCACCTAAAAAAATTAAACTTTGAGCTGTAATAACTTTTGAATAAAACACCTTTCAGCAGTGGGAGTGCCCTTGTTTTACTAGGGGGGATAAAGCCTACAACATATATTTTTTTACATTTTAAGTATTACTATCCCTTTAAAGCCAAATACTTCAACAGATATCTAAACTTTACCTAAGGTCAATAAACATCAGTCTAGAATCCTATTCATATAGTCATATCTTAATTTATGTACTTAATACCTCTGCATAACATGTGTAGGATAATATATAATTAATTGAATATTATGTAATAGAGGAAATAGTATAATTTCCAGTTATAGTTATTTTCTGTCTGCAGTTAGAAAATATGACACCACTAAAATATACTCTATACTTAAATTTTAAGGCAATATAATCATTTGATTTACCATATAAGAATGCAGGAAATAAATTAAATCGATAAAGTTAAGATAGACAATATTTACCTGTTTTTAGGTAGATCTGGAACTATTCTCTGAAGTACAGGTGTGGTGGGGTCACTGCCTTTCCCTTCCCTGGTCTTTTCCCTGCCTTTCTTCCTGGATTTGGGGATCTGGCCTCTCCTCTTTGGCTTTTGGCTCCCCTTTTTATCTATCAACCCCACATTTAAAGTGGATTACTCCCACAAGGTGTGGCAAATATGTGTCCTGATTTCATTGGTCACCTGAGACACCTCCATAGTCCATATATATTAGGATGTGGTTACGTTTGTTCACCATATGGTCCAGTAGGTAGAGTCCTTAGCCCACAAATTTAACAATGATTTGATTCCAAAATACCCTTTACATTTTCAGTATATGTGTTCCTTAAAATAAAAGAAACCCGAATTGGAACATATAAACCAAAAACTCCAACATATCCAACATATCTCTTAATTCTTGGTAGTTGTACACATATATTTCTTTTGTGATATTTTTTTTATTTGGAATAAATCTTGTTATAAACACTTCTTGTCTAATCTATTTAACCCCTTAAGGACCGGGAAAATCAGAGATGGATTTGACTTAAGGACCAGAGCAATTCTGACCTTTTTGACTATGTCTTTGTTCAACAGTGGGAAAACTCTTAGGCTTTTATTCCACCCCCATAAATTATATACTGTTTTTTTACAAACAAATAGGGCTTTCCTTTGATACCCTATTTATATGGATAACCCACCATTTACTTTATTAAAATTAAAGAAAAAGGAAAAAAAATGTAAAAACCCCACCATTTTTGTTTTTTCTCTTGGGATCAATTGGGCGCAAAGGGTTACATTTTTATGGAGACTGCATGAAAGGTATGACCAGTCAGTTATACCTACAAAATGCGCGGTTTAAAGTGGCCACTGTCCCCCCGGGTGAAAATCCCCATGTCCCTTTTTCCCACCCTATTTTCCCACTTTTTTGTTCATTACATTTGGCGGTGTATGTAAGTGTATTACATAGCACAACAACAATCACACTTCCAATTTTGTTTCTTGAGATGTTTTTTTAAAAAATTAAATATTTTATTTGTAAAAAAAAAAAAGTGTGTTGTTTTTATTTAAAAAAAAAAAAAAAAAAAAAAAGTGTATTTAGCAGGTCAGAAATTGACCTGCATCCAGCCATCCTCCTGCACCAACAGTGAAGGGGTTAACACCCCCAGCTGCTGTATTTTTTATTTCCACTAGGTGTCTCCTCTCTGCTTCTCTGTCCCTTACTTTGATGTAAGGGATGCATTGGCAGAGAGGAGACACTAGAGGTAGTAAGTAGCACTGCCTCATTCATTGATTTAGAATGCCAGTACATGTGATTGCTGATGCAGCGATCACATGACCTTGCATAACTGACAGGGGCTGAGACTAAACGGTCCAGTACTGGACCGCTTAGTCTCAGCCAGGAATGAATGGTAGCAGCGTGCACGGCGGCACGCTGCTACCATTTAACACTTGACATACCAGGACCGTCACTGGTCCTTAAAGCAAATTTACCCTTGACGGTCCTGGTACGTCAAGGGTCGCTAAGGGGTTAAGTATGATCTACTATGATGGACAGACTAGACTTTGAGCACTGCTATATTGTGAATGTAGACAATACATTTATGTGTAACTAGTTGAACAGCCCGTTACATGGGCCACAGTGCCACTGCCACCTGGTCGCGGGGCAGTCACACGCAGTAGAGACTGCCCGCGCCACGACTGATACAGAGCTGGACGCTCCTTCGGAGCGCCCATCTCTGTATCAGCCGCGGTGCGGGCAGTCTCTACTGTGCATGACTGCAGCACGCGTAGCAGTGTGTACTGTGCATGTCACGGCGTTACACACGATTTAGCGAATTATTATATAGGATGATTCTAAGATCACATACTGATATAGAATTCAAAACATAATGGTCACTGATCTATATGATCTAAATGGATATCAGCATAGATGTGTATATCCCCCGGTTAAATATGGATAGTATACACATATACACACGCGCACCCACATCTGTACACATATATTTATATATACATATACACACACACACGTTTATAAATGTTCAATTAATTTAATCACTAATAAGGTTAAACTGAACTCCTGACCCTGCTAGCTATATGCTCTTAAAGGGATAGTAATACCTAAAATGTAAAAAAAAATATGTTGTAGGGTTTATCCCCCTGAGTAAAACAAGAGTACTCCCACTGCTGAAAGGTGTTTCATTCAAAAGTTATTAATTTTCAAAGTTGAATTTTTTAGGTGCAATATCACAGTGGCCTGAAATTTTACAGTGGCGCTGTTGCTACACCATCCTATGGAGATTTATGGTCCTGAGACCAGAGCTGTCCATAGGATCGTGTAGCAACAGCGCCACTGTACAATTTCAGGCCACTGTGATATTGCACCTAAAAAATTCAACTTTGAAAATTAATAACTTTTGAATGAAACATCTTTCATCAGTGGGAGTACTCTTGTTTTACTCAGGGGGATAAACCCTACAACATATTTTTTTTACATTTTAGGTATTACTATCCCTTTAAGGCTTAAGTTGCCACACCGGAATTTACTTTCCTCAGGTATAGCTTAAACTGTAACTTGAAGCTGGCGTTTGCTCTACCATCATAAACTTAACCAGGTTTCATCTATATAGCCCACCTGGGTCTCCCTATTGTCCTGAGGCCAGCTACAACTTTCCCATATTTGTTTTAATCTAATGAAACCAAACAGAGAGAAAACAGAATAAAAATATAAAGAGAGGTTACATTATACAGTATACACTTCTATTTTAAAATAAGTCAGATTATTTTCTTAGCTCTTTTTAATTTTGTATATTATGAGCTATTCTATCAATAAGGTAAGTGGATAGGGTCCAAACCATCTACTCATTTCACCCATATATCTCGGGTTTTGTCAAGGTAATGAATCCAGATTCTTTCTCCTCTATTTAAAGTCTGGAGGAGGAAATCCTTCAATAGACTTTAACCCCTTAGTGACTGGCGGTCCTGGGACGTTTCCGTCCCATAAGGAACGCATTGAACCAGGTGGACGCGCCGGTACACGTGACCTGTTGCTTGTATCGGCACGTCACTATGGGGCCTGATAGAGATCGCTCCGATCTTGGAGCGGTCAATTTCAGGCCCTATTTTTACTTACAGCGCTCCCGGTAGAGCGCTGTAAGTAAAATGTACGTGACGTACTATGACTGTCATCGGTCCTTGAGTATTTCAAGGACTGTGATGGTCACAGTACGGCACATGTCGTTAAGGGGTTAATCAATCAATTTAAACCTGTACTGATGCCTACTAAAAAAGAGCTATGATAAAATGACTGCTAACCGTTGCTTCATCATTTAACCCCTTAGATGCCAAATCAATATCCACCACCTCAAATAAAGCGCCAGACACTGAAGGAATCTAAAGGTATTATATCATAGACTATCATTTAACCCCCTAGGATCCAGTCTCATGTCCAAGCATTGCTGAATAATATAATGGACTTCTCCTGACACAAAAAAGATCAAATCGCAATGTCTCAAAAGATATTGCACAAAAACATATCACATTTTCAAACTTGAAGAAAACCACAGTCCAAATATTTTATCTAAATGTATATATGTAGAAACATATTAGCTACATTATCAATGTTTAACACATTAAGGCAGATAGTTCTCAGGATATCCAAAACCTTTCAGACTCCAGTCCAACATCTAGCACATCCCATGGGTTCTATTATTTGCTGTTTATTGAGTCCCTAGGTGTTAAGTTTAAGTATATTTGAATGGTAGATTTTTTTATTTTAATCACAACGTTGAATTTATAAGGGCTGGAGGGGTGGTTTTTGCGTGACATGTCACTTTTTTCATATAGGTATTTTATATTTATTGCTCAAAATATTTTGGTTAATTAACTTGTACATTTTATTATTTTTGTTACATTTTGGAGGATTTTGAGCGCCACTTTGTGATCCCCTTACTTTCTTTGTGTATTTTGTTACTTAAGGATACCTTCTCATCCAGGCAAGAAGCCTCACTTCATAAGAAACACACATTTGGAGGACCCTGAGGAAGGCATCTCTACCAGATTTGTGGATTTAGAGGAACAAGGGAGTTTTGCAGGATTTTCTCTCTGAATTTTCTTCTGAGTAAAGTGACATTACTGAAGAATCAGGTTGGATTAATCTGGACAGAATAGAAACCTTTATCAAAAATATGAGGAAGACCCTTGGATTATCAGATACTCAGCAAGAGTTTGACATTCTGTATACAGCCTTTATAGGGAATTGTAAAGCATCATCAGTGTTTCCCATTCACCACTCTATTTAGGATTTAGTCTGAATGGGAGAAAAGGGATAAAAGATCAAGTATGAACAAAAAGGTTTACTAAAATGTACCCCTTTAAAGAGGATAAAGTGAAATCTTGGTACATTCCTCCCACAATTGATGTGCCCTTTGCTCGGTTGGCCAGAAGAACAACTATACTTATGGAAGATGGATGCTATGGACAGGAAGGTAGAGACAGAGCTTAAACAATATCTCCTAGGCCAGGATTTAAGATCAGCTACTGCATTAGTATGTATTACCAGAACCATCAGAATCTGGCATAATGAATTTGAATAGAAGATTGCATTTTCAGTTTCCAGTTCAAAATTGATCAAAGAGGTTGCTACAGTCAAAGAAGCAGTCAGCTTTTCCTGTGACACTCTCTGGATATTATCTGGCTTCTGGTAAGGTCCTCTGCCTTGTTCACCACAGCAAGAAGAGCAATGTGTCTCAAATTCTGGGGTGCTGATACCTCCTCTAAAAATAAGCTAGTAGCACTTCCACTGTCAGGCCAAATGTCATTTAGCAAGCATTTAGAGGACATTACAATGAAAATGACAGGAAGGATAAACCTTTCCCCCCTGCAGGACAGGCTGCCTAGATCTTCTTCAGGAAGGTCCTTAGGTTCATCAAATACTGGAGACAGGGTACCTGCTGGAATTCAACCCAATTCCTTCTGTCAACATGATCAAGGTTTCCAAAATACCTTTGACTCCATTAACCCCTTAACGACATATGACTTACCAGGTACGTCCCGCAGAAACTGTCACTTAGTGACAGAGGACGTACCTGGTAAGTCACGGAAGTCCGCGTCTCCGTGCGGTTGCACGCCGCTCGGAGACTCCGGACACGTTTTATATTAAAAAAAAAAAAAAAAAGTTCCTCGGGCGTTAACGTGACAGCCGCGTACGAACGCGACTGTCACTAAGGGGTTAAAAGCAGGAGAAATCAGGAAAGCAGTTCAAGATCGCCTTGTCAAGAGAGTGATAGAACCTGTCCCTTCATACCAGAGGAATTCAGGAATATATTCAATCTTGTTTCAGGTTCCGAAGGTCTCTGGGGGGTTCAGACTATTTTGGATCTGAAGTTCCTGAACACCTTTGCCAGAAAGATGCTACAAGATGGAGTCAGGAGCATCGGTCTCGAAGGCAATTCCAGAAGGCGCATTCATGACAACCATCGGCCTAAAGGATGCCTATCATCACATCCAAGTCAAAACATCCCACAGGAGATCTGAGGTTCCTGTTGGAAGGTCACCACTACCAATTCAAGGTCCATTCTGCTTTTCATAAGAGCCAAGAGTTTTCACAAAAGTGTTGGCAGTGTCCCTCCAAGCTCTAAGGCTGAGGAGAATCTCTATCATCCCCTATCTGGACAATCTACTGATTGTCTCAGGGTCCAGACCTCAGCTTTAGATCACACCATGCACAACTTTCTTCAACAGCAGGGCTGACTAATACATTTTCCAAAAAGTCAGCAGATTCCATCCCAGAGGATAATTTTTCTAGCCATGGTTCTGGGTTCTACAAAGGGGATGGTATTCTTAAAAGAAGACAGGATTCTCAGACTAAAGACATCCCTAACAAGGTTCAGGAAGGAGATTTCATTAACATTCCAGGATTACATGAGGCTGTTAGGGGTTTTAACATCTTCTATTCAAATTGTTCCATGAGCAAGATTCCATCCAAGACCCTTTCAGTATCACATCCTGAACAATTGGGACAAAAGTGCAGAGAATATGGCCCAAATGATTCAACTGCCACTTCAAATAAGAAAAAGTATTCTCTGCTGTACAAATATTCAGAATCTGACAAAAGGCCTACCTCTTCAGGAACGGTTATAGGAAATAGTGGCCACAGATGCCTCCCCTCCAACCTGTGGGGATAGCATCTGGAGCAACTTATCCACACAAGGAAAGTGGTATGCATCAGCAGCTAGGCTACATATATACATGTTCTGGAACTAAATGTAGTACAAAATTGCCTGAAACATTTCAGGCATCAGTTAAAGCAATAGCCAGTCCTGGTGCACTCAGACAACACAGCAGCCGTCATCTAACTAAAGAACCAAGGAGGCACCAGAAGCAAGAGTCTCTACAAGGACGAAGAAATATTCTTCAGTGGGCTGAAGTAAATCTAAAAGCCACATTGCGGGAAAGTTAAAGCTTCAGGCAGGCTTGTGCAGAACACACCTGGACCAAGGGGAATGATGCCTAAACCAGGATGTTTTTCTTCAAATTGTCAGCATATGAGGCATGCAGGCAGTAGATCTGATAGCCTCTTTCTGGACCATAGCTGTTTTAACAGTTCTACAGTGTTTGTGTTTAGCTGTAATTTTCCTGTTACTCATTTAATATACCCACATATATTATATACTGTTTTTCTTGCCATAAGTTGGGCTTTCTAAAGCTACCATTATTTTCATCAAATTTCCTGCAAAACAATTTATAAAATATGATGATAAAAAAAAAAAAAAAAAAAAAAAAAAAAAAAAAGCATTTGTTTCAACTTTGGCACTAAAAATCTTTTACACATCTACAAACGCAAAAAAAAAAAAAAAATCCTGCTAAATAGATTATAATATTTGTCTTGATTTCAGAAATACCTAATGTTTACATGTTTTTATCAAGTTATATGGCAATAACTAAAAGTAGCAAAAATTGAGGTGTCCCAAAACTTTTGGCCGCTACTGTACATCTGCTGGACTTTTGGTTAACCTGACATATAGGCAGTTTTAAATATGCAAACTTGAATTAAAGCAGAACTACCACCGCACAACATCTTTAGCTTTAAGTCCCCATCTGGCGACTAGCTTCTTAGTAGAGCGAGTTGCCAGAATTACCTTATTTAATAGCTTTAAGCTTTCTTCCATAGCCGTCTGATGACTGCAAGACCGGATTTCCCTTCAGTCAGCTACAACGCTGACTTAGGGAAAGGGAAAAAGAAAGAGAGAGCAACTTTAGGATCGATTAGCTCTCAAACCATAAAGGTTTGAGAGCTGACACTGGGGGCAATACATTTATTAACATGACTTTAATATAGGGATTAGTAAGAATAAAGTATTACTATCCCTTTAAGCTTTCTTCCATAGCTGACAGTAGCACAGAGTGCGAACATCTTGCCATAGTGACGTCCACGCCCCTGCGCTGTCAGTCCCTTTTGGAACTGGCCGGCTCCTAGAAACGCCTCCTAGACTCGGCTGACAGTGCAGGCGCGCGGACGTCACTATGGCAAGATGTCCGCGCTCCGTCCTGCCTGTCACCCATGGAAGAAAGCTTCAAGGGGTAGGAATACTTATTTATTACTAATTCCTATATTAAAAAGTCATGTTAATAAATGTATAGCCCCCAGTGTAATCTCTCAAACCTTTATGGCTTGAGAGATAATCGATCCTAAAGTTGCCCTCTCTCGCCCCTTCCCCAAAGTCAGCGTTGTAGCTGACTGAAGGGAAATCCGGTCTTAGTGTCATCAGACGGCTCTGCAGCAGAGCTGGAATCGCGTTAATAATAACTAAAAAAAAAAAAAAAAAAAAAAAAAAAAATCTTTCACTAAAACGGTCAAACCAAGCACACGTAGAAGACAATTTCAGTGAAAGATCTTTTTTTATTAATGTGATCTTGGCTGTGCTGCAGAGCCACCTGACGGTCGTATGACAGGCTTCCCTGCAGTCAGCTAGAATGCCGACTACGGGGAAGGGCAACTTTAGGAACGATTATCTCTCAAACTATAAACGTCTGAGAAATGACACTGAGGGCAATACATTTATTTTTTTTAATATGACTTTAATATAGGGATTAGTAATAATTAAGTTTTACTATCCCTTTAAATCTATTAAATAAGGTAATAATGGGGACTTAATTAAGCTAAAGATGCTGTGCGGTGGTAGTTCCACTTTAAGCAGGATCAAGCCAATGAAAAATCTAGACCTCTAAGGAAATTGTCCCTTACTGACATATGTATTTTTCAGCTTGGACAATAATGAGTACTACCAGCTGAGGTGAAGGGGCTTCCTTAAATGCAATATGATTGGTTTTTTCCCCAACAGCCAGGTGGAGGCAATATCTATCGTTCATAGCCGTGGAAGGACACAGAAGAAAAGGAACCGATCGGTAAGAGTTTTCACCCTCACTTTTTTTTTTTTTTTTTTTTTTTTTTTTGCTATTCCTTACTGTACTTTGAAAAGGCTGGGCCTTTAAAATAATAAAAGCTGTCACAACCATAAAGTGTATGAAGGTAGCAAAATAAGCAATAGCTTTACACATTGGTATTTATGGCATCATAGCTTGTTACACAGTGAAAAGATTTACGACAAGAGTCACCATGATCGAGCAGGGGTACAAACAGTATAGTTTCCATATATAACTTACTGGTGCCATATAAATATATACATAAAACTTGATTGTAAGCTTTTGAGCAGGGACCCCACTGATGGCATTTCACTTTGTTAAGCACTTGTCTCTATTGTCCAAAGAGTAAAGCACCGCTTACACTTGTGGCGCTATTTAAATAGGCATTCATTCAACTGGAGTTGCCTACAGGACTTGCATCCAGACAGTCGGTAGCAGAAATGCTCAAAATGTGTGCAGGAAGCAGGGTACATAGTACATTTTGGCTCCATAAAGTTCTCAAAAGCTGTGTGTTACCCCCATTTTACATTTGATTTATTTTAATTTTAATTTTACACCCTTCTATATACCATTGTATGAAGAGACACACACACACACACACACACACACACACACACACACACACACACACACAAATGCTTCACATGAATGTTTGATAAATGAGTGACAAAATAAGGTTTCTTTTTGTTTTAATATATTTAAGCACATTTACAGAAGTGGAAAACAAAACCGATACTGACGGTGTATACTGTTCTACATCAAGTATGTCCAGCATAGAGTCGGCATGGAACGATATTCAGAAGGCGGCTCCGGCATCCTCCTGAAAGATTTTGAAAAGCACATTAAAATTCTAAATTTACAGTCCTAAACTGCACTCCTAGTGGGCGTAGAATTTGGGATAACCCTGCCATTGCACAGGTGTCAGCACACACTCACTCATTTTGACTAGATGTCACCAAAGTCAATTATTCCAAAATTCTGCATCAGCCCCCTATGAAAGCCATTTGATACCACTGGTCTAAATAACTACATACAATGCAAAATAGAAGAACTTGTCATGAATCACACTGCTTTGTTACCTAAATAATGCACATCTTTCACCCTTTAATTGCAAAAGGTATGCAATGCATTAAGCAGCAAGGCACTGCACACCCCTCTGGGGCTTGAAGGGTTAAGGCAGGATTGGCAGTCTCCAGATACATTCGGCCTAATGCACAAAATGAGCAAATCTGTATCAAACAACTGCATTATGGGGATGGGGGGGGCGGGGTTAAATACAGTTCAAACTGGTGTTTTAGAATGGAGAGGTCTCTAATGCACGGCAAAGCAGTGTTCAGGACAGTCAAGTGGATTTAAGTCTTGTCATCTATAGTGCATATGGTTGACCCAAAATGACTGCTCTTCACTAAAGCAGATCCTTTCACGGCAATTCTGGAGCAAGTCAACGGCACTGAGAGGTCTCCAATGTACTGGAGTGTAGTGGTTTAGAGACAGCATTCAAAGGGTTAACAGGCCAAATTAAATTAATGGGGAAATGTTACAATTTCCTAGTAGAGAACTACAATAATCTAGTTTTCCCAAAATAGAGTTTAATCTTTAGAAAACAAATCTCCTAAACACAGAATGGAGTCTATAAATGTTTTCACCTGGTAACGGGGTGTACTATTCTCCTTTTGGTCGTGCACTTTGAAATACTCCAGCTTCTCTCATGGATTCAAATTCCTTCATTGCATCAAAATTCCTGTAGTAGTCAGCATACGCCCTCTTCCTTGGTTCTGCCACTCCGAACTGGAAAAAAAAAAATTAAACAAATGGAAGTTTAAAGAGAAAGTCTACCTCCATTTTGAATTGACATTCTGCTCTTGCCAATTGCCTATATATTTTACTTGTTTATTCCCCACATTTGCCATTATGTATAATATGCAATGTTGCAGAACCACTTGCAGCACTGAATGATCTGTATCCTGCAGAGACTCTTCTGCACAATCTTGCTTACACCACTGTATGCTCTGCTTTCACATGTCCACAGAGAGCTTTCTGAAAAATTTAGAGCACTCCCAGTATGCAAGTGCATAATACGTAGAGTCAAGGAGGCGGCTTACAATAAACTGTGCAATTTATGTCTGTCCAGTAGCAATACAAAGTTTGCACAGGAAAGAAATTTGCTCTGCAGAGATCCCATTTTAAAGAGGAAGCAGAAAGGAAGTGTAAGTTTAATATGGCCCCAGGTACTTACCTTATCAATATACAAAAACTGCACACAGGAAACATGAAAATTCCACAGACTCCCAGATATTTAAAAAACACATTGCATTGGAAACCTCTACCATACAAGGAGTAAACGCCCCATTTAAAGTCTACAGGAATTTCTCGCCCATGTTTCAGACTTGTTCCTTTAACTTACTGAATAGGTCCCCTGGTTCTTTAGGGTCACTAGATACACAGTAGCATGTTTCTTGGGATGAATATTTTTACTATGAAGGTTTAGTGTTTAAAAGGGAATGTAACCTTTGTTTTGGACTTTACTGTACTATGCAGTTTCATAATGTGTAAAATCAAGATAGCCTACTTTAGTATTACTCCCCTATACATATCCCATCTTAACTTAGAGGAACATTAAACCAGGAAAAGCTAAACCAAAAGAATATGCTCCATACACCCATACTCCACTAGCTCAGACTTTAACTTGCAGTGTTGCATAGACAACTATGTGTAAAAAAAAAAAAAAAAAAGCATCTCCAATTAATCTTTGTAGTATTTGGATCATGGAGAGTGTTATTTCAGTACTTTCAGAGCTGTAGTTCAAGAGTAATTGAATGATAAAGTTTCCCCCTCCTGCCCCTTTTATGGATATAACACTGCTCGACTCAGAACAGAAAAGTGTTGTTCAGATGACTTGCAGAGAGGGACAAGCTTCAGTTAGCATAAGGGAAAAACCTGTCAAGGGGGGCAGGGTTTATATTGTTCTCACAGTAAGAAGATTGTCCCTTGCTGTGAGCTGTCTGGTCAAGTGATCAGATTCCACATTTGAGGGGAGGTGGATTACAATAGGTAAAAGGGACGGGGAGGGGGATACTTTATCATTCAGTTACTGAAATAACACTCTCTATGGCCCAAATACTATGAAGATTAAACGGAGTGGCTTTTATTTTGAAACATAAACTATCCCTTTAAGAAAGTTTCCACATCAGGGCCACGACTGTCAACTGGCACTGCGGAAGCTTTCGGCTCTGCACAAGCTCACTGGCTTTATGGTGGCTTGAAACATCAGTCCCAATATCTATCTATAGTGGAAGTCAGTAATAGTCAACAGGAAGTGGGAGCTCCTCCCTAGTCAGGGACACACGGGCAATCATTTGGGGGGGGGGGGGGGGAAGATATGTATTTATTTACTGCCCCTTAAAAGGACTTATGTCACCTATCACAAAGTGACAGTTCTAATTTAAAGTGGAACTTTCACCCTATATCAAATACCCCCACAATCATTATGCATATTGAGATTAGCATCTTAACAGTGACATCGTGCAGAAGTATCACAACCTGAAGCAATCCTTGTTTGAGACTGACGGCCAGCATGCATGCAGCAGTCTTGTCTTGTCTTAGAGACACCTACGCTGTCCGTTCCGGTCTCCTCTAGGAGGCATTGCATTGTGCCTTTAGGCACCAGAAAGGACTGACGGCACAGGCAGCTCTAAAGGAAGAAGCCTGGCTATCAGTCTGAGAAAGAAGGATGACTTCAGATTGTGGTACTTGTGCCGGATAATATCACTGTTCAGAAGCTAGTTGCAATATGCCTAATTATTATTTTTTTTTTTGGGGGGGGCGCAACTTGATGTAGGGTGAAAGTTCCGCTTTAAGTTTTCACAATTAGACATGTCTATATGAAAACTATGATTAGTCATGTTGAAAGGAGCTGTGTTCCAACAACTGCTGTACAGGCCCAAGTTTCCCCAGTTTTGTACCGATAAGCTTCTGTCAGGTGCTGTGAACACAGGTATACTGTGCAATGTAAAACAAGAGAGTACACAGACTTAGTGCAGTATGGGATACTGTTACATTGCATCACAGTCTTGCTTTGATGGTCATCTGACCAGAAAGCTCTGGAAACCAATCCAGGGAACTTATTTTCAGGCCCATGTAGGCCAAAATGTACGTCTGATTTTCTCTCATGCAGAGAGGATTTGCCTGAGATTTCAGAGCTGGACTGTCTGCGGGTGGTACCAGACCGATATGGACAGTGAGATTTCCTCTCAGCAATAGCACATGGGAGCGATAAATATGTGCCTTGTAGCACCTCTGAGAGGTCACCATGCCTTTCTCAGCAAGTGCTCGTCACAATCTCTTTGTATACAGATATGCATCTAAACTGCTGAATGCATCTGGATGCCATCTTATGATTTTAATCCATAGTATTCAATGCTTGACAAATGCTAGGCAAAGCAACACATAAAACACAAGTGCAAAGAGACCTTAACGTCAAAAGTAAAGAGCATTACCTTGTACAGAGCAACAACTCCCAGTGAGACAGCAAAAGCTCCAATAATGTGGAATCGTAAACGTTTAGCCAAAAGGCCTCTCATCTGAGGTTTAGCTAGCAAACCAGAAGACATGGTGATGGTTCTATGTGCCTGAAAACAGAAGGGGAAATAGGAAGTTTTAAATGGGTAATCTTAAACGTCAAATGAGCTGAAAAAAAAATATTTTGAAGGACACAAAGAACGATCAAGGGCAGTGTAAATTTACCATTATGAAATGTTTATGAAATTGTTTGTGCTGTTGTCACTTCAACAGAATTGTGTTGTACATTCAAACATTTACATTATAATTCATATCTGTCACTATATGTCACTCAATGTTAAATTGTAGTTTTAGATCATTTAATTGGGATTTTAAACCCTTGAATGCAAGGTTTGCAATGCACTGGATATCTTAAATTCAAGGGGATTAAAGACCACACTTAGTCAATGGGAATTTGGAGAACTTTTGTTGGTCCCCTGTGGTGGTTTATTTGCTACAGAACTGCACTCTTTCTGCATAGAGCCCAAAGGTATTTATTCAGCAGGCTAAAGAGGAGTCACTGTGAAGTAAACCAACTAACATCACAGGGGAGATATGAACATTTCAACTTAATTTAAGAATTGTTCTAACCCCTCAAATTCTTGAGATATCAGCAACACACTGCTTCTCAATGTGTTGAAGACTCCTCCAGCATTTAAGGGTCATAAAGTCAACCTTTTAATCAAAAGTAATTTGCTGTATACTAAGACAGTATATTACATGCAGTCACTAATCCATTTTATTTAGGCCCAGGTTGACAAATTGAGAGTGGCAGGAGGACATTATGACCTCATGATGTCATGACTGGACAAGCACATCCATAGGTGCTGCCCAAAGCATGAAAACACAAGGTCATCAATTAAGTTTAGAGGAAAGGCTCTTTAAATTAAAACAAAGGCAGGTTTTTTTGCAGTAAGGTTAGTAAAGTTGTGAAATTGTTTACAGATAAAACTTAGCATTACAAACTGCCTTTTGGCATCAGGAAGGATTTCTGGGGACTTAATTTGAACTTTTTTTTTCTCACCTCCCTCTTGATAAATCCTTTGAGTGCAAGAGAGGTATTTAGTGCATTGCAGCAAATAAGTTGGATGCCTTTCCAGCACTCAAAGGGTTAACAAAGGTGATATGACAAGGGCTGAATTTGATGTACATGTCTTCATACTGCCTTATCAAAGGTTACAAGGGAGAAGTGTCCACCAGAATTGCATCTTAAATAATGTTTCTATAAAAGAATTAGGAGATTCTGAAAGCACACAAAATTTATTTATATATATATATATATATATATATATATATATATATATATATACACACACACACACATACCTTTTAGTCTCACACCTCCTCTGCCAACAAGAGTTTGAGATATTTAATTTTGCCAGTTTATGCAAATGAAATAGTACTAGCTTGCTGAGAGTGAGCTGGAATGGGGAGCAGTGTGCCAGTGTCGCCAACTTAAAAATACTTTAAACTACTAATTTTAGAAAAAACAAATGTATAGATGACTTTGAAAGTCATTCAACGTCACATGTTACAAAACGACAGTTTTACCGTTTCCAGAAATGTCTATACGAAAATTTACAACTGGCCACGTTGAAAGGCGTTGTATAGATACGGGTTTCTACAATTCCCACCATTCACATCTACCGATCCGCACGCTTTAACAATAATTAGGAGATATACCCCAACATCATCTGTGTGACTACTGGTGGACATCCCCGCTATTAAAGGTTACCACCACGCATAATAAGAGAAACCATGACCTGCTAACATTGGTCTATAAAACTGGTCCCTGGAAGGGTCAATCACAGACCACCGCTCCACACATACCCGGCCGTCACCTCACTGCCCTCCTGTCATAAACTTACAGGCCGCACAGCAAGTATTACTATCCTCTCCATAGCACTCTGCTAGTGAGAAAACCAGCCCACTACTAGCCCCAAAACAATTATATTGCACCACGAGATATAAGAACCATTTGCACCAGATACAACCGGTAACCGACAGAAGCCAACATACTCACCTCCACTCCAACCGAAATGTCCTTTCCCAATGAGACCGGAACTGTCACAGGAAGATAGAAGTACGCAGGCGCGACACGCCCCCTCTTGTGCAGACGGGGAAATAGTAGTTCTTACTGGCACGCGTCTTTCTGTAGGAGACAGTGCAATAGCGCTGCACGCCTAGGAGGGAGTGGCTATGTCCTTGCGTGTCAGAGAAAGACGAGGAAGTAGTGTTGCGTTTATGAGGAATGTCTCGTTCAGAAAGTGATAGGCAAATATTGCTGTTTATGTATGGCAGGTCTGCCTGCGAAGAAGACGGATGGACAGAAGTGAAATAGTGCTATTTTGTGGCAAGCCACTTGAACTATAGAGGAGACGTAACAGTTTTCCACATTGTTCATTTTACGTGTTTTTAGTCCATCTGATGGTAGAGGGGGCTCCGATGCAATATGTTGGACACCAATGGTTAAAAGTTCGATTTGAATTTAACATTTCTGTGTCTATATGATGAAGTTAATTTGCCCCAGTATTGCTGACTCCACTTCTGTACATAAGGTCCACTGTTTTATGTGCTAAACAAAAGTGAAATTCTAGAGTAAGGCAACTGTTCCCTAGCAGAAAATCACCCAGCATAAGGTGACCAGATTTATTCAATGAAATCCGGGGACATTTTTTTCTCCACACACTGCCCGCACTCTGTCCACCCTGCCCACACTCTGTCCACCGTTACCACACACTGCCTGCACCCTTTCCACCCTCACACACAGTTTACCCTCACACCCTGTTCACCCTGCCTTCACACACCGTCCATCCTGCCACCCCTCCACACTGGCCACCCTGCCCACACTGTCCACTTCCACACACTGCCCACCTCCACACTGTCCAACTCCACATTGTCCCCCTCCACACTGCCCACCTCAAAACTGTCTACCTCCCCACTCACTGTCCACCTTTATGCTGCCCACCCTGTCCTCTTCCACACTCTGTCCACCTCCACATTGCCCACCCCATCCTCCTCCACACACTGCCCCCCCTGTCCTCCTCCACACACTGCCCACCACCACACCTTAACTCTGCCCTCTCCCACACATTTCCCACACTGCCCATATTATCTACATACTGCCCACCTACACACTGCCAACATTGTCCACCTTCACACACTGCCCACCCCATCCTTCTCCACAAACTGTTCACCCTGTCCTCCTCCAAGCACTGTCCACCTCCACATTGCCCACACTGTCCATCTCCACACTGGCCACATTGTCACCTCAAAACTGTCAGAATAAAATTATTATTTATATTATATACCGATTCAGGTGTTATTATTATATACCTCTACTAAACAGGAAGGTGCACCACTGACTGGTGTTATCCGAATACAGAACAAGCACTCACTTAAAGTTGAGAAGTCCTGATGGACTCTAGAAATGTGCCCTGCTGATGCCTGTGTTCCTGCTCCTCTTGCTCTGAGACCAGGGGAGGGCTGGCTAATTCTAGCCTGTGGGGCAGGTCAATCAAGTGGCCCATTTCTACTATCGCTCTAGCCCTCTGTACTATGCCACCTCATTTTGTTTATTTTATTATTGACATTAATGTTGCAAAGTAAGGCAAATATAAGTTATTTAATGCAGTTTCATATAATTTAAATAGATGTACATTGGTAGTAGTGTTCCCTTGCACTGTGTTTTTTCTTATGTAGCACCTGATGTGAGTGGTAATATAACAATCCAGTTATTAACTGTGAATTATTTTTAATATTTGATCTAATTATTTTTTGAGATACCATGCTTACAGTTGAAATGGAGCAACACTACTAATGCCACATAGCTTACAATTGCAATGGAGGTATAGTGGTACCCAGAGCTTTCTATTGAAATGTATCTACACTAGAGATATCACAGAACTTACATTTGTAATGCCACTACACAAGGTATACCTCAGAGCTTACAACTGAAGTGAAGCTACACCAGTGATATCACACAGCTTTCAATTGAAATGGAGTTACACTAATGGTACCACAGAGCTTACAAATGAAATGGAACTACACTAGTCATGCCACAGTGTTTACAACCGGAATGGAGCTAAACAATTGATATCACAGCTCTTACAATTGAAATGAATCTACACTAGTGTTGACACAGAAATTTCAATTGATATGGAGCTGCATTATTGATACCATAAAGCTTATAATTTAAATTGATACACAGTGATACAACAGAGGTTACAACTGAATTGAAAGCTTTGTGGTATCACTAGGGTAGTTATATTTCAACTGTAAGAACAGAGATGCCAAACAGAAAGAGGAGGGCAAAGGGGGGGGTCGAGAAAAAGTGCAAAGCAGGAGAAGAAAAGAAAGGGGAAGGACAAAATGGGGAAGAAAGGCAAGAGTGAGGAGTAAAGGTAAGACCAGAAGTGGGTTTGTGAGAGAGAGAGGCAATAAGCAGAGTGTACAATGGGAGAGAGGGGGGCATAGGGAAGCAGACACCACACATTACATGAACAATTTGAATGTCAGACCAATGTCCAACACACAAATGACTCTGATACCCCTCTGACACTAAAAGTAAATTAATTTAACCCCCTGAATGCCAGGGGACTTGCATTTTCTTAGCACTCAAAGACTTATTGCCATGCAAAAAGGATGTTTGACCTGTGGCTCTCCAGCAACTGTTTAACCACAACTAAAATAATCCCCTGGCTAATTGGGGTTGGACTGTAATAGGGTATTTTGAACATCAGTATAATACATAGCAATAACTTTTTGAGTGCCAGAGGGGAGTTCAAACCTATGACAATCAAAGGGGTTAAAGTGGATTAATTGTAAGTGCCAGAGGTGTGTCTAGCACACACGAATCCTTATACTTACTTGTGGTTAATCCACTTTAGTACCTTGGGTGCCAGCGGTTGTGGCATCTTCTTGGCACTCAAGAGCTGCTTCTATACAAACTGGTTATGTGTGTTCAAGTTGTGGCTCTTTCTGCATTAACTCTTTGAATTCCAGGTGGGTTTCCAATGCATTGCTTTTCCCGTACATTGGTCTGAACACATTTCTCTCTGTCACTAATGGGTTTAACCCTTTCAGTGCTAGAGGGTGCAGGACATCCGTCTTGCACTGAAAGGGTTAAAATCAAAGCGGGATCTTTTTCAGTACTAGTGACCTGGGCAACGGGAGCAATTTGGCCTGTTAAATGCATTAGCCAACAGGAAGAACAGATTGGACACTGGAAGTGCTCAGAATGGCCACAGGAAAGTTTTAGAATTGGCGCTGGCCAGTGGAGAAGGCGAGTGCAGAGTGTGCGCAGTAGCAGCAGGCAGCAAAGTCACTCATTGGACTCCTATGCTTCTGACATGATTTAGTCTGTGGGAATGCTGGGAAGCTTCCCGCACTCACCTCATTTTATTCACAGTAGAGAGTAGGAGGGGCTTAGTGGGAAAAAATTGCCCGAGGCCCTCCTTCTCTGCTTGCTGGGCCTGTGACACCAGTCACTCTTGTCCTATTTGATGCCAACCCTAGTTTGAGGGTGTGGTGCTGGGTTGGTCCCCATGCAAACTATACCACTGCTTTACAACAGCAAGAGGGAGCCTGCCCCTGACTGTGGGAACCCAGTTGTGATTGCAACATTGATAGGGAAACATATAGTTATTGATTAAATCCCTGGGATGCTAAACAGGCCTCCAAAGTATTACAGAGGGGTTAACCCTTTAAGTGCCAGAGAAGTACACAATGCTTTGCTTTCCCCTCTGGCACTCAAAGGGTTAAGGGGCCCACTACTTTATACTTTAGCACATGGTCCACCAGTGGCTTAACACAAATTAACACTCAAGCTTACCCACATTATATTTAAAAATCCAGGTACTAAAATGTTAAGGTATATTAACTTTATTTTGAAAAACAAACTGCCGAGTAAAACAAAAGGTAAGCCCACTACTAGCAGATGCAGCTTTAAAATGTGATTGCTGCTTTCCTTTTTGTGATAGGATGTGTGTAGTATTTTATATTGCATTCCCATGCCAGTGGAGTACTGCAAACACTAACTTTAATGCCACTACTCCTCAAAAGCAGTGTAAAAAATGCTATTACATGCCAAACTGGGGTAGCAAGTAATTGCCCAACTCTTGAACGTGCCCATTTAGTGCATCCATAATATTTCATGATGATGAAATACAGATTAAAATATTTGTATTATAGCCAGAAGTTTCATTTACTTACTGGACCAAAAGTTCAAGTTAGGTGCCACTGGGCTTGATACACCATCTCCAGCAAATTTTAAACTTGGCCTGTCTGCTCTTAGCATCACTCCTAGTACACAGGAGGAGAACAAGCAATGACATCTCACACTATGAAACACTGCAACATCGCCCCCTAGTGGTAGAGGCTGGTGTTTCATTTTGTTGGGCAAAACATTATCAGGAGATGATGTTGGTCTGGTCTTGATCTCTCATCTTTCGCAGCTCATTTAACCCGTTGAGGATCAGAGGTGCTTGCAGCATGTTATTTCACAAGGTGCACACCTCTGGTCCTGAATTAATAGTTATTGTTAATTACAATACAGCAGCCTCAAGGTACCGGCTCATATGATCTAGATCCGGGGACACATTCTAGTCGGGGACAGTTAGGGTTGCCACCTTTTCTTCAAAAAAAATACCGGCCATGGCATTCCCTCCATAGACTTAACATTGAACAGAAGCCAATTTTTTTACCGGCCTGCCGGTAAAATACCGGCTGGGTGGCAACCCTAGGGACAGTGCCCTCAGTCCGGGGACTGTCCCTGGAAACCAGGGACGTCTGGTCACCCTAACCCAGCAGATGTTTATTTCATGTTTATTAGGTGCTGTTACTGGGAGCATGGTTGGTGGGTGGGGCATTACCAAGTATTTTTAGGCTGTTTCATGACTTACTGACATCTCTAGGTGTAACTGAAAAATTATGAGCAAGACCAAAGTATTTTATTTACACAAACTAATTTATAAACACGTATACTGAAGTTATAATTTACTTATGTTCCCCTATCCTGACCAGAAATGGAGCACTGTATTCTGCACTAAAAGGGATAGTAAACCCCAAGAAAAACTGTAAGCCAAATGATAGCAATAATAAGAACATACTTAATGCCCTCATTCCCATCTCTCAAACCGTTATGGTTTGAGAGATGTAAGAAAATAAGGACCTCCGCTCCCTCCCCTTTCTCATGCGTCCGCTGTATAGCGGACGTCACACGATCCTGCTTCTGGGACCAGACGGTGGCTCTTCAGGAGTGCTGTCATCAAGATATCTAACTATAATTACTTCATTGAAATGGTCTACAGTGTGTGCTTGCAAGCCAGGCACACGTTGTAGACCGTACCGATGAAGTAATTAAAGTTAGATATCCCGATGTCAGCACTCCTGAACAGCCGCCTACAGTCGGGCGACAAGATTCTGCCGCTGACAGCTTTACAGCTCGTCAGGCAGAAAGGGGAGGGAACGGAGGACTTTATTTTCTTACATCTCTCAAACCATAATGGCTTGAGAGATGGGAATGAGGGTGTTAAGTATGTTTTTATTATTCCTATAATTTGGCTTACAGTTTTTCTTCAGGTTTACTATCCCTTTAACCCTTATGTTCTCTGTATGTTTCCCTTTATCTCTTTATATTGTAAGCCTTCGAGCAGGGATCACATTTCCAGTCTTTCATTGTCCTAAGCACTTGTCACCCTGTGTTGTCCAACCCCTTAAATTGCAACGCACTGCTTAAACTTGTGGTGCTATATTAATAAACATATTAATTCATACGTACATTAACCCCTTAAAGACCAGACCTTTTTTACAGCAGAGGACCAGATACATTTTCTCCTTTTTAGTATTCCTTTGTTCAGCCATAATTTTCTCTCTAATTTATTTAGTCCACCCACACAAACTTCTTTTGATACTACATTTATAGATATAATGCACCATTTCATTTGTTAATTAAAAATAAAAAGAGGAAAAAATGAAAAATAAAAACTTTTTATTGTTTTTTTTCTGGGATAATTTGTGATCAATTGATTTGTTTTTAATAAGGACAGAATAAAAGGTATGAACAATCATTCATACCTCACAAATGTCCCTTTTTGGGGTGAGGGTACTGTCCCTGTGAACCAAAAATCCCTATGTCCCTCTTTCCCTCCCTGCTGTCCCTCTTTTAGGTGATTAGATTATGTTTTCTAAAATTAGTCTGTTTAAATAAAATTGTTTACTCTAAATAGTTTATTTAGTAATACAAATGACTGGTAGTAGGTCATCAAGTGACCAGACCTTCACCTCTACATGGCTTCAGCCACAGCAAGACCTCCTTGGAGCAGCCTCTGACAGCTACGTCTTTGTGGGACTTCTCAGGCAGCTTACATTGGGCGCTCAGGTCAGATCATTACAAGTGCTGTTAATTTGTCCCAATGACATAAATAATGTCCGGATCCAGTGAGGGAGGAAGAAGCCGCTGTTGATTGTGTGGAAACAGGCCTGAGCCTAGGGGCTGGCAGGTTCGGCATGCTGGGCGTCTGTGAATTGAGGAAAGAACAGGGATCTTCCTGGCCACGTAGTGTCCATGAAAAAAAAGAAAGGGTCCAAAAAACCCCAACATGTTCACACCGGAAAAAGTATATAATATTTTAAAGTGATAGTTAAAACTGTATTGAAGCCAAAAGGATTCCCCCTCCCGCCACTTCTGGCTGCCTCCCATTAGATGTGGAATCTGGTTGTGGTACTGGACGGATGCAGTGAGGGACAGTCTTGATTCAGTAACTATAATTAACCCCTTGATGAAGGAGTACAGGATTTTCCTTTTGTTTAATGAAGATTGTCCCTTGGCACGCTCCATCCGGACCCGACTGAGAGGCTGAGTGACACAGGGAAAGGGGCGGTAGTACTGTAACTGTAAGCAGTTAAATATAGTGCTACATGTTTAAAAAATATAAAGAAGACTCACAGGTAAACTTTAATAGAAGTATTACTATCCCTTTAACCCTTTGAGTGGCATAGGGTTTATGAACACATTGCAAACCCTGTGGCACTCCAAGGGTTAACAGTTTGCGTACCATAGGCATCTGATATCCCTCCCTCCCTTGTACATTACTTCCCTGCACGTTAAGAGAGTATAAGGTTTTAAACCTATTGACACGTCTTGTGTAACTGAATAAATTATTTGCAGTAAGACTAAAGTATTTTATTTACACAGAGTAATTTAGAAAAACATATGTTGAAGATTAACTACACATTTATGTGACTTTTATTGCTGTGGAGCAATGTGATGCACACTACTTATTGTGATCTCCAGAAAAGAGGGACAAAAAGGTAGAAAAGAGTGTCAAAAAGGGAGTGTCCCTCCTAAAGAGGGGACACGGGAGGTATGAAGCACTAATATATCCTAAAGAGGGACACTTGGGAGGTATGACACACTAAAATATCCTAGAGGGACACCTGGGAGGTATGAAGCATTAATATCTTCTAAAGAGGGACACTTGGTGTTACGGTTTTCTGACAGTCAGACCAAGGTTAGAAATAAAACACAGTTTTATTAAAATAAAATAAGGAACAGTGCCCCTGGGGGCCAGAATCGGTATTACAGTGATGTAAGTAATGGATAATATACAGGCCCAATATAGCAAGAGCAGGCAGAATATAGCAGAAACACAGGTAAGGGTTAATGCTCAAACAGGTAGTCAGTCTCTTTGGTGGTGATTAGCCAACGCCCGGTGCATAAACAGTCCCAGTAGTAGTAGTGCAGCTAGCAAGCTCAGCAGTGCTACTGAACTGAATCACAACCAGATAGCCGTATCGTAATGCCCAATAGTATAGGAATGACCAACTGGAGCTGGAGCCAATACCCCTAGGGTGTAGTAACGGAGGAGAGACACTGCCAGAGCCAATGGAGCCAGATACAGAAGCACCCCTAGGTGCGGTAACGGAGGAACACTGCGTGTGCAAATGGGACCTGAGCCAAAAGCACCCCTAGGTGCTGTAACGGAGGAGACACTGCCCAAGCCAATATACTGTGAGCCAAACGCACTTCCAGGTGCGATCTGATGGAACTACACTGTGAGCGAGAGTGGACCAGAGCCAAGGCACCCTTCCGGTGCCGAAACGGAGCACACACTGACAGAGTACCGGAATGCCCAATAGCACCACGCGGAAACGAGCACCTAACGAAAGGTACAGCTCTGCAGTGGTAACAGATAGGCTCGGTGTAGGAGGCAACAGCTCATCAAGTGTTAATAAGGCTCAGGATGGGAGGCAACAAGCTTGGCAAGTGTATACAGACAGGCTCGGTAACGGAGGCAACCAGCACAGCAAGTGTTCTCAAACAAACTCGGTAACAAAGGCAATAGCTCGGCAGTACTCTCTGACAGGCTCGGTAACGGAGGCAACAAACGGGCTCAGTATCAGAGGCCACAGTAACACAGGAGGCGTGATCAGTCAGTGCAAGCTGCGAGCAGGCTCAGAATGTCGCCAGGCAGGAACGTCAGGCAGGACCGGATGAATCATGGAGCAGGAACATCAGCCAGAACCGGGTCAATCACGTAGCAGGAAGTCAGCCAAAGCAGGGTCAATCACGGAGCAGGAACGTCAGCCAGAACCGGGTCAATCACGGAGCAGGAATGTCAGCCAGAACCGGGTCAATCACGGAGCAGGAAGTCAGCCAGAGCCGGGTCAATCACGGAGCAGGAACGTCAGCCAGAACCGGGTCAATCACGGAGCAGGAACAGCAGAGTAGTTAGACGAGCCGAGTTGGTACACAGGAACACAGGATCACAGCAACAAAGGCGCAGGAACAGGAACACCACGAAAGGGCACCCGACAGGTGCCATAGGCCCAGCATATAAAGGGACACCCTGGCAGGCCAATCAAGCTCCGCCAATGGAAGAGCACCACCACCAAGAGTGATAGGGAATCACGGGGACCGTGATACTTGGGAGGTATGAAGCACTAATATATCCTAAAGAAGAACACTTGGGAGTTATTAAGCACTAATATATCCTAAAGAGAGACACTTGGGAGGTATGAAGCACTAATATATCCTAAAGAAGAACACTTGGGAGGTATGAAGCACTAATATATCCTACAGAGGGACACTTGGGAGGTATGAAGCGCTAATATATCCTAAATATGGACACCTGGGAGGTATGCAATGTTGTATTTTATTTCTCCTTTACTTTGAGCCAGGATAGCAGTATTATCCCTGTGTGTGTTTGGGTTGTGCAAATGGAAAGCAGAAAATAAAAGGAGTGCTATACCAGCATGTTAACCCTTTGAATACCAGAGGGCATTGCAATGCGTAGTACACCCCTCTGGCACTCAAAGGGTTAAGGTATAGAGATGCATGTCAGAGTTAAATAGCAGTGGGAAGTGTATTCATACCTGGGAAGTGTTAGGAATAGGCTGGGGAAGGAGGAGAAGTGGGTGGGAAATGCAATTTTACAGTGTGAGGGGTTTGAACACACTCCCTGAGGGGTAAAACTTGATACACAACCCTGTGGCAGTCTGCCATTCCGTGACATGTGGTCACCCTAGTCCCGTGGCTGAGCTCACTTGCAGCGCCAGCATACCTGCTCCATCCCAGCTATCTCGCACGTACAGCCAATGAAGGCCATATAGCAAATTCATTTCATTGGCTGGCTGGACTGGTGCATGTTGCTCCATTCCGGGACACTTTGTTGTCCCGGTGGGGGGTGACCTAGGACACAGACCCCCAATAAGGAACAGTCCCAGGCAATTCGGGACTTGGGGTCACCGTAGGGTTAAGTGATAACCTGATGGCTGCCTGTCCTGTGTCTTGCATGGCAAATGATGACAGTCAAGAAATAATCAGCAGTGAGGGCCTACCTTAAGCCTTTGAGTGCCATTTTGTTCCCCTGGTGCTGCAGCTTCCCTTCAGTGGTTGTACTACAGGTCGTGCTGAGGCCACTGGGAGTGAGAGTGAGTGACTTTGTGTGTGTGTCAGCCATATTTCTTTCTGGTTTTGTGTGTGTGTGTGTGTGTTTGGTGCTGTGTGAGTGGGGCATGTCTGTGATGTAGGAGCAAGTAGCAGCCATTTTGTTTTTTTCCTCAGTTAGATAGTGGTGGGCAGTGTGAAGTGTATTCATACATGGGAACTTTTACTTGTGGAGTCCCTCATGTGGTGCTGATGTGGAAAGAGCAATAGGACAATTTGGGTTAAAAGTGAGTGGGGCTTAATCATGAGTAGGGGCAGAGCTTAACATAAATGTGGAAGAAGTGTTAGTAATAGGCTGGTGAAGGAGAATAAGTGGGAGGGAAATGCAAGTTTACAGTGTGAGGGGTTTGAACACACTCCCTGAGGGGTAAAACTTGATACACAGCCCTGTGGCAGTCATTGGGTTAAGTGTTAACCTGATAGCTGCCTGTCCTGTGTCTTGCATGGCAAATGATGATAGTCAAGAAATAATTCAGCAATGAGGGCCTACCTTAACCCTTTGAGTGCCATTTTGTTCCCCTGGTGCTGCAGCTTCCCTTCAGTGGCTGTACTACAGGTCTTGATGAGGCCACTTGGAGTCCGAGTGAGTCACTGTGTGTGTGTGTGTGTGTGTCAGCCATATTTCTTTCTGGCTTTGTGTGTGTGTTTGGTGCTGTGTGTGTGAGTGGGGTACGTGTGTGTGTTTGGTGCTGTGTGAGTGGGGCATGTGTGTGTGTCTGTGGTGTAAGAGCAAGTGGCAGTAATTTTGTTTTTTCCTCAGTTGGATAGAGGTGGGTAGGCTGGATAGTCCTGTTAAAATCACGCCCCCCATTGAATCACCCAATGGGAGCAGTAACTCCTCCTTACTGCCACTCCTGGGGGTGTATGTCTCCTGAGGAGACATAAATTATATAATGAGCTATTCTCTTGTATGTGTGTGTCTCTTGAGGAGACCTAAATTATGTAATGAGGCTTTGTCACGGTTTTTGATGAACACTCAGACAGATCGGTAAGGTTAAAAATGACTTTATTGAGTAAAGTGCATACAAGGAATAAGGCCGCAGGCCCACAATACAAAACAACAATATATAGCAAGTCAATGAGGCAATGACTGTAATCCGAGTGACTGAGATAGGATTCAGAAAACTGGAGGTACCTAAGGCAGGCAACATTCCCCTAGTGGACTAGGTTAAATCAGGCCACTCGACCCAGGACTGACACTAGGACTGAAGATGACAGGTAGTCCTGGAGGTGGTAATTGGCACGAGACCCAGATGCCTAGGTGGCACAGAACCCAAATAGGCAGCGAGGTAACACTGACCAAGGGACAGGGGTCCCAGGGTGACCGAGGTCACCACTTACAGATGGTAAACCCTAGAACGCTAGGGGTGGATTGAAGGTAGACAACTGGAAGGCCACAAGTGTCCCCTCACACGACAGTGTGACTAAACGCAATTGCTGGCTCTACACTGTGACAAGGAATGAAGCTCAGTGACTCCACACACTACTGAGTGTGTTGTAACTCAAGTGCTGGCCCTACCCCAGGCACTGCAACAGCGAAGAAGCACAGGTACACCTAGACAGTCTAGGCACTGAACGAGTTAACTGGAGATGCCCAGAGATGTACAGGAACTCCCACAGGGAGTGAGCAAGCAGTAGTGCAGAGGAAGACACAGATAGATCTGAGTAACTCAGTCAGCACTTGATAGCACTGTACCGGTACTTCACATGTGCACACCGCCACGGGCGGTTAGAGTAAGTGGCTATAGCACGAATGCCAAGCCTACTGTCAACAAAATAAGAATAGCGCCACGCGGTGCACCACAACTAGGCAACTGGAATCCGCCGCTTGTAATGCTGGCCAGACTAGGACAATGGAGGAATACAGCCATGCACAGATGGCAACAGAACAAATGCTCAGCCAGGAATGATTACAAGCGTAACGGAAGCACAGACGGGTCAGGAGCAACGGGACAGGCTCAATAGCCAGACAGGTCAGCAACGGAGTGGATTCTCGGCCAGATCAGTACTGCAATGGAACAGGGTCTCAGCCAGATCAGTCGGTAATGGAGCTGGTTCTCAGCCAGATCTGTACAGCAACGGAGTGGGTTCTCAGCCAGATCAGTTCAGCAACTGAGCGGGTTCTCAGCCAGATCAGTCGGTAACGGAGCAGGTTCTCAGACAGATCAGTTCAGCAACAGAGAGGGTTCTCAGCCAGATCAGTTCAGCAACGGAGCGGGTTCTCAGCCAGATCAGTCGGTAACAGAGCGGATTCTCAGCCAGATCAGCTCAGCAACGGAGCGGGTTCTCAGCCAGATCAGTCGGTAACGGAGCAGAAACACAGGAAGCACAGGAACGTCGTCAGGCAGGCCAGGTCATACACCATAACAGCAACTCAGTAACAAACGTCAGGAACAGATACACCACGAAAGTACCCCTTGGTATAGACATGACAGGGTATATAAAGGCAAGCCCTGGGTGGAGCAAGAATATCAGGCCAATAAGAGAACAGCATTGAAATTAGGCAAAATAACAATGTCGCCGTCAGAGCAGGAACACGGGCACCGTGATAGGCTTTCTCTTTTATATATATAGATATACACACACACACACACACATATATATATATATATATATATATATATATATATATATATACCTGTTTAAGTATATTTGAAATGTTTGCCCTTTCTTTATTGCACTCATTATATTATAATGAATTGTTAGACCATTATATATATATATATATATATATATATATATATATATATACATAGTAAGAGGAGAGTGCTAGTATAAAATAATCAATATGAATTTTAATACATATATAGAGCCATGAATACAATGTATCATGCAAAAATTTCAATATTATAAACAGTCCTATAACATCAAAAAAAGGACTGTAGACGCTGATAAAAACAGTGTTAAAAAATGAGAAAATCATTATAAATAGCCCCGTGTGCAAAAATCAAAAGAAAGAGTCCCCTTATATATATAGAAAAAGTACAGTAATGTAGCTATATATAGTTTTCCAGCGGGAAGGTGTCTTCCATATGATATTCATGTGTTTAGGCTTGATTCTACAATGTCTCTCCCGACTCCGGAGCTATGCTGGCAGTGATCTAAATCCTGACAATGAAGCTCCTTTTGTTGAAACAGCGGGCAGAGGTATAGGCTATCAAGCACATTCACCAGTGCTCATCTCTTGGGCTGTATGTTCAAGGATCGCAGTCCCAATAGTAAACCTCCTGTGGGACAGCAAAGAGCAGTTGGAGCTGGCAAACAAACACAGCCAGAGGTGATCAACTAATATGGTCCACAACACATCCCGATTCTTTGAACTTTGTAGGTACCTAAACAAAAATACAGGGTAGAATAGCACACTGGGGTCTGCACAATCCAACGCTTTTCGTATCTGTGGATACTTCCTCAGTGATATGGATATAACAAATAAATTGCAGATTATATAGCAGTGCCGATGTTTTCTAACCAATCAGTGGACAGTGGTGAAGGGACGAATCCAGGTGTAGAGGATTTGCATGAATGGAATCAGTATATGTTATCCGTCTTATGCAACACAGAAACAGTGAATAAAAAGACTAAATAAAACCATATAGAATTATGGAATCCATGCATAAAGATGGAAAAATGAACCTACAAAAGAATACAGTCTAGGGTATACCACTAAACTATAAAAATAAGAATATATATAAAAGAGTCCCCCAATTATCTATATTGATCTCCTGACTAAAGAAAATAGGAAAGGAGATCACACACAGTGATGATACATCCATAGAGATGCCTAGAACATATAGAAATATAAGAATATAAAAGTCAGTATATAGATAAATAATGAAACAAGGAAGAAAAGAGTCTAAGTGTATAAAAGAAAAAAAATAATAAGAAAAATGTATGTATAATGTGAATTATATCAAACATATAAAACCCCAATTATATGAAGATAGACACATCTAATCTATCGTTGTGACCTCCTGAAACAATGGAGTCACAGCGATATATCCAAAAGGTCTCCCTCTGACAAAGGAACCGAAACCTCACTCCCTCATTGAGATGGCCAGGAAGATATTCCAGGAGGAGTAAAACTGTACCATCTATTTTGCCCTGGTGACAGTCTCTATAGTGTAAAGCCAAGGGATATTTTTTATCTACAGTCATATCAACATATCTATGCTTTCAACTCAAAGAAGAGACGAAAGAAGACAGAAGATACAAGAGAAGATAGAAGAAAGAATGGAGACAGAAGGAGACAGACAATGGATGACAGGTACATTTAATACAGACTTTTTAACGATCAGTGCTTGACAGTATGTCAGGCACCGATCGTTAGTTTTTTTACGGTTAAGTTCCCAAAACTGGCGTTATTTAGCTGCATTTTGGAAACTTAATGCACAAAACGGACATTTGGACACAACACCAGTTTTATCTTATAACGTCCGTTGTCCTAAATATTGGTAGGACATTTGAATACCGACCAAGACATTTTATTTTGTCGGTCGGTATCCATTTTGTCATACCAACGTTTTTCTACTCCAACATTTGGATCGAGCCCTCTGTCTCTTTGTTCGTAGCTTATGGTATAGTGCCAGAGAGCACCAAACTAAACAGTCAGTACTTAGACCACTTTTCTATAGTTACTTGTGCTAGCCTTCTTCTTCTAAGTTTTACACTGTGTGTATGTGTCTGCCTGTGTGTTGCATATATCTGTGTTTATCAGTGTGTCTGCATTTCAGTCACGTACTCCCAATGGTCATAACATGACGGGCAACGCCGTCCCACATTGCCAGTTGTGCATAAAAATTTCCATAATTATACATTTGAAATGTGTCCCTCACATTTTTATCAAAGTCCTTTATAGAAAACAAGGGTAACCCTAAGTGGGTATTCGTGTGAGCACACTTGGTCACAATTTTTTTGACTGCACCAGTACCATGGGTAGGACTTAAATCACCATCATCCCCAACCAGCTATTGGAGGAAATTATAATTTTAAACAGCTGGTGATCCTCAGGTTCCTCAGCCCTAGTCTACCACCTTCCAGATACACTCAGGCCCCTTAAGGGGACCCTGGTCATTTGCCCCACATGAGGTTCAGGCCTAGGACAAGGGACCTCCTTGGACAGGGGACCCGATTCATGCTTCTCTCCAACCAGGAAGAAGGAGCCTATTCTTGCTCCACATCACTATGAAGACTTTGACAAAAATGTGAACATTGACTTTTAAACAAAGATTTATAGAAATTATTATGCACAATATTTTTATTTTTGTTATTATGATTGTAAGACCTGATAATAAAAGTATACTTATGTACTATACCCTTCATTATGCCCTTGATAAATTACATGTAATTTGTTAGGGTGCCCCAAAAGTTGCAGTTTGTGTGTTAGGGGGGCCTTGATCAAAAAAAAAAAAAAAAAAAGATCCACTGGTCTAATTGCTTGGAGTTGCTGTGTGGTCCTGCCAAAGAGTCTGACCCAGTAGTAGGAAGCAGAAAGTGGCTGGTTCTAACAGGGTTGTAGGGAGGAACATTCAATTGGTTGAATCATGGAAACATTTTGGGGAATGAAAGATAAGTAGTGTGGTGTGATACAGGCAAATAAAACAGATTGTCCTAGTGTAGGAGTAATGTAAGGGTGCAGTGAAGTCCAGCCACATAGAAATATGTAGTGAGAAGGGGATGATGTTGCAGGGAAGGGGGAAGGAACTGACTGAGAATGGGTTAGCTAACTGCTGTTTAGAGCACGCTTGACATTTACTCTAGAAAGTTATCACAGAAGTAATCTACAAATTACTAGTGTAAACTTCAAAGCCTAATCTTCCAGCTGTGGTATTTGATTTTGTTTTATTTATGTATGTTTTTAATTAGGCATCTGCAGTGTGTTCTTGACAATGGTTTTCTAGGGTTTCAGTTGTATTTATTACAACTCCTTTGGCAAACCACATTAATGAATACCTTGTTGGAGACTGTGCGCAGTAACATTCTAATGCCTGTCATAGGGGAAAATGTTTATTAAACACCATAATGAGTCAGTCCAAATGTGCTTTAAGGAAATGTGGGCCAAGTCCAATAAATATGCATTTAGCTAAGATCGCTGACAATCTTTATTTATTGACAGAACTGCTTGTCCTCTCAAATGGTGCCCATTTAGAAACATGAGAACAGATTTTCCTAAAGCTTCAAAACACTAAGTAAAGAGCAAGCTATTAACCCTTGGAGTGACAGAGGGATATCCAGTGCATTGATTTGTAATGTGTTGGATACCACTCCGGTACTCAAAAGGTTAAACCAATCAGTATCTTCCTTTGCATCTAAAGAAACTTTCCAGCATTAGCCCATTCTGAAACTTAAAATAGGCCTGCCACCTTAACCCTTTAAGGTTCATATAGGTGCACATTTCAATGTGAAGCAATGCGTTGTACACCCCCTAGTCTGTAAAGGGTTACTATAAGTTTAGCTAGTTTTAAAGATAATTGCCAACGCACAGCTGTATTATTCACCTAAAGTTTTGAGACCCTGGTAGCTACAATCTCCCTAATATTAATGAAATTTGTTATAAGAACACAGAATAGAAAAGTACACTGTTTGTGGGTGGTATTTTACTAACGCATAAATACCCGCATTTCATTTCCCAATCTCTTTTCTATCCTTCGGTACTTTTACTTCTTCTCAGGCTATAAGCTAATTAAAATAAGACTGAAACACACTCCAGTCAACTTTACATCCTAATTCCTAGCAGACCCACTTCAAATGGGGTTCTTACTATTTGAAATATTTAGGGCAGTGGTTCTCAATCTTTTTTTACTCAAAGCACCCCTAACATGCAATCCGGAATTTTCAGGGCACCCCTGAATTTTATATGTAATTTCTCAAGGGTTTAATGAAAGGGAAAATACATGAACGTATAGATATTTTAAGGTCTCACATTGAGAATGACATTGAAGAGCAAATCGTGTATAAAAAGCTCCATAAATATACATTTTATAATTTTTGTCAAAATCTTCATGGGAAACGTGAGGCACCCTGAGCTGATTCTGACACCCTGGTTGAAAACCACTGATCTATGGATATATCTGATGTCACATTATTGCATTCTACTGTATATAAAACAAATTAAGACCCCCTACTTTAACAAATTAAACAATACCTGAATTATTGGTTTTGTGATTTTTATTTTAGGTAGAATAACAGCATGAAAATGAATGCGCTTCCCAGACTCCTTAACTATTCACATGACCTGCCTATCAAGAATCTTTCCAGAATCAATATTAAGTTTTGTAAGGTTTAGTCGAAGATTTACAGCAGGAAAGAAGAGAACCCAAATATTTTGCATTACTCACATTAAATATACAATAGTTTTTAGTTAAAGGGGAATATCACTTATATAAAAGTTTGCCTCTATGTAGTCTTCCTATAGTGTTATTATGTAATCTGTGTGCGTTTTTTTATGTAAAGGGATAGTAATACTTCGTTTTAACTTTATTTTATTTTGTAGGCATTAAAAAAACAAGAAGAATGATATAAGTCTTATCTCTCAAACCGTTATGGTTTATGAGATATTCACAAGCAAAGTTTCCCCCTCCCGCCCCTTTTACCTACTGTAAACAATCTCTTCTCAAATGTGGAATACAGATAACAGAAGGGGACACTCTTATTCCTATGAAAACAATGAAATCCCTGCCCCCCTTGACAAGCTTTTCAGGTTTTTCCCTTATCTTAATTGAAAATTGTCCCTCTCTGCAGTCTACCTAGGCAGCCCCTTCTGCCCTGGCTGAAAAGTGTTACATCAGTAAAAGGGGCGGGAGGGGGACACTTTGCTTGTGAATATCTCTTAAACCAAAAAGGTTTGAGAGATAAGACTTATATCATTATTCATGTTTTTTTAATGCCTACAAAATAAAATAAAGTTAAAACGAAGTATTACTATCCCTTTAATGCAGGCTATGGCAAAATTTACAGTTTTAAAAATGAGCCGGTTACGTCACTTCAGGACAGTCTGCGGGTCAACCCTGTCCCATAGCCTGTCAATCTTCATCTCTTTCCCTCCCCAAGTAGTGCGTCGTTCCAACCTCCTCTGATGATTGATGATTCCTCCATGTGAGCTGAAGCGCACTCTTGCCAATGAGACCGATCCAGCTCACATAGAGGAAGCCTCCGTCATTGCTGAAGGTTGAAACGAGGCACTACTAGGGGAAGGGAGCAGATGAAGATTGACAGGCTGCGGAACAGAGTTGACCTGCAGACTGTCCTGAAGTGATGTAACCAGCTCATTTATAAAACGGTAAATTACGCCCTAGTCTGCATTAAATTAAAAAAAAAACACATAGATTACATAGAAGATTATATAGAGCCAACATTTTATAGAGGTGATAGTTCCCATTTAAATTAATGTAAGATCAATTCACAATTTTAGGTTTGATATGCTACTCCAGCAATAAATAATTTGATAAAAATCAATTATGCATTTTCATGCAAAACATAATTTCGTTGGAATATAAAATGTAATATAAATTAGTAATCTGTGAAATCAGTGACTCAGTAATATATATATATATATATATATATATATATATATATATATATATATATATAAAAGAAGACTTTGTGCCTGGCAAAACACACCTAGGGGCGGCAGTAAGGACAAGTTACTGCTCCCATTGGGTGATTCAATGGGGGCGTGATTTTCATAGGAGTTGCAGGGGCCGAAGGCCCCTGCTACTCCTATGAAAATCATGCAGGGAGTTGGCCCGCCCCCACTATGCAGCCTGCTCACCACTATACAACTGACTAAAAAAAAAATAGGATTTTAGTCTTACCTGTTAAATCCTTTTCACTTAGTCCATACAGGTTACTGGTACACTGGGAGGCGATCCGCCCCTTTAAGTAGGCAGGAACATTCATCTAAATGTATGCAGGGGGCGGAGCCTCCCCTCCCTCTTAGGCTGCACCTCAGTCAGAACAAGCCAGAATGATTTGAGACACTAACACTGACCAGAGATAGCAGAGAAGAAGAAGACCCCTGTGAGCATGCCCCAAAGGACTCCCACAGCATGCCACAGAAAAGCCAAGCATAGTCTCTTGACAGGGTGGGAGACCAGTAACCTGTATGGACTAAGTGAAAAGGATTTAACAGGTAAGACTAAAATCCTATTTTCACTGTTGTCCAATACAGGTTACTGGTACACTGGGATGTCCAAACATTGAGTTTTCTCAGAGGCGGGAAGAAGGCAAGGACCAGGCGCAAGGCCCCCAGAGTCACTAGAACCTCTATGAACCAACCGGTCATAGATCCCAACAAACAGGAGTGTCAACGGACACCAACTAGGGGTAAGAACAGACCCCAAGAACAAAACACAGCACACTGAACCAGAGCCAACAGGGCTCAACAGCAAGGAAGCACTGAGAATCTCAGAAAAAGAAGATCCTAGACAGGCAAAACTGCCTCCAGGACCTTCCTTCCAAAGCTGGCATCAGCCGAGGCCAGCACATCCACCCGGTAGTGCTTTGAAAACGTGTGCACAGAGGACCAAGTGGCCGCCCCTCACAGCTGATCAGCAGATGCTTGATTCTTATAGGCCCAAGAGGCCCCAATTGACCTGGTGGAATGAGCCGTGACCCGAAAGGGAACATGTTTATTCCGCAATTCGTAAGCCTTACGAATAGTTGATTTTTTCCAAGATGCAATGGTCACCTTGGATGCCGGTCTCCCTGCCCTAGGCCCCTCAGGAATGACAAACAGAGCGTCAGACTTCCTGATAGACTCAGTGCAATGAACATAAAATTTGAGACAACGCACGACATCCAACAAATGAAGATCCCTCTCCTTGTCAGAGGAAGGGTTAGGGCAGAAAGAGGGCACCACAATCTCCTGATTGATGTGAAATTCGGAGACAACCTTAGGCAAAAATTCCTTGGAAGTGCGAAGCACAGCCTTATCCTTGTGGAACACCAGATAAGGAGGTTTACAAGACAAGGCTTGTAATTCTGCCACCCGGCGAACTGATACAATAGCCAAAAGGAAGGCCATCTTCCAGGTCAAAAGGCGTAAAGGAATAGTAGCTAAGGACTCAAAGGGGGGTCGTTGGAGAACCCCCAGAACTAGATTAAGGTCCCACTGAGGAACTGGACTCTTGAAAGCGGGCCGAACATGAGCCACACCTTGGAAGAAAACTTTGACATCAGGAAGAACGGCGATGCGCTCCTGGAAAAAAGACAGAGAGCGCAGAAGTCTGAACCTTGAGAGAACTCAGACAGAGTCAAGTTCAGACTGAACTTGAGAGGGAAAGAGCTGAAGAGTGGATCTAAGATCCCTAGTTGCAGCCTTGAACTCTTTCACCCATGTTGACTCGATAGTGTGACTGGAAGGCCCTGGTTGCTGCCATGACCTTCCACACAAGTTGGGCATAAATGACCAGAAAATTCTCTAGGTAGCCCTGCGTGACAGAAGGAGCAAAACGCAATTGGGGAGACAGATACCCCAGCCTCCTTCGTCTTAGGTCTAGTCCCAGGCTCAAGTGGAACAGACATGCTCACAGCGTCAGATATACCCCACTGATAGGAATCACCCAATTAAAGTGTGAAAGATTAAATGTTCACCCCAGAAACGTTTAAAACTAAACTTATCTGGCAAGCGAAGGAGAGAGAGAAGGTCCGGTCCCTGCGTAGTATACTCGATGAGAAGAACTCACAAAATGGCTGCCACGACGGGAGCCAATCAGAAAAAGAGCGCGAACCGAGTGCTCATGGGAAGCGTAGTTTTCCTCATCAAGTACCCCAAAACAGTGCCCGAAGCCCCCCAAGTCCCCCAACACACTCAAACATACAACCGGATGATAGAGCAAGGGAAGACAAATAAAATGAGCCCTCTCTGAAGTCGCTATGTGAAGCGGTTCCAGAGATACGTCCCACACAGTGTAAGCCCATAGAGAGTAAAGGAGCAATGGCGTCTATGCGGGAAAAGCGCGCTTAAAGGCGCGGAACATTATTTCTAATAAAATTTACTCTTAAAGTAAAAGTTCCATAACACATAGCAAACATATGTACTATGAAAGCAAACATTACCCAACCAAGGCAAACTTTGAAAATGTCCATAAAATAGGAAAACCCAGCAGAGAAAGGGTTAAATCCCACATAAACTGCTCCAAAACTCAGACATACACACATACATTGCATTAGCAAGATATAGAAAAACACCCAATGAGTGCTGGAGTGCACAATGAGAACTCCCAAGAACAAGCCCAATAAAGGGACACTGAGGGACAAGTGGACCTTTGGCACTCAAAGGGTGGCTCACCTTTCCTGCAGGACTTCTGTCTTCAGGTTACCAAGATCAGAAAGGAATTACCACAGAGGATAATCCCCAGGGAAATACTTGAAATCAAGTTATTCCCTCATCAGGGCAAAAGATCCACCAGAAGTACCCTGGAAGCTGTGCTATCCACTTTAAAGAGGGCATTTGACAGCCTTGGTAACCCGCCTAATGGTGGTATTCCATATTTGTAAAAATAACAAAGAAACTAAAACTTGAAGAGAGCTGTTCTCTGCCTGGTGTGAACACACCGAGGAACAAATCATTCTGGCTTGTTCTGACTGAGGTGCAGCCTAAGAGGGAGGGGAGGCTCCGCCCCCTGCATACATTTAGATGAATGTTCCTGCCTACTTAAAGGGGCGGATCGCCTCCCAGTGTACCAGTAACCTGTATTGGACGACAGTGAAAAATGGCTGCCACTTGCTCCTACACCACAGACACACACAAGCCCCCCATAACTTTCAATTCATTGCAGCGCTACAATATTAATCCCTCACACGCCAGCAATTAACTCCCCATTACACTTCCTGACCTGCTTAGCCTCAAGCCCCGTACACTTCTCACAACTGTCCAAACATTTATAAAAGAACACCATCTATTTACTTGCGCTTCTTTTTCTATTTCTTTTTATAATGCGTCACTTACAAGTCATGCACATAACTCTGTCACATTCATACTTTACTTCCCTACTGACTCCGCCTCTGCTGTTAAGCCCCTATGTTGCTTGCCCTCACGCGACATTTTGTTGTACAAGTCCGCTGGAGATACACTGGATGAGCAGTTCTGTTATTTCTGACGCCCTTTTACTGACTGTAAGTTCTCCTACAGTTATTCTATATTATTCATATATATATATATATATATATATATATATATATATATATATATACATGTTTTACTACGCTTTTTTACATACTTACAACACAGTAAATGTCCCCTCTACCTCACCTTCCTTATCACTGTAGCCTCCTCTTCATAGATACCTGCGCCCTCCCTGCTGGGGTCCACACTCTCCTCCTCCATACAGCTGTCCTACTCGCTGCCACCCCCGCCATAAACACGACTCGCTCTCAGCACGCCCGGCGCTACCTATACAGCGCATATGTACTGGGGCGCTGATGAACAGCACAGCCACATGCACATTGGCGGCTGCTGTCTCACACTGGACGCCACTTGTACTATATGCAGGAGTCTGTGCACACACACATAATGGCACCTCATTTAGGGGAGATCCGACGAGATGCCGCTCAGTGTGGACCACACTGCACAATCTTGCCGATGCCCTTCTCATTCCACACGGATGTGTATCACACTCTCAGGCACAATGTATAACCCGGCGACATGCCTCTCTTTACTGCTTGCTACGGTTCTCCTATATTTGGTGCCTCTTCTAACTGCTTCTTAACCCTTTCAATGTCAGAGGAATACACAACGCATTGCAAAGCAATGTGTTGTTTTCCCCTCTGCCACTCAAACGGTTACTGGCTGCGACATTTCTGTACTTTTGTTCTGGTACGTCACTAACATTCACCTCTCTTCACTCCTCAGTGTCAAACAAAATAAGTCCCCCTTCTCCATTATATTCCCCCTTCTCACTCCTCAGTGTCAACCAAGCTAATTCCCCCTTCACCATTATATGCCTCTTTCTGTCCCCCTTCTCTTCTCCATTATATGCCTGTCTGTCCACCATCTCCATTATATGCCTCTGTCTGTCCCCCTTCTCTTCTCCATTATATGACTCTGTCTGTCCCCCTTCTCTTCTCCACTATATTCCAGTCACTTTTTGAGGTCTGGTAAGCCCCGCCCCCACTCACGATTAAGCCCCTCCCCTTTTGGGATCAGATTCGCATTACTTCTCTCACCCCAGCAACACCAGAGGAGTCACCTCCATGGACTGCACAACACAAATTTACAAGGTATGGAGACACTGGATTTACATAAACATGTTGTTGGGTGAGCTGGGAGCACAGAAAACTTGGGTAGGGTGTTCAGAGAAGGTGACAGACACAGCAGGGAGGGAGAACATTTGGAGGAGACACTCTGAAGGGGGCACACAAAAGTTGTTGAAGTGGTTTGGGGGGAATGATTTTTCTCTAATTTTAGAGACCCATACTTCAATTTAAGTCACACTGAACAAAGCTACATCACACCAACCATTCACTACAACTCCCATCATCCCCACCCAGCCAACAGTCACATTCTATCAATCATGCTTTCCTCCTACAACCTTCTAACAAATACCCTGAAAAGCTCATTTAACACTGCAAGTAGTATGATCAAAAATACTACCAGCCACACACAGCCTATAAGACGGGTGATTAACCCTTTCACTGCCTGAGGGGTAAACAACACATTGCTGTCCCTCTGCCACTCAAAGGGGTTCATGCCATTAGGCTTCACTTTGTCTCCTCCCACCTTTCCCCTTCAAATCACCCCTCCACTTAGAGAGGTAGGTAGATATGTGTGTGTGTATATATATATATATATATATATATATATATGTATGTGTGTGTATATGTCTGTATATCTATGTATGTGTGTACCTAAATGTGTGTATGTATGTGGGTGTATATGTCTGTATATCTATGTATGTGTGTACCTAAATGTGTGTATGTATGTGTGTGTATATGTCTGTATATCTATGTATGTGTGTACCTAAATGTGTGTATGTATGTGGGTGTATATGTCTGTATATCTATGTATGTGTGTACCTAAATGTGTGTATGTATGTGTGTCTGTATGAGTGTCTGTCTCTATGTATGTATGTATTTGTCTCTGTATGTATATATATATATATAACACCCTTCACAACTCAGTTCTCATAAAACATTACACTTAACATAAGTGAATACAACTATTAACCAAAAATCAACAGACGGGCAATGCCGTTCCACACTGCTAGTCAGAGCTAAATGCACAGGTCCTATGATTAAGTTCCGACTTCTCTGGCAGCCACATTTTTCTGTGGTTTGGAAGCCATACTTGCACTTTTACCAACTTTTGACAACGTTTATCACTTTTTTTTTTAAATAATAAGTGTTTATTAAACAAAAGGAGTTACAGCATATTTTAAACAGGCAGTAATTAGAAACAAGAACATATAACCTTCATAACTGAGAAATTCTTTGTTAAACACGGGCTTTAAATGGAAACATAATGATAAAGTACAACCAGTTAGGCTGATTACTCGATACAGCTCACAGTGGCAAGATGTTAACAATATTCTCAGAAAACATTGGCATATATTGTTGTCTGATGATACATTAAAACAACATTTACAAAATTATCCTTTGATTACAGCCAAGAGGTCACAGAATCTGGCTGACAAATTTGTGCATAGTCATTTTTCAGAGACCAAAAAGTTTATTTCTGGAACCACAATTGTAGGGACTTTTGCATGTGGCAGTTGTTCTATTTGTGAATTCATCTCTTCCAGCAAAGAAGTATTCAGTCCTATATTTAAAAAGAATTTACATTTGCGTAACTTTATTAATTGTCACACAAAAAATGACATATATGCAATTAGGTGTCCATGTAAAATGTTATATATTGGTCAAATTACTCAAATGTGAAAAAGCAGAATACAGAAACACATTTCGCTTATAAACAATGCCACAAGGGATGAGGATCGGGGGGGATACCCTTACTACAGTAGCCGAGCATTTCCTTGTGAAACATGGTGGAAACTTTTGTGGATCAGAGGTTTTGGGTTTAGAAAAGGTTTCAATGGGGATTAGACGAGGTAATATTACCAATAATTTATTGCGTAGAGAGACTTGGTGGATCTTTTCTTTACAATCCTGTGCACCGGGAGGGATGAACGAGGATATGTTATTTTCCTGTTACTTGCATTGAGATACATAGTAACACTTATATTCTCTTTTTTTCAGATTCAAATCTCTTTTCTTAACACTGTTATATTCAAGGGATTGTCTTCTGGATAATATTGACATCCATTGTTCATTAATATATATCTCCAGAAGTGGTGACATATGGATACATTATATAGGACATCATTATCTTTCATCTTTACTTGTGAAAAAGGATATATTTATAAATAAAGTTAAGGACTCATCTTCATATTTTATCTACATTGGAAGAGTTTACGATCAAGCTTCGGATTGTGGATTCAATGTGTTTCTTTTCATAATTGGAAACATTGCTTATAATATGAATTAGTAATAACAGAGGAGTCTAAATATTGATATTTTTATTTATAGGGGCTATATGTTATTTTGAGTTTGTTTTTTGGCCCCTCGGGTGCCGGAGGGGTATGTGACGCGCTGGTAATCTGGTGCTTTTCTTGCCCCTCTGATACTCTAGGGTTTAATCATATATGCATCCATTTAAAGGATCATTTGTGCTGGATGGATAATGTGATTCTGATTATAATATACTTATTCACTATGTATATGTTGTATTTTTTGTTTAAGTATTTTTTTAGTGAAACTTTGTTGTGATCTGGAGTATGTTTTTCTGTCTTTTGTCCTGGGATCGTTACATACATCTCCGTATTGCTGGAGTAATCTATTATAGTTTCTATTTTTGTACATGTCCTTTATTATTTTTTAATTTTTTGTATGCTCTATTATAAGACAGGCGGACTTGTATTTTTCGGCGGTATTGGTTATTCAAATAGGACAACACTGCTGCATAGTATTGTTTATATGCTTCATGAGATTATAAAGTTTTATATATGAAGAGAGCCTATTATAGGCTCATCTGAGGTTGGTTTCACATGACATGGGTACGATGTTATTCTGTCATGTAGCAAGTGCACTTGCATTTATTTATTACTTTGGTGTGTATCATCGTACATTTTATATGATTTGTAAACTTCATATGATTAGGGATCTGTATACTAATATCTTTTAGTGTATCCATACTTGCGATTCCCTTACATGTTATACGGTATAGACCTTTGTGGTTTGCGCCATCTCATTTGATCTCATGACACATTATAACCAATGCGGTGAGTGCTTTTGATTGTTTGTTTTGATGTGGGCCGCCGAGATACAAAGTAGTCCATCTCGTGATTAAAGACTGATATCCCATTGGGTAATTTTGCCATAAATAGTGGTATACTCGACAGTAAAGATCATTACCCCTGACGAAGCCATGAGAATGGCGATACGCGTTAGGTTGTGAGCTTGGGACTGATCGTACATGATGACCTGATTATCCGTAGTCATGATAAGTACCATTGTTTATATATTTGCACTTATATATTTGACTTGTTATTTGCACATACATTTTTGGGCAATGCACTTTATAGCTTGCTTATTCTGATATATATAAGGAGATTACAACTACAGTGTACTGTCAGTCTTCCAAATTGTAATTGTTTTTATGTAATCCCTTTTGTGATATATTTTTGATACTAATAAAATTGTTATTATTGGTCTTCTGTTTGAGTGCCTCATTTTTAGAGTTCTCTTTTCAAGGACAGGGGTGTATTCTTTACACTTGTTCCTGTCTCTGACTTAATTTTAATTAGCTGGTTCCAGGAGAGAGACGCCGGGACAGACAGGAGTGTACAACATGAGGTAAGACTCCATTACTGTGTCTTGAAAAAGGTCCCTGTGCGGACCGAAACGTTGATCAATTTATTTTTGCCTCAATAAAGAGATTTTTCTGCTCAAAAAGTCCCACGGGTGCTATATATATATATATATATATATATATATATATATATATATCCTATAATATAAAAGGCCAGATGTATGTTTGTCCAATGCAGTCATGCACATATATATATATATATATATATCCTATATTATAATTCGCTAAGTATGTGTGTCAGAAGCTGTCATGCGTGGGGCATCCTATATTAATAAGTGGATTAACCCTTGGAGTACCCTATAGGTTTTACATAGGATTGCTATGGTCATGTTTATAATATATGTTGCATAAAGTTTGGTATACTGTCTAGACATATATTAATGGATTTGATTATAACTATATATTCTTGGTATAATCTAATATTGACTATATTAATTGCAATTTATATGTTTTATTCAGAAGGTATGCAATATTGAAATTAGTAGATAATTAAATTATAGTGATCTAAATCTGGGATTTTATTCGTTAGTTTCTCTAAATTTTGCTATTGCATACAGTATAAGGAAATTATCAGGGGACCTGGCTCAATATTAAAGCTTACTCACCTGACAACCTACCTTATTTTTTATTATTTTTATATTAGATTATATTAAAGGATTTTTCATGTAGTGATTATACTCAGCTATTTGAGTTATTATTATTCTATTTGCTATACAATAGCGCTCTCCTAGGAATTCTTTCTCTTATTTACTTCTACTTACAGACCCGTTCACTAGCGGGTCACTGGGTAGTAGCGATATTGTATTTAGCGTTTCATTGTTGTATTTGTATCGCTTGAGACACGGGGTTTGCTTGGCGCCATTGTTTTGGTCTATTTTTCTCTAGTTTTTATATATATATATATATATATATATTTATTTATTTATTTATTTCCTCAAGACATTGGGCCAGCTTGCCTGTCCAAAACATCCTATTACATAAAGTGGTAGAATGTGTTGCTCACTGTGAGCCGTAACCGCACATGTGCAGTAAAGTCTCTACTGTGCATGTGTGGTTTCGCACACAGAGAGCTCCCCGCTAAGTATCAGCGCGTTCGGCGAGTCTCTACTGCTCATGACTGCAGTTGTTTGTCATTCCACAAACAAATGGTATATTTTGATAAGTGCTACGAAAACCCAAATAAGCATGATGTGTGTGTTGTAGAAAAAAAATAAATAATAAAGTTGTCATTTTACTGTAAAAGCCAACTTAACTGTGAAAACATGTTTTCCAGAGGGGGGTGAAACTGCTTAGCACCAAAGCGTTTTAATGGTTGATCTGGGCACCCTCTACATATATTTTTGCCAATATTTATTTTCTACAAAAGCACTATAATTAAAATATTTCTGTTGCTCTTCAGTTTCACACAGGAAATATGAAATGTTTCACCAAGATTAACATTTCACAGGTGGCTGAATGTAGACTGTAGATTATAGACTGGAGCCGGATAAAAGTCAGACATCACCCATCTTCATGTAGAAATACTGATCCAAGAAGAATGAGAGAATATACTGAGGACTTTTTTCTTTACTGCGTTCTGTGTTGAGTTCACAAATTCCTGGGAAACACTCGCCCAATGTTATGTGTTGTGGTTGGAAAATTAAACATTCTTAAATCATTAACAAATCTGGATGTTTATTGTATCAAAATCAAACAGTCAGATTTACATGAGGTCAGGAAAGTATGTGCATATATTTTGTACATGATTAAATCTCTCATTACAAAAATAGAGGTATCACACATAGAAAAAATGTTAGGTGAGACAAATATCAGATAATAGACAAAGTCAGATAATGGACCTAAGTCTTGGGGGCAAGAGACATTTCCAACCCATTGCTTCTTTAAAAAAAAAGACCTCCTAATAACCCCCTTTTTACTTTACTATGGCCAGAAAATCCAAATGGCCCATATTAATTTTGCCCTTGTTTCTTTGTTTAAGAGATAACATCCTCATCAGTCCTGGATGTCAAATCATGTCCAATTAGGCAGACAATTAATTTGCTAGCATGGCCACAGGATCTCAAACTCTTCTTAATGTACATGGTAGTCTTAACCCTTTAAACTTACTTAAGTTGGTTCATACTCTCTGCCTGCTTCAGTTTCCCTCCGTGGACATGACGATGATGTTTTCTCTTCAGCAAAGACACAGTATCAAAATTCAAAGGATCCATTAGGATTTTCTGGAATATTAAGTTAAGTGAGGGTTAGTATTAGGAGTCTTAGTTCCCCTTTAATATGTTATAGACATCTCGAACATCCAAGTAATTAGAGAGGCAAAAAAGGAGATCCTTACCGATTAATCTTTTTTTCTTAGTCCATGCAGAACACAGGACTTCCCTCCTGGAGTAAAAAACACTTGTTCAAGTTGTGGACAGGAGGAGGGGGTCCTCTTGGGTTCTCCATTCAGGAAATTTTCTGTCTTCTTCCACTTCTGTTTCTTTTCATTCTTTTGGATTTGCTATATGTCAAAGTGTGCATGTCTGGGCGGTGTGAAATAGTGCAGGATGGGAGTCTCCATTTCAGAGGGCTCCTTCTGCAAGTGCCCTGCCTTCCTGATGGAGGGGACTTCATTGTATGGTTCCTGTGTTCCACCTAGACTGAGAGAAAAGGAAGAGAAAAATGCGTCTTTTCTCTTATGTTCTATGTCTAACACAGGAACCATGGGGATATACCAAAGCATTTACCAGAATTCCAGGAAGATAAAGAGAAAAACCCTCAAAACCAGTTTCCTGGTTGATGTGAGACTCAGAAACAACCTTAGGGAGAAACTCTACTTGAATCCTCAGAACCACCCTTTCAGGGTAGAAGACCAAGATAAAGCCTGAAGTTGGGCCACCTGCTGAATCAAGGAAACAGACAAAAGAAAGGCAATCTTTAGCATCAGGAGACAAAATGAAACCGAAGACAAAGACTCAAAGGGAGTCTTATGAAGCACTCCCAGGTTCAAATACCAGGGAAAAGTGGGAAGCCTAAAGCCAGGGCAGGCATGAGCCACCTCTTGGACAAAAGTTTGCACATCAGATAATAAGCCTCTGGAAAAGGACAGAAAGAGCTGAAATCTGAAGCCCTTTCTGAAGTCCATCCTGAAGAAAAGACAAGATAACAGAAGAAAAAGCCAGGGCCAAGACTTCCAATCTTTACCAGGGCTCCTCCACTGATAGAGTGAGATGATCTGAAAACCAGACTTGACGGGACCAGAATGGGGCAGTCAGAATGACATGAGTGTGCACCATTCTGATTTTACTCAGTACCCCGAGATTCAGAGGAACCAGAAGAAACACATATGCCAGAGGTAGAGAGACCATTGTGTCTACTGTGAGAGCTTGAGGATGCCAGAACCTGGCACAGAACTGAGGAACCTTGTAGTTCAGCCAAGAAGGTCTGCAGAAAGACCCATAGATGGAGTTGAATACACTCTGCCACTGCATTGCCTACTCCTGTAGTCCAAAATGGAAGACAGTCTGTCAGGGACCACCTCTTCCCTTGCCAAAAAAGCCAGAAAGAAAGGGCTGCTGGGAAACCTAGTTTCCCAGTAATAGAAATGGCAATCCCCCAGTACCGGGGGGGGGGGGGGTATCCCCCACAGGTTGGTCTGCTCTGTTTGCTCCTTTCAGATGGTAATGCAAGGTAATATATCCTGCCAGATATGTAAAGATTCTTTGGATGAGGGCTTTCAGAAGAAGCTGTGTCTTTCCTGCCTTTTGGATGTCAGCTCTCTATTGATGTTCCAGACCTCTCTTTCTCAGGTCAGTATACCTTCTAATAAAGCTTCTACTGTTTATATTTTTACTACTAAAGCTAGGGAGATGTGGAGGTCTCTTAGAGTGGAATAAGATATGACAGGTCCATCCTGTTTGTCTAATTCTGGAGAAGAAATGTCTGCCCTTAAACGAATTGGATTCAGATGCAGAGGAATTCACAGACAAAAGATGCAGAGAAGACTCCTATAGCTTTCCTGTGAAATGTTTACATACTCTCTTCAAAAACATAAACTCATGCTGGATCTAATAGAAGATGAAGCCCCTACATCAATGCCAGATAAGTATATTTGGGGGTAAAAGAAGAAGCTCAATATATTTCCTGTCTACCAGTTTGTCTCTGTACTTTTCAGGCAAGAATAAATAATCCGCCTGTCCTTCCCTAAGATGTGAAAAACTTCTTCCCCTTTGTCCCTAAGGATTTGGCATTTTGGGATCATATCCCTAAGATTTATTAGCATGGTATGCCTATCTAAGAAGACTTAATTTTATTATGAAATAACTTAAAACTGTGCGGCCGGTCGTTAAAGGGTTAAACTTAATATGGCTAAGAAATAACTGGTTGTTTTCCCTTCTAAACCCAACCCTTTTCTCCATCACAGTCGACAATTCTGCCATCCACTCAGTGATGCCATACTCGATTCTACCTTGACATTCTCCCCCATATCCAAATTTTCACCAAAACCTGCCACTTCTTCCCGAAAAATATTGGCAAAATTTGACTCTTCCTCTGTACATCAATCGCAAAAACTCTCAGTCCATCATACTCTGTAGACCCGATTATTGCAACATTCTACTCTCTGGTCTGCCCTGTGACTGTGGATGAACATTTAGAGACAAAATAAAACCAATAAACCAAAGCAGATTATAACTGAAGACACGTCTTTCTAAAATCAAAATAATGAGTTAATGATGACCACGCTGTTTATTTTTTAAAATTAATATTATACTTAACATGTATTAATCCTATTAACCATTAACCCCCTTAATGACCCATTACACCCAAATGATTACAAGAGAAAAAAATTAAAATGGTGGGGTTTTTGTTACATTTTTTAATAGTTTTCTTTAATTTTAATAAAATAAATGGTGGGTTATCCACTTATGCGTGAAAAAACGGTACATAATTTGTGTGGATGGAATAAAGGACTTAGAGGGAAAACATTGTTGAACAAAGAAATAGTCAAAAAGGTCAGAATTGCTCCAGTTCTTAAGTGCAATCCACCTCAGAGTTTCCTGGTCCTTAAAGGGTTAAATGATAGCAAAGTTGTTTATAAAAGAAAACCCCTAAATAGGCATGTATGTATCAGTAATATGGTAATTATGTGGTATTTGATGCATAGTTTTGTATCCCTGAGGAAGAACTAAAGGAGAACCTAAATGTTGGCTTAAAACCCCTTTTTTGTTTAGTCTTAAACCAGACTGTGTTTTTTTGTAAGTGCAATGTGAAATCCTTTTCATTTTTTATAGCAAATCACATGGTTGCACACAGCCCATTGCTTTAGAGAGTTAATACTTTTCCTGCTAAGTAACAGAAAGATACTCACATTACTGGAGGATGCTTAGTTAAAAAGATTTTGCAGCTCAACTTTGTTTAATTTTTAAAAGGTGTTTTGTTTATATAGTTTTCCCTGGAAAGCTGTTGTTGAAAACAGCTGTTCTCCAAAGACATGAAAAGAAAAATAATGCATTTTGTTGTGTGGTTTAACCCTTTGAGTGCCAGAGGGGTATGCAACGCATTGCAAAGCTACTGAATGCAGCATATCCAGACGTTTCGGTAACCTTATTTTACTAAGCAGGAAAAGCCATGCAATAAAAATATTTACATAAAACAACTTTACATTAAATAGCACAGCATAGTTTGTTTTGAAACCTTTCAAGAATCTATTATTATGTGGGAGAGTGGAGTCCAGAACGGAACTACACTACTCTCCCCTCTAGGTCAGGGCTCAAAATTTCCACTCACCACTAGCCAATGGTGAGTGAAAATTTAGCCCTGGCGAGTAGAAATTCTGCCCTGGTGGGTATGTTATGGCTTGCAGTGGCGAGTAACTTTTCAGGTTTGGCTAGTAGCAAATGACTTCAAATTTTGAGCCCTGCTCTAGGTGATCATCTGTTCCCAAGATAGTTAACAATGTATGACATGTATGAATAGGTCAGATAAAAGTAAAAAGGAATGATGGCTGCCAAGGTCATCAAACAGTAAGTCACAATGCTTTAAAACAGTTAGTGACCTTCTATGATAGACGAATATGATTTTGAAAATTACATTCATTAAATTTTACTAGATCTTTGTACATTTAAGTATTCCACATCCCCTAACAATTAAATAAAAAGGCACTAGTCCTTTATTTTCAGATGCTTGCTTTTTAATCTGGAAATAAAACATAATGGTTCACTATGAACCAACTCTGCATAGAGTGGTTCCACAAAGGTAATCATAAATACTATTATGTATGTGCATGGAGGCAGACATGATTTTTTTTGCAGGACCCCCTAACCTCTTCTTTCCTAAGTGGGAGGGGTTTGGAGTCCAGAAGCAACAAATAATCATGTCCACCTCAGTACACATGCTATTACTAATTAAAGGGATAGTAATACTTAGTTTTAACATTATTTTATTTTGTAGGCATTAAAAAACATGAAGAATGATATGTCTTATCTCTCAAACCTTTATGGTTTATGAGATATTCACAAGCAAAGTTTCTCCCTCCCTGGACAGATAACAGAAGGGGACACTCTTATTCCTATGAAAACAATGAAATCCCTGCCCCCCTTGACAAGTTTTTCAGGTTTTTCCCTTATCTTAATTGAAGATTGTCCCTCTCTGCAGTCTACCTGGGCACCTCCCTTCTGCTCTGGCTGAACAGTGTGACATCAGTAAAAGGGGCGGGAGGGGGACACTTTGCCATTGTATTACTCAGGAACTACAACTCTGACAGAACTGAAATAACAATCTCCAAAGTCCAAATACTATGATGATTAATTAGAGCTGCTTTTATTATGAAACATTACTATCCCTTTAAAGATTCATATTGAGGAACTAATCCACTCAGAATAGATTACTTGTGGCCATTAGGATTTTCTGCCTGGGCTAAGGTAAGGGGGTGTTTAGTATTAGGTGTTAACCCTTTGAGTGTCAGAGAGGTATCCAACGCATACCTCTCTGGCACTCAAAGGGTTAATGTTCCTTTAAAGAAAAAGTAATGATTAAAATAGAAATAAGTTCGATTCTAAGTATATTAAACTAATTTAGGGAGTTACTGATTCCAGAAACTCTAAACAGTTTAGTTTACTAGTAATAATTATTTAAAATTACCTCTGTCCTCCCCTTCAGTTATATCAGCTCAGACTCTGTCCACAGAGCTCAGATGTCTATGGTAACCCTAGTAGATAGGACCTTATGCCTAAAATTGGAGAAGTGCAATCCTGGCATAAACCAACTGTGCCATAAAAATCCCCACAGTTTGCCACTTGAATGCCAGAGAGAGAGATCTTCAACACATTGACCTCTCTAGCAATTAAGGGGTTAAAGTCAACTGGAATTTTTATTTGTTCCCTTTGGGGAAGATGGGTTATGCCAGAACTGCACTGCTCTACTTTATGACATATTTTCTTTGTGTGAACCATTTCGCTCCATCCTGACACTAACTAATGGCACACGTTTTTGCTGGAGTTCATGTCAGAACTTGGTGAAAGCGTTCGGCTGAAATATCACCTCTGTCTGAATACTAAGTAGTGTTACCATAAAACCCGGCTGATGCAACTGAAAGAGGAAAGCAGGGTCAATAATAAATAGAAATTACTATTAAATCATATTTGTTTAAAACAAACTAATTTCTAGTAGTTATTATCTTTAATTTTCTACAGGCATTAGTGTCTCTTTGGCTGTGAATTTGCTGGGCACTTATAATTGTCAGATGGCTATTTGTTGTCCACAAAATTGTAAGGTGCTTGAAAAAGATTAAGGAATGCACAAAGTTTATTGAAAGACACTTGTTTCACGGCAAAAAATGACTTCAGATCTCCTCGTCAGTTCATCTTGAGAACTAAAAAGAGAAAAAAAGAATTAAGTTCTGCCAATATTTTAATGAAATTAAAGAAAGACTGTGGGAACAGATCATGTCGTGTTAACAAGGCAGTAAAAGGTCAGGGAAAGGGGCTTTCTAACTGTAGGCACTTGACTTGAGAGCTAGGGGAATGGAGTTCATATAGCTTAAAACTATGCCAGTCTATTTCCATTCGCATTGCACATTTTTATGATCTGCAGAGCTGGGTGATATCATAGCTGAGTAATTTCTGTCTCCATTAAACCGCATTGTGAGCAAATTCACTGACACTGAATTTTAATGTAGAGTATAGCAATGCTACTTCTTATTATTGAAATGCTGAGAGGATTGCTTATGTGACCCAGCCCTGAAGCAAACAGAGACAAAAAGGACATTAAGCTTTAAGGACTGGAGTTCTATAGCTGTCAGATACTGTAGCTGCCTAAGTTAGAAAGCCAATTCCCCTGACCCTTTTCTGTCCCTTTAAAGGAAACAGCAATATACATATAGGAAACATATTTAAATGAATAGAAAAAAAACACAAGTAATGCTACTCAGTGAAGAAATCAATGTCTGTTTACATTTAGTAAAGCGATTAAATTTAAACTGATTGAAAAACATCACTTTGAATACCAAGGAGTAGACCTCTCTGACACTCAAAGTGTTAAATGAATTAACACACCTGTGCACAAAAATTACAATTTCTGTCTGGCATGCAAATGGTTAAATGAAGTAAAACACCTGTTAACACAAAATACAGCTTCAATCACTGTAAATCTGTAAGACACTGTGGAACAGGTATAAACCACATATACAGCAAATACTCTGCACCTATGTTGTAGCAATCAAAACAAGAGACTGCATCTAAGCGTGTGTAGGAATACTTTATTACCGGTACATACAGGGGCACAATGATTCCAGTGCTGACCCTGTATCAGGCATTAAAAAAAACAAAAACAAAAAAACAAAACAATTTTAGAGCCTGGATCAGGGGTAGTCAATTGTTGTACCTCCAGCTCTTGAGCTGGCTGGGGTCGATGAAAGTTGTAGTCCCAAACAGCTGGAGGTCCAATAATTGACTCAACCTAGCCTAGATACTCTGTGTCCAGTTTGTATATATCCTGCATAAGAAAGTGAAGATTTTGCCCAAGTATGTATATAAAAATAAAATCAAATAACAATGCACACTGCTAACACAGGTAAAAGAGGTGCTGTGCTCAAACTTAATAACCACCTAAAAATGGTTGAGGAATAGCACTTCAAGAAACACCTACCAATTCTCATACTATCCACCTTTTAGTGGACATGTCCCAAAGTGACTATTGCAGAAAAGAAAGAGATTTATATATAGGTGATAATACAAGTGAACACCAACTTAGGACCTAGAAACAGCTATAGACAAATTGGCTAATGTCTATAGAATACGTATAACAACTTCAAGAGTTGAATCGGACATAGTGTGGACAGAATCAGAGTCTGAATGCTCAGGCACAGGGGATACATGCCAAGGACAACCCAAAAATAAAAACAAGAGATACACTAGGAGAAATAAACATAGGAATTCCAATAACAGTGCCAATACTTATACCAACAGTGGTCATTTCTTTAGGGCAAGTAGACAGCATTTCTTACACTCAACCATTCAACAGGTCCCTACAATTGTGGGACTGTGCAAAACTGGCTTTCAAAGCGGGACAAAGATAAAAGAACTGCCCAAAGAATTGCAAGTCAGGATATAAAGACTGAATCCAACACAAAATGAGAATCAAAGGGTGAAAGGTAAAACCTTCATTCAAACCTCAAGATGTTTTGGTATGTAGCTGAAATATCCATTTACCTTCTATTTGTAGAAGCTTTTGATCAAGGCCTCCCTTTCTTTGATTTAGTGTTATTTTATCAATTCCCTGAAAATGGAGGACTTTCATATTGCCCTGATGGAACTCATTTACATGGTAGGCCACTTATTTATCCCTTCCATTTCTTATGTCCCCCATATGTTCCAGGATTCTACTCTATAGTTCACGTTATGTCTTACCAACATATTGAGCTTCAAATATGCACATTAGCAAATAGATGACTCCAGTAGATTTACAATTTATGAAGTGCTTAATAATATAAGTTCTAACAGTATTGTAATTTTTAAATGTTCTGCTTTTGGTTGCATATTGGCATGTCCACAGGTATAAAAACCCTGGAGTTCAGATCTTACCCAATTTTACTTTGCAAGTCCTTGCAAGTGACCTTGTACCAGGAGCTCCTTGAGATTTTTATTTCTCCTGTATGTGATTTTAGGAGTTAGGCCTACTACAATATGTATATCTGAACCTTGAGTCAACATATACCAGTGAGACTTCAGGATTCCCATTATTTCCTTATATTGGTAGTTATAAGTACCAATCAATTTCTTGTGGCTGACTTTGGACCTGTCTAGACTGGTTAAGAATTGTGTCTCGGTCACATGACAGTTCCCTTTGATAAGCTTTCTTCAAGGTTTTATTTGAATAGCCTCCCTCAATCTCAATCTTAGGTTAGCTGTCTCTTTTTTAAAATCATCCAAGTCACTACATATTCTGTGTAGTCACAGGTATTACCCTATTGGTATAGACCTAATAAAGGTTCTGGCTGTGGGCAGACAACCAGGCTGTTTGTCACCTTCTTATTTCTAAACAGTGTTGTCTCAATTTTGTTATCCTTACCCTTTTGATTGCTATATACTGAAAGGGCAACTCCTCATGACTTAGGCTATGTGTAACTTTAAGATTTATACTGTTTTGATTCAAAGTGTTGGCAAAGGTATTGAACTCCTTTTCTGCACCAGTCCAGATGAGGATTATGTATCTATAAACCTGAGCCACAGGGAGATCTTTTCAGTAAAAATGGACATAGTCTCATTAAACACCAACTGGTCCTCCACCACCACAAGAGCAAATTGGCAAAGGTAGGGAGCACGTTCTCCCCATCAATGGGTCTTATTGTTGATGATAGTATTTCCCATTGAATAGGAAGTAATTGTTTGTTAACACAAATTCAAGAAGTTCTAATACCAGTTAATTGTGGGCTTTGAACTGTTCACCTCTCGTGCGCAGGAAAGAGTTAACTGCTTCTAGACCAATAGAGTGCAAGATGCTAGTGTACAGAGGACTGTATATCAAGACTTGCCAGAAAGATTATTACTACACCTTTCAGTTAAGTTCCCAAACTCAGACACAATTGGTCTACCTAGAGGTTTCTTTTTATTTTTATGTATTTTGGGAATTATATTAAAGGTAGCAGTTACCAGAAATTCAATCCAGAGATATTCATATTCGTCTTTACTAAGTAACACCCTTGTGAGCCAGAATCTAAATTCTGTTTGATTTCTGTTTAAATAACTCAGTGGGGTGCCTAGCTAGTTTTTTATAGCAGACCACATCACTGAGCAATCTTTCACATTCAGCAACATATTATTGTTGAGATAATATTAGTATGTTGCCTCCTTTATCTGAGGGCTTTATAACAATGGTGTTGTCTGCCATTAATTCTTTTAAAGCAAGATGTTCCTGATGGTTTAAATATTGAGAAATCTGAACTTCTTTATTCTTAGCTAGTTTTTTTTAGGCTGTCACTGACTGCCTCTACGAAAACATCCACATTGGGTGATACTGTCATTGGGGGGGGGGAGGGGAAATTTTATTTTTCTTGTGATCGGTGAATGGGCCTTTTGCCATTAGTGTTGGCGTTTCATTCTCTTCAATTAGTGCTGCCAGGTTGCTTAGGGCTTCTTTATCTGTCTTATTCTATTTCTGTAGTTTCTCTTTGTCTTTAAAATATTTATATAGAAGTAATTTGCATCCAAACAAATGTATATTTTTTATTCATTTAAATTAATCAAAGTTTGCCATAAGTCAAAAAGATAGGCCTTTTCTTAAAAGCCTTAGATGAGATTCTTTAGAAGGATGCTCAGACAGATTAATGACTTGCAGTTCTTCAGACAGTTCTTTTATCTTTGTCCCACTTTGTAAGCCCATTTTGTACTGTCCTGTAATTGTAGGGACCTGTTGAATGGTTGAGTGTAAGAATTGTAGTCTTCCAGCCCTAAAAAATTACCTCTGTTGGTATAAGTATTGGCACTGGTATTTGGATTCCTATGTTTATTTCTACTAGTGTATATCTTGTTTTTATTTTTGGCTTGTATCCCCCTGTGTCTGAGTGGTCAGACTCTGATTCTGTCCATGGTATGTCTGTCTCTTGAAGATGTTACACATATTCTATAGAACTTACCTTCTTGGCAGTCTTTTTGTCTCGATTGTATTTTTTTAATTTACGATTCTTTAAATCTTTTGAGAATTTGTCTATGGAGCCATTTAATTGTGTCTCTAACTCCGTAAACTTAGGGTTATAATTTTTTTTTTGTTATTTTTGTGTTAACCTCTTTCATTTGTAATTCTACTTCCACATTGGTTTTAGTCAATTCCACTTTTTCTGCTAAGATTATAAGCTCCATCAACTCTACAGAGCTCTTATTTAAGATTTAATTCCATCTAGTCAGAAAACCTTCATCTTTTTGATGGCTAGCTGGTGTCAAAGGACTCCTGATTGACTCCTCCTCTAGGCACTATTTTGTTGGTAACATAGCTCTGCAGGCTGGTAATTTATCACCAAAGCTTCGTTTGTTTATGTAAAAATGTGGATAGACTTTCAAAGGGGCCTTTTAGGTCATCGTCAAGGGTTTTTGTAATTACAGGATCAATGTTCTCAAATAGTTGGGATGCTTCTGTCACTAACTGAACGGGTCTTGGTGCTCAGGAGTGTGGAATGAACGTAACTCTACATTATACTTGAGCACCTCATTCTTTCTCTGTATTCAACAGCTGTTGCACTTTTGAGAAAACTGACACCCCACAGGTATCAACTGACAAACTGCTTATGTATATGTCTAAAATAAACAAACATGGTCACTCCAATGGCCATTAGAGTGAACTTGTATTTTTTTAACTTTTAATACCTGCCCCTGCAGTGTAAAGAACATCCTTCCTTATATGCAAAGCCAGTTTGAAGCTTCTCCCTGCACAGGAACCGTGCAGAGAAGCTTCTAAACAGATCCTAAAATTCACTAGTAAATAATAACTTTACTAATCTAGGCAGAGAATGGGTTAATGTTGGCCTGAACACTTCATGAATGGAAGCTGCAGGATGAATAGGTAGATTACCTGCACATAATGTACCCTTTATCTGCACTTGTATTCTTGTATTTTACAATGAACAAGTGATATCTGCAGTGAGCATATAATATCCATTCATAGCACGTGCTCTGTAGTTTTCATCATTTGTCTCCTCCAGCAGCTTCTTCAGCATGGATACTGAAGAATTGTTCACCCCTTTGTTTGGAGAGCTGCATCCTCCACTTGACTTACCCAGAACAAGTATTGATTTTGGTTCTCCATATAATTTTAACCCAGATGACTCAGAACAAGTGCTTATGTAGCTCGGTGCAAAAACACATATAGGGAAAGCAGGTTAAATGAGGTGGCAATAAAAGCTGGAGATTAAACGGAATATGGACATGTTGAGGTTCTCCAGAAGTTGTTGTACTGCGATTCTTGTCATCTTCAGCCAAATATTGGCTTACAGGGGATAATGGAAATCATAGACCAGCATCTTCTGGGAAGTGCCATACCTTGCCCACCCATGATAGATACTTAAACCGCTAGAAAACTAGCATTGGCCTCCTGTGAACCGCATACTTTAAATATCTATGTTGAGTCTATTAGTCCTTTATAACATACTTTTAGGAATTTGACATCCTTAATTACATGATTTATGAACAGGACTTCATCCTGCTTCATATGAGAGATTTTGTTGCCAAAACACTGGGGTTTCATTTAAAATCTGCACATGTGGACTACCCCATATCAAAAGATATCTATTCTGTGTAACATGCTGTTGCAACAAAGTTTCTGCAACTAAGTTGCCCATGTGAACTTGGCCTTATGCTGATTTCATAGGGTATTTCCTGCAGTAACGCTCCATTAGTCACAAACTATATATATATGTATATATATATATATATATATATATATATATATATATATATATATATATATATGTATATCTTTATTTATATGGCGCCACACAGTGTACGCAGCGCCTTACAATAGACATGTGTTACAATAAATAAGAGGGGATGAAATAAGTGTGACATTCATAGAAACAATGGGAGAGAGGTCCCTGCCCCAAGGACCTTACAGTCTAAATGGGTAAAAGGAGACATACAATGGGGTAAGAGGGTGTTAAGTGCTGAGATTACAAGTGCTGAGTTTGGCCAAAGGCAGTGCATGGTCCTAGTGCTCCAGAAGATAAGATATCAGGGTAGACTTAAAGACAGAGGGGGATTTTTCAAGATGTAGGGAGAAGGGTATGGAGTTCCATAGGTATGGAGCAGAAAGCGAGAAAGGTTTGAGACGGGAGAGGACAGAGGGTGTGGATGGTGCAACAAGAAGCTCGTTGTGTGCTGAGCGAAGGAAGCGGCCAGGAACACAAGAGGAGATGAGGGAAGAGATGTAAGGAGGGGTAGCAGTGTGGAGAGCATTAAAGGTAAGAAGAAGGACTTTGTAATTGATGCGCTGCTGAATCGGGAGTCATGACAGATATCTGAGAATTATCTGGGCAGGTTCAGTTTTTGGGGAGAGTGTGGTGATTCGTGCTGCTGAGTTTAAAACAGATTGCATAGGTGAAAGATGAGTAGCTGGGAGGCCAGTTAGTAGGATACTGCAATAGTCTAAGCAGGACAGAATGACGGGATGTATAAGAATTTTAGTAGTTTGTTGGGAGAGGAACGGGTGGATTTTAGCAATGTTGCGGAGAAAGAAGCGAGATGATCTAGCCACGGAGTTAATGTGAGGGGAGAAGGAAAGAGAGGAATCAAATATGGCTCCAAGGCAGCATGCTGAGCTGACTGGATCAATATCAATTTCATCAACTGTAATGGTGAAGCTAGGTGTTGGGCAAGGTCTTGGTGGGAAGATTAGCAGTTCAGTTTTGGCCATGTTTATCTTCAGCTGACGTTGTGCCATCCAGGAGGAAATGGCCAAAAGGCAGTCTGAAATTTGCAGCTGGATTTGAGGTGAAAGATCAGGAGTGGAGATGTAAATTTGGGTATCATCAGCATATAGATGGTATTTGAAGCCAAATGAACTAATAAGTTCACCCAATGAAAGGGTGTACAGTGAGAAAAGCAGAGGACCCAGAATGGAGCCTTGAGGCACCCCCCACAGACAGAGGGACTGTGGAGGAGGTGTTATTGTTAGAGGACACAAAAAAAGAACGTTGTGAGAGATAGGAGGAGAGCCATGAAGCAGCTTGATTTCGGAAGCCAAGACTGTGGAGAATTTGAGCGGGCAGGGAATGGTTAACCGTGTCGAAGGCAGAGGATAAATCGAGTAGTATAAGTATAGAAAACTGTCTTATTTTATAGCCCTATACCTGCTTACTGCTAATTTACTAAGCTACTTACTTCTAAAATGATTCCATTACCACTGTTTATGCCAAAGGTAGGGCAATGTGGGAATGTATGGGAGTTCTGAGGCAATCCATTCCTCTGTGATTTGCTTAACATTATGTATGAAACAAGACACAGAAGATGTAGCAAAACTTTACTCCATTCCCCTGTGAATGGTTTATGAAAAGCATTCTGGCCTTGCTAGAACTAATGTTTTATTCATGGTGGAATGTGTGCCTGTATGCATTAAAGCAATCATACACCCTAGTGCATACTTAGAAACACAGCCACTGGCAATGGATGCTAATACCAACATACTTCCCCCCAAAATAAATATTTCACTTTACAAACCAATTGCCACATACAAGCATGCATCAGCTTTATGTGGAAAAGAATTTGTCACTAACAGGACAATGTCTACCATGGTCATTTTGTACAATATGTAAGTGATTCATGATCACAAAAAGAACATCAGTTTCTCAACAATGCATGACCATGTAATTAATTACTGTATTTTGTATTAGGCAAACTTTTGCAAATGAAACATTTCACTGGTAAGAGCGAGGACAAGATGTAACAGTCTGATGGAAACACTGACCCGATAAATACTAGGAACTTAGGATCTGTTTTCAGGGCTTAAGGATTCTGATCCCTATAAACACATTTATGTTCATCTTGTAACTTGGATTTTCTCTGTGTCAGTACGTACTGTGGTCTTTGTTGTCTTTAAACAGATCACATGTGGAAGTAATTAAAGATTCCTTAACATTTACTAAATGAACAAGTTAAATAAAACCACAAACTGTCCTATGTTTGAGTGTGCTTTGGGTTAAGCTATAAAGTTAAAATAATATATATATAGACTAGCAATGTGGGACGGCGTTGCCCGTCATGTTATGACCATTGGGCGTACATGTGTGAAATGTAGACACACTGATAAACACAGACATATGCAACACACAGGCAGAAACAGACACACAGTGAACGGCAGAAACATGCAGAAGACATGCATACACACAGACACACCGGAGATTCACACATGGACACACATGTGTAACAGAGATGTACACACACACGCGCAACATATATGCGCAGAAACACATGCACGCATGAGATGTGCACCTCTCTGGCACTCAAAGTGATAAGGTATAGAGAGGCATGTCAGAGTTAAATAGTAGTGGGAAGTGTATTCATAACTGGGAACTTTGACTTGTGGAGTCCCTGGAGGGAACTGATGTGGTGCTGATGAGGAGAGGCAAATGGGGTAATTTGGGTGGGGCTTAATCACAAGTAGGGGCGGGGCTTAAAAGAAATGTGGAAAAGTGTTAGTAATAGGTTGGGGAAGGATGAGAAGTGGGAGGGAAATGCAAGTTTACAGTGTGAGGGGTTTGAACACACTCCCTGAGGGGTAAAACTTCATACACAACCCTGTGGCAGTCACTGGGTTAAGTGTGAATCTGATGGCTGCCTGTCTTCTGTGTTGCATGGCAAATGATGACAATCAAGAAATAATTCAGCAATGAGGGCCTACCTTAACCCTTTGAGTGCCATTTTGTTCCCCTGGTGCTGCAGCTTCCCTTCAGTGGGTGTACTACAGGTCCTGCTGAAGCCACTGTGAGTCAGAGTGAGTGACTGTGTGTGTGTGTGTGTGTGTGTGTGTGTGTGTGTGTGTGTGTGTGTCAGCCATATTTCTTTCTGGTTTTGTGTGTGTATTTGGTACTGTGTGTGTGTGCGTTTGTTTGGTGCTGTGTGAGTGGGGTATGTGTGTGTGTGTCTGTGGTGTAGGAGCAAGTGACAGCCATTTTGTTTTTTTTCCTCAGTTGGATAGTGGTGGGCAGGCTGGATAGTCCTGTGAAAATCATGCCCCCATTGAATCACCCAATGGGAGCAGTAACTCCTCCTTACTGCCACCTCTGGGTTTGTATGTCTCCTGAGGAGACATTAATTATGTAATGAGCCATTCTCCTCTATGTGTGTGTCTCTTGAGGAAACATAAATTATGTAATGAGGCTTTCTCTTTTATATATATATATATATAGAAGATATAATGATACAGTTTAAAAAGGGACAAAATGGGGTTATGGTCTCAAAAAACACTATCTGTAAGATAAAAGAGAGGGTATGAAATGTTGGCACAGTGCGTTTAATCAGAATTTCATATTTTTCCTTGTTTCTATGATGGGAATTTTATAAGAAGAATTACAAATAAGACTTAAAAATCTATTTGTTTTAGGGCTTTTATCTGCTGAGAAAACCAATGTACTACCACCGTTGATAGATGTTTTATTCAAAATGTACTAAAGCTCAAACCTTTGATTTCTTGTTTTTCTTTCTTTAATTAAGGAAAAATCTATAAAAGAGACTACTCGGTGGCGTTGTTTCATTAGACCCTATGGAGAATTTCTGTCAATTAATTGTAAAGTGCTCTAAACACTGAAACGAAGAGGCATAGCATGCTCAGAGGTGGTGAGAAATGTACATATGATAAAAAAAGAGTAAAAGAAGAGAAAATACTAAACAATACCAAAACCATCCCTAACTATAAACAAGAATAGGTCCCACAGACAGAGATCGTAGGGAAGCTAAGAATGATTAAAATAAAACTTTTATTTACAAAGATTAAAATACTGTAATAAAAGAAACTACCTAAACTGAAAATCTCAGTATCGTCTCAAGATAATATACAAGAGTAATAATTCAGTATCCACTCAAAACAAACAGATGTTCACCAATATGTCTCAACTTCTCCACAGTAATATCACTCATAACCCCATAAGATATTAACCCTTTGACTGCCAGAGGATGTGCAATGCATTCAAAGGGTTAATAAAGGATATTACTTATGAGCTCACACTGATTTTATATAATCATTGAATACATTAGATGCCTCTAAATAGGTCCTGGATACTTTTTTTTTTAAAAGAGCAGAACATAGAGGGCTATGTATGTTAGTGTTGGGATTAATATTTATTTAGTACTTCTTAATCCAAAGAGGAATCCATTTGGAATCAAGAAGGACATTTTTTTTTTACAGTCACTTAACATAGTAATTAGGGACTGTATTCAGAAAGCTACTGAGACAGTTCTGGGGCAAATCAAGTTCACCATAGGAACAAATGACAATTCCCAAATCACTACAGATTAAAATTTTTGCTCCAACTCTTTGTATGATTAAGACTTCCCCAATGCTTTGAGACCTCACTCTCTCTATCATTCAATGGTTAAAATCCCAATTTAATGTCCCTTACAGTACACCTGTTATTCCCCAGAAAGTTCATTCTTTAGCTTGCTGAACACAGCTCTGGGTCTCTCCCAGGTAAATACCCTAAACAGAACAATTTCAAATACAAACTAAAATTGTTTTCTTTGTATTGGTAGAACAGATGCTTGTCATGTCTGCTCTCCAGGAATAGATATTTCATCATTATTACAATGCATTAACATAATTTTTTTTTACTTTATTAATCCCATGGATGCTAGAGAGTGCTCCAACTCAGGAGTCCTCTCTATTACATAGGAATTATATTAATCGTATTATGAATATACACTCACCATCAATGTCTTGTGGCAGATGAAAGTCTTCCTGTCTGACCAGACTGGTAAGAGGAGTTCAGTGTTTTGTTGGTTCTTTTAGAAGCTTCCGTTCTTGCAGTGTAAATTGTGGAAATGTCTACATTTAGAGGAAAATCAGTATAAATGGCACAGTAAATGTACTATATCAAAAAACAACTCTGGCAATTTTGAAAGAGCTTTCAAAATCATTTATATTATGGATAAGCCATTGTTTATTTAGAAAATTCGTTTTTGAGTTATTTACACTGAGAGTATGCTGAGGCATACCATGCAGGCTCTTCCTGCCTTAGACCTACATTACCTCTTTTGCTCACTGACACTAATCAGCAATGCATTTCCCACCTCACCTGGCATTGAAATGTCAGTAAATGAAAGAGATAATGTAGGGATAAGATAGGAAGTGGCTCACGTCATACCTTGATTATCATCAACTATAAAATATACAGTACTGTGCAAAAGTCTTAGGCAGGTGTGAAAAAATGCTATAACGTAAGAATTCTTTCAGAAATAGACACGTTAATAGTTTATTTTCTATCAATTAGCAAAATGCATAGTGAGTGAACAGAAGAAAAATCTAAATCAAATCAATATTTGGTGTAACCACCCTTTGCCTCCAAAACAGCATCAATTCCTCTTGCACACAGTTTGTTAACCCCTTAGTGACCGGCTGCTACTTAAGCGGCCACCACTTAACGCCCGCGGAACATTTATTTTTTTTTTACACCAAAGGATTCCGGAGTCCCTGAACGGCATGCAGCCTCGTGGGAACCCGGATTTCTGGGACGTACATGTACATCCTTTGTCCTTTAGTGAGATCCTCCTTGGACTTACATGTACGTCCATTGTCATTAAGGGGTTAAGGAACTTGGCAGGCAGGTTGTTCCAAACATCTTGGAGAACTAACCACAGTTTTTCTGTGGATTTAGGCAGCCTCAGCTGCTTCACTCTCTTCCTGTAATCCCAGACAGACTCGATGATGTTGAGATCAGGGCTCTGTGGGGGTCATACCATCACTTTCAGGACTCTTTGTTCTTCTTTACACTGAAGATAGTTCTTAATGACTTTGGATGTATGTTTGGGGTCATTGTCATGCTGCAGAATACATTTGGGGCCAATTAGATGCCTCCCTGATGGTACTGCATGATGGTTAAGTATCTACCTTTATTTCTCAGCATTGAGGAGACCATTAATTCTGTCCAAATCCCTACCTCCATTGGCAGAAATGCAGTCCCAAACTTGCAAGGAACCTCCACCATGCTTCATTGTTGCCTGCAGACACTCATTCTTGTACCGCTCTCCAGCTCTTCGGCGAACAAACTGCCTTCTGCTACAGCCAAATATTTAACATTTTGACTCCTCAGTCCAGGGCAACTGCTGACATTTTTCTGCACCCCAGTTCCTGTGTTTTTGTGCATAGTTAAGTCAATTGGCCTTGTTTCCACGATGGAGGCATGGCTTTTTGGACGCAAGTCTTCCATGAAGATTACTGTTGACCAGACTTCTCTGGACAGTAGATGGTTGTACCAGTGCCCCACTGTTTTCTGCCAATTCTGAGCTGATGGCACTGCTGGACATCTTCTGATTGTGAAGGGAAGGAAACATGATGTGTCTTTCATCTGCTGCACTAAGTTTCCTTGGCCAACCACTGCTTCTACGATCCTCAACGTTGCTTGTTTCTTTGTGCCTCTTCCAAAGAGCTTGGACAGCACATCTGGAAACCCCTGTCTGCCTTGACATTTCTGCCTGGCAGAGATGAGGCTGATGCAGTATAACTACCTTGTGTCTTGTTACTGTGCTCAGCCTTGCCATGGTGTATGACTTTTGACATTAAACTTTCTTCATCAATCTCACCTTGTTAGCTGAGTTTGTCTGTTCCAGGTTTTTTTTTTTTTACTTTTTAAAAGAGCTTTATTGAGTCATAAAGAGGAAAATACAAGACTGATAGAAATGACAATAACAAGAACATACAAGCGCACCAGTCCGGGCATGTAAGCAAAATCGAGTAGCATCATTAAGTACATAACAGAAATCAAATAGGTTATTGATCTATCCCAGTCTGAAAGGTTAGGATTGTGGGGCCTATTACAAATAGGCAAGCATCAATATTGTCCTCACTAGAAACCACTTAAAAGCAGTAGAGAGAAGAGTGAGAGCAGAAGGAAAACAGAGAGACAGACCAGGAAGAAAAAGAGTGGGGTAAAAAGAGGGGAAAAGGGAGCGCCGACGAGATGAGAAAAAAAAAAAAAGAGGAGTGGGAGAGAGATCGAAGCGTACAAAAGGGGGGGGGGGGGCACCAGCACGTAGAATCAAGCAGCTCAAAACCTTATCTCTCTATCCCCTATCTGCAAACAAACAGAATTCTGTCCATGGGGTCCAGGTCACCTCAAAATTGTAACTGGTAGAGTGCCTTACAGCAGTCAGCTTTTCCATTAACATCACCCGTGACACCTCAGCAAGCCAATCCGCATGGGTTGGAGCACTCTCCGATCCCTGTCTCGGGATACAGGCCTTAGCAGCATTCAACAGGTAGGTAAATAGACTCCTCCGGGGACAAGCAATCCTCACCACACTTGGAATCTCATTTAGGAACACAGCCAAGGAGACAGGGCAATCTCGGCCGAAAAAACATCGGACAACTATCTCTCCACCATACTCCAGTATATCCTTAACTTTGGACAACTCCACCAAACATGGTGAAGGGATTCCCTGTCCCTTCCACACCTCCAGCAGTCAGGGCTGACCGATGGGTAATACGTATGCAATAAGTCGGGAGTCCGATACCAACGGTTCAGCAGTTTATAATTAAATTCAACCGTCACTATATTCAGAGAACTTGAAATAGTTGTCCTAACAGCACGGCCCCATCGGTCATCTGAGATAACCCCAGGTCCATCTCCCACCTAGAATGACTCAGTTGCGGAGGACGTGTGGCCGGGGATGATATAAGAAAGCGGTAGAAAGCAGAGGTGTTTCGGGAACGGGGATGTGTGGACACAAGAAGCTTTTCAAATGGATGGAGGTCCCTAAGCAAGTCAACCTTACCCGAATGTGTCTGTAGAAAACTATGAAGCTGCTTATATCTCCACCACTCACCCGATGACAGGCTCAAGGTGGACTGTAGTGTAAAAAAATTTTTCAACGCCTCGTTGGAGGACAGGTGCATGGAAAAGAGATGATCCCGGGTGAGCCAAGGAGTGAAGGTAGTGGTTTCTAGACCTGGAGGAAAAGCTGGGTTAGATAAAAGAGGTGTAGGAGGGGAGGTTTGGGAAGACAAGCCCGAGATCAAGGAGCAGAGAGAATCAAACACCTTCAAAGAAGAAGTCAAAATCGATGGAAGCGCCCTAGACATTCTAACAAATAGCTGTTCCAGTTTTATTCCTCCTACACAGCTGTTTCTGTTTCAGTTAATGATTGTATTTCAATCTGCATATTAAATTGATGATCATTAGCACCTGTTTGGTATAATTCTTTAATTTAATATGCCTACAAAATCCCTGACTTTGTGCAAGTGTACCTAGATGAAATTATGCTGTTTTGAAGGCAAAAAGGTGGCCACACCAAATATTGATTTAGATTTTTCTTCTGTTCACTCACTTTGCATTTTGTTAATTGATAAACTAAAATTAATATTTTTGAAAACGTTTTTACTTTACAGCATTTTTCACACTTGCCTACAACTTTTGCACAGTACTGTAAATAAATAAAAAAACTAGATCTGCAAAATAAGAACCAAAGTTGCTTTATGTGATAACCCTCTGAGTGCCAGTAAGGTAGCCAATGCATTGCAGTGCACTCTAGGAGTTAAAACATGGCTTCCCCCACTATTGTACAGTGTAACCTATCCTTATCTTATAGAGGACCTATGGAATTAGGTACTAGTTGCTCAAATTTGTTTAAAGGGATAGTAATACTTAAAATGTAAAAAAAATATGTTGTAGGGTTTATCCCCCTGAGTAAAACAAGAGTACTCCCACTGCTGAAAGGTGTTTCATTCAAAAGTTATTAATTTTCAAAGTTGAATTTTTTAGGTGCAATATCACAGTGGCCTGAAATTGTAGAGTGGCGCTGTTGCTACACCATCCTATGGAGATTTATGGTCCCGGGACCAGAGCTGTCCATAGGATCGTGTAGCAACAGCGCCACTGTACAATTTCAGGCCACTGTGATATTGCACCTAAAAAATTCAACTTTGAAAATTAATAACTTTTGAATGAAACACCTTTCAGCAGTGGGAGTACTCTTGTTTTACTCAGGGGGATAAACCCTACAACATATTTTTTTATTTTTAAATTTTAAGTATTACTATCCCTTTAAAGGGCAAATATCATGTAGCAAGTGGCCTAACAGGAGACCAACATTGGAGAAGAACAGGGGTCTGAAAATAGACTGCAGAGTCTTGTAGTTAAATCTTGTTTGGCTTCAAGCCCCGTACCCATAGACTATCTGATTTGGGTTTGAAATTCTGACACAGAGGGTCTATGGTGGCTATACTTGCAACCCAAAACATTTTTGGCTGAGAATCACATATATTTGGTTTGTGTGCTGACCCGCTGGCAACTGGGGGAAGGGGGGATTTTGTTTTTTGACCTGCCAAATAAGTGACAATGCCTTTCTTCCATTTGGGGGCATACAAACTGCCCCGCTTAGAGTGGCAGCAGACTAGAACAAAACCTGCAAATATGCAAATCACAGCCACTAACTTTGAAGGTTGCATGTGCAGCACCTATTGGCATCTAGTTTTGGACTTGGAAGCCCTTCACTGGGGTCTGTGTGAGGTGAATGTGGAGCCCAACAAGAGTCTCACAATTCAACTCTCTCTCTCTCTCTGTGGAACAGTGGGGGAGTCTTGGGGGTCTCTTTTCAGACCCAGGTTATGCTCCCCATGTCTCACAATACATCCCCAGCTTCATCAGCAGATCTACTGATAAGTCACTATCCTCATGACAGTTTCCATTTAAAGGGATAGTAATACTTCATTATTACTATCTTCCCATGTTGTAGCCCTTAAAATTCTGAATTCAACTATACCAGTGGCATCTCTCAAACCTTTATGGTTTGAGCGATATCCACTTTCAAAGTTCCCTCTCCTTCTCTCTCCACTGACGTCAATGTTCTAGCTGAGAGCTAGGGAATCCGTTCAGCGAGCAAGCGGCAACTCTACAGGAGTCCTGAGATCGCGTTATAGAAACAGAAATCCTTCACTAAAACGGTCTTCTACGTGTGCTTGGTTTGCAAGCACATGTAGAAGACCATTTTAGTGAAGGATTTCTGTTTCTATAACAAGATCTCACCACTGCTGCAGAGCCGCCGCCGGTCCCGGGACCGGATTCCCCTGCTGTCAGATAGAATGCTGACGTCAGTGGAGAGAAAAGGAGAGGGAACTTTGAAAGCGGATATCTCTCAGACCATAAAGGTTTGAGAGATGCCGCTGGTATCTTTGAATTTAGAATTTTAAGGGCTACAACATGGGGGATAGTAATAATGAAGTATTACTATCCCTTTAATAGAAGGACTTACCTAAGAAGGCAACCTATTTTCTTTTATTTCCTTTAGAAGTCTATTTAAATTTCTACTTTTGTCTATTGTAGATTGTGAGAAAGCATGAACTAAAAGTAAACAATCAACAGCTGACTGCTGGCTTACCATGCAAAAAATATACAGACATATCTGCTTGGTGATGAAGGACTCCTGCCTATTTTGATAGGTATAGTTTCTTTTCAGTTTATTTGTAAATATTTGGTTTCTGGAAAAATACTACACCTGATGAGACTGAACACCCTGTCTTCTCCTCCAAGTCTTCCTGAATTTTCAGCAGCATCCGTTCCTGCTCCAAAGCTTCTATATATTTTGAATAACTCCAAGATACCTTTATGCAGAAGTACAATTAGAGATGACTTTTTAATAATAATGACAACTATCAAAATAGCAATACAGTACAGGGTGAGTTGTAAGCGGAACTATCATCAACCTTATATTGAGCCCCAAATCCTAATTATAATACCTTTATGCATATATGAACTTGTATTTTCAAGAATAATTGCTGCATTACTGAAAAATATAACTTTTTAGGCAGACAAGTAGCAACAGGGATCTTGCAGTAGGCGCTCTATGCACCTGTGCCGTCAGTCCCTTCCTGTGTCTTAAGGTAACCAGGCATTCAACTTCCCAGTCGTGGAGAAGGGAACGGACAGCGCAGACTCAGATGCCTTCTCTGCAAGATGTCTGTGCTGCTTCCCGCTGCTTGTCTGCCTAAAAAGGTCTGTTTTTCACTAATGCAGCAATTATTCTTGAAAATATAAGTACGTGTATGCATATCGCAATTATAATTAGGATCTGGGGCTCAATATAAGGTTGATGATAGTTCCGCTTTAACCCCTTTTATTCTAGGAAGATCTAGAAAGGCTGGTGTACTAAGAAAAGTGGAGCAATACTGTGGAAAACCAACAGCACCATAGGAGAAAATAATAACTATCATAGACTTACATGGGGCTTTTAACAAAGCATTGGATACCTCCCTGGCGCTCAAAGGGTTAACCCCTTGAATGCTAGTGAGGTCTACAATGAATTGTGTTACAAAAAAGTCCCATGGACTTAAATAGGGCTTTTAAGCATCTTGAATGCTAGAGATCTCCTTTGCATCACATTGGAGAATTCTCCAGTAGTCTAGGGTTTAATTGATAATTTAAGTTTTGGCCCAGTCTGACAGCTGTTATTTCAGCCAATGGAATCACTCTGTGATTTTGCACTGGTCCCTTGAAGTCACCCAACTGTAACATGTTTTTAAACTGCATTCTTTGTTCATGAGGTCGTGGCTCAGTTTCTACTTCATTAAACAGAATAAACGTTTTGAGAAGGAAAACCATTTTCAATAGACCTGACCAGAATAGCTGTTTTGTATACCAATACTTTAAAACCATACAAAAATAAAATAAACATTCTACTTCCTTGTGACGTTTGGAACAAGAGCTTAAACATTCTTGTGATCACCCTGATGGTGGTGGGGCTTTAACCTCTGGTAATCCTAGCGAGATCACCAACACATTGCAAAAAGTCTTGGCCTGTTAGTGGCACTTGAGAACAAGTTTTGGAACTACTGCTCTACATAATAAATCTCATATATGAGCCCTCTTTATATTACTGGGTTCTAAAATAGAATCAGTTTTGTCGTCTATTCTGTTTGTGAAATACTAATCATATAACATCTTCAGTCATTAGACACAAAAGTGTGAATAGCCAGTGACAGACTGACAGACAACAAAAGTCTTGTCAAGTATTTGTTAAAAGATGACCTCTTTTCCATCCAATTAGTCAATATTTTAAGTGTCAGAGGTGCCAACCTAGTAATTTTCATGTGATTGGCACACTGGGCCTGCAGGCCAACCTAGTGAAAATTACAAGGTCACACTCCTAATGCAGGGAGAAGCTTCAAAATTGCCCTGCATGGAGGGAAGAGGTCTTCCTACACAACAGGGCACGATTTAACTTTTAAATATATACAGATTTGCTCCCATAGGCAGGTGTGATACCGTATATAAAAAATTTACATTGCAGGATCTCTTGATCCTGCAAAATCAAATCAGACCATGTGGGGCATCAGGACCCCTCCTGATGGCCCCCAGGGATTGATTACCTATCCGATAGGAAAGATGATTATTGCATCAACCAGGAAAACAATCACTGCATATCCTTACCTTCTCCTGCTCATTATCATGCTCAGCCTGGTGTTCTATGCACTTCTGGTTTGAGTATGAGGACTTTCAAGACCAAAGAGGGTCTTGAAGGTACTCCTACTCAACCTGGATGTCAACAGAACACTGGGATGAGGATGATGGGGAGGAGAAGGGAAGGATGTGATCACCTTCCTGGTCCCTGCAATGATCACCTATGTAATAGGATAGGCATCCAGTTCCGGGGGGAACATCAGGAGGGATCCCTATGCCCCCAGAGGTCTTTGATTTAAAAATAAATAAATACAATTCCCATACCTCCCAAGGGAAGTTGCTCTTTAGGAGGGACAGTTCCTCTTTGAGACCCAAATCCCTCTGTTCCTCTTTCCCACCTGCTTTTTAGGAGATTAGGCTGTGTGGTGTGTATACGTGTATCACTGTTCCACAAAAATAAACTCACATTGATGTTTAAACTTCAGTATCTGTGTTTATACATTTGTCTGTGTAAATAAATTACTTCGGTCTTCCTCAAAATCATTTATTAAGTTATCAGTAATCCTTCATCTACAGCAAAGCCACCTAAAACAATAGCGTCCCTCTTTGGACATGCATTGGAGGTATGTGTTCCTCCCACTGACCCATGGTAGGCACAGATACACCCCCAGCACACTCGGCCTTGTGCCCACTGGTAGCCACAGATTCTCCACATAACAGTATGACAGTATGTCAACCTATACCAGTGGGGTACCATTTTTCTCAGATAAGTAGCAGATAATTAATACAGTAGCACATGCCATCAGTTTCAATGAATTCAGTAGTTTTCAAGGGGTGCAAATGTGAAATAATGCCTATTTTTCTCTTTACCACACAGTCGGGACATTTATGCACAGCAGACTAGGGGTAGAAAGGAAATTGACCTACTCATGGTGGATTGTCTTCTGTCCAAAATAGTTTGTCTACATTTTCTTTATTTCTTCAGTTTTACAACTATTTTAGTACAGGCAAGTCACATTTGAAAAAGTAAGAACAATTATAGATCACAGATGGTATAGTTTTGTACTTCTAGCACCCGTACAGTAGTTCAATTCACACCAACGGGGTGCCATTTTTACTTGAAAGAGCAGTAGCTAATGAATGCAGCAGTCAATTCCATATTTTTTTCCTTTAGCACAACCTTCTGGAAACATTTGTGCACATCAAGCTAATGGTAGAAAAGCAAGTAACCCCTCATTTGAAATGTGGCATTTATATATCATGCATTTTGGTTTGTTACTCTAAGCTTGCTTGAGATGGTGTACAGTAATTTGTGACTTTAGTGTAAATTTCTGAAAGCTTTCCGTAAAACCTATTTTTTTAATCAAAATTTCCTTGCTTCATCATTTCATGTAGGAAATACTTCAGCCAGTTTTTGTTTCATATTTCAGTGTACTTTCAGGGAATATATACTTTTATATAGTTATTGTTTTAGGGTAGTTTTAAGATTTAACAATGGAAGTGTGCATTTTATTTATACAGTTGAAAACACCCCTTTGTGCTCCTGTTAATTAGGTGTCTGTACAGACCATGCATGTAGCTAAAACTATACATATTGTTATTTTTGTACTCGGAAGATTCCGAACTTATAAAAATAATTGATACTTGTACAACTTACTTAAATATTTTTTATGATATTAGCAAAATAAGTAATTTTTTACTCTTTTTTTACTTATGACATCATAGCTTGTCACACAATGTATAATTTACTTCATGTGAGTTACCACAAAAAAGATGAATTTGTTTAAAAAAAAAAAAAAATTATATATATTTTACATATACTAGAAAGTTACCTCAGGGAATCAGATGGATAGCACAATGTTGAAAATGTACCTGGTTTCCTCTGTGGAAAAAAATTCCCAAATCTCATATTTGCTCGGGTGGTTCTATCTGTTGCTCAGTTGCTGAGTGTGAGAATTGAGTTGGAGAGCCACTTATTTTATCACTGGCACATCAACTGGGGGAAAATGCACTAAGGCATGATAAAGAGGTGATAATGTGGAGACGACGTCTCCACTGATACCACTTCTCCAATTCCTATTATTCTATGGAGCCTATGCACTAAGATCTCTCCCACTTGAGACATAGACTCCACAGAATAACAAAAGAACTGGAGAAGTGATATCACTGGATAAGTTATCTCAGCTTTATCACCTCTTTATCACACCTTAGTGCATCTCCCCCTGGTGTTATTAAACTGTAATTAAATAATTGAAGGACCTACTTTAATCTTGTTCGCTGAAAACAGAAAACCCAGGCAGATGGTAAAAATAGTAATTCCATAAGACAGTATCACGTAATCACAAACATCTTAATACAGATAATTAAATGTTTCCCAACTTCTGTGTTCTAACATTAACACACCCAGCTCTTTCCTTCCTTAGCATTATATTTTCCACTGTTGCTGCCTGTACATATTTTTATTAATTTGTTTTATATTCATAGTGACATTAATATGAATGAATCAGACTCTTAGTAGTTATAGGTCTGGAACCATTCTGTACTGGGGGGGTAGAGTTTGACTGTACCTCCCCAAGCTTCTTCCATACTCAACAGTTTGAGTGTCAGAGGGATGTCCTACATATTGCTACACAATTTGTTAGACAGCCATCTGGCACTCAAAACAACAACACTATTTTGCTCTTTTTAAGTCAAAACTTTGACTCCAGCTGATGTGACTCCAACTCCCAACAGCCCCAATCAGCCAGCATCTGATTAGGGCTGATTGGAGTTGTACTCACCAATAGCTGTAAATCCAAAGGTTGCTTACCCTTATCCTAGGAATAACAGACTCTTAATTTGTTCAACAGAAGGACTTACTTAGGTAGGTGTCCTTCAAACTGTGGTAAATTATATCTCTTTATTTTTTCCACATTTGAGCTTTGTTGTAGTCCACTGCTAAGTATGTCAGTTTACAATAAGAGAAAGACAACTGACCCATACAAATCATTTAGGATGATGGAAGTCCATTGTTTGTTGAGAAGTGTGACTTAGAGGCAGACTTCAACAGAGATCATCTACAAGAATCTTCAGGTATAATACAAACTAAATGTAAACAGATATATCAGATTTCTGTACGGAGAACACCTACCTAGGCAAGTCATTCTGTTAAACAAATTAAAAGCCACTAATTATTAGGGAATTCTTTCCCTACATGATGAGTAATACTTAAAATAGCAGTAACTTTTATTATGAAAAAATATATACTGGACTTTCCCTGTCAAGAAAAACGGTACACTCACTGCTATTACATCAGGAGATAACATGGAGATGACTTCTCCAGTTTATAACTTCTCCAATGTCTGTGTTATTCTATGGAGCCAGTGCAAGATTTCTTCAACTTTGGAGATTTTAGTGAAGGGGGGTTATGCACTAAGCTTTTATAAAGAGATGATAATGCAGAGATAAGGGGGGAGATACACTAAGGTGTGATAAAGAGGTGATAAAGTGGAGATTACTTATCCAGTGATATCACTTCTCCAGTTCCTATATTATTCTATGGAGCCTACGCACCAAGATTTTTCTAACTTTGGTGATCTTAGTGCACAGGCCCTATAGAATAACATAGGAACTGTAGAAGTGACATCGCTGTAAAAGTTATCTCCATGTTATCACCTCTTTATCACACCTTAGTACATAACCCCCCCTGGTGTCCAGGCAATTTTTTCTATTGCATTATATGAGACAGTTGAGCCTCAGCCTACATTTTTCAGTAGAATGGGATAGTAACAGCTCTAGCTGAACTGTAATAGTGTTTGAACACAGCATAATCCCTGCAATATATATTTCGTGCAGCAGATGCTGCACTTGACTATGAACAGGTGATCTGCCATTGTTTGAACATTCTGATGGTGGTCGGGTTGGGGTGTCAGAGAGTGCATAACCTCTCTTGCACCCTGGCTAATCTGACAAACCATAATAATAGGAAATGACATTTCCAAGAAAAGAGATTTGTCATTTCTCTAGTGCTGTTGTCAGCTTTCAGTCAGAGTTGATGTTAGGCAACAAATTGATATAGTCTTGTAGCAGCAAAATAAAGGATAAGGGGACATATGCCCAAATATATATAAATGGAGCAATTCCAGGGCAGATCAAATGCACCACAGGACACAGATTCAGATTCCAATACTTCTCATTGATTTAACTACTTGAATGCTAGAAAGGTCTGCAACACACAGTTTATCATTTGAGGGGAATATTAGTTGTTCACCATGGCACAGCTGTTTATCCATAATTACTCCACTCTGTCTTTATGCATATGGGCCATTATTGCTCAGACTGATTTATTAACACTTACATTCCTGCTGCGGCCATATGCATCATTCCCAGAGAAAATGTCTCCACTGTATGTACTCTCGTTATCTCCATACAGGTCAGAGAAACTCCCCTTTCTTTTAGCCTCTTCTTGCTGCTGTTGCTGCCTCTGCAAACGTAGAGAAAGTTTTTACCAGGTAAATAAGTCCAAAATTCACAAATTGTCTCCTGAGTGTCTCATATTTCAAGAATTAATTTCTTATTTTTCCAAATGTATTTTTATTTTACAACTTACAGCTAAAACTTTCATCCACTGAAAGGGACAGTAATGTCCCATAAAAAATGTTTAGAGTTTTGTAGATATTAAAACAATAAGCTAAATACCACAAATCCTCTCTCTCAAACCGCTATGGCTTGAGAGATATCCTCTGTTAAAGTTCTCCTCTCACTCCTCTTCTTCTGACATCAGCTGTAAGCTGACAGCAGGAGTTTCTGGTCCAGGGACCGACAAGCGGTTCTTCAGCAGAACCAAAATAGCGCAATTTAAAAAGAAATACTTCTTTGGAATGGTCTACAAAGTGTGTCTGGTTTGCAAGCACACTTTTTAGACCGTTCCAAAGAAGTAATTATTTTTAAATCACTCTATTGCGGCTCTGCTGAAGAGCCTCCTCATGTCGGCCCACACGGATCTCCTTCTATCAGCCCTACAGCTGACATCAGGAGAAGAGAAACTTTAGCGGCGAATATCTCTCAAACCATAGTGGTTTGAGAGATAGGATTTGTGGCATTTAGCTTATTTTTTAATCTCTACAAAACTCTAAACATTTTTTTATGGGACATTACTGTCCCTTGAATGCTACAGAGTAGGGTGACCACGGGTCCCGTAACGTCCGGGACTGTCCCTTATTTCAGGGCTATGTCCCGCGTCCCGGGTCCCCTTCAACCGGGACAATGAAGTGTCCCAGAATGAAGGCAAGCCGCCCTGGATGTCAGCCTGCAAGCAGTGTGTCACATCATGGACGCCGCTCGCGGCGTCCATGATATGACACACCGCTTGCAGGCTGACATCCAGGGCGGCAATGCAGCTTACCTGGAGGCAAGCGCTCTAGTAATACAGAGCGCTGGGAGATGACATCACTCCCAGCGCTCTGCATTACTGGCCATACCGCGCGGGAGCTTCAGCTCTGTGCCGGAGGAGGCACAGAGCACATTCTACGCCGCTAGACCACCAGGGACTTAAGGTATGACGGGGCAACTAGGGTGACCACGTCCCGGAATGGCAGAAGGGAAATGTGGTCACCCTACTACAGAGATATGTAACATATGGAGAAGCCATGCATTAGATTCCTCTCTGGCGCTCAAAGTGTTAACCTGGTATCAATATGTGCTGTTAACATGACTAAAGTATTACAATAAAAGTTGAGGAATACTTTAATCATCTACACATAAACACTGGTATTCACAAAACATACATACATACAGTATCTGTCACCCCAACCTTGTTCTCTCATCCACCATAACAAAAAGTATGCATTTTGGACCCCCTTGTACTTCTTCAGGGAACCCAGGGGGGTTAAGCACTAAGGTGTGATAAAGAGGTGATAAAGCGGAGATGACTTCTCCAGTAATATCACTTCTCCAGTACCTATGTTATTCTATAGAGCCTATGCACTAAGATCACCAACGTTGGAGAAATGTTAATTCATAAGCTCCATAGAATAACACAGGACTTGGAGAAGTGATATCACTGGAAAAGTCATATCCGCTTTATCACCTCTTTCTCACAACTTATTGAATTTCCCCACAGAGTTCCATGGAACATCGTCTGAAAACCTATGCTATAGATGTAAAAAGGAGATTATTGGTATAGTAAAATGGATATATTAATTTGGAATGAAAAGGTCACTTTAGATTGGGGATTATAAGGAAAAGTCCAAAACAAATGTTATAAACAGATAATATCCAATAAAGCCACATTAAAATACAGTACATGATAATTCATAGTTTTTTGCATGTGGAACTGGTTTTTAGTAATAGTCTGTCATATGAGCTGTACTGAGAATGGCTTCTGCTTATTTTATTTAAAAAATACATTTATTAAACTGACATTCGAAATTACACTACAGACCCTTTTTTAGCACATTAATTTATTGAGAGAGATAAATGAACATTTGTTATAAAAATCCAGCCTGATTAATCATGCTCTGTACAAAACAGATTTTTATTGTTTTTTTCCAATTCACTGCATGATAAATTATCAAAAGCTAACTAATGTAAATTTCACTTTTACTCCCACAAGAAATAATCCATTTGTCTCAAAACACAATGTTACAAAATAAGTTGCTTTAAAAAAAAAAAAAAAAAAAAAAAAAAAAAATTTAGGGAGTTGTAAATCATTTTAGGCAAAGTTAATTTATGTGCCAGAGGGGGTATGCGATGCATTGCAAAGTAATGTGTAGCGTGCCTATATGGCTCTCAAAGGTTTAACCCTTTGAGTGCCAGAGGGGTAAGCAACCCATTGCTTTGCAATGCGTTGCGTACCCCTCTGGCACTCAAAGGGTTAATGATGTCTGTCATATAGAACCTTATGCTCAAAAGGAATATTAGGAAATTCTGGAGCAAACCAATGATAGTATAGGGAAGAACAACATTCCCTTTGATTTAAACGTTTTTTTTTTCACCCCTTGACTACTAGATATGTATCCAACAAATTTCTTTGTAGTACATTGGAGTCCTCTCTAGCATTCAAGGGGTTAAAAGCCAGATACAAATCAATGTGACTTTTCTAATGTTTATTTTTACCCAATGGAGCAGCTGGTTTGCCCAAGAATTTTTCTTTTATTTAATAATATTCTTAGTCATATATCATTTAGCCCAGCACTTTTCAAACTTGGCTCCAAAGAATCCCCTACAGAAGTGCAAAGGGTTCCACTGAAGATGTGTATATCCTGTATAATAATTCGTTAAATGTGTGTTTGTCAGAAGCCGTCATGCCCAGTAGAGACGTCTGCGTGCGCTACAGACACGCGCACTACAGATTGCCTGCGCCACTGCTGATAACGGAGCGGGGCTCCGAATTCAGAGAGCAGAGAGGACTACTCTGAATTCAGAGGGCCCCGCTCCATATCAGCTGCGGAGCAGGCAGTCTCTACTGTGCATGACTGCACCACGGCCGTTGCTGGGTGGCACTGTGGCCCGTGTACACGGGCTCTTCAACTAGTATATATATAATGGAGGATAGCAGAACAAGGATGGGGTGTCAGACAAAATATGTGTGGTTCTGTGACTACCAGCAGATTTGTGGAAGATAGAACATTTTCAAATAAAGTAGCTTTTTTAGGTTAGATCTTTCTTGTAATAAGTAATATAAATTAGGCCTCTTTAAGAGAAAAATATTAATTATCAAACACAAATTTTGGGACTTATTATTTGATTAATGTAGTTTCAAGTCACTACTACAAGTTGACTTTCAAATAGAGGTATACACACTATGCAAACGTGACCAGTCCATTTTAATGCAGGGTGCTTATAGAACACACTGCAGAGTTTCACACATTTATATAGCTTACAGATGTAATTTTCATTTGCCACCTACATTAAACTGCAGTTTTGGTTATCCCTTAACTTGCTACCTGTTGGATGATATAAAGATTTTCAACACATTGCAATTCATTCAAGGAGTTCAATTATTTGATTTTTAGGGTTCCAAGGGGGTTTAATCTGACCCTAAATCGTTCCACCACAGCAAAATTAGTTTGAGACATTAGATGTCTCTAATAATTAACACAGAACCATAACTTTTGACTACAGGTAAGAGCAAACTGTCCGGTCTGCCTACGTTCTTACTTAGATAAAATACACAATGTTACATAGCTCTATGTTTATTCTAGCCATTATTTATTTCCTTTACACTATTAGCCCATACGATGTCTGCTGGGAGGGTGTTGCATGAATCTATCATCCTTGCTGTAAAGCAGTACTTCAGTTTCACTCCTAAAGTCAGATTGTGTTCTCTGGTTCTGGTATTTTTCAATTTCTGATAAATACTTAGCTCCATTCAGAATCATATTCAAAATCCTAAGACTGATGTACAAAGCACTCTTCAACACATATTTCCCATACATTTCTTCACCCAGATTTAAATTTTCCTTTGCCCACCCTCTGTCATTTTCACATGACTTTTGGCTCTCATCCACCCTCACAGCCTCTTTACACTCAAGTCTACAAGACTACTCCTGAGATGCTCCCCCCTCCCAGCTATGGAACTCGCTACAACTTAATATAAGGTTTTCACCCAACTGTGTTAGTTTCAAGCACTCGCTGAAACCGCACCTCTTCAGACAAACCGTTTACAAAATCCCTTAGTTCCATCACTCTCCTCAGGTTTCAACTGTGCAGCTGGCTTAGCTTTACTCTCCTTTCAGCTTGTTTCTCTTATGTTCCCTCACAGTCTAGAGTAGGACCCTCACTACCATTTGTGTAGCTCAGTTTCTTAATGTCAAAGTCAGATCTTCTCTCCCCTAATTTGCACAGTGATGCAGAATATGTTGATGCTCAATAAATAATGGATGTTCATATTAATCAGGACAGTAGCAATTTTATTTTTTGGGGGACATTTATAATATCTAATAAGTTAATGTAAACTATAGGTCACAAGAAATCCAAGAGGTAGAAAGCCCTAAAGGGGCAACTCCTCAATGAACATAGCAGGTCCCACAAATGAGGCAAGCAGAACAAGAGTTAGAATGTAAGCAGTTTATTGGTACAAAAAAGAATAATAATCAAAAGGAATACAATTAAAAACAACACAGAGGAGGCAAATGAGCTTGTTGCCTGCTTTTGTATAGTATATTGTAATGACTGTAAGTCTATAGCGTCCAGTGTGACATAATTAAATAAGGTGCAAACACACTACTGACTATATAGCAAAAGATCATGAAAAAATACAAAATAATACAGCAGGCATATATATAGGCAAACACTACACCCCTACAGTATGAGGATTCAATGTGAAAAACACACGCATGATAATGTAAACAAAGAGCCTTAAGAAATAAGGATCTTAGTAAATAAAGTGAATCCTGAACACAACAGTGGAAAAAAGAAGCTTAAAGTGCAAAAGTATACTCATCAAAGTAGAGTGAGATGATGCAATAACAAGCATAATCCTCCTCTGGACACCGATCCCAACACATGTCGCCTATATCAGACAACAAACTCATATGCTTCCTCTGGATGGTTTTGTTGTCATCCTTTTGATTATTATTTTTTTTGTACCAATAGAATTTGTATTTGTATACATTCTAACTCTTGTTCTGTTTGCCTCACTTATGGGACCTGCTATGTTCTTTGAGGAGTTGCCCCTTTAGGGCTTTCTACCTCTTGGGTTTCTTCTGATGTTGGTTCTCTGAGTCCCAGAATGCACCCCACTATTTTAGTGGTTGCTTGCAAGAGCTTAACCCCTTAAGGACCCTTGATGGCACATCATGGGTTGAGGAGCGATAAGGACCCATAACGTGCCAGGACCGTCATGGAATTCAGGGCTGCACGCCATTCAGGAAGCTCTGAACTGGATGCTGTAAAAAAAACAGAAAAAAAAAACATGGTCTGTGATCCTTAAGTGCCTGCCTGGTATGTGATCGGCCGGTCCTTAAGGGGTTAAGCGAGTCAGTGCCTGCTCTTTTCTTTAATGTATTTGAATGTAAACTATAGGGACATTTTTATTTGAAAAAGTTAAATGAAATTACCAATCCAAAATATGCTGTAGAGTTGAAGTGTGGCCAAGTCCAGAGACTAACGCAAACCCTATATAATTCAATTACATGAAATCTCAGCAGCTATTAAAATTTTGGAAAACAGGAATTAGTCCAAGCTCAGCTGGTTTTTCAAACACCAACTATAAAAAAGAACATTGTAAGCCTTTCATAATTATTTAGTGGCAGTTTAAAGTTATCATGTTTTCCAAGACTAAAGCCACCATAATACTTTTCCAGAAATGTAAAAACCCAAGTGGCTCAGAAAGGCCTTAGCCAATATATTTTCTGTGTACCAGCATAAAGGTACTTCCCATAAATTTGCTAATCAGATTGGATTACATGTGTGATAATACCAGAGAAGCCATAAAAATCAGATTTGCATGAAGCATTCTATAAATCCCAAAGTGTGCTTATTTTTTATGAATGCAAAAAATGCTTTTGATTGGAGGAATCAGTATTAAACAAATCTGTGGAGTTTCACAGCTAAGTATCACAATGTGATATTTCCTTGTCTAGAACTGTAACTTTTATTTCAATTAACCCCTAAAGCACCAGAAGGGCATCCAACACACTGATTTACCCCTCTGGTACTCAAGGGGTTAAAGCGATAGTATTCCCTCAAATTCAAAAGGGCCTAATCTCATGCCAGTATTATTTAGCTTTTGAAAACAGTCAGTGGAATTGTAAAAATTGCGGTGTTGGAAGCAATTACTTTATCCTTGCAATTACAAAAATTATGTAGCTGATCATGTGCTAACTAAAATCTAGTCTACATTGTAGATGATAAATGTTATCATACGTTTCTGGACAAAACCTGTATAATGTAATAATAGTAAGTCAACTGTAATGTAATCCAGCACTAAAACAGAATATATTTTGAATATCACAGAGATATAGAAAAGAAGTAAAAAATGAGCAGTGACATAATTTCTAGCCTCTGCAAGGTAATTGCAACATGAAGATATAGCAAGTCACACTTACAGCTACCTCGTTTGTAATAGCAATAAGTATAAATCGAGGCTCTTATCTCTGCAGCTTTCTCAACTTTCCAAGTGATAAAATAACATGGTCCATGTTCTCAGCAGACACATAGTATCATTAGGTAAAATAAAAAACTTATTTGAACTGAAAGTATATTTTCCATTTACTAAGAATAAATCTGTCTTATGAATAAGAAAATCATAAAACTGAATAATAGCTCAAGGCATCTTGAGATCTCCTTAATATTTGCATTAATATTTTAGCAAAACAGGAAAGCTCTAAATATCAAAACATGGTGTAAATATATATATATATATATATATATATATATATATATATATATATATATATATATATGTATATATATATAACTGATCTTATTTTCAAGCCAATTACATCACAAATGGTCATTTATATTTTAGACAGAAATACAGTTTACTTTATTTCCTGGACTGAAAAATAGATACATAAATACATCTCAGTACCATAGGCATAGTAGTTAATTAACACAATATGTAATAAGAAAAAAATGTCCTAAATTACCTCAGATCTAAATTGTAGCTCATACTCTGAGATCTGTGTGTGTGTGTGTGTTAGATGGAGGCTGTGATTTCTGCCAAAGGGGGTGTTACTATGTACTGACTGACAGGGTATTAAATTCAGCAGATAAATAGTAACTGTGCATTACCATTTCCAGATATATATCAAACTTAAGTTTGTCCACTGCAGGGGTTGTGTTAACTTACTCAATTAGAAAATCAACAAAACATATAATGTGGCCAGGGAGTGCTGCTATTTTCTTATCATATTACATATATAAAATGATAAAGAGAATAGCAGTGCTCCCAACTAAGTCAAAACTGCTGTTTTTTAAAATAACCATTTGTTTTGTCCCTGTGAAAGCTCCTAGGTGGGACTGAAACCTTTTGGGCCAATAAACCTTCTTACATAACTTTGGGTATTGATCCAGTTCTGGAATCTGGTTTACTCATCATGTTCTATAGGGAATGTATAATTTGTTTGCATTGAATGTTATAAAAGATACGGCATTAGGTGTAACAATGTCACAAATATAGAAACACAGATATACACACACAAGCATGCAATAGTCATGGAGACGCACACGCACAGATACACACAGTGAGACACACACACACAAATGCACAAGGAACATGGGAACTGTAAAGACATTGCTCAGAGCCAGTGATCTGCTCCATGTATGGGACCAGACATGCACAACCACTTCAATGCCACAAGCATGAGCAATGCATTGCCATGCAATACATCTCCTCCTGCATGTTTGTTCCCCCCCAATGTATTCTTCAGGTTTTGCCCCCTCCTCTGTCATTCCATAGCATGCTGATTTTGCTCCTTACTTCGCCATGATTCTGGCCCAACCTCCATGTTTCTTTTGCCCTTCTCTTCACTGCCCCCATCCATGTTTGTCTACACCTCAGGTGTTCCTTGATGTCTTCCTTCTACACATATCTCTCACCTCCCTTCATGTCCCCAGTCCCTATTTTTGTTTCTCTGCTCCCCTCCTCTTTGCTACTGTTGTATGTGTCTATGTTACATTAACACACTAACAGTGCATACCTATTGTACATTGCTGTATCTGACTTCAGCCTCCCCACCCCTGTGATCCATGGCAACCTTACAAAGTTACAAACACGAGAAAACCCCAAAGAAGGAGATCAAGAAAAAATAAAATGAAAGTAAAGAAAGGAAAAACCTAATGGTAAATTTGAGATACCATGGACTAACCCACAATTAAAACATAGGAACTGAAAAATGATAAACACTATGCATGCAAACAATAATAGTAAAAAAGGGCAATTTTTGTTTACTTACAGATAAACCCTTTTCTCTTAGTCCATGCTAAACACAGGAACTAAGGTAAAGTTTCTTCCTCCAGGAGGGAAGGCCACTTAAACAAAAAAGGTCTCTGAGGTGGAGACTCCCTCCCCTATCCACTTTACCCCTGAAGAGCATGTCCAGTTTGAACGGATAGTGCAGCCAAAAGAAAAGAAAAAGAAATAACATAGTAACATAGTAGTTAAGGCTGAAAAAAGACATGCGTCCATCAAGTCCAGCCCATGCCAAAAACACCCCTGTTGATCCAGAGGAAGGCAAAAAAGCCCTCTGGAGCCATTTCCAATCTAGTCCCAAATGTGTGGGGGGGAACTATTCCTTCCTGACTCCAATTGGTAGTCAAATAGTTCCCTGGATCAATATCCTATTTGCTTTGAAGCCATCTGTCATAATTGTCTATATTGTTCTGTGCTAGATAGGCATCAATTGCTTTTTTGAATGCAGTTGCATTCTCTGCAAGCACAACATCCTGAGGCAAAGAATTTCATAGCCTTACCGCCCTTACAGTAAAGAATCCCTGCCTTTGTTTTAGTCTAATGCTCCTCTCCTCTAGTCTTAATGGATGACCTCTTGTTCTTAGCTCAGCTCTTTGCATAAATAATTCATTGGATAGTTCTTTGTATTGACCGTGAATGTATTTGTAAATGGTAATCATATTACCCCTTAGACGGCTCTTCTCTAATGTAAACAAACCCAGTTTGGCTAGTCTCTCTTTCTAACCCAGATCCTCCAATCCCTTTATCATTTTTGTTGCATGTCTCTGCACCTTTTCCAGTTCAGTAATGTCTTTTCTTAGAACAGGCGCCCAAAATTGTACTCCATATTCTAGATGAGGCCTAACCAAGGATTTATACAGAGGTAGGATAATATTAGCATCCCTTGCTTCTACACCTCTTTTTATGCAGGCTAGTACTCTATTTGCTCTTGCAGCAGCTGAGTGACTCTGCACACTGCTGTGAAATCTATCGTCTATCAGTACTCCTAAATCTTTCTCTAATGAGGATTTCCCAAGTTGTTTCCCATTTAGAGTATATGTAGCAAGTTTGTTTCTACAGCCCAAATGCATAATCTTACATTTATCTACATTAAATGACATCTGCCACTTTTCTGCCCATTCGCTTAGTTTATCTAAATCCTTCTGTAGGGAAAAAACATCCAGCTCTGTATGTATTTCCTTACATAGTTTAGCGTCATCAGCAAAGATTGAGATGCTACTTTCAATTCCCACTTCTAGATCATTAATAAACAAATTAAAGAGCATTGGTCCCAGGACTGAACCCTGCGGCACCCCACTTATAACCTTAGACCAATTTGAAAAAGTTCCATTTACAACAACTCTCTGCCATCTATCATTTAACCAGTTCTCAATCCATGTACAGATAACGCCGGCCAAACCGAAGCCTTTGAATTTATGCAGTAACCTGTTGTGAGGCACTGTATCAAACGCTTTTGCAAAATCCAAGTATATTACATCAACAGCAATTCCCCTGTCCAAATTACTACTTACTCCTTCATAAAATGCAAGTAAATTAGTCTGACATGATCTGTTCTTCATGAAACCATGTTGATTCCTACTAATGATATTGTTTGTCTTCACATAGTTCCGAATACTGTCAGTTAATAACCCTTCTAGTATCTTGCCCACTATGGAAGTCAAGCTCACAGGTCTATAATTTCCTGGTTTGGATCTTGCTCCCTTTTTAAAAAATGGAACTACATCAGCTTTCCTCTAATCACAGGGCACTATGTCTGATGAAAGTGAATCAATAAATACTGAACTATTTACTGAACTAAGTTCCTTAAAGGGATAGTATTACTTCAAAATTACTATCCCTCATATTGTAGCCCTTAACAAACTGAGTTAAATGACACCAGCGGCATCTCGCAAACCTTTATGGTTTAAGAGATAGCCGCTTTCAAAGTTTCCTCTCTCCTGCTGTCAGCGTTCTGCTGCCAGCAGGAGAATCCGGTCTCTGAATCAAGCGGAGGCTCTTCAGCAGAGCCGATATCTCATTATCGAAGGAAAAATGATTAATTGAAACAGTCTTCTACATGTGCTTGGTAACCTTCTACATGTGCTTTCCTTCCGTAACGAGATATCGCCTCTGTTTAACAGCCTCCGCCTGTCCTGGGACTGGACGCTGACAGCAGGGGAGAGGAAACTTTGAAAGCGGCTATCTCTTAAACCATAAAGGTTTGAGAGATGCCGATGGTGTCATTTAACTCAGTTTATTAAGGGCTACAATATTAGGGATAGTAATTTTAAAGTGATACTATCCCTTTAAGTACCCTTGGGTGTATACCGTCCGGTCCAGGCACTTTATTCACTATAACCCTTTCCAGTCTCTTTTGGACCTTGTCCTCAGTAAGCCATGTAGATGTTGGAGGAAATTCCGTGGTTTTGTCTGTTTGTCCATAGCTTGTCATTGCTGCTTCCTTTGTATATACTGAAGCAAAGAACGTATTTAGGGTGTCAGCCATAGCTTTATCCTCACTAATCAATTCACCTGTCTCAGTCCTAAGAGGACCAATATCAACCTTAACTTTTTTGTTATTAATATACTTATAGAATTGTTTAGGGTTTTTCTTGCTTTCATTTGCAATGTTTCTCTCATTTTCTATTTTAGCTAGCTTAATTGCTTGTTTGCAGATTTTATTACATTCTATATTAAATGATGCATCTGACCCATTTGACTTAAACACCTTAAAAGCCTGCTTTTTATTTCTCATTTCCCTGCTAACCACATTATTAAGCCACAGTGGTTTTGCTTTACTTCTCTTGTGGAGAAGTGGAACAAGAGAACCCAAAAGGATCTCCCTGCCCAGGACTCGAACAATTGGGGACTTCTCCAGGAGGGAATTACTCAATAATGCCTTTTTCTCCTATGTCCTATGTGGAACACAGGAACCATGAGGATATACCAAAGCATTACCAAAATCCCAGGCCGGAAAAGAGAAAACCCCTGCAAACACAGACAAGTTCGAACAGAAATGGACTGGTATAATATGAATCTCAGGTGTTAACTGACTCCATTGCTGCAAACCAAAGAACAGAAACAAAACAAAATGATAACAGGAATGACACCTATACAGGCACAGAGGCTTGTAGGACCTTCCAGCCAAAATTGGCTTTGAAGCCAGCACATTAATAAAAGTAACATGACAAAACTATGAAGGAACTTTCACATCACCACCTTACACAGCTGATCAGCAGAGGTCTGATTATTGTAGGCCCAGGATGTTTCTGATGACCTGGTAGAATGCTTTATAACCCCAAAGGGCACAGGCCTATTCTTGAGAACATAAAAAGCCACACAGAGCCCAACCTGCACAAGAACCCTCAGGGATGACAAAAAGCAATGAGACTTCCCAAAAGACTTTGTGCAATGAATATTGTACTCCAAGCACCTGATCACATACAACAGATGAAGCTCCTGATGGAGATGTAGCTGGTCAGAGAAGGAAGAACAATATCCTGGTTAATTTAAAAGTCAGACACAACCTTAAGAAGAAACCCACTAGTACACAAAACCACCCTGTCAGAGGGAAAAAACAGAAAGCTAAGCTTACAAAACAAAGCTTGACACAAAAGCCAACAGAAAGGTTGTCTGGAGCTTAGTAATGCATTTTTCTCCTATGTTCTATGTGGAACACAGGAACCATGACGATATACCAAAACATCACCAAAATCCCAGGCAGGGAAAAAGAAAAACCCCTCCAAACACAAACGAGTTCCAACTAATTGCAGTAGGTTTAATAGTGAGCGAGCATTCTGGAGGTATTAATCACTCGATGCCCGTACCCTAGGACCCATCTATATTTCAACCAACATAACCGCTTATTCTCTACGGTAATTGAAGTAGGCTTAAATAGTGAGCAAGCATTCTGGAGATATTAACCATCCAATGCATTTATTTATACTCCTAATAATTACTTGTGATAGAACTTCTAGCTCGATATCTAATAGCTGTAACCAATATTTAAATAACACTATCATTAGTACTAAATTGATGGCGGATTAAAAAACATACTGGGTGCATATTATATTACCGTATGCTAATGCCACTATTAGTTAGCCTAGACTAAAGCAACAGCTGGAGAGTTAGTTTATTCCAGTACATTAACAATTGTTTATCAATAACATAGCCACTGCTAATATCAGTCAGTTTAATGCAGGAGAGCTATATATCCCAATCTCATCTACATTAACTGCAGTAGGTTATTAAGATAGCGAGCGTATTGAGAGTATTAAGCGCTTAGTGTCCGATCTCAGGTGTCAGACAGAAAATTGAGTTCTCCATCCATATGACAGTAAATTAACCATCAACAAGCATTCACTAGTACTCGAATAGGTAATATCACCTATAGTACTATTGGTTACAATAAGTTGTTTTTTATTAAATTACAGCTACATATTGCTCTATACAGTCTATTTGTACTGAAAATATACCATCAATCTACAGTATCTATTCTGTTACTCCTACCTGAGAGACATCAGGCTGCCAGTAAATCTGCTCTTGCCTGGCAGAAGTAGTTATTTTCATTGGATCCATCATAGAGTGCATGCAAGGTTGTTTTTAATATATATCTCTAATTCAAAAGAGTATCACTGTAATCATTTTGTTTTTATAATACATCAATAAAAGTTATGTATTATATGACTATATCTTCAGCTTCAAACGGCTACTAGTGCTGAACTGGTCTTCTATATCAAAGTCTGGATGTATACCTGACACTAAAAAATAAAGTGTGCAATACACCTTTTCTTCTCATTCTTTTTTCTTGTTCCTGGAATGCAAACTGCCGGAAAATCTTCCAGATAAGCATCCTTTATATCTAGGGAAGCAAAGAACTTCCCTTGACATATGGCAATGAGGGCAGAGCACAAAGGCTTCATCTTGAAACATGGATTGAGCACAAAACGGTTGAGACGTTTTAAGTTCAGAATGTGGTGGCATCCACTGTGTTTTTTGGGAACTATGAAAAAAACTGGAGTAGAATCATGTGAATCTTTCAGGAAGAGTGGGTATCAACACCTACATATGTATCAAGAAAAAAATGCGTCTAAAGATAGACAACTTCACTTGGAATCGCAAGGAACTGTAGATATAAAGAAATGGAACAAAACAAGGGGCTTGAAATCTATGCAATGCCCTCACAACACTCAAAACACATTGGTCCACCACAGAAATGGTTCACGTGCTATCGAAAAAACAGAAACAACTTCCTCTAGCCAGGGGTGGACCAGACCCCTGCAAATAATGCAGGTGTGGGATTGTCTGCCTTGGGCTTCTGAGCAGGCTTCTTGCCTGACCAGGCTTTCTTGGGTTTTGGGATGGGATGCTCCTGGGTAGCTGAAGGACTCAGAGGCCTAGGCACATACCAGTACTGGTGGCGGTAACAAAATCACTAGTGTTTTGCAAAAAAAGGAAAGATTAGGAGTAACCTGAGGCATAAAAGTTCTTTTGCCTCCAGTGGAGGGACTGATAACCTTTTCCAGTTTGGTTCAAACAACTGTTTGCCCACAAAATGAAGGGGTACCAAAAACTCCTTAGAAGATGGTCAGCTGACCAGATCTTAAGCCACAGAGTGCAATGTGCAGCCACAGAGAAAGCCAATGCTTTACCAGTAAACCTAACAACATCTTCCTCTGTAAACATGAATGCTTCCCATGTGTCACTTTTAGCACTTTTTGTTTTGGTCTGGAATTGACCTATTTTTCCCACCGTAGCCACTGGGGGCTTGGTGGTTGCTATTGGTCCAGAGCCTTGCCCGATTATTTGAGTTTGTTGATAGACCAATTTTGTTTCAGTTTGACCTTGGCTTGTGTATTGTTTGGATTGTCCCTCTCTATTTTATGTGTGGGGATTACGAGAGTTTGTTGATCCTAGTAGTATTCGACTCTCACCGCAGTCTCTGTCCATTACACCTGTCATATTTGTTGGATCTATCTCGATTCCCAGTCGTAGGGTATTACCCTCCTTCCTTGTCAGACACTCTTTGACGCATAGTCATAGAGATATATTTCCTATATTTACTGGGTTATATCCGACCCATGGTCGCATCTCTGGGGTGTTACTAGATTTGTCCAACTATACTGCCTTCACCTTTGTTCTGTGAGAGATACTGCATTTACCCTGGTCGAATCCTGAGCTGTTCCAGTCTGCTAATCCTAAGGGCCATCTTGCTGGGGTGGTACCTTGAGCAGTCTCAGCTGGCTAGAGGTACTAGGCCTCTCTTGGTGGTATTGTGATTTGCCTCATCTTTCTAGTCCACTGGTCATCTCCTCTACTCCCTTGTTCTCTGAACAGAAGTTGATCTGCAAAAGTTGATCTGCAACTGGGGTTCTACTGGGTTCTCTGTCCTGAACCAATAACAATGCACATTGTATCCTATCCTGGTCAGGGTCCTGGCTCAACTGGGATCGGACATCTGGCTTAGTGGGTAGCATCTTTATTCTAGCAAAGCATAAGTGTGCTTGGCTTCATTCTCAAGCCATGCTCTGAAACATTGCTTCCCAGCCACTAGGTTACAGACATTGGGGACACCTTGACACCATGTTTCACTATTTCTTTTTCTAACAGAGGTCCCTTCCCCTTGCTCTGAGAAAACTGAACAGAAATATTCATAGTGGCAGTTAGACTTGTATCATCATTTCCATAATTTCCATATTTTGTCTTCAGTCTAACTATTTCTTGTTTTATTTTTCTCCTTTCACTTATATACGTAAAACATGTTTTGTCCCTGTTTTTATTGAGTGGGCAATTGTCTCCTTTGCGTGTGCTTTGGCACATCTAATAATATATTTGGCCTTCTTTAGCCTAGCCTTCTGAAACTGCTTATATTTCTAAAATTCTACTCTTTCTCCTTTACTATATTTGCCACTTCTGCTGAGTGCCACAGTGGCTTCCTTTTTCTTTTACCCTTAATGACAAATCTAATGCAATGCTCTGTTGCCTTAAAAACTACATTTCAGATAATCTCATTACTCTTGCACTCCATCTAAAGATCTCCATCCTGTTAAAGACTGAATAAATAAATAAATAAATATGTTTTCATTTTTTAAAATATCAGCCTTTCTAAAATCTAAAACCTTTGATGATCACTGGATCACAAACACTCTCCTACAGCTATATCTGATACTGTCACCAGTTGTAAATAATAAAACTAATATGGCCTCCTTCCTAGCTGTGAACAGAATAGACCACTTCAGGTAATAATTCAATATAAATTATTCAGTAGAGAATCTTTTGGAAAGACTTTGGCACCAAGCATGTTTGCCTGGTCTAATACAGTAAAAAACACATGGTTAAGAACAACAGGATTTTTAAATGTATGGGCAGATGACAATGTTGTACACTTATCCTAGTGTCTAAAACATTTGTTAGTAGTATACTTCCAGGATTTACAGTACTAAAAAAGTATTAACTTTTCTACCACTTATGTGGTTTATGTCATCACATGAAAGATATGCTGTAAACACTACGTGGGCAAAACCACTCATCAATGAAAGACAAAATTAGGGAGTATTTGAATTCTGTGGAGAATGGAGATAATACATCACCAGTGGCCAGACACTTTATGGAGCATGCATCAGACGTGAGATATTTCAGTTCCCAAGGAATTGTAAAGGTTACCAGATCACCAATAGGTGGTGGAATTTTCTCACTACTTTGTAGGAAAGAAAGTTATGGATTCACCAGCTGGATACCAGTGAACCTAATGGGTCAAAGTCTTGTTTTCTTTTTATAGATTGCTCTGTGTGTGTGTAAATACATTCTCTGATGACATATTGTTCCAATTCATGATATGCTGAAATGCACTGTATTTCAATCTGGTTTTATATATGGATAATTTGTGTTTTGCCCTTGTAGTGTATTTATAAGCTCTTTATATATTTGTATATCTATGTAGAGCTTTTACTTTTTTTCAATCCAAGACAATGTAGATTAGTCATTAGAGTATAACCTATGCCTATTTCATCTATCAGACATGTTTTTGAGCCCCCCCCGGGTTCTGAAAGTTCTGTTTCATTTATCAGACATGTTTTTGAGTCCCCCCCGGGTTCTGAAAGTTGTGTTTCATCTATCAGACATGTTTTTGAGCCAAACCCCGCGTTCTGAAAGTCGTGTTTCATCTATCAGACATGTTTTTGAGCCCCCCCCCCCCGGTTCTGAAAGTCGTGTTTCATCTATCAGACATGTTTTTGAGCCCCCCCCCCCCCCGGTTCTGAAAGTTGTGTTTCATCTATCAGACATGTTTTTGAGCCAAACCCCGCGTTCTGAAAGTCGTGTTTCATCTATCAGACATGTTTTTTAGCCCCCCCCCCCGGTTCTGAAAGTCGTGTTTCATCTATCAGACATGTTTTTGAGCCCCCCCGGTACTGAAAGTCGTGTTTCATCTATCAGACATGTTCTTGAGCATCCCCCCCCCGGGTTCTGAAAGTCAAGGGGCACTATGTATTTTCAGTGTGCTCAGTATGCCTCTTCAGCAATTGCAGTGTTAATGATTTTATATGTTTGGTTTTTGTTTGACTATTTGGAGCAATTATGCACCAGAGGGAGGGGGACTGTTTAAATATTCAAATACTCTATTTGTACTTGGCTGCTTTCCTATGACTAAGGACCTGGGAGGTCCAAAATGCGTGTGGAGGAGTTATGTTCCCCCAACATGTATTCTTGTGTGCCTCTTTGGAAAAGTCTTTAATTCAATTTTTTTAATGATTTTCTTCTTTCAATTATCACCATTTGGATTAGGTTACTGTCTTTTTCTTCTTAATTGTCGCCATTTGGATTAGGTTACTGTCTTGTGAATCCTACTTGCTGTTTTTTCTTTCCTAGTTGGGTCTTCTACTAATTGACTAAGAGATAATACTTGTAAAGACAGGATATCTCTACCTCTGGCTGAAACTACTGCTTGGTTTTTCCAGTCCATGTCAGGCATATTAAAGTTTCCCATACTAATAACCTCACCTTTCACCGTCACCTTATGTCATGATATCCATGAAAGGACTGATCCCAAATGAGAGGAAAACACCCATACAAGTAACAAGGCAAACAATGCCCACAGTCAGGCAGTGCAGTGGTTAAAAATCCCACTGATGCAGCTAACAATAGGATGTAGAAAAGTTAACAAGGATGTGATGATCCAACAAGTCCATCTAGAAGAGAACATGTCAGGCACCTAAACCACAAAGCAAGTGGCTGCCAGAGATAGAAAAAAGGGACATACTTACAGGACCTGTGCACTCATTTAATGCAGTCTGTTTCATTCTTCGGTCTCCTATGCAAGTAAGTGAATAAGCTTTGGAGTAAGCAATGAGGAAAAGGCTGAAAAAGCAAGCCATCCTCCACAGGCTCAAGTTCTGAAAGTCTGTGCACTGGTCATTCCTTCCAAAGGATGCCAGGAATAGAAGTGAGTCTAATGGGTGAGTCTACAGCCCTGTAATCTAACAGCAGAAACTTAAAAAGGAATCTAACAGAGCTTTGCCCTTGCTTATCCTACTGTAATGAGGTCACTTTAAAAACTAAGCATGCTGTCCGGGTGTACAGTGGATAAAGGGAGCCTCTGCCACAGAGACCTTTTTCAAAATGCCCTACCCTTTTGGTGGTGGGGACTTTATCCTTGGGTTCTGTGTTCCACATAAGACTAAGCAAAATAATCATAAAAGCAAACATGGTATAGAATGAATAATTTATAGATATTTATGTGTGTGTGAAAATCTCTACAAGGAGTTTCAAAGACTTTCATATATCTCCACTGTTCATCCTCACTCCACTATTGCCTCTTTTCTATACTGTCCATCTTTACTCTACTTTGCTTCCTGCTATTTACTGCTGCTTTAACCACTTATTACTGCCAATGACACTATGCTATCACCACCTATATTCACCTTTCACCTACTTTTTGGCATGACTCTAATAATGCTGCCTACTATTCAACCTCTCATTCTCCATCTTGCCACGTGACAATGTCCCACCCTCCCTCTCATATATTCTCTCTACCTATATAATGAAAATTATTACAGCTCTCGCCTCTACATCCATAACTTTCCTCTGAACTCGCAATCCCCCCACCCAGACACTATATGCTCATCACACTGAAAGGTTTAATACGTTTTCCACTATCTTACTTATCACTGTTCCACAGTACTGCTATGCTTTGCTTCAGGTGAGACTATGTAATACATTCAGCACTGAAACAGTTAATAACCATGCTATTCCATGCTTTGCATTGCTTGAGAGGAGACTCTGCAATAAGTGACACACATACACACCCAGGCACTGAAAAGGTTAATGACCCTTCTGCCGTGTTCCTTATCAGTAGTCCCTGATGATGATTAACAGGGAGAAGAGTTAGTCAATTGTTAATAATAATAATCCTTTATTTATATAGCGCACACAGATTCCGCAGCGCTTTACACTCATATTGGTTCCTGTCCCCGTTGGGGCTCACAATCTAAATTCACCTATCAGTATGTTGGGAGGAAACCCACACAAACACAGAGAGAACATACAAACTCATTGCAGATGTTGTCCTTGGTGGGATTTGAACCCAGGACCCCAGCGCTGCAAGGCAACAGTGCTAACCACTGAGCCACTGTGCTGCCTCCTTCATGCCTCTGCAGTAAGTCAATGAGTTTAGCAAGAGTCTCCTCTTAGGCAAAGCATGGCACTACAGGACAGCAGTGATAAACTTCTTGGGACTATACATCTCCTAGATGGCAAAGTATTATCAACCCTTTCAATATTATGAGGTTTCCAACACATCGAGGAGCAATGCCCTAACACCTCTCTCATGCTTCTTCAGTTAACAGACCCCATCACACAACTGAGACCATAGCAGGGGAACCCGATTTTCATTACATCGTGAGTAGACCTGTGTCTTTCTATACTCATCTATGATCCCTTCTGCTCCTCCTTCATTGTCTCTCTCCATGTGTCTCTCTTTCTCTCTCTCTCTCCATATGTGTCTCTCTTTCCCCATTTCTCCTCTGTGTTACATTTGTATCTTTCTACATATCTCCCCCCATATTTCTTTCTCCCACCTGTGTTTGTGAAAAAGAATGGGTGTGTCTTTGTGTGTTTCTGTTTATGCATTTGTGTCTCTCTATTTATGCATGTGTCTCAGAGTGTGTGTATGTCTGTGTGTGTGTAAAAAGATTAAAGCTTTTTGTGTCACACTGTTCGTCACTGTGTTTGTATGTCAGTGAGTCCTATGGTCAACGAGATATAAATAGAATCAAAATGCAAAGAAAAAAAAGTAATAGCGGCAAACAATCATTGCTAAACTAAATGAAAATGAAAATAAGTGCCAGATGATTTGTCACTCATCCAGAGCATAATTCAAAGTATAAATCTTATGATGATAGTCATCTTAAACAGGATGTTATTATCCATTTGGCAGGGTATGAATACCCCAGTTGTATACCACTGATGAAAAAAATCTGGTACAAAGCTGAAAGCTCAAAACAGTCAATCACAGGATAAAACATACAATAAAAAAATAGTGCGTGATAGCAGAATGCTGCTCTATGCCATTGCATCTATATCAGATAAGAAAATGTAAGTAAAAATAATAAAAAGAGAAAAATAGAAACAAGAGGAGAAGTTCAAGTAAAATGCCATATATTTATGGGAAACTGACATAGATTATCATTTCATTCAAGACCGGTGGGCTACTGTATCAAATTTGTAGCTCCACCTGGCCTCCAACTGTGCTCATTGCTTGGCCCTGTCACCTCCATGTTGGCATACTGGAACATGGTCTCATTATCATTATCATACATTTCATTGTTGACAGTTGATTGTTTATCTCCAAGAAGAGATGAACTACAGACTGCATAATGAGTGAACAGAAGAAAAATCTAAATCAAATCAATATTTGATGTGACCACCCTTTGCCTCCAAAACAGCATCAATACTTCTAGGTAAACTTGCACAAAGTCAGGGATTGTATAGGCATGTAGTCAGATTTTTTTCATCAGTGGTATACAAATGGGGTATTCATACCCTGCCAAATGGATAATAATGTAGAAAAAACAAAGAGGGTGCCCAATAGTGCCTATGCCTATGGTGTACTCTTCCAGTGATTTGTATTGAGGGGCAGCCCATTGGAATAAGAAATACTCCAGTGAATATCGATACTGATGATTAATATTGAGAATTATGACAGATGGTTTCAATGCCGATAGGTTCGATAGGTTCGTACCATTTGGAGTCAGGAAGCAATCTTTTTACCCACTTGGAGCTAAATTGGAAATGGCTTCATGGTTTTTATTTGCCTTCCACTGGATCAACAGGGGTGTTTTGGAATGGGTTGGACTTGATGGATGCATGTCTTTTTTCAGCCTCGTCAACTATGTTACTATGTAATTTTGTCTGCAAAATCAGTAAGCTTAACGACCCTCTTGCCCAACCGCATGCCTCAGAAATAATCAGTGAGTTGCCACAAAAAGGGAGATGTTGAAGATGAGTAGAGAAAGGGGTAATCCTGATGCATGCCCCTCTCCAACAGAATGGGAGGAGTGTCCAAACCATTTATAGTGAAAGATGTCTTTTGTGAGGTGTAAAGGTTATGTACAAGACTGAAAAATTATGAACCAAAAATTGTTGGACAAGCGGTCCCGGGGTGTGCTGTCCCTTAAGGACCACATAGAAGATTCTGACATGACGTCCCACGTGACGGATCACATGGGGCGGCACGCCGAACGGAAGGACTGAAAGAGATTGCTCCAGTCTTGGAGCGATCAAGTTCAGTCCCCGGTAAGTACGTGACATGGCAGGACCGTCACTGGTCCTTAAGTGCCGGACCAGCGTGACGGTCCTGCCACGTCAACGGTCCTTAAGGGGTTAAGAAAATAAATTAAATGAGGACTTTATCAAAGTCCTTCCATGTGTCAAGACTAATTAAGATGTTGGGAGACCGACGCTGTGAGTGATAAGATGAGGCAACTAATGAAGTAATCACACAAAGTATACCCATAATGGAATGTCTGCCCCTCACAAACCCCAGCTGATCTTGAATTAGGATAGATGGCAAAATTAATTCAAGTCTGTTAGCTACCAGTTTTTTGAGAAGTTTGTGGTCATGATTTGAAATGTTAAGCGGCTGGTATGATTGAACTAAGGGTGGATCCTTAATAGGGTTTGGAATCAGTATAGCTCTAGAATTTGTCACATCAGCAAGAGGGATGTTATTGGTATATATATCATTATAGGTATACTAAAATGTATGGATCTATGGTTTTATTGCATTCAGCTGTATAGCTGTCTGGGCCAGACGTTTTATTGTTGTGGGAAAAGTGTATTACTCTTTTTATTTCTTCAATGGAAATTTCACTCCTGAGTAATTCATTTTGCGATTTGGTAAATTAAATGGGAATTCTGTAAGTACTGAACGGCCTGCATGAAATCATCTGAAACAGCACTGTAGAAACCCTAAAAGGATTCAGCAATTAAAGGAAGAGAAGAATTGATTCCCAGTGTCAGGTGTTGGATTTGTATTACAGAGTGTTTGAGACTACATGGTTTAGCCATATGTGAGAGAAAATGTTCAGTTTTGTCACCCCACTGATGTGATTGGCTTTTTTCCACCAATAAGGCCTCCAAAATATGTTTAGCGTACAGGTAATATTGCCTGCTGTTTCAGAAGTGTCAGTCATGTGTATATTATGGAGAGTTGAAAGCTGTACACTGAGTGCAGTGAACCCGTCTGTGCTGTTTTGCAGTGTAAGAAATAATGTATCCCTTCATCATAGACTTAGAATGAGCCAGAACAGTCTACTGTCATCAATATACTTGGTCACCAAATATGAAAGGAAAGATTTAAACTTATAGAGGTGGTTAGGAAATCTCCAGTGTTTGGTATATGAGACTGCAGAAAAAAATAAAGGGAGAACAAGAGGGGCACACTGGCATCTTTTGAGGAAGATCAAAAGAGCAGATTAGGACCACTAACACAGAATGGGTACTCACAAATGGAGATTCTGGGATCCTACATCTGTAGGTCACAGCACATTAAGCTCTTGGGATATAGACAGCTGTCCCAGATGCAGCTAGTAAGCTTCCAGATAAGTGTAATACATCAGAAGGCAGCTCCTCTAATGCATTCTCCCCAGCGGCAAATTTTATCCAAAAAACAAAAGAAAGAAGGGTGCCAAACAGTGTAACAATATCACACCAAAGTAAAGGGCGCACAGGAGTAGAGCTTGGAATTCTGGATTAACCTGATCTCTTCAAGGATTACTAAAAGAATATACTTACAATATTAATTCCCATCGGCCTATTTACGATGTATATGTACCACGCAGGATCAAAAAGGTATATATTCGGTGTAGGACCACTTTCATTAAAAAAATCTTTTGTTTATTAAAATGATTAAAAAAGAAAAATTTCTAATAATAATATCCTCCACAAGCCTGATTGCTACTAAATACAATATAGTAGCTATCACAGTCTCCCTTGGGCTCCTGGGCTTCCTTCCTTTGTGGTAAGTCGGCCGGCATATTTCCAGCTACCTATTCATTACTGACATCATGAAACAGGCACTTTCATGTCAAGGATGCCTGTTTATGGGCCAATTCTGGTTGCCTAATTGGGTCCCGCCTTCTCCTGCTCCTTTATAATCCTTCCTGGGCCTGTGAGTCATTGCCCTTACGTGGTGTTTCTGATATTGTCTCCTGTGCTCCGTTGTGACCCGTGCTTTCCTGAGAATCCGCTTTGTGTATGACCCCGGCTTGTCTGACTACCCACATCAGTTCTAACCTGTGGCTTTGGTTGACTAACTCACTCCGCGTATGACTCTGGCTTGTCTGACTACCCAAATCTGTTCTGACCTGTGGCTCTGGCTGACTAACTCGCTCTGTGTATGATCCCGGCTTGCCTGACTACTCACATTGGTTCTGACCTGTGGCTCTGGCTGAATAACTCGCTCCATGTATGACCCTGGCTTGTCTGACTACCCACATTGGTTCTGACCTGTGGCTCTGGCTGACTAACTTGCTGTGTGTAAGTTCCGGTTTCTCTGACCGCTGGCTCCTGTCTGACTACCCGCTCCATACAGTCCCCGGCTTGTTTACCTGTGGCTCTGGCTGACTACTTGCTCAGTACCCTCCTAGTGTGCCTAACCACTAGTCTCGGTTATCCGTGGCTCAGGCCTGCTCTCACTCCCTGTTGCCTCCCGTCATGTGACCCGAGGTGCAGACCGGTACATCCTACATCCTCATCTGTACTCACTGGTGCTCCACTAGTACCTCTGTCTTAGTCTCCGGTATCTCGCAGTAGTGCAGTGCACAGCACAGTGTGCAGCTCCAGGTAGGAGCTTGGGGCAGATTATCCTGTGGTCTGGGGTTGTGTGGGCAAATACCATTATTGCTGTATTTATTAAATAAAGGTGGATTTATATTTTATATTCATGTCTGTCCTTCTTTGCCTGAAAATCTGACAGTAGCATAGAAGAAATGTGAGTAATATTACTGCTCCTTTGAGATTACTGTGATTTTATACATGTGATACTCTATGATGCTCTCCCCCTTTTGTTTTTTGGTAACAATATAACAAATATGCTATGAATAGAAATAGGTTACAGTAGTTAAATTCACAAAAATTGTGGTCAGGACTGTCATATTTCTAAAAACCTGAAAGAATAGCTCAAAGAGAAATTGACCTATCTCTGTTAGGGAAATCTCAGGTTTTCAGGTAAGATGAAAGAAACAGGCAGCTGCTCCCCACAAAATAGTGTTCACAATGGAAATGTATTCAAAGTGATGATTAAAATAAAACATAAAGATAAAAACAAGGCCCGTCCCTCTTATGTATTTTGTAGCCAGGTGCCGATTTCGCAAAGAATATGGCCACACATATACATATTCTTTCATCTTCCTGTAAACCTAAGATTTCCTGAACAGAGAAGGGTCAATTTCTCCATGGGCCATTCTGTCAGAGTATTCCAATTCTGTCCACAATTTTTGTGAGAATAAATACACTATTGAGCACCCTTCTTTCTTCTGTTTTTTGGATGGTGAGGCTATAGCTGTGGAGTTGAAACGAAGGGTAATAGGATCATGGCCAGAGATTAAGATGGTGCCTATATATGCATGTGTTATGTTGGGAATTAGTTGTGTGGAGGTCAAAATATAGTCAATTCAGACAGAGGAATTGTAGGCATAGGAAAATTTTGTTTAATCTTTGAAGGTGGGATTAAAATTATGTTGGGATTTTCTGAGTATTAATATGACAGTTAAAAATAGGGTTGCACCGATACCGATACTGGTATCGGTATCGATACCCGCATTTGCGCGAGTACTTGTACTCACACAAATGCGGCCGATGCCAGCACTGATACACTGTGTCAGGGTCGGTGCTGCAGAGAGGGAGCCCGGGGAGCTGCTCACAATGCTCCCCGGTCACCTCTCTTTCCCCTGCAGCGTTGGAGCATTGCCGCGGGTTACCATGGCAACACTCTGACGCTGACCTCTGCTGGGGCTCGCGAGAGAACAGCGAGCACCCGGCAGGGGAGGGTAAGGGAGGCAAGATGGGGCAGCGGGTAGTGAAAGAGGCAGAGAGTGCGGTCAAGAGGGAGAAAAAGAGGCAAAGGGAGGAAGGATCAGGAGACAAAAGGAGGGGGGCCAAGAAGAGGCAAAAGGAGGGATGGATCAAGAGAGAGAGAGAGAGGCAAAAGGGTGGGATCAAGAGTCAAGGAGAAGGAGGGGGAGAAAGGGGGATCAAAAGGGAGAAAAAAAGCCAAGGCAAAAGAAGGGGGCTCAAGAGGGGGAGAATGAAGCAAAAGGTGGGAATCAAGAGGAGGAGAAAGAGTCAAAAGGGGAGAATCAAGAGTCAAGAGGTGGTGTGTGTGTGTATGTATGTATGTGTGTGTGTGTGTGTGTATATATTTCAAGTGCTCACTGATACCAATTACCGATACTTTTTTTTTGTGGTCATTTGCCAGTTTTCCAAGTACCTAAAGCATATAGGTACTTGGAAAACTGGCAAATGACCGCAAAAAAAGAGTATCGGTAATTGGTATCGGTGAGTACTTGAAAAAAGTATCGGTACTCGTACTCGGTCTTAAAAAAGCGGTATCGGTGCATCTTTAGTTAAAAAGTTAATACCTTGATGTAGTCTGGCGGGTGTATGAGGTAGACACCCTGACCTGTCCAGCAAAATAATTAAAATCACCGTCTACAATGAGAAATGCATAAATGACAGAAGAAAACATTTCATACAATTTGACATAAAAAGAATGGTTGGGGAAGGTGGGAGCATAGGTGTTTCATAATACATAGTCCACATCATATGTCTGTAAATGAAGCAGAATATAAGGGTTCGTGCACTGGCCCAGTACTTTGGAGAAGGTTTTTATGAGGCAAGATTGCCATGCCTCAGGATTTTGTTTTGTAGGTTGAAGAGATACAGTCAGCTATCCAAACTGTAATGTTGTCTTGTCACCAATCTTCTGAAGGACCTTAGTATATTTCAAAGGGTATTAAGTCCATCCACTTTCCCTGAGACCAATTTAATAGATGGCTTCTTAGTGACTGGGGTACCAGTAGTGTTTGATGTCCAATTATCTCAGGTAGGGTCAAATACATGAAATATAAGAGGAAATGAGGTTGTCACATAGAGTGTAGTACCATGTCCAAGTGCACAGCTCTCCTTCAATAGACATGAAATGGATGAGATAAATGTGGAGACAGTGAGCACAGGGCCCCAAGCAAAGATGATGTTGGAGTGTAGCAGTTATTTGGGTATAGAGTATAGCTTTCCAAAACAAAAAAGTACATAGGACAGAATAAAGCCAAAAACCTAGCATAACACAAAAACAATTTTAAGTCCACTGCCCATGCACAGTATTGTCAATAATTTTGACAGCTTAAATCTCAGGGTTATTATGAGATGATTCCAGGATTGGTAACAGATAAGCATCAGCAGCTGGAGGTGTATCAAAAATAGTAGCTTGACAATTCAGAAATATGCATAATTTTGCTGAGTAAACCAGAGTGAACTTGATATTCCATGTAGACGTTTGCACATAGAACCAAATTATTTGCACTTAGCTGTAAGCAATCTTGAAAGATCAACATTTTGTTGTCTTGGAATTTTAACACTGGAAACTTAAGGCAGGCAGTGAGGATTTCATTTTGTCAAAAAGTTCAATAGTTTATCTGTCATGGTCCATCAGAATCTTAGGGCCCACTCTATGTGTAAGCTTTACTAGCATATGTGGGGAAAATTAAGCTCTTCAGGAAGCCAGGATTGTAACATCTCTAGCAGATTCTGACTTTTGACTTGTTCAGGCATAAAGGTGACTCTAAGGTTGCTATGTCAGTGTCGGCATCCTCCGCAGCTGCTTCAGGCTACTGGGCAGCGTCAGGCCGGCTCCAGCGGTGCTCCTCTATGTTGCAGGCGTCGGAGCGTTGGTCAGCTGATGTGGCATAGCATTGCAGTGACTTCATCTCGACTTCCTTGAAGTACAGGCTGAGCCTTCAGTCCTGTGCTTCCTTGTTGAGCTCGTTGACTCTGTGCATTACTGGATTTCCTTTGCCTCTGTACTCTTTTGACCTAGGACTGCCTGACCACCCTTTTGCCTGCCTCCTCTGTACCGTGCTGCCAGTTTGTGAATCAGACCCAGGACTGCCTGACCTTTCTCCTGCCTGCTTCCACAGGTACTGTTCATTCTCCTGGATATTGGGGTTGCTTGGTCATCCTTCCTCCGGTATTTGGGGTCTGTTCTCCTGTGCCTGCTTTTGGGTTCCTGCTTTATTATCCTGCTCTGGGTTCACCTAGCATCATTCAAATCAATAGCTTTCTGCTTATCCCTACAGTAGGTCACTCTTCTGTAGGGCAGATTCAGCAAGCTTACATTCCATCACTTCGCTGTGGAAAGAAGCTGACAGTCTGCTCCTGTTCTCCAATAATCTAGTATGTCTTTGAGCTGCTGGATTGTAGTTGTCTGGAAAGAAATAACTCAAAATCACTTTGGAGCCATGACGGTTGGTTGTTCTTCAGGAATCTGTAAAAGGGTCATAGAATGATCAAAAGCTGTTTTCAACTCCAAAAATCTTTCATTGAATATTGGAAGAATCAGTTTATCGGTTTCTTGTGTGGTCTCTGATGATTGACATGAAGTGGATTGAGAACTGGGGGAAACAAAACACTTAAGCTTTGCAGATTGGCTAGGCAGATATAGATTGCAAAGAATTAGTCAGTGTAGCTTCTGATGCTTTCAGTGAATTTTGGGAGCTCTTTTTAAAGAGCATTCCCAATAATTTGTCCATAACTGCCTTTGCATGCAGTGAAAGGGGAAGGAGGGGAAACATATTTACTATCACAGATCAGCCACCATACTTTCCCTCGGGGTGGGGGGTAATTAGTAGTATGAGACTCAAATCAAGGTAGGAAGTCTCCACAAAAAAAACAGCTTTATGGTAGGAATTACATGCTGAAAATCCAATCACCTTGTGAGAGTGTGATATATCTGTTAAGGTGCTATGACGAGAGGCAATAGCAATCTGAGACCTAAAAGTACTAGTGTGTGCAGGCTAGAAATGGAGCTGCTCAAAGGCTTTCTGTCTTCCCATAATGAACCATCTGCATTGTAATTATGTGGATGTGAATTATGACCAAAAGTAAATATAACAAAGTCTCAGACAAAATGTAGTTCCTAGCTGTATTACAGTTCAGCCACCATGTATCCCCTTTAAGGGGAGTAGTTAGTATTGCGAAGCTCCAAACAGGGTCCAGGCAATCAGACCCAAGACAAGTATATGGTCAATGTTTTTTTAAGAGTGGTAGGGCCTAGTGCCCCCAGGACTAGCATGGTAGGTCCCTTTATAGAAAGGAGGGGTGTAGTGGTGCTGGCACAGCAAAAACCACGATGAAAGGTTATTGAGAGAAGGTTTCTCTGTATATCCAATAGTCATCCCAGCCTCAGTGCACACACCACAGAGGCCTACCAGTATTGTGGAGCAGAGTCTGCAATAAATGACCCCCCCCCCCCCAAAAGATGGGCCAGAGTCAGTTACTCAGTCGATTGATAAGCTTGGTCAGCAACAGAAGTAAATTGGTTTGAGAGCAGGTTAATGAAGATGTAGTTAAAGATGTAGTTACAGTTTGAGACATGAGTTTTGGTTTGTTGTCTCTTGTTTTTAGGCCCCAGAATTTCTGTGCTTGCCTCTGGTGTATAAAACTATCAACTGCGAAAAAGAGCTTTAACAATTGACTCACCTCAGCAACCAGTGAATTTCCCTGAATCCTGAGAAACAGCTGTGTGGATGCTGGTAAATCACGCAGGTTGGCACTTGATTGCTGACTCACGTAGAGAACTTTGTTAAACTGCAGCCATCTTAGTTGGTGCCACACCAAAAGCCTGTCTATGTTTTTAATATGTCTAGTTGTCCTCAGGAAGGCAGCTTGAGTTAATACATTTATTGTTGGCTTTTTTACTTCGAGAAAAGATCCATAAGTGCTGTTGTTTTCGTATGACCTCTATTGCTGTTTTTAATGTGCACCTAGGCAGTCTAAATAGATCTATCTATCTATCTATCTATCTATCTATCTATCTATCTATCTATCTATCTATCTCTCTATATGAATTAAGTAATAAACCGACAAATATATGTCTATACAAACAGTCACAAAAAATACATACTCAACAAAAAAGTATATTACATGCAACAAACGCAACGCATATAGTTAAAAATAGATCAACATGAAAGATGTGAGATCCTGCCGATGGCCAGAGAGAAAGTGGGGTCCCACAACAACGTGGTCCTTGTATCAACGCCAGAGCCACAAACACAATGGTGATTAAACAGAAACAATGTATATAAACATCCAGAGCAAACACAATGTGGCAGTGTGTGCCATATGAGGACATCCACACATCGCAAAGCAGCAATGCTTGGCTATTCCACACAAGGCCGACCAGTGACACATATCTGAAGTGGTGAAAAAAGTGAGAGGAAACAGACCCGGAAACTGCACATCTCAAACCTGCGGTATGGGATAAAGCCACATCAGCAGTTCCCTAGTGACTTCTTCTATAACCAATACCATGAGATCGAAAAACCATTTATTTAAAATGCAGCTCCACTTTCTGCAAAAATCCGGGTTTGTACGACATATGGTTGGGATATTGTTTATACGGAAGCCCATTATCCTATGTGGATTCCGAAATGCACCGGATGCTAGAAATGTCAAACCCATTTCAGCACAATGCCTTGGAAAAAGAAATAGCATTGAGGTTTTAAGTTAAATACGCGGCAATTTAATAATACTTAAGATAAAAGTTAACAAACAAAAACTGTTTAAAGGGATGGTAATACTTACTATGTAAAAATATGTATATGTTGTAGGGTTTATCCCCCTGAGTAACACAAGGGTACTCCCACTGCTGAAAGGTGTTTAATTCAAAAGCTATTACAGCTCAAACAGGTGCAGGATGGTGTAGTAACAGCGCCACTACACAATTTCAGGCCACTGTGATACTTCACCTAAAAAAATTCAAGGGTCATAATACTTTCTGAATAAACCATATTTCAACAGTGGAAGTTCCCTTGTTTTACTCAAGGTTTAACACTACAACATTTATTTACATTTTAAGTATTACTATCCCTTTAACCCCTTGGGCATTAAAGAAGTTTCCAAGTTATTGCTTCCCAATATGTTGGAGACATCTAGCATACACAGGGTTATTTGATTAAGAGTGCTACTCAGTGCATATAGACTTTAGATCATGGTCCAAATGTAGCCCACCTGAGCCCAATATGTGGCCTGTCTGCAGGACCGGATTTTACATCACAGGCGCCCCTAGGCACAACACCTTGTGGTGCCCATAGCCCCACCTTTGTCCCGCCCCTAACCACACCCTCTCCTAAATAAACACACCCACTTTTGTAGCAACAGCTATCAGATCTATTCACAGTAATGTGGTCAAATTTCAAATGAACTGCACCACTTTTCTTAAAGTAGAGCAATTTTGGAGCAAACCAGCTGCACCACAGGGACCAAATAAAAAGTCCTGTTGCTTGTAATGGGTTTTTTAACCCATTGAATGCCAGAGAGGTCTCACAGTGGGACAATGTATATCGGGTTCAGTGACTACGATGGCAACAGTGTATGTTAGAGTTTGTGAGAGAACATAATTAGTGAGGGATGGGATCTTAAACACCTGAGGACAATTCCAATCATCATAATCTATATAACCCTACCTATATTGCCATGCCCTCTACTGAGCATGTGCACAAATTACTTTATGGGCATAGGTTTTCTTGGTTTTTAAATGTAAACCCTAATATATCTGGTTCTAATATTCCAATTTACTGGATTTTTAAAAAGCCTGCAGTACTTACCAGGGCCCTTTTTTTGGTAAAAATCCAAAAACTAGTTTGGGCTGTAGGTCTAAAGTCTCTTAGAGTACCAAACGGGAAAATGTATTTTTAAAGCAGTCTGGACACGTGCACTTTGATGGGACTGTCAATTGGAACTAGAATTCAAAATTTCAACCAATTTCATGGCCAAATAAATATGTCAGTGGTAACACTTAACTATAATAGCGCTATTTGGCTTCCATAATATACACTCAAAGGGAATTAGATTGATGTTAAACACAGTTGTTATGTAGACATGCCTGTTATATGTAGGACTCCTATGAAGGAAAGTAATTTTTCTACAAACAGTAATTACATAGAAATAACCAGGACTCCTACCTAGGTAAGTGCTTCTGTTACACACAGTAATTATACAGAAAATACCTGACTACTGAATTATGGACTCTAAATAGGTAAGTCCAAGGGAACTATTTTATATATACAACAGAAGAACTATGTAGATGTCCATCATTGCATTCAGGTGTATCAATATAATTACTGTGTGTAACAAAAGGACTAACCTAGTCAGGAATACTTCATACAACAGTCAGGAACATCTATACAGTTTATGTGTGTAACAGGACTTGCCTAGGTAGGAGACCATCATACAGCAGTCAGGCAAAACCACATAATTACTGTGTGTAACACAAGGACTTACCATGGTAGGTGTCCATCATATAGCAGTCAGGTGTATTTATGTAATTACATATGTGTAACAGAAACACTTACTGAGATAGGAGCCCATTATATTGCAGTCAGGTATACATTGCTTTCTCTCCCTCTCCTACACATGTGACTCCCCATTCCTCAAGTCTCTCTACCACTGGGCAGGCCTTTTCTTCCTCTCCAGCCAGGTCCCCCCCAACCACCAGATATGAAAGTCGGGTCTTGTCAGATATATCTTTATTAGTACATGAGTGAGACACTTACCTAGGTAGGCGTATTTCATACAGGAGCCAGATATAAGCTATCTCACCTTTCAACAGATCTATAGCCATCCCCACAAGTCTCTACACACCAACAAGTCTTACAAATCTTACAGGGCTCAATCTCTCCCTTAGGCATATCTCACTTTCTCTTGCAGTCAGATCCCCCACCTCAGACCAGGTATCATAAAAGCCCCTCTACTGACCCTTGCCCACCCAGTGGTCTCCAACAAATCCCCCAGTGATATATGACACACACACACATACACACATGCTAGATTTCTCTCATCTCATCAAATTTGACTTCTCATCCCCCAATTTTTCTCCCTGTCCACCACCTCCACCCATGTCTCCCCCCTCCCATTTTTCATCTTCCAGCCAAACCACAACACAGATTAATATACACCCAATAGATTCGTCACACACACATGCACAGCTCTCACCCACACATATAGAAGCCAATGCCACATGGTCTTTCCCCATAGACACACAGCTCTATTCCTCACCCCTTCTTTCTCCCTGTTTTGCTGCTGTGTTTTCAACCTAAACTGACAGGAAGTGTAACTCACCTTCTTGCCAGTGGCTGCCCATGACGCGAAAGTGTTCATCTGACTTGGCAATGCAGGGAGGTAACGATGGATGCAGCACGTACTCTCTTTACTGCCTCCTGAATATAAGCAGCCATGCAAGCTATGCGTGGTGCGCGGCTGCATATTACCACGTGGTGCGCGACTGCATATTACCACGTGGTGCGCGGCTGCATATTACCTGAAAGACTTCAAAAGGAAGTAAGCAATGATGCATGGCGGAGGGCGGTCTGGGCACTGCAGCCACTCTGAAAACATGGAAGCTGACTTGCAGAGTGGAGAGTGCACCGAGCGCACTCACCTCACAGCATTTTCTGGGGACCCCAAAGTGGGCAGGCCAGTAGGCGTGACAGGCCTTTGCCAGGCTCCCCTAAAAATCGCTCCCTAGGCAGGTGCCTTGTCTGCCTATTGATAAATCCGTCTGTACCTGTCTGCGATCTTTGAGGGAAACATTGAACACGTGAACTAATAGGTTAGTAGGGCCTAACCAATGGCTCACAGCTACCATTTTGTAGTGACACCCTACAGTTCTCAAAAACAGTTCAATCTTTTAAATACCAGTAAAAGCATTGAACTGATGTAAACTGATCAAGTGACTATAACTACTCCTATAACTGTGCACTTTTGCATAAAGTTGATTAGACTTTTTAATGCTGCTTTTGTATTACTGCAAAAATACGCTAATTTTGAATAGCTAACAGACTGTATATCACCATTGTTAAATAATAAAATAACAATAATGTGGCCCTCATGCATATTAATTTCTTATCATGTGGTCCACAATTAAAAAATCTTGGATGCCCCGATATAAATAATATATTTAGGGTACATTTTCTCACCTTGGCAAGTTTCTCCTCCTCTCTCAATTTTCGTTTCAGCTGATCAAGCTTTTTTATTTTCTTCCTTTCCAGAAGAGGTAGAATCTTCTCATCTGCCAAATTGCTACGAAACTCACAAAACTCAGGCCAGAATTTAAACATGATGCTGAAGATGGTCATCTAATTGAAGGGACATAAAAATAAAAAGGAATGCATTATACAAAGAAATAGACATGTCTGTGTACACTGAGTAGATCTATTTTCATTGTCTACAAAACCAAGATTTAGGGTTGTGTGGCGAGATTCATATAGTTAAATAGGTAATAAGGATGAAAAAATGCAGACTCAACCTTTGCCAGATTTCCTTTCTTTGTTCAGAGAAAGATAAAAAAAATCCTCATTGAAGTCAGATCTTCTTATATTCCAATAGGTAAAACAATGCCTTCCTGACTCCAAAAGGCAGTCAGTCCTTTGATTAACCCTTTGAGTGCCAGAGGGGTATGCAACGCATTGCAAAGCAATGTGTTGCATACCCCTCTGGCACTCAAAGGGTTAACACCCTACCTGCCCTGGAACCAGAGGTGCAAATGTGGAAGCTAAAGAGCTGAAAAAAAAACCTAAAGGCTCCACAGGCATTAAACCCTACAGAGGTCTTCATAGCAATGCAAAGCTAGCATTAAAGGGAGATAAAAGATGCAGATGATTAGTTCCAGAACTGTACCCCAACTGTAACATTTCAGGCCTTGAGATACTGCACCTAAAAAATTCAATTTTGAGCTGCAATAATGTTTGAATTAAACATCTATAATCAGTGGGAGTACCATGGTTTTTATTCAAGAGGATAAACAGTAAGATATATTTTGTTTTTCATATTAAGTGTTATTGAAATTATACCTTTGAAGGAAGTGCAACCAAAATTGTAGATGTAAAATCCAGAAGGTTGGCCCTGCAGGCCCACTTTGTCAAATTTGGAATTTTAGGAGGCTGGTTCTCAAAAAGGTTAAATGACATTTTATTTTAACTGCATTTATACTATCATTGTCATTTATAACAAAATTGAGTGAAATATGATGAAAAGCTGTTAAATCGGTAGAAAAATATTTGCTAACAGTTCACAGTTCAAAGACACATACTTGTGAAACATAATAACCCACGTGCACAGTGTATGAAGTGCAGCAAGGAATGAGGGAACACTCCACAAATCCTCAAATTAAAAGCAGTCAACGGAAGACAATCTTGTTACTTCATGTACATTGTTTAACCCCTTAAGGACTGGCGCGTGCACACGTGGCCAGCACTTGAGGACCACAGGGCTTTTTTTTTTCCTTCTCTTTCGGCATGCAGCCGCCCTGGGAGCCCTGAACTCCGTGACGTACCAGGACCATCACTGGTCCTTAAGTGCCGGACCGCTGTGACGGTCCTGGCACGGCAATTGTCCTTAAGGTGTTAAATAGGAAGTTGTGCATAGCAAATAGTACTGCACTATTAGAAACAACCCCAGTGTGAAGGTTCTGCCTAGATTTACTCAAAAGGACTGTGTGGTAATTTTGAGAACCTAAATAAACTATTTAGCATAAAATGCCACAATATATTGCCAACATAAATGGTTAATTTCTCAAAAACTGTTTATATTACAAACAAATGGTTAGCACAACATGTAAGTGTTTTTTAATTTTCTTTAACCCTTTCAGTGCCAGATGCTTGGGGAATGTTTCTACCCTGGCGGCTAGACATAGATTCAGCATTTTGCTATCCATTCTATTCCATAAGTAAGTTCTTAATTATATATGGAAAACTAGATATTGGGTTTTCCGGAACAAATTCAGTTTTTCATTGTGCATTACTTGAAGTAAATTCTGCATTGTGAGACAATGATTGTTGTTATAAATCATAAAACAAATGTAAAAAAAATACTAATATCCTACACTATATATCAACAATGTTTATGTTGGTTGTGAAACTTTCAATTACTTTTAACCCTTTGAGTGCCAGAGGGGTACGCAACATTGCGTACCTGTCTGGCACTCAAAAGGTTAAAAGGCCTGAATTCCCTAAGAGAAAAATATCAAATATGTATTGTTTTACCTACATGCACAAAAGCTCAAAAGGGTATTCTCAATTTTAAGAACTAAAAATTTACATTCTATTGGTTACATAATATCCAGTGGGGAGTACAGACAGATTCAGCTCCCATATAGCCAGTCTCTGATAAGAGGCTGTAAGTGGAGGCTCCTGTTCCACAGTATTTGGGAATTTGCCATGCCACTCTGTACGTATTAACCCCTAAACAACCAGAAAAACATTAGTGATAATCATGGGTATACGGCCTGCATTTTAGTTAGCTTAGTATATTGTGGTTTTAGTGTTACTTTAAGGTAACAAGTCCATTTTAAATAAATTAAAAGACAAACTATCTGTATTTATATATACACACACTAATAAGTCAACTTCCTATTTTACTTTAAGCTAAACATAATATTAACAAAACCTACTAGTATTTGCTTATTTAAAAATAAAAATCAGCTTAAGTTAATATTAGTTAAGTGGAGTTTAGCACTTTTTTCATCTAAGGGAACAGTGAGCAGCCAATCAACACAAGGTGCTCATCAAGGTGCCCAGAAGTAACTATCTCTAGAATCATAAGATAGCATATCACTATCACCTGTGCTTCCCGAAACACATACGGTCCTAAATCCCTGCGTCTCTCTAAGATCTTCTCAGCCTGCTCTGGTGGAATGTCTATCTGCAAAGCCGGTGGGATGGACGAATTGATGAAGCAATTAATAATGGCGGTGATTTTGTTCTGGATGGTGGCATCATCACAGTGAGAGTGACACAAGTCCTGAAGTGAATGGGAAACAAATAAAGGTTTTGTATGCTGTTCAAAATCTGCAACTGAAATACTGTGGTGGTATGGATAAAGAACTTGCTGATACCTTTATTGGCTGAGTGGCTTTGGATGCAAGATTTCAAAACAACTAGGTCTCTTCTTCAGGCATTATATTATGCCTTATTATTCATATTATTCCTAAAGAAGAGACCTAGTTGTCTTGAAATCTTGCATCCAAAGTCACTCAGCCAATAAATATATCATTTTACTCTACTAGTCTCCTGCATTAGGTGACAGATCTTTGTAATTCAGCATTGGACAAGTTCATAGAATTAAAACCTGTAATCATAGTAATGCCTGCACTAATGGTAGAGATTTGCCACCTAATATATACAATTTAAATCCCTTTCAGTCCAGCAAATTAAAGACACAGTTATTAATCTCCTTTCATTTGAAAGGAGTGACTGGATCGGTGTGCAACACATTGCTAATTTTAAAAGCATAAACTTTAATAGTAACAGAAATGTACAAAACCTTGGCCTAGATTCACTAAAGGTCGATGCTGTGGCGATATGATCTTGTCGACATACACTAAAATGTTCAGATGCAAGCGGAGGTCCCTATTAGCATACAGGATTGTCGATGTGGAAGGGATGTCCTCCCTTCACACATCACCAACACTACGACAATTCTGAAGTTGAACAGAATTCTCTCTCTCTGCATCCCTACTTGGCCAGTAGGGGAGTGGAGAGAACAGTTTCAGCACCATGGGCGGAACTGAGTGCCATAGGGATGTGTAATGCTCACCCCTGTGTCACTCAAAAGGTTAAAAAAAATATAAAAGTGCACCAAGCACTACACAATTATCCCCTTAGCTATGTATCATATTTTATACATGTTGTGCACTCTCAGGGGAACAAGACTGGGGGTTACTGATTCCCTCCTCGAGGTCTAAAATATATATATATATATTTGTAATAAAGTGCATAAAACATATGTTACACATATGTTATAATGCACTTTATTAAAAATGCCGGTATTGTCGCCCGCGTTGATCACCTATCCAACTGGATAGGTGATCAATGCTAGGGGGGTATCAGGAAGGGTCCCAATGTCCTCCTTGAGGTCTGAAATATTTTTTTTAATAACAACTGAAATAAAATTTATTACACATATAAAGGCAAGGTATGCAGTCGCATACCTTGCCTATTAACCCTTTGAGTACCAGAAGGGTAGCAAATGCATTGCAAAGCAATGCGTTGCTACCTCTCTGGTACTCAGAGGGTTAAGTATGTAATACATATACAAGGGGGCACTATGGATGGAAGCAATATATGTTGGATTTGACAGGTGAAAATTATTATGTCAGATGGGAGCACTATATGTCTGATTTGACAGGCGAAAGTTATTTTGTCAATGGGAACACTATATGTCGGATTACAAAGGGGGGGTTAGTATGTCAGAGGGGGGGCACTCTATGTCTGATTTCTATTATGTTGTGCAGCATGGGGAACAACACCATTGTGTGTTACACCATATACACTGCCTGACACCCCAAGCCATTTTACCTTGCCCAGGCAGTGGCCATGGGAATTTGTGGCTAGCAGTGGGCAAGGGGAAAAGGCTGGAGAGGGTCAGACAGTGTACATGGGGATCTGTGGTTACCAGTGGTCAAAAGAACAAGTGTGGGGGCCAAGCAGTGTATATGCTGTTCTATGGCTACAACTGAACAAGTGAACAAGGCTGAGGGTGGAGTGGTAGCCACAAATCCCCATACATGCTGCGTGACCCCCCCATGGGAGTGCACAACATATATATGATACATAACTCAGAGGATAGTTATGTAGTGCTTGGTGTACTTTTTTTTAACCCTTTGAGTGCCACAGGGGGGAGCAATGCACATCTCTATGGCACTCATTGCTGTTCATGGTTCTCGCCACTCCCCTACTGGCCAAACAGGGAAGCAGAGAGTGCTTCAACTTCAGAATTGTCATAGTGTTGGTGACTGTTACAGCTTACCTTGTTTCCAGTGACGCTCGGCGTCATTCAGCGCATCATCTGCAGGCGAGAGGCTTTAGAGTTTAGCAGGCCTCTGTTTTATGCCATGCTTTCTGTAGTCTCATCCTACCTACGTCCTGAGGAGGGGTTAAAAGGGCAGCTTGAGTCTCAGTTTTCCTTGCGTTGTTGTTCCTAGTAGTTCTTGGGCTCTGTGTAAGACCTGGCTAGTCTTCCATCCAATCTGATGCTGGCCTGTGGCTCGGTCTGACTATTCTTTTGCTTATCCCTTTAGTGGACATCCAACCTGGTACAGACCTGTGGCTCTGGCTGACTACCCGAACTGTGTATGACCTGGCTTGTCTGACTACCCCCTCTGGTGCCGACTTGAGGCTCTGTCTGACTACTCTTATGTTTTTCCCTTGTACCTAGCAGATACCCTAATCAATGCGGACCTGGGGCTCTGGTAGACTAGCTCTAATACTGACTGCAGGCGTGGGTCAGTTAATGCTCCATACTGACTTCAGGCGTGGGTCAGTTATTGCTCCATACCGACTGCAGGCATGAGTCAGTATTCCAGCGACGTAGGATTAAGATAATGTGTTCCTGTTTCTGTTCCTGCTCATGGTTCCTATCGAGACTACCAGTGGCTGAGGCCTAGTATCTAGCAGAGTGGTCTAGCTTGGCAGCCTACTATTCCTGATAGCAGTGCTCGCTGGCTTGTAACCCTCTGCTTGTTCCTTTTGTATATATTGTGCACTACTTTTCTGTTTTCAATAAATTTGCATTTAACTATACTGCACTGACTTCTGAACATCTTTGGGAAACCGTGACAGTGATTTGTGAAGGGAGAACATCCCTTCCATTTCAACAGCACTTCAATAATCCTGTATGCTAATAGGGACCTTCTCCACCCCTCCCCTTGAATCCGAACATTTTAGTGAATATGTTGATGTGTGTACATTGAAATGTCAAAGTATTTCGAACACATCGACAAGATCATATCGCCACAGCATCGACCTTTAGTTAATCCAGGCCTAGATGTCTGTAATGTAATATTTACAGCCACAAATGACGGATTACATGGCAAAACAAAGTTATGACTGATGGACAGACTTGATCAGTAATAGGCAGTTATAATATGGCAAGACTAACGATATACTACATAAAAAAAAGATTCTAGTGTTCTTACCTGTTAAATCCTTTTCTCTTTAGTCCATATGGTACCATAGGGGTTGAGTCCCTCTTGGAGGGCAGAGCATATCATAAAAGACAAGGCCTTTGAGGTGGAGACTCCAGCTTCCCCCTTCCCATTTTGCAGAATTCATGAGAGAAAAAGCCACAGTAAAAGAAAGAAGCAAGGTAAGAAGAAAAGAAAATCTCCCATGACTAAGATCCTAAGAGAACTCCTCTGCCCAGGAAAGTCTGTGTTCCATATGGACTAAAGAGAAAAGTATTTAACAGGTAAGAACAGTAAAATCCTATTTTTTCTTATGTCCAATTTGGAACAGTGATACCATAGAGATATGCCAAAGCTGAGATTCCCATCGAGGGCAAGGAAAAAAGACATCTCACACATCCCTATTATACCAAAGTTCCCTAGGATTATTCTGGACCTTAATAACCTTAGGTGTCAATTAACAACGAACTAGCACAGCACACCAAACAAGAGCCAAGGGGGCTAAAAAAAACTACTGAAAAACAACTGGCAGTATAAAAGGAAAAGAGAGATCCCTACACAAGCAAGATGTCCGAAGGGCCTTCTGGCCAAAGTTGGCCTCGTTCTAGGCCAACAGGAACAGGAAAGACATTGATGCGGACGTTTTTGGTGAAAGTATATGAGGGCCAAGTCGCAGACTTGCACAGCTGTTCAGGTGAGGGCTAGCTATTGTAAACCCAAGCACCCGAAGATGTTGTGCAATGCTCTGTAATCCTGAAGGGAACCAGTTTCTTCCTAATCTCATACAGTTTATGTATGATAGCCTTATTCCAAGAGGCAATGGTTACTTTTGATGCAGCCTGACCTACCCTAGGGCCCTCATGGATAACATAAAGAGAGTCAGCCTTTCGAAAAGGCTTAGTGAGGTGCACATAAAACTTAAGGCAGAGCCCAATGTCCAACAGATGGAGATCCCTCTCCTGAGCGGATGGAAGGTCAGGACAAAAAGAAGGCACAATAATCTCCTGATTGATGTGAAAGTTGGAGACCACCTTAGGAAGAAACTCCTGAGAGTTAAGAAATATTGCCTTACCCTGGTGAAAAACCAGGAATGGAGGTTTGAATGAGATATCTTCCGAAAGAAAAGCTTTCTTCAGTGTCATCTAACGCAAGGAGATGGACGCTAAAGGCTCAAAAGGAGTCCTTTGCAGGATGCGCAAAACCAGAGTGAGATGTAACTTAGGGAAAGGCACGAGCCACTCCTTGTAGAAAAGTCTTCACATCTGGGATGATAGCAATTTGTCTCTGAAAGAGAGCAGAGAAACCCTAGATCTCAAACTTGCTGAGACCCTTGTTGACTCCATCCTGAAGGAAGGACAGCACCATCGGAATGACAAAGACCTGCAGGGACATGTTCTTGTCCAAACAACACTGTTGGAAAATGAACCAGACCCAAAGGTATGCCTTAGAGGAGACCGGTTTTCGAACTTGTATCATGGTGAGAGAACATCATCGGAGAAACCCTTCCTCTTCAGAATGGTGGCCTCAAGAGCCATACCATCAAGGCCAGACTCTCTAAATACTCATACCACAAGGGACCCTGGAGTAACAGATCTGGTCTGGCCCTCCTGGGCCAGAATGGAGCAATAAGGATAACCAGCGCCCTGTCCAATCTGATCTTCCAGATCACCCAGGGGATCAGAGTAATCTGGGACACCTGGAAACTCCATGCAACATTGCAGAGAATGTTGGAACCTGTATTCCCTTGTCGTCATGATGTCTATCTCTGGGATGCCCCAGTGTTGAACTATCAGGTAGAAAGCCTCAGGATGTAGTTCCAGGTTTCCTGAATCTACATCTTAATGACTGAGAAAGGCTGCCAGTACGTTTTCCACTCCTGGAATGTGTACTGCTGAGATGGTTGGAATGTGAGCTTCTGCCCAAATGAGAAGATCATTCACCTCCCTCCATGCTATCTCACTGCAGGGTCCCCCCTACTGGACTGATGTACTCCATGGCCGTGGCATTGTTCATTTGCACTCTCACTGGAATCCCTGTGAGAACCTGAGACCAATGACACAGCCTGACAAATCTCTTTGAGTTCCAGAATGTTGATGAACATCTGCCCTGGGCACCCAATGCCCCAGGACCCCACCCCAGCCTCTGAAGCTGGCATCTGTCCTCACCAAGGTCCATTCCGGAATGACAAAGGGTCTCCCCAATGAAGCCACCATTGAAGGTCTACCCTGGCTTCCAGAGACAAGGGCATCTGATGAGAAATATGCTCTGGGTTATTCAAGCACGTTTTTAGACTGTCCTTCTGAAGTTCCCTCATGTGGAACTGTGAGTAAGGAACCTCTTCCAGAGCGGACAACAACCAACCCAGGAAATGCATGTAGTCCTTGATTGTGGCCAAGTGCCACTCCAGTGCCTGAGACACATCCAGGAACAAAATCTAAACCTTCTCCTAGCGAGAAAGACTCTTCCCTGAAGGGTGTCGAACTTCACACTGAGGAAAACCAAAACCTGAGATTGAGAATACTGCCGTGATGCAACAAAATGCAGGCACGCTGGTGGATATGGCGAAGCCAGAGTTCTTCTGAAGGACATTTGAAAAATGCCTTGGCTAAAAGCTGAATAGATCGTTGTGAAGATTCTGGACAGAGATGCCAAGCCAAAAGGCAGATCTGTGAACTAGTAATGAACAGAAAGTAAAATGCAGGTAGCATCGGCAGTCTGGGTGGATCGGGACATGCAGATGACAGAATGCAAAGATTCCATCTTGAAACACGTAGCAACAACGTACTGGCTGAGACATTTGAGGTCCAGAATAGGACAGCCGTCCTTCTTGGGAACCACAAAGAGGTTGAAAAAGTGCTCTTGGACTGGAGAAAGGAATGTTTTGTGACAAAGTTCTCTTACCATTAGTAGCATCACTAATTATCTGTTTCAGTTCAGGCCCAAAGAGAGCCTTGCCCTGAAAAGGCAAGAACACCAGTGACTTCTTAGAAGATTGTTTCACAGACCAAATCTTGGGCCACAAGGTGCGAGGCACAGAAATGGAAAAAACAGAGGATTTTCCAGAAAACCTAGCTGCATCAAACAATGCATCAGTGATGTTGGCTAACAAAATCAATGTGTCTTACTTAGGCATGTCAGCACGTATAGCATCTGGCAGCTCTTCACCCCAGACGGTAATGGTCCTATTGACTCAGGCAGAGGCAAAACTAGGCCTCAGTGCTGTGCAGGTGGCCACAAAATTGGTCTTCCAAGTATGAAGAACCCCTTGTACTGAAGAACGACTTTGTGCCATTGATTAGAGTAGGGTTTTAACCCATGCAGGCTCTTGCTCAGTGCTGGAGGGGCCCTGAGAGGTGACACAAGAGGGGCACAGAGAACCAGAGTGTTCGATTGGAAGCCCATTATGGCATGAGGAACATTAGGAAAGTGGGGTGAGGGAAGCCCCCGAATCCTTAGCCTGGGATTTCCCCAGATGTTACTTAGTGTCAGACATGTCCCTGAGAGGGAGTCAAAATCTAGTAAAACTAGATTAAATGTCCCCAGAATAAATGTAGAACCCATAAACACCAAAACAATGCACTTATCTGGTATTCAAAGGGTTAAACTGGAGAAGCACAGCAATGAGAGTCAGCCTCTACATCAGATAAGCAATAAAGAAGTAAGATGACCACCAGTAATTGTGTCAGCCAATCCGAATAAAGCCAGGGAAATAGGTATTATGGGAACCGTAGTGTTTTCTCTTGCTTTTTGCCTAGCAACCTTTGTCAATCCGGCAGTGGACCGCGGCATGCTCCGTGGACACCCAGATGATAGAGTATGAGGAGACAAGAAGATAGACCCATCTCTAACCATTGTAGCCCAAACGGTTGCAGAGCTACGTCCCAGAGAAGTTTTCCCACAGATGTCAATGGAGCAAAGATGGCACGGATGGGCTCCAGTTCTTTAAGGGGCTGCAACATTAAAATCGATCGCAATTAAGAAATAAAGGAATAAACTCAGAATCACCAGGGAAAACCTGGGGGTGAAAAAAAAGAAAATCCTAGCAGTAAGGGAGCAGAAAAAAGTTCCCCAAAGCACCTAATACATTCCTATAATTAAAACAGCAGTGAAAGGTTAACTAATAGAAAAAGAACATCATCCATCCATACTTGCAAGACCATTTAAGACAGAATAGAGCCCATGAGTGCCAAATCAGAGCATAATTACACAGAGTATAAGAGATAGCACAGAATGAGACATACAGTGGACCAAAGCAATCAAAAGGTTACGTACTGATCTTCTTTCTTCAGGCTACCATCATGATAGAGGGCAGAATCTCAGAAACACTCAACCATGAGAAACAGACTTCTCAAAACATCAACCTCCACAGGGCAAGAAAGGTCCACAAAGCACCTGTGAACTAGGCAGCCCAACTCCAGGGAAGCCCAGTGATGGTAGCCTGCCTAACTGGGGAATATACAGCCCAATAACTAAAGAAAAAAAAATATAGAAACCAACTGTATGGCCACTACATCTCCAACTGCAAATGGGAGGGGAGTTGAACTGGAGGAGGAGGAGGGAGTCTCTACCCCCAAAGACCCTGTCTTTTGTGATGTGCCCTGCACATAATATTATATAATATTATTTATGTTGGTACAATGCAGCTGTGGGTTGGGATAGGGACCATGCAGGAAAATGGTGATAATGAACCCCATTTCATACAGCTACGACCGTCTGCTAGCTGGGAATTTAGAAGATTTATAATATTAAAAAGAAGAAGAACTTTTTGCAAATACTTGGTAATAATGTTTTGCTCTTTATTGTAAGAATTGTTTTTCCTCAGCAATGCAGTTTCTTTCATTAACCCCATATAAATAGATTAATGCTATAAGTATCGTACCTTATATTTTTGTACTTCTTGCCAAAAAAGCAGTCCGTTCTCAAAAAAGTCTCCTTTGAGAGATATAAATCGTTGAAACTGGCTGACCGTAACTGGGTTCAATAACGCTTTACGGAAAGCAATGATCTCTTTAGATGAAGCTATCCATTTACTGTCCAGGTGCTAGAAAACAAATATTTAATTTTTTTTTGTAAAAGAAGACATTTCATTTGCATTTTCATATTACCAACCTTTATACTGATATTAAAAAGTAGATGATTTTAAAGATATAAAAGTGTTCAATAGTAGGTTTTTTAATGCATTTTTGTCAGGGTACCTGTGTGGCGGCTGCTCAAGCCGGCCGCATCTTTCCCCAGTGGCTCCAGCCGCACTGTCTGCTCACACGATGCCTTGCCTCTGTTGAGGCTGGATCGTGTTCCCCGTTCTGGTGGCTCAGCCGCTTGCTGGTGCCTTGTGCGGCTCCAGCCGCTTCTGCTGCCGGCGTTTCAGCAGGCGGGTGACGTCATAGTTGGGCGCACGTCCAAAAGCATGGATTTGCTCTCCATTTAAAGAGACAGCCTCCTGTTGGCTGCTCCTCCTCTTCCTCTCACTTTTCTATTTGAACTGCCTGGACACAGGGCTCAGTCGCCCTTTTGTTGGTGTCCAGTGTGGTTCTATAGTTTTGGCTCTGTGTATGATCTGGTGCTGACCTGTGGCTCTGTCTGACAATCCACTCTGTGTATGACCCTTGGCTTTGTCAGACAACCATTCTGGTGCAGACCTGCGGCTCTGGCTGACTACCCGTTCCGTGTGTGACTTATAGCTCTGGCTGACTAACCATTCCGTGTGTGACTTCTGGTGTTGATCTGGGGCTCTGTCTACTGCGTATCCAGCATACCAATGCTTCAGTGGACATCCTATCTGGTGCAAACCTGTGGCTCTGGCTGACTACCCACTCCGTGCATGACCCCTGGCTTGTCTGACCACCCAATCTGGCACTGACCTGTGGCTCTATCTAGCTATCCTCTAGTGTGGCCTTCCGTTCTGTTAGATACCCAATCTGGTGCAGGCTTGTGGCTCTGGCAGACTACATTGCGTGTGTGTGTAGGTGCATCTGTGTTTTTGTCATTGGGGACTCCAAAGTTCCAGTAAAATACATTAGTAAAACAACATAATCTAGGTTTACCTTCCATACTCCCATTTTCTTCTTGTTAGTCTGAAATATTACATCTTCTGCAACATCCTTCATCTGTGACTGAATATAAAATCACATATACCATATAAATATAAATAATTTGAGAAAAGAATGAACACAAGGTATGAAAAATAATGTTGATATTTTCCAAATACATCTGTTTACTTTATTCCTACAATTAAATCTAAACTTTGCCCAGAATCAGTGAAAGCGATACTGCTATCTTATATTCTAGTCTATACCAATTCCCTCTTCACAGTAGTCCCTGATTGGCTCTCAAATGGCTAATACGGACTCAAATACTGTCACTTTCCATTTAACCTTCTGAGTGCTAGAATGGTGTTAATATAATATATCTACAGAAAGATTAAAGCATTGTTCCCACCTGCACTTTTTGTCTCTCTCTGTATTCCTCAGTTGCCAGAAACATTGGGAGCCATTTCTTCTCTATCCTCATTCTGACAAACTTCTGGACTTCTATTAGGACAGCAGATGAAAGTCGATCATGGAGAATCTTTCCCCAGCCTCCAGCAAGCTGCATGACCTGCACATTCAGGATAAAAACAGTGAAATAAATAACAACACTTTTCAGTTCCTATGTTATTCTAGGGAACCCATGCACTAACATCTCTTCAGCCTGAGAGATCTTACTTCACAGGTGCCATAAAATATACTGTTTATTTAAATGTTTTAAGAAAGAAATGTTTATCAGGAAGAATACACTGAGATGTATCTTGTTTTAAGTATATCCTGTAGTGCATTTACACATTTACATAAATAGATGCAAAACCAAATATATAAAAACAACAAAAATAATAATACACAAAAATAACACATTAACATTTATATACACTTACATGTTGTTTTTAAATACAAATAATCTATTATTTTTAGGAATTTTAAACCAGGAGAAGATCTGATTTTTTTGGGGTAAGTTATGCCAAGTTTCCAGAGCTCTGAAGGAGAAGGCAGACTGACCTGCACGTAGTATAGAATGCTCAGAGATTATAGGAAGCATGGAGTGCTAAAGGGAGTATTCTGCTCAAGTAGTCTGGTGGCTTTCCAGAAAAGTATTTATAAGCTAGGCAAGAAAAGTGAAGGATGCTACTTTGTTCAAGTGATAGACAATCTAGTCATTTAACCCTTTGAGTGCCACAAAGGTACCCAACCCATTGCTATGCAGTGGGTTGGATACCTCTCTTGCACTCAAAGGGATAAGCATATCGCAATGATGTATTATAATTACATTGGAGTAGAAAGAGATATAATTGATTATACAGAGTGTTGAATTTACATAGATTTTTGGTGCAGTAGCATATACTACATCCCTGTAGTCAATGACTGGCATCTGTTGCACAATATGTTTTCTTACCATGGGACTTACACAAGATTTGTTTCTAAACAGAGTGCCTTCATTAGGATAAAGTCTAGATGTTAATTTATCGATATGAAGACCAAAAGTGAGGTTAGGGCCCAAACCAAGATATCTATAGGAGTTGAGTGGGGCTGAGTAATGATTAGACTTTGCTGCAATGGTGATATAGGTATGCCCTTTCCGAGCCAGAGGGGTGCCCAACACATTTAAAAGCAATCAGACGGACACCCCTCTGGCACTTAAAGGGTTAAGTAATTTGCTCTTTGTACCAAGAACCATTGTGACAGTTTTATCAGTGTGTTGAAGTGAAGAGTATATCACGCTGGAGAAGTTCCCTCTATATCAAGCCTTAGTGCATGCCCTCTCCCTTACGGTTGTCATGCTAAATTATAGCCTATTGAAAAAGCTTAACATTACACATAACCTAGACAAGTACAGTCGTGTGAAAAAGAAAGTACACCCTGTTTGAATTCTATGGTTTTACATACCAGGACATAATAACAATCATCTGCTCCTTAGCAGATCTAAAAATTAGTTAAATACAACCTTCAGATGAACAACAACACATGACATATTAGGCCAAAATTCTTCCACAACGATGCGAGAGACTGATAAATTAATACAGAAAACAATTACTTCAAGTTATTGCTGCTAAAGGTGGTTCTACAAGCTATTGATTCATAAGGTGTACTTAGTTTTTCACACATGGCTTCTCCATTTTGGCTTTATTTTTGTTAAATAAATCATGACACGGTGTAATATGTCATGTGTTGTTGTTCATCTGAGGTTATATTTACCTAATTTTTAGACCTGCTAATGAAGCAGGTGATTTTTATTATGTTCTGATATGTAAAACCATAGAATTCAAAGAGGGTATACTTACTTTTTCACATGACTGTAAAATGGAAACCGCTGCTGACATTAAAGGGATAGTAATACTTCGTTTTATCTTTATTTTATTTTGTAGGTATTAAAAAAACATGAAGAACGATATAAGTTTTATCTCTCAAACCTTTATGGTTTAAGAGATATTCACAAGCAAAGTATCCCCCCCCCTGCTCAGCCAGATCAGAAGGGAGATGCCCAGGTTGACTGCAGAGAGGGACAATCTTCAATTAAAATAAGGGAAAAACCTGAAAAACTTGTCAAGTGGGGAAGGGCTTTAATTGTTTTCACTGTAAGAAGATTGTCCCCTGCTGTTATCTGTCTGGTCTTACAACCAGATTCATATCTGAGAAGAGATGGCTTACACTAGGTAAAAGGGGTGGGAGGGGGAAACTTTGCTTGTGAATATCTCTTAAACCACTTCATGTTTTTTTAATGCCTACAAAATAAAATAAAGATAAAACGAAGTATTACTATCCCTTTAACACGGAGAGCAAATATGGCATTTAATTACAGTGTATCGGAGACCACTCAAGCATCTAAGGGAAAGTAAAAATACCTTCAAATTATGAGTGTTATTTACCCGCCACTATGATGCAGTCAATTAAAACAAATAATGTTCAATGAAGTTGTAAAAGCTGCTACGCTGGAAGTATCCATTTCTTCTTTTGCAGCTAACTCAAATGAGGATGCTGTGGGTGTGCTACGCCAGATTTTATTGTCGTATGTCTTGGACCTTTACCAGAAATAACAATAGGTAGCAACATGTTGTAGCGAGTTTTTCCCCACCTTCATCATGCATTCTGCACATTGATGATGGACTCTGACAGCCCTCCAGCTGGCTCCATGCCATTCACTGCTCTCTCCTTGGGTCAACCATGCTAAGGTATGGGAGTGAAGCTGAGCTCACAGCCACCACTACATGTAAGCACGCAGCTTCAGCAAAGCGCTGCTGTGAGACCTGCCTGGGTAAGCCATTGTGAGAGTGTCTTAAGTGGAAACGATCATGGGACAGGAGGGACAGACCTCCATGGGCTGTTAGTGAGGGACCAGGAGAGGAGACACTTCTCCCTGGGCTGTCATTGAGGAAGGAGCAGAGCTCACTGGGCTCTCAGTGAGGGAGGAGAAAAAGACATCCTTTGGGCATGTTCTGAGGAAGGGGACCTCAGTGGCCTGTAATGAATGGGAGAGAGGAGAAAGACCTCCCTGGGCAGACAGTGAATGGGTGGGGAGGAGAGGTGAAACCCTCCAGGGATGTCAATGACAGATGATAGACAAGAGAAACTTAACAAGATGAAGATGGCTGAGGCTGCCCGAGCCTGGAGATGTGGGCATAGCTTACTTGAGATGGGCAGGATGAGAAAGGAATGAAATGTATGACTGGCCTTAAGAATGTGTTCTGGGTGGGAAGAGGGTGGAGCCAGTGTCTTGCAAGATTTTAAGGTCTCAAACTGGCCTATGTGAGATAGGCGGGCCAAAAGTGCGAGGGCGAGTGCAATGAGAGGATGAAGGAAAGCAGCGATGACATCGGGATGACATCCTCTTTCTACTGCGGGAGTGAGAGAGGGGGTGTGAAGGCAGTGAATGGACGGTGGAGGTCAGGAATGAGAGGGTGATGAAATGCAGTGAAAGGGTGGCAAACGGGAGGGGTGAGGTACATGGGTGAGAGGTGCTCCATGGAGTGGATAATTGCATGTCATGGTGGCACAGGCATGGAGAGACATACAGGCTAATATAGTATCACCCTTTAACTGTATGTAAGAACAGATATCCGTGCAGTGGATTTTGATGCACACGTAATAGTAAGATGGCAGTGTTTCAGGCCATCTGGAATATGAAGCAGATGTGTTATTTTTTTAAGTGTAGACATTTTAAGGATGTGTTAGTCTTTGCAGAGATTTTGACAGCCCCCTGGCCACTCCTGTCAAAATCACTCTCCCTTTTATTTTTGCAAAAGGTGGTAATAAGATTAGAATATCTCCTCCTTACTGCTGCCCCTTGGTGTGGCAGGCACAGGAGAATTCCATTGTCAATCCATTGCAGGATAAATGTCTTCTCAGCAAGCTGTGGGTATTGACCATAATCTGTCAAGATCGTCCTGTGCAGGTTGGCAGATATTTGACCCTGCCGGGGACTAGAGCCTGCAGCCCTGAGGTTTGAGCAGATTCCACAGCTGGTGCATTAATCAACTGAGCTACCTCCCCAAGGCATAAACACACATATGCAAGCACACACATATGCACGTATATACATATATTATAGGAAAGGGATAGCACTGTAGACATTTTCGCTAGGTTTTCTGTACTTGTGTTCCTTATTTTTCTACATATTCTCCTAGTATTTATGTTGTTACTGGTCACTGCACTTTGGTCACTTCTTTTGACATTTTTTCAACATTTTGGGACTTTTGTGTATTTAATGGGGTTCTGGTGTACTGCATGGTTACCTTAATAAAGATTGCAGTGAGGCTTGAAAGGATGAAAATTCAATAAACTAACTCTTCACATTGATGAACTATGAGAAAAATCATGAGTGTAAAATGCATCCCTCTACTATCAACAGTGATCTGGCAACCACACAATATCATACAATGAATTTTGGTTTTCACGGTTAATTTTCCTACCTGCTCCTGCTGATCTCTTGTAGCTGGGCTGTTAGGACCAAAGAAATACTTTTTATTTAAATATTTGGTCCTTATATCCTTGGATTTTTCTTGACGTTTTTCCTTTTCCTTGTGTGGCATCCTTCTAAACTGCTCTAGATCTATCCAGCACATGAGATCCATGCTGAAAAGAAAAACATATTAATATTGTATGTTAGGGCATTGAGTGCAAAGCAGAATAATTGCAAAACATAACCTGACTTTATAAAAGGACCAGAAATACTTAAGAAATAGTTGATCTTATATTAACCACTTGACTGATAGAGACATCTCCAAAGCATTGCGGACCAGTGCATTTGAATCATCTCTAACATCCACAGAGTCGGAGGCTCCGAGAGTAGCATATTCGATATGCTGCTCTCCATCACTATACACTGCTCTTCATGGTGATACACTGCCCTCCACATGCGAGCATTTATATATATATCTTCAGGGTATTTAGGAATCATTTAGAGTGCAGTCAATAAGTATTTGGACAGTGACACAAGTTTTGTTGTTTTGTAATGCAGAACACTGGATCTGAAATGAAATGATGAGTAAGATGATAAAGTGCAGATTGACATTTAATTTGAGGGTATTTGCATCCTTAAACCATGAACCACGTAGGAAGTACAGCCCTTTTTACACATAGTCCCTCCATTTAGGGGACCAAAAGTAATTGGACCATTGGTTGCTCAGCTGTTTCTTGGCCAGGTGTGTGACGTGGCTTTGGTAGCTCATGCACAAGAGAGCTAACAAAAGGTGCACAGATGATTTTACATGTGGTATTTGCATTTGGAACCTGTTGCTATTTGTCAACTTGAGGAGCAAAGATATGGCAATGCCAGTAAATCAGGCTAGCATGAGACTCAAAATTAAGAATAAATTGATGAGAGACATAGCCAAAACATTAGGTGTGTCCGAAGCAACTGTGTGGCATGTTGTCAAAAACAAGAACTCACAGGTGAGCTTAACAATAGCAAACAACATGGTAGACCACGGAAGAGCACTACAGTGAATAACCAAGAAATGCTTGCAATTGTGAAAAGAAAACCTAGAAAACCTAGTGTCAAAGAGTATCATAAAGAGAAGGCAACACCAGCATAACCACAGAGGTAAGCCTCAAAACATAAAGTACAGGTTTGATAATAAGTATATAAAAACAGTAGTGTTATGGAACAAAATCTTAAGTACAGATGAGATAAAGATTAACCTGTTCCACAGAGGTGGAAATAGAAAAGTGTAGAGGACAAAAGGAACTGCAAATGATCCAAGGCATACCACCTCATCTGTCAAACATGGTGGAGGCATTGTTCTGGATGGACATGTATGGCTGCCACTGGAACTGGCTCACTTGTTTTTATTGATTATATGACTGCTGACGGCAGCAGTAGGATGATTTCAGAAGTGTACAGAAACATCTTATCTGCTCATCCAACCAAGTGCCTCAAAACTCATTGGAAGGCACTTCAACTTGTAGCAGGGATGACCTCAAATATACTGCTAAAACAACCAAGGGCCAAAAATTGGAATGCTCTTGATTGGCCAAGTCAGTCACCCAAACAGAACACAACCTGAACAAGTTTTACTTGATGAAGGCAAGACATAAACCTAAAAAGAACTGAAGATGGCTCCAGTACAGGGCTTGCCCAGCATCACAAGGAAAGACACCCAGCAACTGGTCAAGTTAATGGGTCGCATACCTCAGGCAACTATTGAGTGCAAATGATTTTCAACAAAGTACTGAAAATGATGTTGTCCAATTATATATAAAAGGGGCTGTAATTTCTACATAGTTCTTAGTTTAGGTATGTAAATACTCTCAAATTAAAGCTGACAGTCTGAACTTTATCTTCTCAATCATCGTTTCATTTCAAATAATTTCAAATGTGCTGGAGTACAGAGGTAAAACAACAAAACTTGTGTTACTGTCCAAATATATAGGACTGCACTGTATCTGTCTAGAAAATGAAAGCTTACTCATAAGGGAATATTCTACAACATAAGGATAAAGAGAACTTTCTGAGTCTATGTGTATTCATAGGACACCCCCCCCCCATACTGATATTTATGGAACATATCAGCCACGATTTGGCACAGAAAAACAGTGTTCACCACAGTCATAGTTTTATACTTGCTCATTTATAAATTATCTAATACAGTGGTTCATAGACTAGTGGGTATCTCCCCAGGATAGGTGTGAGTCACTTTCCGGGGGGAATGTGAGGCTTTACATTAGCACTAAATTTCGGAGTGGCTATGCAACATAAACATATATGTGTTATCAAATACATAATGGTTAGAAATTTAGGAAAGGATGATTCAAAGAACAGGTGTGAACAGCGCAGTCTGCCATATTTGTAATTTTGATGGAAAGCCTATATATATACTGGTTTGTAGAAAAGTCAGCGACTAAAAAAAGAAAGTAAAATAAATTGTGTTTTTCAAAATATATTATAATATAAATACACCTGTGAAGGGTTACATATGGCATTGAATGAAAATGTTTGGGAACATCATAGCTATTACAAATCCCTAAATAAACATTTATAAGTATATAAGAGTATTTCCCCAAATATCTGCTGATATTTTCTTATTTAACACCTTGGATGATAGAGATATCTCCAAAATATTGTGAAGCAAGGTGTTGTTGATGTGTCTTGTAACCAAGGGATAAAATGTATAGTAGCATTTATTATGAACACTGGGATTTTCCTGCTAAGTTAAACATAAGTACTCTCACTGCTAGGAGACGTCTCACTCAAACATTATTGCAGGGTAAAATGTCATGACTGCAAAATTATCTATGGCCTTGCTATTTTAGGATTGTGCAATTGGTAATCCTATTTATGGACAGCTGTGTTCAGTGGCCAAAGCTCTAAAAAGATTGAAATAACACCAGTCTCAAAAGACATGGCCATTAAATATACTGCTTTCATCCTTGCACATAAGTGCTATATTACGCAATGGTGGGCTAAGGATACTGGAAATTGCCATCCATAAAGAGCTGGAAGGCTACAGGCTGCCCTGACATGAGCTATATGAATTTACACAAGAATAAGCCACACTAGCTAACAGCGGCATTGCTAGCCACAGGGTTCATGCTTAAAGTCCCAGATTTTCTTGCTGGCATGTGGCAATTAATATTGATAATCTCCCTAACAGTAGCGATGTAGTTGGGCTAACAGTGCACCAAAATGCACCAGGTCTTTTGGAAATCAAGGCAATGTTCTGCTCTCTTACAATGTAAGTCAACGGGGGTCATATAGTGAAAAAGGTAATAATGGGTAATCCAAGCAAGTCACCATTATGTGGATTTCCACTAATAATGTACACTTTTGTTTTAAAAAAAAAAAAAAGCACAGATACAAAAACTAAATGTTTGTACTAAAAATATAATCTTCCTTTTTTAATCTCAATTTAACAAATACCAAATTATTCTCCAAGATTTCAGTGAGGGAAAGAGAAAATACCTTTAAACACAGAACAATTCTAACAGAAATGAACTCGTACAGCATGAATCTCTGGTGTCATCAAAAAGAGGAACTAATAGGTTACTGGCCAAAAACTATATCAAGAAGGATGCCTACACAGGCACAAAAGCTTGTATCACCTTCTGTCCAAAACTGGCATCAGCCGAAGCCAGCACATAAACACTGCAGTGTTTATCAAATGTGTGGAGGGATGACCATGTCACCACCTTACACAACAACTCAGAAAAGTCTGATTATTAAAGGCAGAAAGTTCCTTCTTTACCTTTCAAGGAATTGAAAAGGTGTTTTGTTCTGTGAGGGGAGGAGACAGGTTTGGGACGCTTAATAAGAAACATGTTACGGTTTTCAGACACTCAGACAGAGGGTATGATAAAACACAGTTTTATTGACAGAAAATAATGAACAATGTCGCCCTCTACAGGCACACAGTGGATAGCAAGGGATAAGTGCATAGACCCTTAAAGGCCAGTATACTGGATACAGACAGAGTATAGATATATGTATAATGAATATACAAACGGCAGAGACAACTGAGATAAGCACTCAATAGTTAACAGTAGAACTCGTCAGTCTCTGTTGTGGTGTTGGCACGCCCAAGGTGTAGCTAAGGCTGTATAAGTGTGAGAAGTTCAATACAGAGTCTGTAGGAGAGCAATCAACTTGCTAACGGCAGAACTGACCCAGAACGCTAGAGCAATAGTGGATAGCCCCCACGGGCGTAACAGATGCCACCAGTACTATGGAAGTGTGAGTCGTCAGCCCCCACGGGCGTATAACGGAGACTACAAGCTGCAAGAGCGAGGATCGTTAGCCCCCACGGGCGTATAACGGAGACTGCAAGCTGCAAGAGTGGGAATCGAGCCCCCTCGGGCGTTAACGGAAACCAATCGTAATGATCGCTAGTGCCAAGTAGCCCCCACGGGCTTATAACGACTCCACCAGTGCAACTGCGCGGGCCAGGAGACCACCGGTACGGTACCGGAACAACTACTCTGCACTGATGAAAGTATGAGCCGCCGTCTCTCAGGCCCAAGCGGCCGGCTCAGCAGTAGTAGCGTAGCACTGCAAGGGTTAACCACGGCACCTGGTAGGAGGTAAGGCACAGCAAGGAATCGTCTCAGTGATCGGTATCGCCCTGATGGTACAGCTCTGCAAGCTTAAGGAGACTCAGCTAGTAGTACAGCTCAGAATCGTTAACAGCAACACAGCGACCCAAGGGTTAAGGTCAGTCTCGAGCACAAGCGCGATTACAGGAATCAGAATGTCGCCCAGTGGTACAGCAGCAGGAACGTGGTCAGACTGGAACCGGGAACTGTGGAGAATCGTAGACAAGCCAGATCAGCAACAATCAGGAAGTCAGCCAGGCCGGGTCGAATACCAGGGGGTTCGCAGACAAGCCGGATCAGCAACAAGCAGGAACGTCAGCCAGGCCGGGTCGGATAACAGAGCGGGTTCGCAGACAAGCCGGATCAGCAACGGGCAGGAACACAGGAGAGTCGTCAAGCAGGCCTAATCGGTACACCGGAAATCAGGAACACAGCGAACAGCAGCAAGGCTCAGGAACACCACGAAAGGGCACCTGTCAGGTGCCAGCGTCCAGAATAAAACAGGTAGCCAGGGGCGGGCCAACACAGCTCAACCAATCAGGGAGCAGCACAGTAGAGAGTGACACACAGGATCACAGGGACCGTGATAAAACAGCACTTACTGGTCTTTTGAATGGACCTTTGTTTGCTGATGAATCCACGCACATGTTTATCGGCCTATTTTTGTTTTGCTTAGAATTTGCTGCTCCATACTTCTCTGCATAACCTTAAGTTTTTGTATGGCCTTGGCATACATAAGGACTAGAAGGACATATTGGTCAGAAATCGTTTCGCTTGAGGCAGAGTGGTAAATTTGTCTTAAAGACAGTACTACTAAGTTTTACAAATGCTTGCCTTCCCAGTTTTTGATTCTCTGCTTTGTCTTTATATTGATTTTTCTGGTATCTATTGTGTGAATGAGTAGTTTTGGCAGAAATCCTTTTGAGATTACTACTGGGCCACATTTTTTATATTCTTCTTGATATACTTTTGGATTTTGATATACTTTAATTTATATATGCAGTTAATCTTCTTTGTGTATTTGTATTGCATCATATATGGCTATCTTCATTGGCTTGTCCATATGATGCTAGTTTTGTATGAGTGTACATAAAGTTTGTTTTTATGAGTGGTCCTATGCTCTGATGAAAGAGGCTACTACCTCTGAAATGTGTAAAGCGTGGACTGCCATGATGACTGTATGTAAGTCCTATTGCTCTTGATTTTATGCTGTATTCTCAATAAATGTTTATTCTTTACATCGTCTTCAAGTGTTTCATTTTAATTTTTTGGAAGATGTTTGGAGTCTGTGAACAGTGATGTTGCTAACTGCTTTCGAATAGTGCAATGGCTGGGTCTTTACAGGAGCCATTTTGAAATTAGGCCTCAGGAAGAGCCAGCACTGTGGAGTTTGGATCTGGTTTTCATCAGTTTATATCGTGTACATACTTACACATAGCATAAGTCTGTTTTTCTCTTCCTGTTTCAAGTACCTTAGATGCAATGACAAATGACAAAAAGCAAATCAGATTTCCGAAAAGGCTGAGTGCGATGGACACAGTACTTCAATCATATAACCACATCCAAGAGATGAAGCTCCTACTATTGTCTACTAGATGGAGATGGAGAGAGAGAGAGAAGTAAGAACAATTTCCTGGGTGATGTGAAACTCAGAAACAACCTTGGCCAGAACCACCATCACGGCAGAAGTCCAGAAAAGGAGGCTTACAAGATAAAGCCTGAAGTTTGGCCACTTGCAGAAAAGGCACAAAAGCCAAGAGAAAGACTGTACTGAGCCTCAAGAAACACAGAGAACCGAAGAAAAGGCTCAAAAGGAGCCTTCTAAAGCACTCACAGAACCAGTTTCAAATCCCACTGAGTCCTAAAAAAGACAGGTAGGCATGAACCACCCCTTGAACAAATGTTTGTACAATAGGTAGTAAGGTAATATGCCTCTGTAAAGGAAATTCAAGTCCCTTCCTCTATGTTTAACACAAAGTTCATTTATAAATCAATGGTGAGTATATACATACATATTGTAGCAGTAATTTTCCAGCATTGGATATAAAATATAGGAGATAAAAAAGAGTCATAAAGAGTTGAAAGGTGCATTCCAAAGACTAAGGACTTATAGTTAGTCAATAATCTCTGTAGCTGGGAGTACATAGACTGTAAGCCCTCATTAGCAGGGCCCTCTGATCCTTCTGTTCTCCACATCTGATTGTACTATTATTTAATACCTCTGTATGTCTATTCCCAATTGTACGCTTTGCGGAATTAGTTGGCGCTATATAAATAAAGAATAATAATAAAGAATAATAATAATAATACATAGGCATATGGAAAAAGGACTGCAAACAACAATAGGAATCTTAATAAAACTGGCTGCTTACAAGACATATTATTGGTGACAACTCATCTCAAAAGTGCTCCATTTGGAAGTCCTGCTTAAGATGTACGCTTAGTGTGAGTCCCATAGAAATGTACCAGTAGATATGTAGCTCTCTTGCAGAGCCAAATCTTTGATCCTCTACACCCCACAAACCCTGTTCTGCATGATGTCCATTCTGCCATCTCCCAGTTTTCACTCCAATGTCTCTTCTTTCCCCGAGGGTAATGCTGATGGCATTTTCCTACGCATTTTGACAACTAAAACTGGTGCCTTCTTCTTCTGGCCTTTCATTTCCAGAAGAAGGCACTAAAATGCATAGATTTGAATACATTTCATTGAAATACTACACTTAGAGGAGCCCTTGAGCTGTCCTACCCCTTCTTCTTTCATATTTTACTTGTGTACTGCAACAAAACTGTGGAGCTACAATATATACATTTGAGGGCAAGTGGCAGAGGGCTATAAAGACCATCATTCTTTAATATATTAGGGACAGTATTATAATTATTGTTATCAGAATCACCAGTCTCCTATGTGTGTGTATTCTAATATAGTGGTATTACAGTTTGGCCTTACTCAGTTCCTCCATCCCACCTTAAGTACCATATCTTAGTTTCTAGCACCAATTGCACTATACTTTGCTGTTCTTGCTCATTTAGGCCTGCTTGTGTTTTGGGGTGGAACATGCCTGGATAGTTGAGATAATTGGTGCTGTGAATGCAGACCCATACTGGCAGGAGGTAACGAAAACTATGCTTCTTCCATGGAAAAAAAAGAATGTTTAGGAAACCTAAGACAACAAAGTTTTCTTGCCTAAAGTGGCATGACTGATAACCTTCTCAAATTCTGGTCCAAACAGCTGCTTGCCAACAAAAGGAAGAGATACCAAAGATTTCTTAGAAGACTGGTCAGACGATCAAATCTTAAACCACAGAGTGTGACTAGTGGTCACAGAAGGAGCAGAGGAATTTCCAGTAGTATTAGCAATATCAAAGGCATCTTCTGGAAGGTAAGCATTGGCTTCAAGGATCATGGATAAAAGAATCACCAGATCCTCCTTGGAAGTGGCTGGATGGTATCCAAAAGCTGATTCTTCCAGACAGCAACAGCCCTAGTTATCCATGCAATGGCAAAAATAGGGAGTAAGGGGGCACTAGAAGATGCAAAATTCACCTTTAAAAGGAATCCAGGCTCTTATCCACTGATCTTTATGAGTATTGGCAAGAAGAGACATTGGGGAGTCTACAGAGTGAAGGGTGGCCCACTAAGGTAAAGCCTAAGAAGAAAAAGGGTGTGAAAGAGATATATGCTGAATAAGGAATACCCTCTTGTCAGCTGTTTTCCATTCATCCAGAAATAACTGGTCTAAGAAATGGTGAGAAGGAAAAACAGCAACTTCCTTCTTGAGTCTTTTGAAAATATCGGAGTCCTCAGATACTTTAAGCATCTCTGGGACAGCCAAAATAAGACCCTCTGAGGAAGAACTGGTGTCTGTCTCATAAAAGTCCCCAATATGCAGACTCCTGTTTAACAGGTAAGGGCCCCGGAGGATGAACAGGGGCCACAGATCAAGAGCATACCATAAAATTCCATAGGAAGACCAATCTAGCATGTTAAAAGGACCCTTGAAGGCTTAGAAACCTTAGACTTGCCCATGTCTCCTTTAAGTTCTGACGTAGTCTGGGGTCCCACTAAAGTATAAAGTAAAAGCAGTAAAATAATATTAAAATTACATTACAAGGGGTTAATGTGCCAAAAAGAAGGGAGAGAACAGACTCTGCATAGCAAGCAGAATCTAAAAAGGAAGAGGGTCAGTCAAGAACCATTTGCCAAAAGCCCTGGAGGAATGTGCTGCTGGGAACTGTAGTTTCCAACATGAAAAATGGCATGGTGGCTCTCTAGTCATCACTAAATGACGCCCCCCATCATAGTGAATGGGGGGTCCCACATGGCTCCAGTAATCTGCATTTTAAGATAAGAACCACTTACAACCATCTTACAGGCCCCATACACACACTGAGGCAAAAACGTCCTAGAATAGAGTTTTACATTCCATCAAATATGGCTGCTCCACGTGCCAACTCCGAAAGGCACCATGACACAGAAAAAGTAAAAAGCTTAGAAAAAGTAATAAACGTTACCAAAAGTTGATATTAGTAACGAAATAAGTATGTAAACACCACTGCCAGGAAAAGAATGTTGCCAAACAAAAAGAAAAGTTGGACAGAACAAAACATCAGGCAAAGAATACTCATAGACAGGGAGTGAAAGGGTCAAAATCCAACTGCTGCAAAGGATACAAACATAATAGTTATTTCATGGATGTGCCAATCAAGCAAGCCCATCAATTTAGGCTGCACGTCAGCTTACCAGACAGAAAAGTAGGGACATAGTAACAGGGCCTGTGCACTCAGGAGAAAGAGAATCCAGGCTCTTCAATCTTCAGGCTCCTATACAAGCAGCTAAACTTCAGAGAAAACAATGAGGAAAAAGGCTGACAAAGCAAGCTATCCCCCAAATAATCAGGTCCTGACTACCTGAGCACCGGTCAATCCTTCCAAGGAGGTCAAGAATAAAAGCCCAACTAATGGGGAATTATATAGCCCCATAACCTAACAGCATAAAATAAAAAATAATGATAACTAAGAGAAGCTTGGTCCTTGCATCCTCCTCTAACAAAGTCACTTTTAAAACTGAGCATGTCCAAGTGGGGGCAAAGTGGATAGGGGAGGGAGTCTCCACTCCAGAGATCTCTTTTGTTTACATGCCCTGCCCTTCTGGAGGTTGGGACTTTAACCCCCCATGGTTCCTTTGTTCCACATAGAAAGTAAGTAAATATCATGTTGGTCTGTGGTGTCTTTCACAAGGGCAACTAGGGCCTTCTGGGATCACACCAAAGTGCAGCACGCTGCAGTCTTACTAGATTCCCTGTAGAACTTACACATGAGCTGAGTTGGAGGTTGTGATGCTCATCTCAAGGTCCAATGAATGGCTAATCTATGTAGCACCAGCCAATAATACTGACTGACGTTCGCATGAGCCAGCCTTCAGAGACATCTCTCCTGTGCCCAGATCAGCGGAGGAGAGAGGTATATGAAGATACATAGGTAACAGAATGGTCATAGTGGGCTGCGACACTTCTCTGGCCCATGTGAAAATGGACTTAGCGAGCACTCTGATATAGGGGAGAAATAAATATTCCAAGTCTCAACACTTAAAATGGGACTACTAACCCACTGAATGCTAAAGAGATCTCCTCTTTGGAGACTTCTCTAGCATTCAATGTGTTACAAGGCCTATTTATATCAATGGGGATTGTGTGAATTGTATTTATCCCCTATGGCTCAGTTTGTTTGCCTAGTATTTCTCAATTTTTCTGCATACATCAGCCTTGCTAACATTATTCATGGCAGGGACTCTCACAGCCTGCCAATATGAAAATCCTGGCTGAGGTTCTATTACAAGAACGAACCCTGCTCAAGGGCAGATGTTTTCATTCTCTCCAACACTGATAAAATGGATAATGGAGAATTGGCAGGCTTCTTACTGCTTCTTGAGCAACATCATTGTACTTCTGTCTAGAACCCAATCAGTTATTCCCCTAACACTAATTTATTGGGCACTTTTATATCAAAAGGTTTATGTCATAACACACATGTTAAGAATGCGAGAATGATTGATAAAACAGAAACACATTGGAAAAACCACAAGGAAAACAAAATTCTATGACAAATGCAATTTGTTACAAATGATTCATTGGATTAATGTCACTAACAAGAGCTCCGGACTGGAATAAACATTGATTACTGAACTAAGGCTTTGATAGATTTCAAGCATTAACCATTTCTGTGCAAGAATTGTGTGCTATATATTTATGGTGCTCAAAGTGTTAAAAAAACCCACTGACTTGTAACAGAAACATGGGAAAGTAAAGTACAATGGCAGCTTGTTTCTTGACTAATAGCATTCTGCTTGTGGCATTTGACTAACCCTACTGAACCACAGGTTTACAGGAGTTCACTGATTAACCCTTTGAGTTGCTGAAGAGTGTGCAGCTGCTTTTTCCTGATGCTCCAAGGGTTAAAGAACACCTTTGTCTTGCAACAAATGCTTGTTTTGTGGCTAATACAACATTCTGCTTTTTGGCATCTGACTAACCAGATTGACCTATGGCTTTGATGGATTTCAAGGATTAACTGAATGAATGCCAGAATGCTGTGCAATACACTGTGTTGCACACCCTTTAGGCACTCAAAGGGTTAAATAAATGCACTGTCTTGTAACAAAACATGGTAGAGCAAAATGTGTTGGTGGCTCACAACTGTATGTTATTTGATTACTCTAATGTTCTGCATTATTGCCATTTGAATAACTCATGACTGAACCACTGCTTCAGTGGATTTCAAGAATTAACTTTTTGCATTTGTATTTTTCTCCGTGGTGCAAATGGTTTTCTCCAATGAATATGGCCCTTTGTGTTTATTTTGCCTGTACCAGTTTGTACATAACTTTCAGCTGGGTACACTCCCATACTGACCATGCTTTGTAGCACTCATAAAAAGGCCATTATGTCACGCACAAACCAGTGTACTTAAACAGTTATTTGTGTATATAACCCTCAGTTACTTAACTGATCCATATATGACTGTGAACTTCTGAACTGATCTCCTGTGTCTAGCTCATACAAAACTGAAGTCAAATGTGTGTTAGAAAGTACTTTGAAAATAACCTATGTGTTTTATTAGACATTTTTTATTTAGAACAATTATCAATGAAATATTTACCTTCATGTACTTGTCATTTTGTGTATAATAGATATCAGTGGTTGGCATGCCAGCTGGATAAATAATATTCCACACTGCTCTCCCTCACATCTGGCAATACCTGATGGCCAATACTAGCTAATGTGAATGATCTGACAATCATTCAAATCCTGTCAAAATGGAGGTGAGCATATGAACAGTTACACCTTAAATATGAAAGCCTAGCACTAATTATTTAACAGAGGATGAAGCAGATTTATTAACCATTTTCATGCCAAAGAAGTATTCGATCCATTGCAATGCATTGGAGATGTATCTGGCATGCTGACACAATGGTTAAATGGCCTGTTACACTAAATGACAGGGGCAAAACAGGAATGGAGTTTAACACATTAAGCGCCAGAGAGGTGTGCAACACACTACTTTGCAATGTACTGGGCACCCCTCTGGTCCATAAAGGGTTAAGAATGCCTGGGATATATTCAAGGATATCACCAAAGTTGTGAACATGGATATCAATTGTGATACAGAGTACAACTCATGAGAATAAACAACAAGGGTCTTCGTTCAAAGGTCAAATCAAATGTACGAGAGGTGACAAATACAGTTCCCTGTTGGCTTAAATGGGTCTTTTAAGACCTCAAATTCTAGAGAGTTCTCCAATGCAATGTTAAGCACTACAATTGAGAATTCATTAGCATTCCAGGGTTAAAAGCCCCATATATATTCAACAAGGTAGAAGGCACTCACACCATACATCCAAGGCTCCTATAATTTACTTATTTATGGTCCCCTATCAAAACAAAAATTGAGCACTGTATCCACACTTAACCTTATGTACTCTGTATGTCTCCTTTTACCACTTTAGACTGTAAGCGTTCAAGTAGGGACCCCACTACCAGTGTTTCATTTTGCCAAGCACTTGTCACCCTGTATTGTCCAAACCCTTACATTGAAATCTTGTGGTGCGATATCAATAAACTTGTGGTGTGATATAAATAAACATATTCATTAATTTATATCAGTGGGAATTTTATTTGTTCCCTATGTTTCAGGTGATTTGCTCCAGAATTACTCCACTCCAAGGGCTCTATGTTCAGAGGGAAAAGTGGTGTTAAAATGTGTTTTTTTGCTCCTGAATATTTTAACATCAACTTTTCAAATTATAACTCCATTTTTTATTCTACTTAAAATCATGAAATGCAGTTTTAAAGAAATTATCTTAACTCTTTGAGTGCCTGGGAGGTATGCAACACATTGTAAATTAATGACTTGCATATTCACACTCATGGGCATGGCCAAGCTCACCACCAAGACAAACTATATGTTAAAAAGAAAACCTGTCAGTATTAACATTTTTTGTAGTTTAGTTAATATATATATATATATAAATGCCGTAAAGAAAGAATGCTTTCAAAAATAGACCTCTTAAAACAGCATCACTTCCTCTAGGTACACTTGCATACAGTTTTTCATGGAATTCGGCAGGTAGGTTGTTCCAAACATCTTGGGGAACTAACCACAGTTCTTCTGTGGATTTAGGTAGCATCAGTTGCTTCTTTCTCTTCATGTGATCCCAGACAGACTAGATGATGTTGAGATCAGTGCTCTGTGGGGGTCATACTATCACTTCCAGGACTTTTTTGTTCTTCTTTTACACTGAAAATAGTTGGGTTGTTTTCATGCTGCAGAATAAATTTGGGGCCAATCAGATGCCTCCCTGATGGTACTACATGATGGATAAGTATCTGCCTGTACTTCTCAGCATTGAGAAGATCATTAATTCTGACCAAATCCCAACTCAATTTGCAGAAATGTATCCTCAACCTGCAAGGAACCTCCACCATGCTTCACTGTTGCCTGCAGACACTCACTTTTGTACCGCTCTCCAGCCCTTCGGCGAACAAACTGCCTTCTGCTTCAGCCAAATATTTCAAAGTCTTCCATGAAGACCACTTCTGACCAGACTTCTCCGGTGTAATGCGCAGGCTTTGGCCTGCAGGAGAGAGAGTGCTTGGGTACGAAGAGTAGGGAGCAGAGCTCATGTGCGTGGACTGCCTGTAATGATACTGTGCTGAGGCAGAGGCTGACCAAGGCTCTGCAGGATGGAATCACCACAGACAGTGCAAGCTCTCCTGCAGGGGAGAGTGAAGGCTAGGGTGTGAGGAATAGGGTACGTGGTTAGGGTACGAAGGCTAAGGTAATGTAACTCTCCAGGAGATAAAGAGAGAAGGGTTTCTGCAGAGGAGTAGAATATCCCGGAGTATAGTAAGACTCTAGGAAGATGGGTAGTCAGATCGGTAGCCAGGGTCATACACAGTGAGGCTGGAGGATAGGGCAAGCGGATAGTCAAGAACTAGCCAGAGGGTCATATACGAGAAGTCGTCTGGAACAATAGCAGCAGGCAAAGGAAGAGGTCAGGTTCAAGCCAGAGGTCATACACCATCTAAACAAACAGGGAGAGACTTGAATAAGTCTACTGAAGCAAATGGGACTAGGACTGGAACTAAGACTAGACTAGGAAGTACTACTGGAAAGCTCAGGACCAGGGTCTGTACTGACAGGGAACACTGTGAAAGTGCAGTGATCACAGTGAGAGCTGTCCTAATATGGGTACAGGGGAGTGACACATCCAGGAGAGAACCTGGAAGTTCGGGCAGGCGTAGCTAGGAGGCGGAGGCACACAGAGACCAGACCGAAGAGCAAAACGCGAGCAAGGAAGCCTTTAAGGCAAGAAACAGAAGGACCGCAAAAGACCGCGAGGTAGGAGACCCGGAGCGGGGGTGACATCTGTACAGTTGATGGGTGTACCAGGGTCCCCCTGTTTTCTGCCAATTCTGAGCTGATGACACTGATGGACATCTTCCGATTGTGAAGGGAAGTAAGCATGATGTGTCTTTCATCTGCTGCATTAAGTTTCCTTGGCCAACCACAAAATCTATTGTGCTCAACTTTGCCCATTTCTTTGTGCTTCTTCAAAAGAGCTTGGCACATCTGGAAACCCCTGTCTGCCTTGAAATTTCTGCCTGGGAGAGACCTTGCTGATGCAGTATAACTACCGTTTGTCTTGTTGCTGTTTCAGTTAATGATTGTGTTGCAACCTACATATTAAAGTGATTAGCACCTGTTTGGTATAATTGTTTAAGTATCCACCTGACTATATACCTACAAAATCCCTGACTTTGTACCAGTGTACCTAGAAGAATTGATTCTGTTTTGGAGGCAAGGATGGTCACACCAAATATTGATTAGATTTAGATTTTTATCTTGTTCACTCGCTTTGCATTTTGTTAATTGATAAAAATAAACTATTAACATGTCTATTTTTGAAAGCATTCTTACTTTGCAGTATTTTTTCACACCTGCCAAAAACTTTTGCACAGTACTGTGTATATATATAATTATATATATATATATATATATATATATATATATATATATATATATAGATAAAGCTGCAGCCATTGTCAATCCACTGCAGGAGGAAGGCCTCCTCAGCAAGCTGAGGGTATGGACCATAATCTGCTACACTGGTCCTTTGCAGGTTGGCAGATATGTAACCCTGCAGAGGACTAGAACCTGCGCCCTTGTGGATTTGATATATATATAAATATATAATATCACATTAGCAAATGTTGGGTTGTATGCAAAAAGAAAACATCCACTTTTGAGCTTGTGCATATGGCCAAATATGTTTTAACTTTCAAATTGTGATTGATCCAGAACAGTATAATACTGGATCACTTGTAGGGCTGATTTATCATCTGAGTCAGTTTGGTTACTGACGAACTGTAGCGCCAAGTCTTGATCTCACAGACCAAAATTAAACAAATCTAAAAGCCAAATGAAATTACGGCCTTCTGCTTTCTCTTTGTCTCCTGTTTCAAGAATGCTTTGGACAGACAAATCCTCCTATAAAAGAACCATCTGCTACTAGGGATACAAAACTCAAGGAAATGAACTTTATAGTCACAGTGAAAGCTAATTATTTAACCGTTTACACAATAAAGAATGTTGCCATGCCAACCTAAAATATCTAAATAATAAAGTTTTTATAGTGTAATTCACCTCTTCTTTGGCATATTCCAGAGGGGCTGAGCAATGTCAGTGTCCTCTTCTACCTTCAATTCTTCTGAGTGGTATAGTATTCAAGCAGTAAGACAAACTTCCTCATGGTTAAAACACTGTAGTTGATGAATGCATATGCTTGGAAAAGTGTTTGAGCTTAAGCAGATCAAGTAACAAGGTTTGAGTAGGGAGGAGGAAATTTGCTCCTTCTCAGACCCTGTAAAAATGGAAACAGCTGACATCACCCAGCCCCTCAGCAGCAAACAGAGAGGAGAATAACAAAATAGCTTGGGAAATCATCAACTGGCAAAAGTCTGAATGCGTAAGTTAATTCTATGATTTCCTAGCCCATTAGTCAATTCATCAAAGGCTAGATCATATCTGGCACTGGCTTACAGTATTCATCAGTAAGCAAGATATATGCTTGATTTATATTTCCTAGCTTCTGGCTGGCAGATCCCATAAAAAGTACCAACAATATATGGTTAGTTGAGCACTCAAATCTATCCTGCCTACCATAGGATGAGGAAGCAGGAGAATACAATGGAAGTTTAATTAAATGCCCAAGTTAGGAATGATGAAAAAAAAAATGAATAACCAAAAAATGTGCAAAATAAGATTCTAAATTGTAAAAGTTTGTTCATTAATATCCAGTAAATGAATCATAATTTTCCAGAGTCCAGACAATCTAATGATAATACTGATATTAGAAATCCTATTAAATGTATATAATGGATCTAATCAATTGATCAAACTGAGTCTGTGGGGAGACACACAATCCCAGATTGTCCACAAAATGTGTCAAACATCACAATGCTCATATCCTCAATTACTGCTGACTGCGCTTATGTGAACATTTAAGTAATATCACTTTGAACCATTTTGTGGGGGGTTATGTAAGGAGTGATAAAGTGGAGATGACTTCTCCAGTGATATGACTTCTACAAATTCTATGTCATTCTACAGAACCAATGCACTCTTTTTATCACCTCTTTATCACGCCTTAGTGCATAATTGGTGTACAATCTCAGCAGTGACTTCCCCAGCTGAGGACGTCCCCAGCAGAGCATTGATTTATCACTCTTTCCTCTCCTAGAGGTGAATGGACTAAAGGACGATGCTATAGCGGTGTGTGCGTCTGATGATGTGTGGCAAGCACTTTGCCTTGGCAAAGGAGACACACATCACCATATGCACTAAGAATTAGGGATAAAATGGAGGGAAGAATGACCTCATTACCATGCAGGGTTTTGAACTGCTGGCGATGTGTAAGGAATGGACTCCCTTAAACATTGCCAGCAGTCTGACAACCCTGAAGTCTGAGAGCATCCTCTCTGCTCTCCCACTTCCCCACTGGAGGAGCAGAGACGATCCTCTCAAACTGCACTAAGAGGATCCTCTCCCATGCACTAAGATCTCCAAAGTTGCAGAAATCTTAGTGAATAGGCTCCATAGAATAACATAGAAACTGGAGAAGTGATAAACTGATGATGTCACCTCCACTTTATTACCTCTTTATCACCGCTTAGTGAATCTCCCCCAATGTGACCTACATATTAACTAATGGTGCGTAATTAGTACAGGTATCTGTTATGCATATTGTATATAATAGTGTATCTGTATGTAATAGTGCACCAGTTATACCAAGAGATTAGTCTTAATTCCAGTGAGTGACTACAGTGAACAGTGAAGTGAATGTAGCAAACCCACAGGTAAAAAAACATATTGTATAAGGACATATAGAGATTATATTTGTACTTGTGCTTATTTACTGTTTAAAGTGGGGGGAATTGGGCATTCAAAGTGCTCAAAATAAAGTGTTGGAAATATGGGCGTTTAACCCTTTGAGTGCCAGAGAGGTATTCAACTCATTGCAAAGCAATGGTTTGCATACTCCTCTGGCACTCAAAGGGTTAACCTTCTGAGCGGCAGAGGGGTGTGCAATGTGTTGAACACCCATCTGGCACAGAAAGGATTAAAGAGAATAGCAAAGAGTGACAACTGCATTTGTATTCATATTAATACAAATCAAGTTAACGTCAGTAATGTGAGTGTACCTTTATAAGAAGACTGATCTATTTCATGTGTAGTTGCTTATGCGTGTTTTCTTCCCCTACACAGGTGTTTGTTGGTGTATTATTCAAATTGATTAACCCCTTTGCGTCCTGTGACGTACCCGGACCGTCACGCTGGTCCGGCACTTAAGGACCAGTGACGGTCCTGGTACGTCACGTACTTTTACTCACCGCGCTCCTGCAGGAGTGCGGTGAGTAATATCGTGGACTGAAATTGATTGCTCCAAGACTGGAGCGATCTCTTTCAGTCCTCCTTTCGATGTGCCGCCCCACGTGATCAGTCACGTGGGACGGGACGTCGAACGCGTCTATCTGGTCCCTAAAGGACCAGAGACCGCGGGATCGTCGGACCCTAAGGGGTTAAAAATTACGTAGCAGTTGTGTTGTTGTTTTTTTTTGTAATAGGACAGTAAATAGTAAAATAACTTTGTAGGTGAACTATCTAGGACTGCTGGTGTAAAGGGAAACTCTTCCATAGTATGGGCAGCGCTGTCCAAGTTCAGCCCACAAGGGCCACAAACAGGCCAGGATGTAAGGTGTTCCCTAGTGAAGCTGCAACTTCATGACCGCACCATTGTAATAAGCACAGTTCAAAACGGTTCAAGTAAAATCATAACACAACACCTTTATTTCTTCTCTTTAAAACATAGCTGATTCCAGATGTTGAGCTGCATGGCAGGGCAACATATCAGATGTCCAAATATCAGAGAGGTGCCACTAGCATGGCATATCCATTTTGAGTTGTGCTTATTACAATGGTGAGGTCATGAAGTTGCAGTGGAATTAGAGATGGGGAAGGGCGAACCCCCTACCGGCACATTATAACAGCCAATTCACAGTTTAATCCTACAGTGTGCTGATGATTATTACAGATTTACATACCCGGGAACTCTCCGGTTTTGCCCCAGAGACTCCGGGTTTGACAATGAATTACCAGGTCTCCGGGGCAGAGTCAGATTCTCCGGATGTGGGGAAACCCTGCCCACTTGTGCTCAATCCCACCCTGTTCCTCCCACTCCACGCCCTCTTCTACCCCTTCCATAGTGCATTCTATATGTTTTTTATGTTTAGTAGTCCCGCCCCTCCTCACGATTAAGCACCGCCCCTTTTAAATGATGCAAATCGCGTCATTTCTCTACCATCATCGGCACTAGAGGGCCGAACTCCGGGCAGCCCCATGTAAGAAGTTCCCAGGTATGCAGATTTATTGTTTTTGAATATTGGTTCATGAATATATTGGAGCTGCCAAAATTAATATACATGATGAAGCATAAGTGAGTTAATCAGTGGCTCATTCATTTTGATTGGCACACTTGTGTTTAATCAAGGACATCCTTAAAACCTGCCCTATTGGTGGCCCGTGAGGACTGAACCTGGACAGCTCTGTTATAGGGCCTGTTGGGCATTTTACTATAATCACTGATAGACTGGTAGATAGATTAGCCATCTAATACCACGTACCCGTGAATAACACCTAGCTGTTTTATGAAGTGTTTATTCCACCTTATATATATATATATATATATATATATATATATATATATATATGTATATATATATGGAATATGCAATTGTATTTGTCTTTTAAGTGTATTGAATAAAATCTATTTTAATCTATTAACTGTACTTAGTTGCATTTTTTTCTATTTAACCTATGTTCCATTCTTCTGTTTCACTTGCACTGAGTACAGATGCACATTTCCATTCACATCTCATCCCCATTGTCTAGTTAACCTCATTGTGGTACTGGATCTGACTATTCCTCGCACTCCCTATAGGGCTCTTTCCTATATTATTATTATTATTTTAGCCCATCTCCCTTTCTAGTACATTGACTCTCTTTTACCTTTTAACTACAGTTAGCTTTTTTGAGTTCTCTGTTTTTCCTTTTTTTTGCATTTACTAGTCCTGCTTTAATCTGAAACAGCTGATCGGTGGTTCAGTCAGTACAGAAGGGCAGAGAAGCTGTGTGCAATCCGGATCATTATGGTACTGAAAGGGTTAATGGAAGGAAGCTAATGCCACTGCTCTTTAGCAGAGACAATAAACTGTTGTCTGGCTCCACAGGAAGATCTGTGAATTCTGACAGCAAAGGCTGCTATTGGAGCTTCGTGCATGTGACGAACAACCACATTAACATAAAAACACACCCACATGCGTACGACAATGGCTCACTACCCTACATTTACTTATCAAATGAGACACTGTGAAATTAGTTAGAGCAATGTAGTAAACCTGGCTGATTCATGGAGGTTTTGGAGGATTTGGAAGATTGTGGCAGATTCAGAGATGATGGTGAAGTCATCTCAGTGCATACTGCTGATATGCTATCAACATGAACTCACCACCATATTGCCATATTGGCCTCTTATCAACCTCTAGCACATCTCCCCCTGGAGAAGTTGTCAGCATGGCTGGTTCCGTCTTTAGCTCTTGTAGTTCTCCTCCAAAAGACAATCTATATAAGTGTTATTTCCTCTGGCTCTATGTATTTCTGGATTTCTCTTTCATCAGGAGTTACAATGGTTGACTCCTATTCTCTGTTTACAGTTGCTGCTATCAATTGGAATGCCCCAGTTTAACATATTCATGAATAAAGACTTTCCCTTAAATTCCAATTGGCTGAGGTATTTACTGTATTACTGTACTGTACTGTAACAGCGAAAAGTTACATATTTAAACTAACAGTAAAAGGAAACATCTAACACTAGTCTCCAGACTAAAAATAGTGCTTGCTACTATTAAGTGGTATATTTTACATAAAACTATATAAGACTAAGAAAATAACTTGAGTCCTAAAAACACCAAAATACATGGAAAATAACTCCCTTAGAGCCAAAGAATGTCTATCATATAAAATGGATCAATTTCTAAAAAAACATAAATAATAAAAATCCACACAAAACACTTGACCTAGTTTGATTTTATGGGTTTACTTTTTCCTCATGTCCTCTTCAAAAAGTTTCCTGAAATGAGGAAATGGACATTTGGTGCTGTCAAATAGCATATGAGGAAGAAAGTAAATAGGGCAAGATAAGACTGCTATACATATACATATATATATATATATATATATATATATATATATATATGGAAATGCTTCCTGTGTAATGGCAGGGGACAGAGAAAAAAATGACTGTCTGTTCCTGAGTGGATACCATCCCGAGAACTAGATCCACTTTATGCACAAAAGAAGAGGAGGTATTCTGGGGCAAACCAACTGTAGCACAGGGTATAATTTCCCAATAATGTAAATGGGGATTTTAACCCCTTTATTGCTATGGTGGTCTTCAATACATGGCTTCACAATATGCTAGACGTTCAAGGAGTTAATAGTCCCATTTAAATCAATAGGCATTTGTGAAAATTGTGTTTCTCCCTGATGATCATGAGTGGAGCATAATGATGGCTTAGCCTCCCTATCAGAGTCAGTTGTAGGACAGTGCAAATCAAACCACTCCAAAAAGAAGGGGCAAGAAACAAATTAACTGCTTGAATGCCATTGGAATGTCACCTCTTTGGCAATCAAAAGGTTATGAACACTCCAATAGTTTCCCCTTCTCAAGAAACCCTCAATTTACTAATCAGCTTCAGCAGTCAAGTTAACCCTCATGCACAGTAACATGTCTTTACCCAAATGCAGTACATAAACTACACTTCCTAGATTCTCTGACAGCCTAGCTCCCCCCACTAAACTAAGTCTGACTTGGATATGCATTGACTTAGGCCAATATGATGTAAGCGTTGGTATTACATCTGGATGTACTTGGGGAATACTTCTTGCATACTACTTGCTCCTCATTAGATTTCACAATGCAGAAAGATAGCATCTGTCTCCCCTCTTTCTCTCAGCCAATCAAGCAATCCTTTCTTCCAGAGAAATTAATGCACTAAACCACCATCCTTCCTAAACTGAATGGAGCCCCCCATTCCCACTGAATGGATCATTCTGCTTGGAAGTAATCTTCCCAGGCGAGTTAAGTAAATTGTATTTGTTTGGCTCCAGCTGCATTCCGAACCTAGATCACACTGTACTACTCTTCCCACCTTGTAGACAGTCCCATCACCCCATGGGTCACATTACATTTTTCTCTCCCCTCCCCCCCTGCATCTCATATCAGATGCCCCTAACCATCCATTTCATAGCTGTGTCCCTTCCACTCACATCACAGTCCTAACAACATTCAACTTCTGCAAAGTAGCCCCAATGCCTCCAAAGTCTCACAAAAACTCCTCACCCCAAAAGAGTTGCTGGAGTAAATGCTAATATAGGGTATAATATAGTTGAGCAACCTGTGGCTCTTCAGTTATTTCTGAACTAAAGTTGTCATTAACCATAGTATTCTAATGGATAGATGAGCATCATTAGAACTGAAGTCCAAAATGATCTGGATAGAGAAATATTTTGCAGGAGTAGGGTTAGACAATCTGTGCCTCTGCAGCTGTTTTTGTACTACACATTAACATCATTCTTCCAGTGGTCAGCTGAACATTTACCATTGCACCCAATGTATAACATAGAAAACAGCATAATCACACACATATATCCCCTAAAACTCACAGTCACACTAATACACAAGCATTCACACTCATACATGCTTTCTTATTCATACATAAGCAGAACAATAAATGGTTAAACAAGCAAGAGTCAGCACACTGCAGGTCTAATATTTAACTGAATAAACATATGTACATGAAGGAAAGAAGAAAGAAAAGAACGTGATTCAATAAAGATAAAAATGCTGTTTATCATTTATCCACAGCACACATCCTTGCCCACAATGATAGAGACCGTTCAGTGCTTTTTTGAAAAAATGAATGTGCTTCTATTCTGCTTCAAATTTGAAACATCAAACTTGTATTAATCATCTATTAAGACACACTGTTTTATTTTGAAACAGTGCAGAGTACTTATTAAAAACATGAACACGGCTCTTTATTCTTCCAGCGTGCGTCCAGAGGAAGTCTGGCCCCTACTTCTGTTAACACAGGGGTAAGCAATATGTAGTTCTCTAGCTGTTAGATAATACACCTCCGATCATCCCCTACCAGCCAAATACTGCCTACCACATAGTCTCCCATTTCAGGAGGGAATTGTACAAGGAACTGAGAGGCAACAGTAAGCTGTTCCTCAAAGGAGTGTCCTTCACATTCTGTAACGGTTTTCAGTACACTCAGAGGCAGGATGTTTGGCAAAACACAGTTTTATTGAAACCAGACAGAATAAAGTAACCCTCGTGGGTCCAGCATATAGATAACACGTAATACTGACACAGGACAGGTTACAGAGGAAACATTAACCCACACGGGTCCAGTACATATATCTGAGAGCAAAATATATATTACTGACACAGGTCAGGTTACAGTTCATGTGAATCAGCGAGACAATGATAGGAAGGTGCTATTAGGCCGGGAGGCTGATAGGCCCTAATAGCGGAAGGCCCAAGAAACACTCTGTACGCAGAGATTGATACAATAGCGACTTAGCCACAATGGGTGAGCGAGGCCCTGAATGAGTAACGGACTACCGGACAGCACAGGGTCACTGCAACCGGAGGTGCAGTGTAACGCCAAACCTAAACAGCAGTAACTGCGACCCAAGGATAAAGGCACCAGACCGCAAGGGTTAACGAACGCTCAGGCGTGATGGCAACTGCCAGGTAGTAGAGACAAACTGAGGCGCCCAGGAGACCAATCTCAGTAGGAGAGCAGTAACAAGCCAAGAGTACAGTGTGCAACCAGGAATAGCTCCTACCCTGGGGTATGGAGATACAAGGCACAATAGCATAATTGGGTCGCAGTAGCTGAATGGCTAGAGCAGCAATCGAGGCAACCAAACGGGTCTAAACAAGACCTGGACAGAGCACTGGAAAGATTCCCCAACCAGATAACCGGACGGAGTAGTGAACCGGGCCCAAGTGATACACAGGACAGGAGTCTCAGCCAATACGGTTGATACACAGAGCAGGAACGTCCTCCAAACCGGGTTGGTACACAGAGCAGGAACGTCAGCAAATCCAGGTTGATACACAGAGCAGGAACGTCAGCCAGGCCGGGTCGGTACACAGAGCAGGAATGTCAGCCAATCTGGGTCGGTACACAGAGCGGAAACGTCAGCCAGGCCGGGTCGGTACACAGAGCAGGAACGTCAGCCAATCCGGGTCGGTACACAGAGCAGAAACGTTATCAGGCAGAGTAGTCAGGCAGTCCGGGTCATACACAGGATTCACACGATATACAAAGCAAGCACTAAGCAACGAGAACACCACGAAAGGGCCGTGCAGAAGTGACAGGGCTCAGTACTTAAAAGCTAACACTGGGTGGAGCAACATCACGTTAGCCAATAAAAAGGTATCAGGAAATAATACTGTCAAAATGTCGCCAGCAATACACGGGCACCGTGATACATTCCCACTGTACTTTTAATGTGCATATGCAGAATTCATGCAAATTAGCAAAACTGAGACTCCTTGGCCTAGATGCACTAAATGTCAAGGTGGTGTCGGTATGATATTGTTGATGAGTTCGAATCACTCCGACATTCGATCTGCACATCGTCATATTCACTAAAATTGTTGGATGGAAGGGGAAGGTTGGAGAAGGTCCCTATTAGCATACACGATTTTCGAAGTGCTGCCGGTGTGGAAGAGATCTCCTCCCCTCACACATCACCAACACTATGACAACTCTGTACAGCATTCTCTGTATTATAGCACCGTGTACAGCACTGAATGCCATAGGGATGTGAATTGCTCACCTCTGTGGCATTCAAAGGGTTACAATAAACAGAACCAGTACACCAAGAACTACACAATATGCCCCCGCTTAGTATGTCGACATAAATTGCATAGATTCATCCATCCGACTTTCACCTCAGGGACTGCCATTTAGTCGACTACACTTTTATTCTACTCCATTTTTTGTCTACTCCATTTTTTGTCTACTCCATTTTTATTGTACTCCAATTTTAGTCGACTACACTTTTAGTCGAGTCTTTTATTCAACACTTAACCCTCTGAGTACCAGAGAGGTAGCAAATGCAGTGTATGTCAGAGAATGTATGTCAGAGAATGCTGTTCAGAATTGTCATGGCTCTCCCTGCTGTTGCTCCATAGGAAAGTACAGGGGAGATCCCAACTATGACAGCCTGAGTTAGGGGAAGTGGAGAATGTGAACTATGACATCTGTGGCTGCTATCAGAGTTTACTGAATGAGTCGAAGTGTCACATTATCATGTCAACACACCACCTTGCATACGAATGTGTCTCATTATACTTCATTTCCATATGGAAATGAGCAATTGTCGATGAGAAGAGTAAAAATTCATAAACCAGTTGAAGGAATTTCAGATTGATGTCGATGTTGGCTTTTTTTTGTCAGAATCATGTCAATGTGATGTCGTAGAGACTTTGGTGAATACTGCAGATGTGCCTACAACCCTGCTCCGACAGTATATCGACATTCGTAGCCCTCTTGGACCTTTAGTGCATCTAGGGCCTTGTGTCATACAGAGGCTGCAAAAGTATTCATACATAAGATTGGGCAAAGAAGTCCTACAGCTTTTGTGGACTACAATTCTCATCATCCCAGCCAGCCAAGTGCTGGCAGGCGATACTAGGAAGCATATACTTTAACAGATGGAGGCTGTCAGGTTGCCTGTTACTGCCCATTTGCACCCCCAGTAACTACTCCATTTTACAGATGCAGAGAGTCAAGCCATCACTGCCTCATCTCTGCCTTGTCCTTTCCTTTCATTGATCATCACTTTGACCCCTTCCTCCTCAGTGTCTCTTACCTCACATCCCCCCCGTGTATTGCTTTCCATTCTCCATCACCCCTCCCCCTTCCTCCACAGTGCCTCCTATCCCAGAGTTCACACCTCTCACATGCATTGCCCTACAGTGGCATCCATGGCCCTCCACTTCCTCCACAGTTCCTCCCATCAAACAGTTCACATACCCTCTGCAGTGACTGCAATAATTTCCTCTGTAGTATTTTATTAACATACTAGTGTAAAAGCCCGTGTGCACAGGCCATGGAGCAGAGAGGTAACGGCAGTAAGCAGAGCAGAACTGGCTTCTTAACCCTTTGAGTGCCAGAGGGGTACGCAGCGCATTGCAAAGCATTACCCGGACCTGCTCTCCGTACTGCCGTTACCTCACTGCTGTACACTATTGCGACTCCTCACTCAAGCAATGCAATCATGCGCAGTAGAGAATGGCTGAACGCGGGCAGTCTCTACTGCGCATGACTGCATCATGACAAACTTTCTGGCCTTTTATTATATTGGATGATTTCCTCGCCCAGTGAACTACCCCATCATTTATACGTCCAAGCAGGTTAAAATAATAATAGAAATATATTTGCAAGAGGGCAACGTGGCTCCCATCATTTTGATGGCTCCCAGTCCAGTTACACTTGTCGCACACCCCTAGAAACAGCCCTGCTTGCAGCAGCTGAGTGATATTGCGCACTGTTGTGATTTTTATTGTCAATCAGTACTCCTAAATCTCTAACAAGCATTCCACAAGTAGTTTCACGTTTAGTGTATATGTAGCATGCTCATTTCACACCACAAGTGCATAATCTTACATTTATATTTATTAAACCTCCTCTGCCACTTCTCTACCCATTCACTATTCTTATTCAGTCTTTTTGTATATAAAAAAAGATGCTCTGTAAGTATTTCCTTACACAGTTTAGAGTCATGAACAAAGATTGAGACACTACTTTCAATACCCAAGATCATTAACCCTCTGAGTGCCAGAGGGTAAATGCACTGCATATCCCTCTGGCAGTCAAAGGTTTAATAATTAGCTTAAAAACACATTAGACCTAGGACTGAACCTTAAGGTACTCCATTTACATCTTTAGTCCAACATTAAAAGGTTCCATTTACAAACACTTTCTGTATTCTATCATGTAACGAGTTCCCTATCCATGTACATATATCAGTACCCAAGCCAAAGACATTTAATTTAAGTAGTATCCTGTTACGCACAGTATCAAAGGCTTTTCCAAAATCCAAGTGTCCTACATTAACAGCAATACCATTGTCCAAGTAACCACTTAGCCTTTTAAAGAATGCAAGTAAATTAGTTTCACATGACCTATTCTTCAAAACTCCATCTGTCCTTTAAAATTGTTGATGGTGGTCATCACATAGTCCTGAATTGGTTAGTAATCCTTCTAATATCTTACCTACTACAGAAGTTAAACTCAAAGGTCTATAATATCTAGGATTGAATAGTGTCCCCTTTTTGAATAATGGTCCAACATTTACTTTCCTCCAATCACAGGGAACTACGCAGGAGGTTCAGAACTCAAACTGTGCAGTTGTGCAGGAGCTTAACTACAGGAGGTTCCAAAGGTGCAGTTCTGTTGGGGCCCAGCATGCAAAGGGGCACCATCCTAGACAGTGTCCTATAGGATCAAATTACGCATCTATGCCAACATTTTTGTGTTGGGGGACAAAAAAACATGTTTGCATTGGGGCCCTCCAATAACTAGCTGTCACTGGCACTATGCCTGAAGAGAGTGAATAAACATTAACCACTTAAGGACCAGAGAGGTGTGCAATAGATTGTTCTGGTCCCTAAGGGTTAAACAAAATGGATTTGCTACAACTGAACTAAGCTCCTTATGTACCCATGGGTGCATGTAATGAGGTCAGGTGCTTTATTCACAGTACCATTTTCTATTCTGTTTTGGATTTTGTTTTCAGTAAACCATGTACATGTTGGAGGAAATGCTCTGATTTCTCCATTACCCAAAGCTTGTCATTGCTGCTTCCTTTTATATACAGGAAAAAAGGAATTTCAGGTGTCAGCCATTACCTTATCCTAATTAATTAAATTGCCTCCGTTTAAGGGGCCCAATATCAACCTTTATCGTTTTGCAACTTATACACCTCTAGGGTTTTTGGCTCTCTCTTTCAATATTTTTCTTACATTCAGATTTAGCTAGATTAATTGCTTGTTTGCAGATACTGCTGCATCCTTTAATAAATCTAAAACTAACCACTCCCGCGCCTCCCCTTCAATATACACAAAGCACAAAGGCAGCTCACAATATAATACCTGCACTATAGAAAACGTACAATATATATATGAGTATTATATATTAGGCGCTCCAAGGGATATATATGTTGTAAATTCTTTAATAAATAACTAGCAAGAGTGGCACGGTTTAGCCTATGCTGTGAGTTTTTGGTGTGTAACCCTCTGAGTGGCCAAGAGGTAGCTAAAAAAGTCAATATGTTACATATTGTATATCTCTGGCTCTCAAAGGGTTAAAGTTTGTGCACCTTTTTAAAACTCACACGCACACACATACAAGCTGTTTGATTTTAACCCTTTGAGTGCCAGAGAGTTATGCAACTCACTGAAATGTGTTGAATATGCATTCAAAGGAATAAGATGTATGCAGCAAGGTAAAGCACACACACACGTACATGTGCTGTATGTTTTGAACCCTTTGAGTGGCAGAGGGGTATCTAAAGCATTGCAATGTGTTGGATACATCTCTGGCATTCAAAGGGTTAAAAACCAATAGTTCACATTGCCAAACTGGATTTCTGTATGTCTTTTTGAGTGGTGGCATGGGCTGCGCCATGTGATTGTTGCTAGGGAAGTGATAGTGATAATGTAAATTAACATGCTCCTATTTAGGACATAGTGGTAATGAGATGTAAATACATACTGTGCCTGAATTAGTTATTATATGGCTATATGTACAGGCTGTGTCTTACTTAGCTATCACATAGCTATATCTACATGCTGTGAGCTCTTTCCTTAGGTATTATGTAGCTACATATACATGCTGTCTTCCTTAGTGATTATATAGCTATATATACAGGCTGTGATCTTCTTCCTTAGATATTTTTTTATATAAACAATGAGATAAACAATGATCGTGCTGAAGAAGCCACTCCATGATATTAGCATTAACATTTACAGGACTGAGCATATCCTGTGTTCTGATATGGATTGGGTAGAGAAACAGAAATAACCCTAATCTTAACTGGTTTTCCAGAGAGGTAATAAAAAACTTGCAATTCATGACTCACCTGGATAGGCTACACATCTACAAACTGCAAGGCACTATTCTTCTATTACAGCAGTCAGACAAGGCACATACAGGAGTGAAGGAGGAGGGGGAGTAGGAGGGACAAGAAAGTAATTGCAGAGGTTTTGGCAGGAGTGGTCCAGCCAATATCACCCCCCATGTATGTATTAGGGAAGCAGTATAGTGGAGATTAAAATATTGCCTGCCTACCGTTGCCCTGGGGTGTAGCTAGGACAGACAGTGAGTTTTGGTCACATGCCAAATTTAAAAGCTTGCTTCTTATTCCTCATTTCCCTACAAACTTCTTTGTTAAGCTACACTGCTCTCATTTTGTTCTTCTAGTATACATTGTCCAGTGTTTTATATTTACACATATATTTATCCAAAAGCATTTGAACAAATTCCATCTTTCTTTTGCATTCTTATGTATCCCATTGAATGTCCTCTATAATGATTTTAGTATTGAAAAAATAAGTATTTTTAAAGTTGAATGCTTTAGCTGAATGCTTCTTAATGGGTTTTTCATAACACATTTCAAAGGATACCCAAATGCTCACTTAGCTTTAAATTGTATACCATTTCAGAACTGTTTGAGATCACTAGGTGTAGCAAGTCTCCATTTCTAGTTCCTCTACAAACTGGAGAGTGAAGCTGTTATTAAACATACATGTAAAATGATTTCCCTTTGTTGTGGTGGAAGACTAATTTCTTCAGTCAATTTCACAGAACTTGTAATTTCCTATTATGATTACATTTTCTATTATTAGGTCGATTGTAGCAAATGACCATCAATATTTTTTTTTATTATACAGGTCCTCAGTGTATATTTCATCAAAAAGCCTCTACTTTCTCACTAGAACTTTTATTTATATCTTACCTTATACTAGTTGTTAAGACTTGCTTCACATACAGGTATACTCCTCCACCTCTTTATTAAAGGGATAGTAATGTTTGTATTAAAGTGCAGCTCTGAGTCTTCTACATGTTTTTTATAACATGTAGCGCTATGTTTAATTACTTACATATGTGTAGTTTAAACGATATTCAAGCCAAAAGGATCCCCCTCATGTCCCTTCTGGCTACCTCACCTTAGATCTGCAATCTGGTCGTGGGACTGGACGGATGCAGCAAGGGACAATCTTCATTCGGTTTAAAGAAAACCCTGACCCCTTTGACAAAGGATTTTCCTTTTGCTTACTGAAGATTGTCTCTCACCACTCTCCATCCGGATGCTGGGAAAGGGGTGGGAGGGGTATTCTTTCAGTTTGAAGAGCTGCACTTTAATAGAGACATTAATATCCCTTTAACACTATCCCTCCTAAAATTAAAGACTTGCAAAAACTGAAGCTGGGTGATGATTATGCAGGGCTGAGAGGAAGCAAGTGTTTTTCAACCTTTTTAGTCCACCATTATACAATCACATGCTTACATTATTAGTAGGGGGCTCAATTGTTTAAAAAAGTAATTATTTTTTATTTTTAGATGCAGTGCAATAGGAATTTTCTGCAGCACATTGCAAGCAGCCCATGGATGTTACAACTTGTAAACACAAGTGTATTGCCATTCTAGATTAATATCTATCTATCTATCTATCTATCTATCTATCTATCTATCTATCTATCAAAAGTATCTTATCACATTTATAAGATACATATCGTGGACAGCAACATGCTTTTATAGAATTCCTCAATATCAGGAAACATGTAATTATAGAGTTATCACATTATCAGTAATTCACTAAACTGTATTAAGAGGTAGTAGGTAATCTTGATCTCGTATTAAGTAAAACAGGAGTCAGAAGCCATTAACACCCGCTGAATATCTGATACAGTTTAGCTGCATTTAATGAATCTAGTCTGGTGTGTGTCTCTTATAAAATAACATAGTACAGTAACAACAATGGAAGAATTTTATTCTGAATACTAGCCTATTCCTTTTATTCTAAGGAAAATTTTAAGTAGTAAACCCTTTTAAAAGCAATAAAGACTTACAAGATTAGACTATATATTTGTAATTAATTACAGCCCTTCTAAGCCCTTGGATACTTTAGATATTGCAAAAGAACATTTGAGAAGTTAACAAATTTCCACTTAAAACTCAAATTAGAATAGGTTAATACTCTGAATACTACTCCCCTTAAATAGGAAAGAAAAAAACAATATACCTTGCAAAATTAGCATCCAGAAAAGCCCGAAAATGCTCCAACTCCATCCGATGTCGAATTAAAGTGCCAAGATTATAATTCCTGTATTCCTCTGGGACCAACTCCCACAGATTGGGTTCTTTGGGAATATCCGGAGGTGGTAAGAAGATAGACTTACGTGTCTGATCCTAATCATAGAAAAGCTTTTGATTAATAATAATAATATAAATAGAATAGTTGGACTTTCCATAACCAGAATCATCATAATAAGAGTGACTGATATATTAAAACACAGATGAAGGGATCATCAGAGTTCCAGAAACATAAGAGTTCCTCATCACATACACTATGATTTTCATGACAGAAAAAAACTCTGGATTATCAAAGACATCCGCAAAGAGTCCTGATATTTCCTTAGTAACATTAAGAAATATCAAACTTGTTGATCAGAGGGTCATGGGCCAATGTAAGAAAACTGGAGTGATTCTGGGTAAAATAAACAATTGCTGCAAAGGGTTCAAATACACATTCTCAAAATTCCCAGTGAATGCAATACTGCTTTAACTGCTTGGATGCCCCAGGTCACAAGAGCATTGCTTTAAATAAATGTAAATCCTTATTAATATTGTCATATGCCCTCCCCAGATAGAAACCTACAAGTTTCATCACATTAACGTTGTAGAGTAAATGATGGAATAAAATGTACTACACGGTACTGGTTAGTATAATAAAGTATATATTTTACAATTATTTGCATGTTTAAATCTTGAAATATGCCATCAGTATTCATAGTTAAAACACATGCTTTACAAATTGTCACTCTTTAATATTTACATAATTCTCTAAATGCATATAGAGAAGGCTAGCCTGATCCTGCATTACTGACACCTCCCCCCCTCCTCCAGAGTAGAAGTAGAGAGGACATATCCATTATTCTCCGCTGCTGCCTGTAGGAGGTGCATAGCTGGAGGTGGTGATTTGGACAAAACGGCAAAGCCTACCCACTCCCCTCCACCTCTTCACACATAAAGACACACATGCACATATGTCCACTACATATTAATCCTTTGAGTGGCATATGGGCGCACATGCATAGCTCAGAAATGCTTGGATTGTTAACACCCCTCCCTGCACCATGTATCTTCTCTCATTCCACATCCCCCCATTTCCATGTCTCCCTCCCCCCAGCTTCTTTCCATGCCTTCACCCTCTGGCACTTACAGGGTCAGTGATGAGACCTCTTCATGTTACACAAACTTGGTGTGTACTGCTGATTTCCCAGCTTTGTGCTGCCACCTGTGTACTGGTGGTGAGGCTATGCAGACCTGTCCATCAGAGAACTCTGCTGTTTCCTGCTTCCCCACCAGGACTAACAGAGTTCTACAAGGACAGAACCACACAGCCTCCTGCTGGTGAACAGACGGCAAAGCGGACAAAGCAGACAATAACAACTATACTTTAATATAAAGAGGTCACATCATTAACTCTTAAATGTTAGAAGGTGGACACATGGAAGGGAGGAGACACATGGAATAAAAAGGGACATTAACTTGCCTAGGGCACCCATCTGGCACTCAAAGGGTTAATATGCAGTGGACATTCTGGCTATCATTGTAACAAGGTTAGACTGGCAAACAAAGTTGTTTGGTTCTTTGGCACCAGTAGAACAAGGCTGGGCTGCCAGGTGTGGTTCTGTGACTATGAGTGGAACAAAGCTGAGCTGGCAGAAAGTATAGCTTGGTTCTGTGGCTACAAGGCTGGGCTTGCAGACAGTGTGGTGTGGGTCTGTGGCTTCCAGTGTCATGATTATTATTATTATTATCATTAATTTATATAGCGCCAACTTATTCTGCAGCACTGTACAACAGGGAAAAGACATACAGAGACATAAAACAGTATAAATGGAACATAGAAAATGAAAGGATCAAAGGGCCATGCTCATGAGTGCTTACAGTCTGGATCAGGGCTGTCCATGATTAAGCATGGGTTAGTTAATCAGTGGCTCATTCATTTTGACTAATTCACCTGTGCTTAATCAGGGAAATTTTTAAATCCTAGCCTGTTGGGGGCCCTTGAGGACTGAACTTGGACAGCCCTGGTCTAGATGAAGGCAGGTGTGACACAGAAGGTGTAAGTGCTATGGGGTATAAATGACTCCTGCCACATGAAGAAGCAGGTCTTTTTGGCAGAAAAAGGCCCCTGTCTGTAGGAGATACGGTGCTAGTAAGGGTTTTTTTAAAAGCTATCACCAGTATTTTAAAAATAATTCTAAATTCTAATGGGAGCCAGTGTAGGGACTGGCAGAGAGAAGCGGTATTAGAGAAGTGATGCATGAGGCAAATTAGTTTGGAGGCAGAGTTCATTATGGACTATAGAGAGGTTAGTCGGGTGAGAGGAAGGCCAATTAGAAGTGAGCTGCAGCAGTCAAGATGGGACATCATGAGTGTATTGATTAGAATTTTAGTAGTGTCTTGGGTCAGAAAAGGTTGAATTCTAGTTACGTGCATAGACACGGAATGAGTTGGAGATTGACTGAATGAGGGTAATGAATGATAGGACAGAGTCAAAGGTGACCCCCAGGCAGCGTGCTTTGGTGGCTGGTGTGATGGTGGTGTTATTGCCAGTGAGAGAAATATCTGAGGACAGGATGGTGGAAAAGGGAGGGTATATTATACGTTTGGTTTTAATTAGGTTAAGTTTTAGATGATGGGAGGTCACCCAGGAAGACACAGCAGAGAGGCAATTATATATACTGGACAGGAGAGGGGAGAGGTCTGGGGAGGAAAGATAGATTTGGGTGTCATCAGCATAGAGATGGTGAAACCCAAAGGGGTTTATTAGTTTGATAGGTTGAAAACATCAAGGGACTGATCCTTGTAGTATTCCAACACATTGTGGTAGGTGAAAAAGTGGATTCAGCGTAGGAACCACTGAAGGAGCGGTTGGAGGTGTAGGATGAGAACAAAGAGAGGGTGGTGTGACAGAGGCCTAGGAAGTGGAGAGCTTGGAAGTGGAGTGGGTGGGTCCACTGTGTCAAAGCAGTTGACAGTTCCAGGAGAATGAATATTAAGTAGCGGCCTGGGTTGGAGTGGGAGTGGAAGTGATGATAGAATCAAACTTGCCATTGAAGTGGGTGATGAGATCTTGAACAGAGAGGTTAGTGGAAAGGGGTGCTGAAGAGATTTAAATGTTGAGAAGAGGCATTTGGGGTTAGAGGACAGATCAGAAATTAGGGAGGAAAATATGACTGGCCAGGGAGAGGGAGAGCTGTAGGAATGGAGAATGAATTTGTAGTGTTCAAAGTCTGCTAATGAATGTGACTTTCTCTACAGCCTTTCCACTGAGCATGAGCACCTTTTGGAGGAATTACTTTTGTGTTTTGTGCCAAGGTTATAACCGGGTTCTGCGGGGGACCCCACCTTGGATAACATTTGAGGTTTTTTTACTTTGAATTAAATGTTAACAGTGTAGTGTGAAAAAACCAAAACTCAATACATACACCTCAGCCTTTAGTGAGCATTGTCAGTGAGGTGGAGATGAATCTCTCCAGGCACAAAGAGAGCAAGGGCCCATGCCTGGTATACTCTTCCACTAAGAGAGAGATATAAAATAACAAAAATGTGAAAAGGCCTGAACACTCCTTACTTCCAGACATAATCCCAATTTACAGGACTCATCAGACATGAAAAATGACTTAGAATGATTTCACTTTATTATCTGTTTGTTGTAATTGGAGATACATTCTAACCCTTTCAGTGGCAGAGGCTTGGGGAATGTTTTGTACCCCGCTGGCTGGCAGTATATGTGTGATTCCATAACTACCACTGGAACATGGCTGTGTGAGGATCAGCGAGTGTATGCAGGAATCTGTGGCAATAGTGGGAAATGGAAACAGGTTAGTGGGGGGAGAATCAACTGTAAGTCAGAATCTGTGACCTCCATTGGGCAGTGGAAACAGGTTTGGGGATCTGAGAGTGTATGTGGGGGGTGTACGACTACCAGCTGGTAGTAGAACAATGATAGAAGGTCAGTTAGTGTATGTAGGAATCTGTGACTACTGGTGGGCAATGGACCAGGCTGGGGGTGATCACTCAGTGTACGTGGGTAGGCTATATCTACCAGTGGGCAGTGGATCAAGAAGCTAAGGAACCAGAGTATTTATGAGTTCCAGGGGGGTGTCCAATCAGACACCCCTCTGATACTCATATCTATTTATTTTAAATGCTCAGACCTCAATAGGGGGCATCAGGACCCCTCCTGATGTCACCCCCCCCAGCCACTGACTGTTACCGGTAACTTGGGAGTCTTTCACCGTTTCCTCCCATTTCTAGCAGGAAGTTAGTTATAGTGGAAGCAAGGGAGCTACTCTCCTCTCCTGCTTCACCTCTATTGCTCTTCAAGTTCTCTCATTTGGGAGATCAACAGCTGGGGGAGAAGACACCAGGAGGGGACAGCTGTGAAACCCGTATGCCATATCGCTATGGCATTCTACAGGTTACTAGTACAACGTAACAGATATTCATAATGTAGAGAACTTTCAAAACCACAGATGTCTCTTCTTCAAGTATTCACTTGAAGAAGAAACAGTTATGGGTTAGAAAATGCACACTAGTCTGGCACACAAAGGGTTGTGCAGTTTTCCCTTTATCAGAGGCAAACAAGTCCATTTATGTATTTATTTTCTTGTAGTGCAGCAAGGTGCACATTTTAGTCAGTTTATAGAAAGCTTTCCAATAGTGCTGTGTAGTGCTTGTCTTACCTGATCTTTCTTGGACGCCTTCTCCTGTTGCAAAGCCTGCAGCTTTCTACAGAGCACTGACTCCAGCTGTCGGGATTCCTCCATCAGCTCTACCTAATAAAAACAAAAGAACATAACAGTGAAAACAATGCAGAGCTATCTGGAAGAGAAGGGTTTACTGAGATTAATGTATGAGAAGAACAGCTGGCCAGATGGGGAGACAGAAGTCAAAAAAATATCTCCACTTACTAAGGGCTGCTATTCAATACAGAAATCTGTGGAACATGATGTACAACACTCAATGGTGGAAATATTATAGCCAAACCTGAAAACCACTAATTTTGAAACTATTTGACATTTGTAACTGTGCCTGGGACACTAATCCAGCAAGTGTCTTTCCCAGATATGCAGGGTACTAAGTGGGCATTTTGAAATAGGAGGAAGGATCCATGTTGCTCAACATTTACATCATTGATGCATGCCCGAGCACCAGTAGATTACAAATACATGCATTCAAGGGTTTAAGATACCATTTAAATCAGTGGGAATGCTTATTTCTCCTCCTTTTATATGTGGTGATATCATAGATAATAATGCAGGTTTTCTAAATGTTCTGTCATTTTTTTTTAACATTGTAAATTAGGTTAATTTGCATATACGAATTTCCGTCGGAAAATGTTCAGTTCGTGACAGAAAACCTTCTGAATCCCTGAAAACTGCTTTCATTTAACACATTTATATCACTTATATTTAGTAAATAAATCTAAAAAAAAAAAACATATTAACTTTTTGCTCCAAAACTTCACAAGTATTTCAACTGAAATATTTCAGGGGGAGAAATTAACCAATTGACTGCCAAAGAGGTATACAAAGCATTGCAACAAAATGCATTGGATATTTATCTAGCACTCAAAGGGTTAAACCACACTTAACGTGGTTTTAAATATTATATTAAGAAGAACAGTGCTATTCAAGTTCAGTCCTCAATGCCACCAACAGGCCAGGATATAAGGATTTCCCTGATTAAGCACAGGTGAGTTAATCAGTGGATCATTCATTGTGACTGACTCACCTGTGCTTAATCAGGGAAATCCTTACATCCTGGCCTGTTGGTGGCCTTTGCAGACTGTACTTGGACAGCCCTGATGTAGAACTTTATTTTAGACAGGGAATACTTATAAATAATAACATTTAAAGCTAATAGCCAGCATCTTAAGAAGTTAGGCACTTTAGGTCTGTGTTACCTGGAAGTAAAGTCAAAATGAATTTCAGCTTTGTTTGTGCAAAGCATGTCCTCTATTACTGAGCACTTTTATCCCTCACCCCAGCCTCACTTACAAATGAATTGTACTTAATTGCTAGGGATATTCACCTGAAAAACATAAATTACAATGCTGAAACCATCAAGCTTACATAATATTGTATATAGCCATTCATTGTTACATATGAAAGGCAAAATGAAAGCACTGTAAACCTTTCTGGAAATCCGCTCTTAACTCCTTGTAAAGTAAGGAAGTATAACCTTCCATCTTTAGAAGTCAACAGATTAAATGGAAAATCTAAGCCTTATTTTGCATTGTATTTACAAAGACTGTGCACCTCATGTTTAGTGAAGATGGAGCTACACTGGGGAAGAACTGTAGCTTAGTGCCTTCATAAGTGGATCAGTGTGGGATTTTTATAACAGGGACTCTTTAGTGGTATAAAACAGGAGATTAAAAACCAGAACCCTGGATGCAGAGGCAACCAGAAAGCATGGTCTGTTAGCTTGATGGGTGGTTTCTAGATATAGGTTCCTAGGTGAAGCATTTAGGCAAAAAGAGATCCCAAATACATGCACAATAGATCCATCTTGTTTTGGGGATGCGTAACTAGAAGCCACCGGGACCTGGTGGAAAAGTTGCCATGGGCACCCCCAACCACACTGCCCATCCCATTGGCCATCTCCACTGGACACCTCCACAATGCTCCCAATCTCCACATTGCCCCCATAATCTCCATATTGCCCCCCATCCTCTCCATATTAGCCCCCATCATCTCCATATTGCATCCCATCTCCACATTATTGCCCCGCATCTCCACATTATTGACCCCATCATCTCCATATTGCCCCCTATCATCTCCACATTGCCCCCCCAGTGTCATTTTCCTACCTCCCTGGTGGTCCAGTGACATGGCAGGAGAGGTCTGTGCCTCCTTCTGCACCGACCAATATACTTCTGGAGCTCCCGCACGGTCTTCTCTTCAGTAATGCAGAGTGCTGGCAGATGTCATTACTAAAGAGCCAAAGAGGGAGCGTAGCTGCTAGATGTCTGTGCCAAAGAAGGCACAGGCCTCAGCTTGTGTTGTTGCGGGAGTCAGGTGGGGGGTCACGGGCGGCTGGGCCCTGGAGTGACGGGCCGGGTCGCAGGTGCGACCCCTAATGTTACGCTACTGCTTCTGGACTGAATCTTCAAATATTCTAGCAGGCCCTCTGCTAGTGCTAGTTTGTTTATCAGAGCCTGTATTTCATCTTGGGAGGAACTGCATTGTGCAACAAATTAATTTACCTTTTTTCCCACTTCACTGGTTGCCAGCAAAGACACCTATGCTTGAAAGCTTTTATCTAGTTCTGAAGAGAGGAGTTCTTTTTAGCTTTGTGAAGGGTCTACCAAGGTCCTGTTTCACTGATGTTAGTCCTTAAAGGGATAGTAATACTTCGTTTTAACTTTATTTTATTTTGTAGGCATTAAAAAAACATGAAGAATGATATGTCTTATCTCTCAAACCTTTATGGTTTAAGAGATATTCACAAACAAAGTATCCCTTCCCTGTTCAACCAGATCAGAAGGGAGATGCCCAGGTAGACTGCAGAGAGGGACAATCTTCAATTAAGATAAGGGAAAAAGCTGAAAAACTTGTCAAGGGGGGAAGGGCTTTCATTGTTTTCATACAAAGAAAATTGTCCCCTTCTGTTATCTGTCCTGTCATACAACCAGACTCACATTTGAGAAGAGATGGCTTACACTAGGTAAAAGGGGCGGGGAGGGGAACTTTGCTTGTGAATATCTCATAAACCATAAAGGTTTGAGAGATAAGACTTATATCATTCTTCATGTTTTTTTAATGCCTACAAAATAAAATAAAGTTAAAATGAAGTATTACTATCCCTTTAAATTAGAGTTATCACATTCCAATTCAGTTACATCTGAAGCAGATATTTTCTCTACATAATCTCCTGAGAGGGATATGGATGGGATTGCCAGACCTGTTTTTTGGTGTTTCCTAAACATGTTAAATTTTAATAGTCATAATTTAGTGAATAATAATTCAAGCATAGACCTGAAGCTTAGTAATTTATTCCTAAAATGATGACAGAGAGCATCTAACTTATATACCCACTGGCAACCAAACTGTACAATATAATTATGCATTTACACAGTGATAGATTTATTATGTAATGGTGATTCTGAGAGACATATTTATTAACTAGGTACTAATCACCAGCAAAAGTGAATAAACATATGTACAGATCTGTGACTATTTTGTCATATTTGTAAATACATAGATACATGAATAAAAAAAATAATTTTGTGATTTTAGTGTTTTGGGTAAAGATTTGCATTTACTTATTTAGAAAATTGCATATATCTATATCTATATAAGCAGAAGTCATCCTACTGCACAAAAAATAAGGCAGATCTAAAAAAAAAATACTAACCAATAAGACTCTTACCTATCATTTGCAAAGTTTTCACAAAGGTACCATTGAATGGACACAATAACTGATGCGGCACCACCAAAACAACAAGCAGGCCTTCAGAAGTGGTTTCAGTACAACGGGCCATATCCAGACAGTGCACAAAGTTATAGAGTGGCATAATGGATACAACCTTCCATTATGCATAGCCTTTATTGGTTACAAAAAGCAAGCAATATTTAATGCCCTGATCAGCCAAGGAATAGATAGAGCTTATATTTTCCAATCATATATGAAAATGTTTTAAAAAAAAGGCATTGAACAAGCAGGCAAGGAGACAGAATATTCACAAAACTATTTTCTGTTTGTTTAGAAGAAAATGATCTCAAACTAAATTGGAAAAAAAAGAACTTGCGATTACGTACATCACTTATGTTTTGCAGATGATATTATTTGCCAGCAGTCCTGAAGAACTTGAAAAAAATCATTGTAGAACAGGAAATCAAAAATTTTAGTCTGAAGATGAATATCAACAAAATGCAAGTCATGTTTAAAAAATTTACCATACCTAGCAAAATCACTGTAGATGCACAAGAACTAGATGAAGCGGACAAGTATGTTCACCTTGGACAGGAAATGTCAATAGACAACCATGATGGAAATTGAGTGACAAATAAAATTGGGATGACAAGCATTTGTCTTTAAGAAAAATTTGCTGCTTTGCTTCAAGCAAAAGGTTTTTGACAAATGTATCCTCCCAGTTCTTATATATGATTGTGAAACATGGATATAATGCCAAAACCATTAAAAACCTAAAGTTATGCAGAGAAGTATAGAAAGTCAAGTTTTGAACATTATCAAAAAGTGAGCAGGTCACACAGCAAGTAGAACAGATGGTAGATGGACTAAACACAATTTGGAATGGATCACTTGATACTAAATGCCCAAGAATAAGACCAAAGACAAGACCAAAGTCAAGACTGAAAGTGTTGGAAATGTGCTAAGGAGGCCAATGTCTGGAAGTGGACTGTCAAATTGACAATGGCTGAAGATGATGAGGATAATACATGTGTATATATATATATATATATATATATATATATATATATATATTTTTTTTTTTTTTTTTTTTTTTTTTTTTTTCCCTCTCTCTGAAGAATTGAGGAACAAGGTTACACTTCAAAATGCATGGAGATTTTAATATCACAAGAGGAGTATTGCTGTCATTGTACTGTGTATTGCACATCTTATAGTTGAAGACTGGGGTGAACTAAGCTGTAATTTCTGACCTCATATAATACTGACATTGACCTCTACGGCTGGGCTTCAACATGTCTAATGGCGGATGGCTGTATGAAAACACTGACAACATTGTATTTAAGTGGATTCACTGATAAAATAGCATATCATATACATGTAGCTTTACTCTCACAACTATCAAGAGCTCAAGTATACACAGTAAAGTCCAGTTCTACAATATCTGGGGGATGTCATCACACAAGGTGTATATATGCATGCACTAACTGATGTGTGATTACAACTGTGGATTTGTATGGCTTTTACTCTATTTAATTTGAAGCTTTTTTTTTTTTAACCCCCATACAGTATATCAAACCATATAAATGGGGTACCATTTTTCTCAGGATGGTAGAAGGTACTGAATACAGCAGGACATGCCATGGTTTTCAAGGAATGTATTATTTTTGATGTGGTAGAAATGTAAAAAAGAGGATTTTTGTGTAGTTTTTATATCTCTTGGTCAATGTGAAATACAGGAACTATGGAGTAAAGTATCCTCCTGCAGAAGAGCAGAGCACTTACATTAAAAGGCTTTCTGGAAGCAGACACTTATTCCCTAGCCCATTTCCCCACCAATCCAGCTTAGTTTTACTGACTAGCAAAAACAGAAAAAACAGGAGTGAGGCAGGAAACTATTGGAGAATGAGAAACTTGGAAACAGCCTAAGGGGCACCCCAACTAAAGATGGGCAGAATGAGCAGAAGCCAAAAAGTCCTAGCTATGGAAAGAGTGAGAAGAACTGAAAAACAGGTAATAAGAGGTAATATAGGAAACTCCCATGGAATGATCATCACGTCCACAAAAAGAATTAGACTGGTCCAATTACTTGGAGCAAAACAGGGAAACCCTGTGATTCAACAGTGATGAAAAACCGCTATGGAAAACTCCACAGACTGATACTGGCATGCCGGCCCTTTAGGCTAGCATCCATCCGACCCAATTCAGAATGCCTATATATATATATATATATATATATATATATATATATATATATATATATATATATATCAAACTTTTTATTCAAAGCTTTCAAAGAAAATTAAGAGTGCAATACATGGCTGGTTTACATGTCAAGACATATCAGTCAAATCAGAGTATGACAGGAAAATACATCTGAGTATGCCGCAGGGTATAGCAGCCCAATTGGACTGCAGGCTATGAAAGATGTAAGCATGCAAAGCAGTCATAAGAAAGAGAAAGAGAAAAGATCTGTAAGAAAGAAGAATAAAAGAAAAATGAGAGAAGATAGAAAGAGGACACAGGGTGGGGGGAAGAGGGAAAAAAGGGGGGAGGAGGGAAAGAAGTGGGGTGATCAAGAAAAAGGACATATAGAGAAGGTCTCAGGGGCTCCAGCACCCCAATCTCCGACACAGCCACAAAGTCGAAATATATCAATCAGTGGAAAAAGCCACCAAGAGAAAGAAGGTAGCCGCTTATGTGTATGATAGAATGCCCAGGTTTTAATTTTTCCTGAAAAAAGGTTGATGCGCTCTCTGAAATGCATAAAATGTATTAGACCATATTTATTATTTTTATAAGTTTGTTTACATGTTTCTTACATCCTTTGTGTGATTCTCTTCTTTTTTCGCAGAGATTCCAGAACACAAGTGGATGCTAAATTCCCCTGTTGAGTTTAGCTGGTTTGTTAATTATGAAAAAAGGCCAAATCCAAATGTGAGTACCACTTACCAATGTGATGTTTAAGTGACCTTGTTTATAATGAGAGCACCCCTACATATAGTTTTTTTTGTTGCTTCGGTTTCTTCGGTTAGCCTCTTTTGGAGGCTAAGAGCATCTTATAAAGTGAAGATCAGCTGTTCTGGAGCCAGTAACTGAGTAGGGGCAGTGAATATCTTCACATGCATTCATGCTAGTGCTCTGCATTAGCCAAATTAAAATGTGAGTAAGTTTTGTATGGAGCCTACACCTCCATTGGCTTAACTGGACCTTATTACCCTATGAGGCACCCACCCAATCAACGTATAGGACATCTAAAGCCATAAACACATACCTGACTTCATCCGGTCAAAGAGATATAGCACAGGAAAGAAAACACTGATACATGAACCAATTCCTGAAAATCTTTGGCTGCAGTTCCCGAGTATGAAATTGGGTTAAGAGGACTGCCTCTATGGTAGAGACCGGAAACCCTAACAACCTCATGTACACCCGAACCATTTCACATGGGTGAAATAAAGCTTGAGACACCCCCAGGGACAAAGGAAAAAAAATCTTAACCTCCAACAGGAAGGACAGTCCCTGAAGAGAATCAAATCTCATGCTGAAAAGGAGAAGGACCTGGGGCAGAAACAGAGAAGATTTCTGGAAATAGAGAATCCAACTAGGTCTGAATCTGAAGGTGCAATGCAGGAAGGAGCTTTTATCAAAAGGCACTCCAGACTAGGCATAAGAGAACACCTTAGAGAATGAATATGAGCAGCCAAGGCTGTCAAAATCTATGTACAAATCCCAAGGAACAGTGACAGCAGCCCAAAAGGAAGAGTAGTGAACAGCAAAAAATGTTGATTAAAAGTCAGGAAGTGAAAATGAAGAGCGCTGATGTGTATGGATAGAAATATGCAGAAACTTGTCCTTTATGGCTAGGGAGCCTAAAAACTTTCCTAAACACATAGCAGTGTTAGCAGAGCACAAAGCCCTCCCTCTTGAGCCAGGACATAAGAACAGAAAGATTTAGGCGCACTGACTCCAGAATAGAATGTCATCCAATGTCTATCTTGGAAAATATGAAAAGGTTGGAACTGGATCCCATGAATCCCTATAGAGGAGGAACAGGTACCAAGACCTGCATGTTAAATTAATCCATAACTAAAAACAGATGATCTCTCATCATACCTCAATAAATCTATACATGAAGAAGAGTCATGGAAGATTAGAATTCTGTGTGATGCCCACCACTAGTCCACCGTGGAGATAATTAATGTATAGTGAAGGAGACAGAGGCAAACTCTAATTGCCTAAGAAGGAACAGAACCCTGCAAGTCATGCAGAGGTAGACTTGAGAGCTGAGGGCCTTCAGTTAGACATCTGCCCAAATCTGTAGGGTCTCTGGGTAGGGTGTACCTGGCCCACTGTAGGAATAATCACCCTAGCTGCATACCAACACTGGCCAAGGTGAAGGAAAACCAAGTATCTCCAGGGGAAAAAAATTAACACTTGGGGTAACCTGAGGTAATAATACACTCACACCCCCAATAGCATGGCTAATAACAGACTTCTTGGAAGTCTGGTCTGCTGACCATAGGTTTAGGCAAGGGGAATGACACGCAGCCACTTGAATAAGATATACAGTAGCCTCAAGCAAATCATAAACAGCCTGATCAACATCCTCTCCAAGCAACTGTACATAGACAGTCTCTAATAGTTGTACCCTACAGACAGCCATGGCCTTAGACAACCAAGCAACAGCAAGTGTGGGATGTAAAGCAGTAAAACTTGATATAAGAATATAGGCACTGATACGCCTGATCCTTAAGTGACACAGCATCTGTAAGCTTAGAAAACTGGAGAGATCACTGTTGTGGGTAGGTAGCTTACTATAGAAGGGCATCAGGAGAGAGGAATATAAGAGAGAAAATCATCTGGGAATAAAGGTTATAAAAACAGGAGATTTCCCTTCTTTCAGAACCAACTAGTCTGAGGACTAAAGAGAAAGGGAGTGCAGCATCCCTCTAGCGAGATTACAAAATGTATCTGGGAAAAATAATTAAAGTCAAAGACAGCAGAGCCCCTAAGTGTCTCCAATAACACAAGACCCTCACCAGGAGATCCAGTGTAATTCCCAGGAGTAAATGAAGAATCAAAAAAACAAAAAATTAAGAGTAGTTGTCCTGATTCACCTCAATTGAGGTCAGTTTTAAAACTGAGCTGAATTGGTGGGGTAAAATGGAAAAGGGAGAGAGTCTCCACCTCCAGACAGCCTTTTAAGGCAAGGATACATTACCCCATTGTTCCAGTGTTTCACATTTTACAAACGAAAAAGGTATATATATTAAAGCTCCCCCTTAAGGAAATATTTGTGCTTGCTGTGTACAAAGAATGTCTGCTTTCCAAAATGGTATACCTTTCCTTCATGTCTCTAATGGTTATGACCATTCTAGTGTAGTCAGCCAATTTCAAAAATGAAAACAGGTAGGTGTAGTTTAGCTTTAGCCCTCCTGACACCACCTGCAGTAAGTCCATACCAATGGGGGAGACATTTTTCTCAGGCTGATACAAAGTACTGTATACACTAGGAAATTCCATGGTGCTGAAAGATTTTACTATCTTTGATGTGACTGAAGTATAAAAAAGAAGTATTTTTTCCTATAACACCACTTTCTGGAAATAGATGTACCCACTAGCATAAGGATAGGAAAATGACCAGTCATTTGTTGTAGTGGGTTATCGTCTTTCCAAAATAGGAGGCTTTGTCTACCTTTACTCCATTTCTGTAGTTGTTACAATAAGTTTAGTACATATAAGCCATATATGCAAGAAAAATTAGAGATTGTAGTTGGTGTAGTTTTGTGCTTCTGGCACCCCTATAGTATGTAAACTCATATCAGTGGGATACCATTTTCTCAAAAGTGCAACAGCTAATGAATACAGTAAGCCTGTAAAGGAGAGATCTTGGATCATTTGTCTGATTCCTGCACACAACAGAAACTGAATTTTGATTTAGCAAAGAAATTCCATACATATATCATCTCAGAGGACGAAATAGGTTTCTTGTAAAGAAGAATCTGATGTGCCTAATGCTATACACTTGTCCGAAAGTGCATAAGAATCCAATCAAGCCCCCTGGATGTCCAATCATCTCATAAAGCAGAAGTCTTTTATAGCAATGACTGGATCATCATTTACAAAACTTTATTCAATTACATTCAAGCAAAGGTTTAAAGACCTTGAACTGCTGAGTGAAGAGTAAGATCTGGTGACCCTCAATGAAAGGAATTGTATACCATCATTTCAGATAGTTAGAGAACACGTAATGGATTCCACTAAATATCAAGGACCACCAATAGAATTCACTCTCAAACTGTTAATAATCTGCGTTTCACTGAATTATTTCTGCTTACATATTGTCTATGTAACAAGAATAGATGATCACTTTGTCTTGGACAAAGTGGACCTCCTGCTGTTTTTCCTGAAAACAGCAGGCACTTCAATGAGGTCCATTATGGCACCAGCGTACTCCAACACCTTTATGAATGGGATTCAGAATAAACACATTCTGGTAAATTTCCAAGATTAGTTGATCATCTATTCTTGCTATATAGACAATATTTTTGTATTTGTAATGGAAATTAACAGAATCTGCAGAAACTCTGAATAACCTTGATTGTTTGTTTTACAGTTCATCACTGCACATCAGATTCATTTTTTTTGTTTTGAAAACATCCAGAAAGGAACAAAGGTTTTTATTTAGCCACTTCAAATTTCCATCCTAGCCCACTTAAGAAAGGAATTTTTTACAATTCCTACAGATCATTTGTCAAAGGAGGACAGAGGACAGATGCAAACAACAACTGATAAACATGTTCCAAACTTTTTTTTCCATGGATGGGCATGACTCTTCTATACTCTTGGCAGCAAAAGATAAAGCTCTGAAGGCTGGTTGTAATAAGAGAAAGATATAAGACAAAATCTGAACGGCCTGAAATTTTTCAGTGGCACTATTGCTACACCATCATATGGTCAATAGACCACGAGGGAGATTCATAAAGTGTTGATAAAGAGGTGATAAAGTAGAGATGACTTCTCCAGTTTCCAAAGTTGAATCTTAGTGCATAGGCTCCATAGAATAACAGGAATTGGAGAAGTGATAAACTGGAGACGTCAGCTCCACTTATCACCTCTTTATCACCGCCTAGTGAATCTCCCCAAAGAACTTTCCATAGGATAGTGTACGAACAGCGCCACTGTAAAATTTGAGGCCATGTGGATATTGCACCTAAAAAATTCATGTTTGAACTGCAATAACTTGAGTAAAACACCTCTCAGCAGAGGGAGTACTCTTGTTTTACTCAGAAGGATAAACACAACAATATATATTTTTTATATATTAAGTGTTACTATCCCTTTAAAGCAGTCATTGTTTCAGTACCCGCATGGGCAATGCCATGCCAATATACTTATATATATATATATATATATATATATATATATATATATATACAGAATGGTTACATTATACCACAGTAAGTTTGTTTACTATACAGAAATTACATTTTCATATTTCTCTATCTAGCTATATTAAAGTGGAATCCAGAATAAGTACAACGGTACTTAGAAATCCTACTTGATCTGAGACTGACGGGCCGGCTTCTTGTTGTAGTGGCATCTGTGTGCCTGTGCCATCAGTCACTTCCTGTACCTTAAGGTACAATGCAACTCCTCCTCCTCCTGGAGGAGACAGGGACAGACAGCCAAGGCGAGCAGAAGTCTATAAGGTAAGATGTCCGCGCTGAAACCTGCCTGTTCATCTCGGATCAAGTAGGAGTTCTTAAAAAAGCTGGACTTATTTTGGATAATACTAGTATGGATATGTATATCGTTATATGAATAGTTACTTGAGGGGAACTTTATTTGGAGTGATAGTTCTGCCTTAATATATATATATATATATATATATATATATATATATATATATATATATATATAATGAATAGGAAAGAACTGAACGCACTCACGGATATGGGTACAAAACTCGTTAATATATTTAAAACAGCTTTACAGCATGTCAACAAACGATGTGAAACACAAACAGCAACGTTTCGATGCTCTCAACGGGATCTTTCTCAAGCCATATGTGTATATTATAAAACAGACATTTAAATAATGCTTTACTCACCACGTGAATAACACAAACCCCGCAAAATCTATTCCATTACATGAAACTACCTCTTCCGTGTTGGACAGACACACCCAATGTGACGTGAACTATCCTCATGGTGATTAGTGGAGTAATCAACTTGCATTCCACCGACTCACCTCTTGTGTCTCAAGCAGTCGCCATGGACACATATCACTTTACTCAACGTGAATTTTAATTCTATTTCATAAGATTTTAATCTAATATGAGCTTAATTGCATATTGCTGGTGAACATTTAATCCATTTGACTACTTACTCAAAAAATTAGAAAATAAACTATATGTTTATAGGTCAGATTAATATGTATTAGTAACAAACCACACCCACTCATGATCTGCATCTTCAAATGAAAATAATAAAAATAAATTTTTTTATTATTTTCATTTTCAATATCAGTTATGTTATTTTTTGAATTTACTTTAATTTTTATTTATTTTTTTTATTTTTTGTTTTTCTTTTTCTGTATATCTCCTATATTTTGTGATTTGTTGTATCTCCTATGGGGCATATGGCAACTCACAAAGTTCTTTTTTGACATCCATGTATTATTATATACAGGAATTATATACATAGAGATTATACATTTGAAGATGCAGAACATGAGTGGGTGTGGTTTGTTACTAATACATATTAATCTGACCTCTTCTGTATTATAGGATACATCATTATATTTGAGCTTTCCATATAAATCCTCTTCTGTTTTTAACAGGGTCGTGGATTTTATGTTATTTGGTCATGTTCTTTTTAGGCACTATACACATATAGTTTATTTTCTAATTTTTTGAGCAAGTAGTCAAAGGGATTAAATATTCACCAGTAATATGCAGTTAAACTCATATTAGATTAAAATCTTATGAAATAGAATTAAAATTCACATTGAGTAAAGTGATATGTATCCATGGCGACCGCTTGAGATGCAAGCGGTGAGTCGGTGGAACGCAAGTTGATTACTCCACTAATCACCATGAGGATAGTTCATGTCACATTGGGTGTGTCTGTCCAACACGGAAGCGGTAGTTTCATGTAACGGAATAGATTTCTCTGGGTTTGTGTTATTCACGTGGTGAGTAAAGCATTATTTAAATGTTTGTTTTATAATATACACATATGGCTTGAGAAAGATCCTGTTGAGAGGATTGAAACATTGCTGTTTGTGTTTCACATCGTTTGTTGAAATGCTGAAAAGCTGTTTTAAATATATTAACAAGTTTTGTACCCGTATCCGTGAGTGCGTTCAGTTCTTTCCTATTCATTGCATATTGTGGATCGGCACCCGGTGGGTAGACGGTGATCAAGGTTGCATTATACGTGAGTGCCTGTACCAATTTGTTGCATATATATATATATATATATATATATATATATATATATATCAGAGCATAGCTGGGTGAAAAACAATTTATTTTCTTATACTTTCCTTTTCCAGAACTTACCATGCAGCTATGTAATGTTAAGCTTTGTGTGGTGGTGCAGTTGACAAAGAATGGGGTGGAAATGCACCGGACACCTGTCCAGCAATTAAGGAGCTAATGATTGACTCATTCAGTGCCAGACAGGCAAAGGAGGTGGTATGGGAAACATTCCTGGCTCAGAATTCTGGTGGTGCTAGTCCAGGGTGAGACACTAATGTTCCAGCAGCTGTCTTTGGACATTAACTCCCATCACCTAAGCAAGCTGACAAAATCAAATGAAGTCTTACCAGAGCTGGAGGGCTGCAGGTTTTCTACCCTGTATTTGATCCAGACATGATACTACTAAAACAATGATGAGCCATAAAAAGCAAAATCATCTGGCAGTACCTTCCCGTAGGCTTGTCTGTCTGACTCTGTCATTTGAATCCATGCAGGGAGTAGGAGGGATAGGATGTATTCTTCAGCCGAGTCAAATAAATCCTCAAAAGGAGGATCAAGTTTCTGATAAATCTCCTTTTTTATGGCCTGCTCAGCACCAATATCCATGGAAGCAGAAGGAGCCAGGTAAGTGCCAAAAAGGAACTGGAAAGGAGAAATGAAGGTTTATCAATAAATCATTGCATTACTTTTTATTGGACCTTAAAGTTATCCCAGAAACAGTTTGTCAGCAGATAATAGTTTAGCCCACCATGTCTGTGTTTTTTATTTTATATTTAGTATTCCCTTAAATTCCTGGGATACACAACATCAAGCCTCAATGGCCACATCAGACATGGGGTTTTGCTGTGATAAAGAAGAGGTCAATTCTCTAGTGTGATAAACTCTCCAATTCAAATTTTATTCCATGAAGCCTACTGTTATATGCACAGGTTTGGGCAACCTTGACCAGACTACATGTCTTGTTGATTATCTAAATGAAAACAAGTAAACACAACCTTAGTAGCAAACACACAACATATTTCTGCAAATTCTAATGCACACTTACTATTTATTTGCCAACAGATTGAATAAAATTAAACTGAAAATGTGGCTTGTGCAAAAGTTTGCACTGTCTGAAATGTGATTAAGAAATTTAAGTTAACCTCTTAGTGAACGGCCGCGCGCACACGCAGCCGTCACTTAACGCCTGGCTAGGAAATATTTTTTTTCACCAATGTAATCCGTTGTCCCCGAATGGTGTGCAGCCGCGCAGGGACCCGGACTTCTGGGACGTACATGTACATCTTCTGTCACTAAGTGACAGTTTCTGCGGTACGTACATGTACGTCCATTGTCGGTAAGGGGTTAAAAAGAAACTTTCACCTTGTTAATATTGTCCCCCAATCCTTTCCTAATGTAGTGATATGTAAAGCCATACAGTTATTATGATGTAAAACTCCGCATTTTTAAAGAAAGCAAACGTCTTCTGTAGGCATCCAGGGCGCAGAGCTAACAAGAGAAGGTCTGTGCGCCTGCACTTTCAGCAACTTCTGTTACCTTAAGGTAACAGAAGTCACCACCAATCCGGACAGAGAACGGGACACACAGTGCAGACTCAGAGGTCCCTTACCTCTAAGATGTCTGCGCTGTTGTTCGCTGGATGCCTACAGAAGAAGAGGCTTTACTTAATAAAGCATACTTTTTCAGCATAATAACAGCGTGGCTTTACATATCACTACATTAGGAGAGGATTGGGGCAATATTAACAAGGTGATAGCTCCACTTTAAGGAGAATTGTTGAATTCAAGGACAAGATCTGGAACATCTACTCGTAAACTAATCAGTAATGCAAAAACCCAATATCACTTCAAAACGCCTGCAGGAAGGTTTAACTGGCACCGGCACAGGAGTACTGGTGTACCAGCCCACTGTGCAGTGTTCCTTGCATAAACATGGTCTGCAGGGAAGAATTTTCAAAAGTCAAAGTCTGAAGTATGGAATTTGAAGAAAAGAACAGCTTGCCAACTGTTAAGCCTGGGATGGATCTGCTATGCTTTTTGGGGTAGAGAGGCATCAAGTGGCACTGGATATAATATGTGAGTAAATGAAAGAATGGATTCTGCTAGGTATCAACAAGTCCTGGAAGATAATGTCACATTGTCAATGAAGAAATTAAGGCTAAAAATAGGTTGGATTACAAGACAATGATTCAAAACATATCTCATAGTCAACCATGAACTACTTCAACAAACAAAAGATTTAGGTTTTGGAATGGCCTTCAGAGTTCCTAGACTTGAATATTATTGAAAATCCGTGGGTAGATCTCAAACATGCAGGGCTCGATCCAAATGTTGGAGTAGAAAAATGTCGGGAGGACAAAATGGATACCGATCAACAAAATAAAATAATCTGGTTGGTATGCAAATGTCCTCCCGATCCCGACATTTAGCACAGCGAACGTTAGGACACAAAACTGGTGTGTCCAAACATCTGTTTGTGCGTTAACTTCCCAAAACGCTGCTAAATATCACTGCCAAGCACCGATTGTTAAAAAGTCTGTGTTACACTTACCTGTTATCCATTGTCTGTCTTCTTCTGTCTCCATTCTTCTTTCTTCTCTTCTATCTTCTTTCTGCTATCTTCTTCCTGTAAAGGAAAAAAATAAATTTGAGTTGAAAGTATACATGCGCTAACCTCTTGAGTGCCAGAGGGGTACGAGATGAATTGCAAAACAATGCGTTGCGTACCTCTCTGGAGCCCAACGGGTTAAAGTACATAGTAGTGTGCCAGTCTTCAATTAAAAATCGCCCATATATAATAATAAACATGTTACACGGAGACAGAATAAGGTGGCACACCCCTCCCCTCTTCTTCTTCACGGGCCGATGCCCGCTCCGGTCTGAGGGAATTAGAATTGAGGCTGCCCTTATATATGGGCAGCCTTACTTCTAATTCCCTCACAGCCATTGGCGGGGATATCTTACGCATCTCACCGCCAATCAGTTTAAAGCACAGCCACCCTCAGACCAGAGCGGGCATCGGCCCGTAAAGAAGAAGAGGGGAGGGGTGTGCCACCTTATTCTCTTTCTGCCGCCACCTCAGCGCCTCACACAGCGGCGGAGACATCAACAATTTAAAGCTAAGTTGCGTTTTTATTTACTTATGGAAAATAGAAATACATTGTCATTACGATACATAGCAAGCACTGCGTAACATGTTTATTATTATTATATATGGGCGATTTTTAATTGAAGACTGGCACACTACTATGTACTTTAACCCTTTGGGCCCCAGAGAGGTATGCAACGCATTTCTTTGCAATGCGTTGCGTACCCCTCTGGCACTCAAGGGGTTAACGCATGTATACTTTCAACTCAAACTTATTTTTTTCCTTTACAGGAAGAAGATAGAAGAAAGAAGATAGAAGTGAAGAAAAAAGATAGAAGAGAAGAAAGAAGATGACCAGGAAGCTGAGGACTCCACAGGACATCAGGATTAATGGTAAGTGTTCCTTGTAATGTGATGTTTTTTTTACTTAGTCGGGTTAACCCCATGAATGCCCGTAGGGTAATTATACCCCACTGGCACCCGTAGGGTTAATTCTAGTAATGTCTGACACATTTTTTATACTTTGAGTGTATTGATATGGGACTTCGAGCCCCATATCAATACATCCACTGAGGACTTAGGGCTCGATTCAAATGTTGGCGTCGCCAGAAAAAACTGGCGACGCTGCTTTTAACGTCAACTGAGCAATGCAAATGTTCTACTAGAAACAAGCGACGCCAGTTCTGAAACAGACGTCGCCCGTCGCCAGAACAGCAAGATCTCACCCATAGAGGATAATGTACAAGCGACGCCAAAAGCGATTCAAATGTTGGAGTTAGGGCTAACGCGAGTTAAATTGCAACATTTCACGCCAGAAATCTAACGCCTACTTTTTTTGGCGAATAGCACAGGAGGCAGTGTTAAAAAACCCACGTCTCCAGTTCTGAACAGCATTCTCTGTGCTTTTCCCTACCCAGCTACTAGGGGAACACAGAGATGGCTTTCAGCACCATAGACAGCTTTGAATGCCATAGGGATGTGTACTGCTCACCCCTGTGGCATTCAAAGGGTTACAATAAAGAAAACTAGTACACCAAGCACTACACAATGCCCCCTTCCACACACCCCTTAATATGTCACATATATTGCATATATGGGACATACTAACCCCATCCACATCCACCTCATGGACTTCCATGTAGTGGACAAATCTGTCTTTTACTCCACAATCAACCCTTTGATTACCAGAGAGGTAGGAAAGCATTGCATAGCATGTCTCCCAGCCCTCTGGTTCCCAAAGGGTTATTAGGCAAGGTATGCCTGTATGTGTGTGAGTGGGTGTGTTACATACATTGTATAATTTAAATACTATCATGAAACGTAGATTGGCTTAGATCCATTCATTTGTAATGCCCACCACCTGTGTCCCATTGCTATCATTATTTTTGCTCCACTCTCCTTCCAATGCAGAGTGAAGCAAACACACAAATAACAATGGGACACAGTAAGTAGGACATTATTAACCCCTTGAGTGCCAGAGTGGTATGCAAAGCATTGCAAAGGCGTGCGCTGCATTCCACACTGGCACTCAAAGGGTTAAAATACAATTAAGGAAGCAGGCTGCACTCTGACTGCAGCGCTTCCCTTCATTCATAAAAGTGCCATTGCTTCGGGTGGCTGTGAAGCCCGCAGCATAAGAAAAGGCTGGGGACAAGAGAGACATCGGAGGAAGCGGGTGGCAGGCTTGTATTTGATGCCCGCTTCCTCCAATACCTCTCCTCTCCTCACACGTCGCCATTGTCCCCTGCCTGGCGTCGCCTATTCTACAATTCGCAGACGCGTTGGCACAATGCCAACGCGTGAAGAGAGGAGAGGTATTGGAGGAAGCGGGCACAAGGGAATACCCAAATAAAAAAAAAAATATGGCCAGCATCAGGTACCACTTTGTCAATGGCAATGAGGAGGAATAGTGCTTCAAATGTCCCATACACACATCCCCCCAAAAATGTGTAAAGTCAATATTACCAATCACCAGTGCAGAACATAGCAACATGGGAAAAGTGATGCATCCTGAGCTGGTGCACATGGGGCACCAACATCACATGACACCCTCATACCTCCCAAGTGTCCCTTCTTAGGAGGGACAGTCCCTCTTGGAGATCCAAATCCCTCTGTCCCTCTTTTCTACCCTTTTGTCCCACTTTTTCGGACATCAGAATGATGTGTATTACATTGGTCCACAGCAATAAAACATACATAAATGTGTTGTTAATTGTCAGTATATGTGTTTATCCAGTAATATGGGCAACTAAAATACTTTGTTCTTTTTCTAAATCATCCATCAGTTAAACAAAGAGGTGCAGATGGGTCAAGAAATAACTTAAATATTCTTGGCAATGCCTCACCTACCAGACGTGCCCCCAGAAACGCCACCTAAAACAGAAGTGTCCCTCTTTCGCCATTTGAAATGTTGGGAGGAATGCACCCTGGTTGGGAACCACCGCCCTACACAGACAAACCATAAGAATCAAGCAACCCAACAGGGACCAGGGGAACACAAAGCAGCACAACATAAGCCATCCAAAATCACCTCCGACCAACAGGGGTTAACACACAACACCACATGCACATCTGTCACTCCAACAACATGTCAAGCTCACCTATGTAACCTCAGCAGTCCATGGAGACGAAACACACACTTGGCAGGTACATACCACTTACAACACATCACACCACTAACCACACACCAGCAAATAATTACCTGGATAACACACACCTTACCATTAGTCCATCATAACCCACATGACTGTTCATGGACAACACACCATATATATATATATATATATATATATATATAAATATTCATATGAGAGAGAGAAAGAAAATATGATGGCAAAGGAATAGCATGACTGTTGTGTTCATAGTGCACCTTCAATCTTGTTTCCACCCTCTGCAGGCATCCAGGCCATGATTTAATATGGTCCAGAAGTTTGTTCCGGTGACATGTTTACTCCACATCCATGAGGATCATCTGTTTGTTAGTGTTGATATCAATAAAACATATGATCGTATATAACTATCTATCTTGTGTCATTGATTACTTCTCCCTCTTCATGTTCTTTGAAAAGATGATAGTAATACATTGAATGTTTGAAAATCCATGCAGTAGAGTTTATCACCCTGAGTGAAACAAGTGATCTCCCACTGCTGACAGGTGTTGAATTCAAAAGTTGTTCCAACTCCAAGTTTACATTCATAGATTGAATATCCAGTGGCCTGAAAGTGTCAAATGGTACTGTTACTACACCATCCAATGGACAGCTCCGGTCCCTGCACCATGGATCCCCATAGGATGATGTAGTCACAGTGCCATTTGACACCTTCAGGCCACTGGGATATTTGTTATATGACTTCAAGTGTTGAGCTGGGATAACCTTGGAATGAAACACCTTTCAGCAGTGGTTGTTCCCTTTTTCAATCAGGGGGGTGAACCCAACTACATATGTTTTGACACATCCTAAGCATTACTATCCCCTTAATTGTGATCATGTGGTTTATCTGTTGAGATATCTAATGTGTTCATGTTGTTTAAGTTCAAGTCACATCATGGAACAACACCCTGATGTTGTTCGGCTTTCAGATGTCTGTGAGTTGAACTTGGACAAACATGTCTGATTGTGATGTGTGTGTTCACCCTGCTGTAAAAGCTTGTGACACCATTCATTGTGCATGAGTTGTGTTCAATGCATAGCTTTGCAATGCATTGGAGACAACTCATTACTTGACCCCCATGTTAGATGTGCATGAGTTGAGTTCAATGCATAGCTTTGCAATGCATTGGAGACAACTCTGCCCCTCTAACTGTATCATCTGAATAAAACACAGACATTGATATGTTCTCAAGCAACAACTGCACATTTATTTTCTTTTTTTGGGGGGTGCTTTGGGCGGGGCTGCAGGGGTGGCTTCCTGCACTTGATGCCGTGAGGCTCTAGTGGTTCTGGGGGCTGGGGGTGCCACTGGTGGAGTGCTGGCAGGGGTTGAGGCACTGGAACTGGAGGCCTGGGCCTGGCGGATGGTCTCCAGCCTGTTACTCTCACGGAGCTCAGCAACCACCTGGTCAATTGAAGCTGTCACCCTGTTGGTGTGGGTGACCAGGTGGTTGCTGAGAGTAACGTGATGGGCCTCCAGTGCCCTCATGCTGTCCAGGAGGTGTGCCATATGTTGCTCAAGCCTGTTGAGTGAGCAGGCACACCTCCTGGCCACCCTGAGTTGCCTCCTTTGGAGTACCAGACACTCCTGATCCATCACCATGGTGTTGTCAGGAGTGTGTGGTGTGGAGGGGGAACGGGACAGTGGTGGGGATGCCCTCTGGCTGTCCTGTGGCTCCACCACAGGTGTTGGGGGAGATGGGGTGGACCCATGGGTCCGGATGTGGAGGGAGCATGGGGAGCCCATCACTGCATCCCCAGATGAGTGACCCCCTGGGGATGTCACAACTGCCATATGTGTGGCTAGCATGGTTTGTGGGGGTGTTGTGTGTTGGGGCGGGGATGGTGTGGTGACCACCACCAGGGCCTGTGGCCGTTGTGGCTGGCCAATGAGGCCAAAGTGTTCATAGTCCATTGGCCACTGGCTACTGTCCCGCGGCTGTGGCCTGGTGGCTGCCTGCAGTGGCCCATGCTGTGGCATCCCCACGATGTCGGGCATCCGGTGCCTCCCCATGGCTGTCGGCACATCCTGCAGGGGAGTGTACCGGTGCTGGACTGTGGGAGGTGGGGCCTGGGGGCCATGCTGTGGCCACTGCTGCTGCTGCTGCTGGTGGGGTGAAGCCTGGGGGCCATGGTATGGCCACTGCTGCTGGTGGTACGGTGGGCCTTGGGGGCCATGCTGGGGCCACTGCTGCTGCCACTGCTGCTGGTGGTGCGGTGGGCCTTGGGGGCCATGCTGGGGCCACTGCTGCTGCCACTGCTGCTGGTGGTGCGGTGGGCCTTGGGGGCCATGCTGGGGCCACTGCTGCTGCCACTGCTGCTGGTGTGGTGGTGGTGGTGGTGGTGCACTGGAGGTGCTGGCCTCCTCAGTGGAGGAACCTCCTGTGTCCTCTGCTCCTGCTGTCTGGTGTGCTGTGTGGGGAAATGACATGATGTAATCAGTGATGTGAACTATGACAGGAGTGCTGCAAGACTATTACACTGACACGCAAACCGTTGAGTGGCAGGATGGTATCCATTGCATTTCTTTGCAATGCATTGGTTACCATCCTAACACACTTTGCTAGGTTTGACGTGATCACATACATTGATTACAGTAACCTGCAGTGATGTGATTTGGTCATCATGTGTATCCTGAGCAATGGGGATGGCAAGGCATATACCTCCTTGCTATCCCCATTCATCAGGATCCATGTGGTGAGCAACACTGAACTATCACACCTTGAGTGACACAAACCCACTGCACATTCTACACCTAGGCCTCAACAGCAAACACACCAGGACCTCTAAACACAGCAATGCACCAGTGAGGACCTATGACTACAGAGGCCAATCAATCAGTAAATGATGTCGGCAGCAGGAATAACCACACCAAGCACGCCAACCAACATGATCTGTGGAACCCAGGAACCCAAACATCTGGAGGACACACAAACACACCCCAGGACCGCTAAAATCCTAACACACAGCAAACAAGTGCATTGTTAGAATGTACTATTGGAGGTTGTTTCTACCTTTTCACATGTTTGTTATGCTATGGAGCCTAAGCACTGGTATGTCACGTGTTGTTTAGATCTCAGTGCACTGGCTCCACAGAACAACACAGGGATTTCAGGTGTGATGACACTGCAGTTGTCATGTACACATTGTCACCTCTTTCTGACATCCTAGTGAATGCCCCCCCCCCCATCATGGTTGAGTCCTGTGGATCACATATGTCCTGCAGAGTGGGGATGGCGGGGAATGCCCCCTGGCCATCCCCACTCTGCAGGCTACATATGATGCAGAAAGCTGAACCTTGACTATTCCACTTAGACTAACTACCTACATGTACAACGTCTAGCCCTGACATGCAGTAACAATACAATAGGAAACACACCAAGTCCCCTCCTTGCTATTCTCCGGTAACCCATTGGGTGCCAAGGGACTAGCCAATGTATTGTCAACCAACGAATTACTTATCCCTGTGGCATTCAAGGGGTTGTGTGCTGACCTCTTTGTCACTATGTGTATGACATTGTGATACACATAACAGTTGGATCTGTGACTGACACATGACATTGTGCATTGTTTTTGTGCTGTGCATGATGTCGTTTTGGACAGCATAAAGGGGGTTCAACAGGGACTTGACCATTACCATTCAGGCTAGGTTGGTCATGTATTCTGTCCTTGTTTGACGTCCTTCCAAGCTGTGTGACTGAATTGTGTTGTGTAATGCTGTCCATGTGTCACTGTGTTGGCCTCTGCCTGGTGGGTGTCAGGATTGGTGTGATGTGTGTGTGGGTCTTGATGCACTTACCAGTGGTCTGGAGGCTACTTTCATCCCCGGTGTCACTCCATCCAGGGATCCCACACACCATGATGGAGGAGATGGTCTGACGCACAGCCTCCTCCCACTGGCTGTATTCCACCCGCAGGGGAGGACCACCCCCTGTGCCAGCAGCGTGCAAGGCCTGCTCGCCCATCTTCTTCTTCACCTTCATAATGGTAGACAAAAATGGGAAAAGGGTTGAACTAGATGTATACAGGTCTTTTCTCAACATTGATTACTGTGTTGCTATGTTACTGTCTTACCTTAGCCTTGCAGTCTGCCCATCTTTTCTTCACAGAATCCAACGTCCGGCTGCGGCAGGACACTGCATTCACAGCAGCCACAACCTCCTTCCAGGCTGCCTTCCTCTTTGCTGACAGGCCAGCTTTAGGCCCCTTGGGGAAGAGGTACCTGTAGTGGGCAACCACAGCCTCACAGAGGACCAGGTTTTCCTCCTCTGTGTATTTGGGCTCTCTAAACCTCTCCTCCTCCTCACCCCCAGAGGTTGGTTGAGAGCCCTGGCTGTGGCTCCCCAGCCCTGCCTGCACTGGCCCTGTCTGTGTGTGGTGCAGGGGGACTACCCCTCGTCCCACTGTGTCTGCCCCTGCACTAGATGTGCCTGGTCTTGGGTGGCTGCCCCTCCGCCCCAGAGATCTCCCTCTCCCTCCCCTACCCTGACCAGGGTTGCCCCCCTGAATCTCCTCCTCCTCTCCTCCTACACTCCCCACCCCTCTCTTCTCTCCTCTCCTCTCCATCTCTCTCACCCACTCACACCCAGGCACTCACTCAGGCCCTCACACACTCACTCACTCACTCACTCTCTGTCACTCACTTGCACTCACAGACTCACACTGTCAAAATAAAGAAAAAAAGTGTGTGTGTGTTTTACAAAAAAAAAAATGGGCTATGTGTATGTGTGTATGTGTGTTTGGATGCGTGTATTTGTATGTTCAAAAGTGTATTGTGTCGCTTTGTGTGCTGCCAAACTCTCCTTCTACCTGTCTGTGTGTGTGCGCCGCCTAAACTCCCTTTCTCTGAAAAACTAACCTCCGCTCCTTGGGTCCTGATATCTAGCTCTTGGGAACTCGATAACAGACAAAGGTGCGTAGGTGATTTTGGGTCTATTTATAGTTTATTCGACTCAACTTGATACTTTGGGGTGCTGTGATTGGCTGAGACTGGGTCACGTTGGACGTTTCGCGTGTTTGGTTTTTTTTTGGAGACGTTTCTCGCGTTTATCGTGTATTTGGCGTCGACGATGAGGTCAAATATTTGGCGACTCCAGTTTTGTAGTCTTCGTGTGTTTTGTAGGCCGTCGCTCGTTAACTCTTCTGGGTAACAAAGATTTGAATCTCACGTTACCTGGTCTTGCTTAACGAGCGAAGGCAGTTTTTTTCTTCACGTTGGTTTTAACGCCAACATTTGAATCGAGCCCTTAGGTTTTTTTAAATTCAAGTGTCTGTGTCGGCTGTTTAAACAGAGCATAAGGGACTCAAGTTAAAAAAACAAAAAATAGGTGTTAACTTTCCTGCAGTAACTTGAGTCCCTTATCGCCTATTCTTGGCTAACTCAGACATTTGAATTGCAATTTACGGTGTTTTCGTCATCAATGGATGAAAACACCTCTTAAGTTTAACAAACGACAGCTCCTTTTTTGCCGGTATTTTTTCACAGCACAGACATTTGAATAGCTTACTGTCCTGGAAAAAATGCCGTCGGTAGAAAAAACAGCCGTCTCCAACATTTGGATCGAGGCAAGATGAGCTAAGACCTATTTCTGAACTAGCAGCATTCTTGAAGGATGAAAAGGAAAAAAACAAAGAATAGAAAGAATGTTAGATGGCTGCAAGAAATGTTTGGAGGCTGTGATTTCTACCGAAGGGGGAGTCACTAAGTACTGACTGATAGGGGGCCCAAACCTATACATATGCTACATTTCTGTTTTATTTTTTTTTCAATGTTAACCCTTTGAAAGTCAGAGGGATACTCAACACACTGCATTTTGTTAAATTCTGCAAATAAATAGCAACTGTGTATTACAATTTGCAGAAATATGTCAAGTTTAAGCTTATTTGCTAGAGAGGTTTGTGTTAAATTCTTTCACTTAAAAAATCATCAAAACTTTTAATTTGGCTAAAGCTTTTGCATACCACTATATACAATAACACATACCTTCCAATATGCTGCATCTTCCTGCATAGGCTTAATAGAGTAACATTGGAGAGTTTATCACACTACAGAAGTTATCTCATATTTATCACAGCTTTATCGCACCTTAGTGCATCTCCTCCTTGTTTTTAGGGTTCTTCCTGATCAATGCATGTTCAGATTTAACATTAGGAAGATCAGTCAACTGCCTAGGGCACATCAGATGTACTAACTGAGAGTGTAATACCATCTTAGGGATCCTTCTCCAGATGTCCGCTACTGGTGCAGGTTGGTTATTCAGTTTATTTAACAGCTAATAGAACCCTGTATCTTTTGTCAATTTTACATTTTATTTACCTAATTTGTTAAATAATACAACTGCATTAATTTTAGCACACAAAATATATACTTATTTATCTCATAAATTCCTTTTTGTGGTGTAAAATGTACTTATTTAGAAACGTAACAGATTTTGCTGTACAAAATAAATTTTGTCACATACAGCACTATTTTATCACACAGAATTTGAGGCGCAAAATAGTTTTTTTTATTATATAGAATCGTGGCACAAAATAAGGTTTCTTGCAGCAAAAAATCAAACAGCATAAATTATATAGAACAAAAGAGGATTTATTTGCGCTAGTTACCTATGCATCCTCTTTCATGATCTATGAAGGACACGGGACCATTGGTTAAGGTCTCTCTTCTCTAGGAGACGGGGCAATTTATGAAAAAAAAACCTCTGGAAGAGATGGATGCCCTCTCGGCTCTGATTAACCCTTGCCCATCTCTATGTAGTTTACGTATAGCAAAGCCAGCTGAGGCCAAAGCCTAATCTCAAGAACCGAAAAGGGCATCCTTACCAAAGAAAGGTAGGTGAGATTTGATCATAGATCAGTAGTGTGGCATGATCATCTCCATCTTTCTGCTACTAAAGCCTCTAGGTATACAACCCAGCACCCTGCTTGTAATCCCCATGACTTTGTTACATTGCCTGCATACCTTTAAGTCATCAGTAATGATTACCCCAAGTCCCTTTCCTCTGTTGTCACTGATAGCACAGTACCCTTAATGCTATAATCTAACCTTGAATTTTTATGTCCCAAATGTATTATTTTACATTTATCAACATTAAACTGCAGCTGCCACACTTTACTCCATTTCTGTAACTTTCCTAAATCATTTGCAATTTGGCCTATTCCCCCAGGAATGTCTACCGTATTTCAGATCCTTGTATCATTGACAAAAGGCATACCTTAGCTTGCAGACATTTTGTCATATCACTAATAATGATATTAAAAAATGGGTTCTAGTATAGATCCCACTATAAACACAACCTTCCTCTGAATATTCCCCATTAACTGTAACCCTCTGTCTCATGTCATTCAACCGTGGCTATATCCATTCAACTATATTTACATACAAGCCAAAACACTGCAACTTATTAACGAGTCTTCTGACAATGTAAAATGCCTTACTGAAATCTACATAACGTATATCTTCCTCCCTGTCTATTATTTTAGTTACCTAATCAAAAAAAAAATATGATGTTAGTTTGCCAAGATCTTCTTGCTGTAAACCAGTGCTGTTTAGGATCTTGCAAGCCATATAAATTCAAATATTTAACAGTTCCTTCCTTTAACATGGTTTCCATTCATTTTCTCACTACTGACGTAAGACATACTGGTCTGCTACTTTGCCTGCTACCTTTTTTCTGAACCTGTACTGCATTTGCTAACATAATCTTCTGTAACTATTCCTCTTAATTGTGGCTGATTGAATAATTCTGTGAAAGGTTTTGCCACCATACTCATAAGCTCTTTCAATAACTTTTGGGTGTATCCCATCTGGTTCCATTGATTTATTTGTTTTTACCTTATAGAGTTGAAATAGAACTCAATTATCTGTAAACATGCATGTTTCAAATGTATAGCTATTTTTTTTCTAACAGAGGTCCCTTCCTTCATCTTCCTCTGTAAAAACTGAACAGAAATATTCATTGAGACAGTCAGCTTAATTATCATCATTTATATATTTCCCATTTTTCGTTCCAAGACTAACTTTTCCTTATTTCCTTTTTCTCTTTTCACTTATATATCTAAAAAAATGTTTTTTCTCAGTTTTTATTGGCTGGGCAGTTTTATCCTTTGTGTGTGCTTTGACACATCTGATAATCCATTTAGCCTCTTTCAGGCTAGCCTTGTATATCATCCTCCTTCTGAGTCTGCTTATATTTCCAAATCTACTTTTTTCTTCTTTACTATATTTGCCACTTCTGAGGAGTACCACTGTGGTGTTGTTTTTATTTTACCCTTACTGACAAGTTTAATGCATTGCTCTGCTGTCTTCAATACGACACCTTTCAAATAATTACATCTCTCCTGGACTCCATTAAAAGATATGCAGGTTGTCAAACTCTAACCTAAATAAGTTTGCATTTTAAAAAAATGAGCCGTTCTAAATTCTAGAATATTTGTTTTAGTGTTGCACAACTCAGCCTATGTCCTTATATTAAACCACACTGATTGATGATCACTTTTGCCCAAACACTCCTCTACTATTATATCCAAAACAATCTCCATTTGTAAATAATACATCTCATATGGCTTCCTTCCTAGTTGGCTCCTTTACTAATTGTCTAAGAGATAATCTCTGTAAATAATTTAAGATCTCGCTAGTCCTGGCTGAACTTGCTATTTGGGTGTTCCAGGCTACATGTGGGAGATTAAAGCCCCCATAAAGATAACCTCACCTTTTTTTGTTTAGTGACCATCTTATTTACATATTCTAAAGTTATCCAAATTGTTTCTGTGTTTTTCTAAGTACCTGGTATCATATTAATATTTAAGCTATTTTTCACATAAATGGCAACCCCTCACCTATATCAACCTTCTCTGTCTTTTCTATATAGATACAGTACGCTGGTATTACTATATCCCAGTAATATGTTTCATTGTACCAGTTTTCAGTAATTCTCAATAAATGCACATTCTCACTTGCTACTATTGTAGTGATTTCAGGGATCTTATTCCCTAAACTGCATGCATTTGTACACATAGCTCAAAGCCTACTGTTTTTTACTTATGAGTTACAGACATACCTTATTCAAATTCATCTTAATTTTAAGTATTACTATCCCTTGAAAGTCTGGTCAATCCAATCTTTTGTATACTGAAGCAGGCTAGTTACATTAAAGAGTCAACTGTTATAGATCTGACCTTCTACCATTCCTAATAAATCTCTGAAATTTCTTATTAATGAGTTGTATATCAGAGTTGGGAATATAGATTGGGAGAATTTGAACAATATATAGTAGACAGGGAAAGGCAATCATCTTTGTAAGATTGAGGCAGCAGATAAACATGACAGGTAGTTTATTCCAGTTTTGGAAGTCCAAAGTGAATTTTGCTATTAAGGGGGCAATATTGGAATGGTAAAGCTGCATAATGTCTTTGGGAGATTAAGGCCCAAGAATTTAAGAGAATATTTGGATAACTGAAGTGTGCAGTCTAGATTATGTGATCAAAGAGGATGTGTGGACAATCACATGGCCTCAGATTTATTAATGTTAAGTTTAAAGCCTTCCACCTCTCTAAAATCTTGGAATATGTTTGGGGGTTACGCGGAAAAAGCAAGAGATCATCTGCAAAGGCAGAAATTTTGATCTCTATAGAACCTAGTGAGATACCTTTAAATTCTTTCATCTGATTAAATTTCCATGGAAATGGGTCTAAAGCAAGGTTAAAAAAGTAGGGGAGAGAGTGGACATCCTTGTCTAGTACGTTTAAAGAGCTCAAATAATGGTAAATTGAAGTTGCTGTTGGACAGTGTTGCTTGGGGTGATGTGTAGATCAATTTAACATAATCTGATAACGAAGAACCAAACATTTAATTGATAACAGATGATATAGATGAGGCCAGAGAATTTTGTCAAAGGCTTTCTCTGCATCAAGATTAATGAGGAGATTATTGTTTTGAGGGAAATCTCATGATTTAATAATAGCTGCAAAAGGCAAATCTATATTTGTAACCAAAAACCTATCAGGTATAAACCCAGTCTGTTCAGGAGAACTCAGCAGAGGAAAAATTTGGTATAGTCCATTAGCCGTAATTTTGCTTAAAATGTTATAATCCATATTTAAAAGGGATATTGGCCTACATGATTCCGCTAAACTTGGGTCTTTGCCTGACTTGGACAGTACAATAATTCTAGCAAGGTTAAATGTAGCTGGCATAGTTTTTAGATGTGATTATATAAGGAAGGGATAGTTGGGAGTTTGTAAAATTTCAAGATTTTATAAAACTCTGCCAGGAGGCCATCTGGACCAGGGAAATTCTCATCATGTAGTGTTTTCAGAATGACATAAATCTCAGTGTCAGTAATAGTGGAGTTAAGAAGGGCTATTTGATCATTGTCAAGCATTGTTAATGAAACTGTGTTAAAATAGGGTTGTCTTGATCATGCACATATAACTGTTTGTAATAATTGGTGAATTTGGAATTAATGGTATGAGAGTCAGTGGTGATGGAGGTGGCTGAGGTTAGATGGAAAGGATAATTTTGGGGCCTTTATGACGTTTAGTGATATGGGCTAGCATTTTACCATGCTTGCTAGAGTACAGAGTACCGTTTCAAAAGCCCTTTTGACATCTAGGTATATGGTTCCATTATATGCAGTGTCCGAAAGGTAAACAGTATAACATTTAATTAGAAGCTGTTGCAGTTAGTTTTAGTTACAGTATCTCTGCAGATTTTGGACATACAGGAAATTATGTGGCCAGTCATTACTGCTTTAGCTGAAGGCCACAGTATACATTAGGGTCTGCTTCGTGTTGTGCTCACCCCATGTTAAATCCAAGTGTGCCATAGTGGTTCCATAGTAGTTACTGCACCCTAGACTGGCTGCATATAACATATTAAGGTACCATAAGTCGCTCTCTGTCATCTATGAGAAGATATGTACTGCAAGTGGAGAGGAAGACAGGAGTTTGTTGCTCATGGGTAGATCCTAAGAATAGAGTGGGAAAGTTTCAGCACCGTCATGGTTACAGCAAAGACTTAAATTTTGCTCAGCCCTAAGCAAGCAGTTGTGCAATCTCCTGGTTACAGATATTATATATATAACTTGACAAAAACATTAGAAAAACATGTAAACACTGGGTATTTCTAAAATCAAGACAAATATAATTAATTTAGCAGTTTTTTTTTTTTTTTTAGCTTTTGCAGATGTGTAAAAGATTTTTTGTGCAAAAGCTAAAAAAAAAAAAAAGTGCATTTGTTATATTTGTTTCATCATGTTTTTTAAATATTTTGTCCAGAAGGATAATGGCTGTTTTAACACTTCTACTGTGTTTGTGTTTAGCCGTAATTTTCCTCTTACTCATTTAACCCTTTAAGTGCCAGAGGGGTATGCAACGTATTGCTTTGCAATGCGTTGCGTACCCATCTGGCACTCAAAGGGTTAATGTACCCACATATATTATATACTGCTTTTCTTGCCATAAGATGGGCTTTCTAAAGATACCATTATTTTCTTCAAATTTCCTGTAAAACTATTTATAAAATATGATGAAACAAATGTAACAAATGCACTTTTTTTTCGTTTTTACACAAAAAATCTTTTACACATCTACAAACGCTAAAAAACCCCCTGCTAAATAGATTATAATATTTGTCTTGATTACATATTTTTCTGATGTTTTTGTCAAGTTATATGGCAATAACTAAAAGTAGCAAACATTGAGGTGTCCTAAAACTTTTGACCGCTAGTGTACACTGTAAGTGGCGAGGAGGACAAAAGTTGATTACATAAAGGTAGAACTAGAGAGTAAAGTGGGAATGTTACAGTGCTATCTAGGGCTACAGAAAGGGTCCCATGATATTTACTCAGCTTTCCACAGATGGTGAGAGGAGAGAATACAGTCAGCCAGTCAGGTGTCAAGGAAGAATGTCCATGGATGTATCTCAATAGGTATGCACAGTAAAGGGACTAGGAGAGTTTGCTGTAATACTCCCAAGCCTTGGCTGAGGTATCAAACCAGTGAGTTATGGTACCCTCCATCACTTTTAAGCAAGCAGGTTATATCAAAGAAAACCTGAATTCCTTCTCTAACAATTTGCCACACACTTGTAATGGGTAAGCCGGTAGTCTTCTAACTCTTCAATCTTATAATGTTAGCATATATGGGGCTGCATGTCAGGGGTAGATTACATCTGACATTCACCCATGGCACTCATTAAGTGGGAAATTTTGATTTACCCCTTTACAACAGACACTCCTGCAGTGTGCCAGCAAATTTAATTTTCAATCATTTATGGAGTGCACGTTATACATGAATATACATGAATACATGAATATCCTCAGTGGTACTCATTAAATGTATTTCAAGCAACAAGCATGGTATGAAGCATATTTACATATTCTGCAAGTGAACTCCAAAAAATAGGCTATTATTTTAAAATACACTTCTATGCAGATATATTATTATATTACATCAGCAGCTTTTTGCCAACGCCACACAATAATGATAATGTCTCTCATTCTCCCTGTGCATACCTAATTCTTATTGTATATGTCAGTGTCTTGGTCTCCAGTGTGAATTGCTCTCTACACATTGCCAGACACAATTCACCATTACACCGAACCTTAGTGCATCTTCACCTCTGGACTACCCCTGGCCCTGACATAACATATCTCATTTTACTTTTTTCTGTAATAAAACATGAAATACACTTTCCAAATGTTGTGCATCAACATAACATGAAGTATGTTGTAGGTCCCACTGAACTGAACCTAACATAAAATTAAATGAAATACAAAGCATTCCCAGAGATTTCAAAAGATCTCTGCAGACTTGTGATTTGTGTCTGGAAAAGGAACTGGTAACATGCCTGTTATATCTGGAGCTCTTGTAATTGCCTTTCTCTCAGAAATCAGTCATTTACACCACAGTTTGCCAAAGGTGAATGCAGATATTGTGAAAGAATCCCTTAATGTGCAGGCGCTTGGGTGAAGAATCAGATTAACGCTTGCCTGCGTTCCAATGAAAACACATCTAACATATTCAGAGGCTTAAAAAGTAATTTTGAGAACAAATGGCGATATGGGGGCTTATGTGCTGATTTGTGTGGTGTGCAGCCTCATCTGTGTGTAATGCTATGAGAACAGTTTGACACTTCATTTTTGGCATCTTCCCATTGCTTAAGAACAGGAATGAGGAGAATTGCTGTCACCAGCAGGCTAGAGGTGGAAGTTAGTTGCATATCTACATTGCAGTAGCCTTAGATATTAGCTTGTTTCAAATACTGGTCAAACTAGCCTAGCTACTAAACATTGCACAGCATTGGGTTGCTCATACCGCTCGTTAACCCACTGAACCATAGAACAGATTTTCTTGCAAACATTTTATTTTAACACACAACGGGCCTTATTCCGAATGTTTCAGGTACAGTTTAGGAGAAAATAGGATTTTAGTTTTACCTGTTAAATCCTTTTCTCTTAGTCCATACAGGTTACTGGTAAATTTGGGTAGGCTATCAGCCCCTTTAATAGGCAGGAATAATTCTGAAAAGTGACTGCTGGGTGGAGCCTACCTCCTCTCCTTAGCTTGCAGCTAGCCAATCTCCAACCAGTAAGATTTGCAAACTAACTATTGACTAGGTAATAAGGAGGTAAAGGAAGACTCCTGTGAGAATGAACCCGATAGGACCCCCACGTTCTGCCACAGGAGAGCCAAGCATGACAAGGTGAGAGACCAGTAATCTGTATGAACTAAGAGAAAAGGATTTAACAGGTAAGACTAAAATTCTTTTTTCTCTGTCGTCCAATACAGGTTACTGGTGACTTTGGGATGTCCAACCATTAAGTTCCCCAGGGTGGGAAGAAATGCAAGGACCAGATGCAGGCCCCCCCAAAGTCACCAGAGCACCAATGAACCTACAGATCATGAACAGCTCAACACTAACTGCAAAGTGTCAACGGACACTAAACAGGGGTAAAACAAACCCCATGAACTGTTGCACAGCACACTGAACTAGAGCCAACGGTGCTCAAAAGTGAAAGAGTACTAAGAGAATAATGAGATCCTAGACAGGCAAGGCTGCCTCCAGGATCTTCCTCCCAAAACTGGCATCAGCTGATGCCAGCACATCCACACGATAGTGTTTAGAAAAAGTGTGCACAGATGACCAAGTGGCCGCCTTGCACAATTGATCAGCTGAGGTCTGGTTCTTGTAGGCCCAAGAAGCTCCAATAGACCTCGCAGAATGAGCTGTAACCCTGAAGGGGTCAGGATTCTTCCGAAGTTCGCAAGCCTTACAAATCGTGGTCTTGATCCAAGAAGCGATGGTAACCTTGGAAGCAGGCTTCCCTGCCCTAGAACCCTCAGGAATGACAAACAGAATGTCAGACTGCCTCAAGGACTCAGTGCGATGCACATAGAACTTGAGACAGCGCACAACATCCAACAGATGAAGATCCCTCTCTTTGTCAGAAGTAGGGTTAGGGCAGAAGGAAGGAACCACAATCTCCTGATTGATGTGGAACTCAGACACTACCTTCGGAAGAAACTCTTGTGAGGTGTGAAGCACCGCCTTGTCCATGTGAAAAACCAAAAAGGGTGGTCTACAAGACAGGGCATGCAGCTCCGCAACTCAGCAAACAGAAACGATCACCAGGAGAAAGGCCATCTTCCACGTCAGCATACGTAGAGGAATGGTAGCCAAGGACTCAAAAGGAGGATGCTGAAGTACCCCCAGAACCAGGTTAAGATCCCAGTGAGGAGCAGGGGACTTAAACACCGGATGGGTATGAGCAACGCCCTGGAAGAAAACCTTGACATCAGGAATGATAGCAAGACGCCTCTGAAAAAAGACAGAGAGCGCAGAAGTCTGAACCTTAAGAGAACACAGACTGAGACCCTTATCTACACCATCCTTAAGGAAGGAAAGAACTGTAGGAAGGTCAAAATCCTGAGATAGGTCTTTATCAGCACACCACGCCAGAAAAGTAGCCCAAATTCGATGGTACGCCTTGGAGGAAACAGGCTTACGGGCACTAAGCATAGTAGCCACCACATCAGAAGAAAATCCTTTCTACTTCAAAATTGAGTATTCAATCTCCATGCCATCAAAGCCAGACGATGAACATCTTCTTTCCAGAGCTAACCCTGTAGAAGAAGGTCTGGATGGGGGGGAAGTAGAAGAGGTTCCACCACTGAGAGGTCCAGAAGCTCAGGAAAAAAAGCCTGTTGTGGCCAGTATAGAGCAATCAGAATGACCGGGCAGCGCTCCAGTCTCAGCTTCTGAAGAACTCTGTTCAACAGGGGAACAGAAGGGAAGATGTAAGCCAGAGGAAACGTCCACTGGATCGACAAGGCATCCACTGCCAGAGCCATGGGATCTGCCCAGTGAGAGTAGAATGTTGGAATCTTCCTGTTGTGTCTGGTTGCCACCAGGTCGATGCATGGAAGACCCCACTGCTGGATGATAAGGTTGAACACCTCTGGATGCAGTCCCACTCTCCGCTGTCCACCATGTGTCGACTGAGGAAGTCTGCCAGAACATTGTCTATGCCAGGAATATGAACTCGGAAATGGCAGCTGCGAGACTTCTTGTGCCACCTTGCTTGTTGATGTAGGCTACCGCTGTGGAGTTGTCTGACTGCACCCTGACCGGGCAATCCTCCAGTTGTCGTGTCCAGTGATGTAGGGCATGAAATATCGCCAGAAGCTCCAAGACATTGATGGGAACGAGAGATTCCTCCTGAGACCACTTGCCCTGAACACTCAAGTGCACCAACACCGCTACCCAACAGGAAAGGCTACACCATAGAAGCTTGGACCTTTAGTGCTATCTGATGAGCCACTTCATCTGTCAGAAACACCATCCCCCTCTGAGTGTCGAAGAGGAGACCCAGAAAGACCATCTTCTGAGAAGGGACAAGGTCTGACTTGTCCAAGTTGATGATCCACCCATGATGGGAGAGAGCATGAATGCAGTCCTGCACCTGCTGGGGAAGGAGTTCTGGAGATGAGGCCTTCAGAAGGAGGTTGTCCATATATGGAGTCACCCTGATGCCATTCTGATGTAGGATGGATATCAAAGCACCTAGGACTCCGTTGAAGACTTGAGGAGCCGTGGTCAGGCCAAAGGGGAGGGCAGAGAACTGGAAGTACCCTCGGTCGCAGGCAATGTGGAGATACTGCCAATTCTCTAGATGAATGGTGATGTGCAGACAGGCATCCTGAAGATCCAGAGAGGCCAGAAACTCCTCAGGAGACATGGCCGCTATCACTGTGCGCAGACACTCCTGGCGGTATTGGGATCTGACCACAAAGGAATTGAGATCGTTCAGATCGAAAATGGGGCGACAGCTTCCATCCTTTTGGAAACCACAAAGAGACTGGAATAGAATCCCAAACCCCTCTCCTGAGGAGGAACTGGTTCCAGGACCGCCTTGTCCAGAAAGGCCTGTATAGCTTCCTCAAATAGGCGTCTCTTTTCTGCCCCCAAGGGAGAATGAGAAACAAAGGTTCTTGGAGGAGGAAGAGAGGTGAAGGGATTCTTGTATCCCGAGGCCACCACTTGTAAAACCCATGGGTCTGCCACAGAGGCCTGCCAAGCTGAAAGGTAGTGGTGTAAGCGGCCACCTAACTGCAGTTGGGGACCCGGGATTGGTGAGTCATGCAGAAGAAGGTTTGGAAGCTTTGGGCTTTGTGGAGGACTTGGATCTCCATTGCTGCTTAGGCTTGGATGAGAAGCGCGGAGCCTGAGGGACCGTCTGTGTCGCTTGTCGCAAGTCTGCCTGAAAGGAACAAAAAAACGATTCCTTTTAACAGGTGCCTTCTTCCTCAGGACCACTGGCAGGTGAGAACTTTTCCCTCCAGTGGCCTCATTGATGAGATCCTTGAGTTCAGACCCGAACAGGGAAGAACCCTGAAAAGGCAAAGACAGCAGAGCCTTCTTAGAGGCCGTGTCAGCCAACCAGCTCTTAAGCCAAAGAGCCCTTTTGGCTACCACAGACATGGTACATGACCAGGCTACCATGCGCACAGTGTCAAACAGAGCGGCAGAGACATAATGCCGAGCCTCAGTAATGTTAGCGAGAAGACGCAACATAGCAGAAGTAGGGGCTCCCTGACGGACAGCAGAATTGAGCTGTTCAGCCCAAACAGCCACAGCCCTATTTACCCATGAGGCAGCAAAGGTAGGGCAAAGAGCAGAGCCCACTGTTACAAAAATAGCCTTGAGAGAAGTCTCAAGCTTCTTGTCAGTCCAGTCTTTAAGAGCAGTGGCGTCAGCCACTGGCAAGACAGTTGACTTAGAAAGCCTGGAAACTGGGGCATCCATTTTGGGGGGAGGAACCCACTGAGTAAGGGCCATTACAGAAAACGGATAAAGTTTAGCAAACTTTTTAGACACAGATGGTTTCTTGTCTGGAAATTTCCACTCCTCTGACACCAAGCGGTCAAGGGAGGGATTAGGTGGAAAGCAGGCATGGGGCCTAACAGGCTCCTGGAAAACATCAGAGGGGTCAGAAGATGCCTCCTGCACCAAGGGAATGTTCAGGGTGGGCAACACAGCCCTGATCAGGCCCTCAGCCAAGGGAATGGGGTCCACCTCGAAAGGATCCCCAAAAAACTGAGATGAAGGAACAGCTGAACAGTCATCATCATCAGAGTCCACCAATAATTCATCCTCAGAGGACTCAGACACATCAGGTACACCCGGCAGTTTAGGCAGGGAAGATATGATAGGGGCGGGGGTCTGCAACGAGTTGAAGACCCCCTGTAGAGTGGATGGAAGGAGTTGTAAGGTGGACCGGAGGTCCCTGGTAGTAGCCTTAAACTCTTGCATCCATATTGGCTCTAGTGCATGGCTGAGGGCCCCAGCAGGGGATTCAGAGGCAGCAGCGTATGTTGGACAAACATGACCTGAGTATTCTCTAGGTAACCCTGATTTACATGAGAAGCAATGAGCAATGGGAGACACAGACACCCCAGTATCCTTAGTCTTAGGTTTAGCCCCAAGGTCTAACGGAGTAGACATTCTCACAGAGTCAAAATGGTCAAAGAATCAAAACAACCATAATAAAGCATGTATGATAATTAATGCACCCCAGAAATGTTAATTTAAACTTATCTGGTAGGCGAAAGGTTAAACTGCTGAGGAGAGATGGAGAGTCCAAGCCCTGCCTAGCATACTCGATCTGTGAATACACAAAATGGCTGCGGCGATCGGAGCCAATCGGTAACGAGCGTGCAAAGAGGGAGCTCATGGGAAATGTAGTTTCTCTGACAGAATACCCCAACCGTGCCCGGAGCCCCTTAAAGCCCCCAACATCCCCAGAATGTTGGCCAGATGACAGAGCAAGGGAAAACCAACAACATGAGCCATCACTGACTATGCTATGTGGAGCGGTTGCACAGAACATAAAGTTAACGAGGTGAATTCCAAACGTAAAACGACTCAAAAGCCCACTAGAAAAAAACAGTAGACCCAATAAACACTGAACCCAGTAGGGAAAGTGCCCAAAAACCCGGCAACAGGTGCTAACCAGCAACAAAAGGGTTAAGTTACCACAGAAATTGTAATACGAACTCCAAATGAGACCACTGTGCGGAGGGGAAGCAGGTAACATGTGGACCTCAGCACTCAAAGGGTGCTCACCTGTTTCAGCAGGTCTTCTTTCTTCAGATTACCATATATTAAGAAGAAGCCACAGTGTGCAACTCCTGGGGAAAGAACTTGCAGCTAATATCTACCCCCAGGGCTTAGGTCCACAAAAGCACCTGGTAAACTGAGCTATCCACATTTGGGTGATGAATTGTCAGTGATGGTAATCCGCCTAATGGTGGTTTTCCATATCTAACAGAAAAATAGTAAAAAAGCTAAAACTATAGCAGAACTGTTCTCTTGCTTGTGTCTTGATCAAGGAACAAATCTTACTGGTTAGGGATTGGCTAGCTGCAAGCTAAGGAGAGGAGGTAGGCTCCACCCAGCAGTCACTTCTCAGAATTGTTCCTGCCTATTAAAGGGTCTGATCGCTTACCCAAAGTTACCAGTAACCTGTATTGGACGACAGAGAAAAACACCTGCTCCATAGGGTACAAATGAAAAATTCCATGGATTTAAATGGGCACTTAACCCCTTGAATATTACATACGTTTCCAATGCATTGCGAAGCATTACAGCGGAGACCTCTCTTACATTTAATGGGTGAGTAACATACACAGAAAAATAGTTGATGAGGCTGAAAAAAGACATGAGTCTATCCAGTTCAGCCAATGCTATTTGACCCATGGTGATCCAAAGGAAGTAAAAAAAAAAAAAAAACATTGAAGCCATTTCCAATTAAGCCCCAAGCCAGTAAAAAAGAGGATTTTAGTCTTACCTGTTAAATCCTTTTCTCTTAGTCCATACAGGTTACTGGTAACTTTGGGTAGGCAATCTGCCCCTTTAAGTAGGCAGGAACAATTCTAGAAGTGAATGCAGGTGGTGGAACCTACTTTCTTTCCTTGGCTGCAGTAGCCAATCAGCTCCAGCAAGATTTGAGACACTAACTATTGACCAGATAGTAGAAGGGAAAGAAGACTCCTGTGAGCATGACCCCGAAGGCCCCCCACGGTCTGCCACAGGAGAGCCAAGCATGGTCACTTGACAGGGTGGGAGACCAGTAACCTGTATTGACTAAGAGAAAAGGATTTAACAGGTAAGACTAAAATCCTCTTTTCTCTGTCGTCCAATACAGGTTACTGGTAACTTTGAGATGTCCAACCATTGAGTTTCCCAGAAGAATGAAGTAAGGTCAGGACCAGGAGCAAGGCTCCCAAAGTCACCAGAGCAGATATGAACCATCACATCAGAGATAGCCCAACAAAACAAATGAAGTGTCAACGGACACTGAACAGGGGGAACAACACGACAGGAACTGTTACACAGCACACTGAACTAGAGCCAACAGGGCTCAAAAGTGAAGAAAGCACCAAAGAACAGAAGAAGATCCTAGACAGGCTACACTGACTCCAGGATCTTCTTCCCAAAACTGGCGTCAGCCGATACCAGCACATCAACATTGTAGTGCTTCAAAAAGGTGTGCACAGATGACCAAGTGGCAACCTTGCACAACTGATCAGTGGAGGCCTGATTCTTGTAAGCCCAAGAAGCCCCAATAGATCTAGTAGAATGAGCTATGACCCGAAAGGGAACAGGCTTCTTCCTTAGCTCATAAGCCTTACGAATAGTGGACTTGATCCAAGACGCAGTAGTCACTTTGGATGCAGGTCTCTGTAACGGTTTGTTTGACTCACAGACACAGTGTTAGTATAAAAAACACAGTTTTATTGAATACAATAATACAATAAGAACCCTCACATGTCCTGTAATATACAACAGTATAGTACACATACACGACAGGTAATGTATTCAAAGCCCACACAGGTCCAGCAAAAATATAGGAGTACAAACAGTCTGTACTGACACACTTCAGGCAGAGAAGTAGGTTCCCAGAATTCCGGCACTGCAGGAGTTAAAGTTCATCACCGATGGTAAATAGTCCCATATGTGAAGGTACTGAAATGATCCTTTAACACACCAAGGTCAGCACACATCTGTGAGCTACCAGTTCAACTGAAACAAAAGAGTACTACCGGAGCAATCACGGAGGCAACACTGCCAACCGGTATGGCAGTAGCGGAGGACAAGCCAATGGCACTTTACTGGAGCAATCACGGAGGCAACACTTGCAACCGGTATGACAATAGCGGAGGACAAGCCAATGGCACTTGACTGGAGAAATCACGGAGACAACACTTGCAACCAGTATGGCAGTAGCGGAGGACTAGGCCAATGGCGCTGTACCGGAGCAATCACGGAGGCAACACTTGCAACCGGTATGGCAGTAGCGGAGGACAAGGCCAATGGCGCTGTACCGGCGCAATCACAGAGGCAATACTTGCAACCGGTATGACAGTAGCAGAGGACTAGGCCAGAGGCGCTCCGTCGGAGCAATACTGAGACAACACTTGGCAACCTGCTGGAGCAGAGGTGCAGTACAAGCCAAAGGCACCGGATGTAAGAATGTCGCAGAGGCGACAAGGACCAGGGAAGCAGGAATGAAGATCAGCCGGGTCGGTGCACAGGAACAGGAACGTCAGCCAGGCCGGTTCAGAACACAGGAGCAGGAATGTCAGCCAGTCCGGGTCGGTACACAGGAGCAGGAACGTCAGCCAGGCCGGGTCAATACACAGGAGCAGACACTGAAGAATAGTCAGACAATCTGGGTCGGAACACAGGAGCAGGAACTGGAGAGTAGTCAGGCAAGCCAAGTCAGTACACTGGGAACTTCTTGAGCAATAGTTAGGACTGGTACAGGAACACCACGAAAGGGCACCGTGTGGGTGCAGGAGCCCAGTATATAAAGGCCATACTTGGCGGGCTCAACACAGGGCAACCAATGAGAGCATAACACAGGATAACTGACAGGAAAACATAAACAAGGGATCACGGGCACCGTGATAGTCTCTCTGTCCTGGGGCCCTTAAGAATGACGAACAGCGCATCAGACTGGCTAATGGACTCAGTGCAATGTACATAAAACTTGAGACAACACACCACATCTAACAAATGGAGATCTCTCTCCTTGTCAAGGGAAGGGTCAGGGCAGAAAGATTAATTAATGTGGAATTCAGAGACCACCTTCAGGAGAAACTCCTGCGAAGTATGAAGCACCACCTTGTCTTTGTGAAACACCAAATAGGGTTGTCTACAAGACAGAGCATTTAACTCCGCAACACGGCGAACAGACATGATCGCCAGGAGAAAGGCCAGTTTCCATGTCAGCAGGCGTAGAGGAATAGTAGCCAAGGACTCAAAGGGAGGGCGCTGAAGGATGCCCAAAACCAAGTTAAGATCCCACTGAGAAGCGGGAGCTTTAAAAGCAGGATGAGTATGAGCAACGCCCTGGAAGAATACCTTGACATCAGGAAGAATAGTAATGCGCCTCTGAAAGAAAACAGAGAGAGCAGAAGTGTGAACCTTAAGGGAGCTCAAACAGAGGCCCTTATCCACACCGTCCTGCAAGAAAGCCAGGACTGTAGGCAGATCAAATTCCTGAGAAAGATCCTTATCAGCACACCAGAATAAAAACCTTTCTTCTTCAATATTGAGGATTCAATTTCCAAGCAGTCAAGCTAGACGATGAACATCCCCTTCCACAGGTAACCCTGTAGAAGAAGATCCGGACAGCAAGGGAGCCGGAATGGCTCCGCCCCTGACAGATCCAGAAGCTCTGGAAACCAAGCCTGTCGAGGCCAGTACGGAGCAATCAGAATGACTGGACAGTGCTCCAGTTTCAATTTCCGTAACACCCTGTGCAACATGGGAAGGGGAGGAGAGATGTAAGCCAGAGGAAATAACCAAGGAATGGACATGGCATCCGACGCTAGAGGATCCCTCCAGCGAGAGCAGAACCTTGGAACCTTCTGGTTGTGTCTTGTCACCATCAGGTCGATGCAAGGAAGACCCCACTTCTAAACAACGAGGGTGAACACCTTTGGGTGCAGTTCCCACTCTCCGCTGTCCAATGTGTGTCGACTGAGGAAGTCTTCCATTAAGTTGTCTACACCAGGACTGTGCACTGCGGATATGGCAGGAACACGTTCTTCTGCCCAGGATAAATTAGCCTTGACCTCTAACGGCAAGACTTCTTGTTCCACCCTGCTTGTTGATGTAAGCCATGGCCGTGGCGTTGTCAGACTGGACCCGGACTGGGCACTCTTCCAGCTGGGGTGGCAAATGACGAAGGGCATGAAATATCACCTGAAGCTCCAACACGTTGATGGGACAGAGAGATTCCTCTGGAGACCACTGACCCTGAGCACTCAGGCGATCACAAACCTCTGGAGTTCCCTGGTGTGAGCCATGGCAAATGGGACCGCTTCTATGGTGGAGATGAATTTCCCCACTAGAGAGGACAACTTCTTGGCTGGAACTGGATCATGAGCCAGAACTGCAGAAACCCTGTGGGTGATCTGGTGAGCCACCTTATCTGTGATAAACACCATGCTCTGCTGAGTGTCGAAGAGAAGGCCTAGGAAGACCAGACGCTGGGATGGGACAATATCTGGCTTGTCCATGTTGATGATCCACCTGTGATGGGTGAGAGCATGAATGCAGTCCTGAACCTGCTGATGAAGACGTTCCGCAGAAGGGGCTTTCAGAAGCAGGTCGTCCATGTATGGAGTAACTCTGATGCTGTCCCAGTGGAGGACGGATACTAAAGCTCCCAGGACACGGTTGAAGACTTGAGGATCTGTAGTCAGACCAAAGGGAAGAGCTGAAAACTGACAACGGCCTTGGTCGCAGGCAAATCTGAGATACTGCTGACTCTCTGTATGAATGGTGATGTGTAGATATGTGTCCTGAAGATCCAGAGAGGCAAGGAATTCCCCCAGGGACATAGCAGCAATCACCATCCTTAGGGACTCCTGGTGATAATGAGTCTTGATCACAAAGGAATTGAGATCCTTCAAATCCAAAATGGGACGACAGCCACTGTCCTTCTTGGAGACCACAAAGAGGTTTGAGTAAAAACCCATACCTCTGTCCGAATTGGAACAGGTTCCAGAACATCCTTGTCCAGAAGGGCCTGGAAAGGGAGGAAGAGAGGCATAAGGGATCCTGTACCCTTCCGCCACCATCTGTAAAACCCACGGGTCCACCATTGAATCCTCCCAGACTCTGACGTAGTGACGCAGACGGACACCCGAAGCCGAGTGGGGACCTAGGTTCAGTGACTCATGCCGAAGAAGGCTTGGAAGCCTTAGGCTTGGAGGAGACCTTAGGCTTCCATTGTTGTTTGGGCTTGGAGGAGGAACGCGGAGCTGAGGGAACCGATGGTTCGCTGGACGTGTCTCAGTTTCGAAGGAATGAAAAAGCCGATTACGTTTGAGAGGCATCTTCCTCCTGGGGACCATAGGCAGAAGGGTACTCTTGCCCCCTGTGGCCTCACTAATCAGATCTTTAAGATCTGGCCCAAACAAAGAGGTGCATTGAAAAGGCAATGAGAGCAAAGCTTTCTTGGAAGCAGTGTCAGCAGACCAGATTTTGAGCCAAAGAGCTCGTCTGGCAACCACAGACATGGTGGAAACCCTTACCACCATACGGATGGCATCAAATAAGGCAGCAGAAACATAGTGCTGGGCCTCAGAAATGTTGGAAAGAAGCCGCAACATATCCAAAATAGGAGCACCCTGACGGACAGCCAGGGTGAGCTGTTCAGTACAGACCACAATGGCCTGGTTCACCCATGCCGCAGTGAACACTGGACGCATGGCATTACCAGCAGTGGCAAAAATGGACTTGACGGAGACCTCAAGTTTCTATTCAGTCCAGTCTTTCAGAGCGGAAGCATCAGCCACAGGCAAGGCAGTGGAGACAGGAGCATCCACTATGGAGGATGATCCCACTCAGCAAGCACCGCCTCAGAGAAGTGGTAAGCTTGGCAAATTTCTTGGAAACAGAAGGTTTCCTGTCCAGAGACTTCCACTCATCAGACACAAGGCGGTCAAGAGTGGGGTTAGGTGGAAAAACAAGTGTAGGACCTTTTAAGCTCCTGAAATACATCAGAGGGATCCAAAGAAACATCTTGAACTAAGGGAATGTTTAGAGTAGTTAAGATGGCTCTGATCAAGCCCTCAGCTGACGGATCAGGATCGGCCTCAAAAGGGTCCCCAAAAATACTGAGAGGAGCCCACAGCAGAACATTCCTAAACATCCGAATCCACCAACATTTCCTCCTCAGAGGAATCTGATACGTCAGGTACTCCCTGCGGTTTCGGCAAGGAAGATCTGACAGAAGAAGGGGTCTGCCAGAGTGGAAGACCCCCTCTAACTGGGATGGAAAGACTTGCAATGTAGACTGGAGGTCTCTAGTAGCAGCCCTGAACTCTTACACCCAAAATGGCTCTAATGCATGGCTGGAGGTCCCTTGAAGAGACTCAGGAACATCAGAACATGCTGGGCATAAATGACCTGAGAATTCTCTAGGTACCCTGAATGACATGAGGAGCAATGTGCAATAGAGGACACAGAGACCCCAGCGTCCTTAGTCTTAGGCCTGGCCTGGCCCCAAGCTCCAACAGATTAGACGTACTCACAGTGTCAAGAAACGTTCAGTATAATGAATCACCCAATTACAGTGTGAAAGATTTAAATTTCACCTCAGAAATCGCTAAAATGCACTTATCTGGCAGGTGAAGGAGAAAAGGAGAAGTCTAAGCCCTGCATAGGATACTCATTGAGGAAAAGGCACAAAATGGCTGCCACGGCGGGAGCCAATCAGAAACGAGAGCGTGAAGCAAGCATGCATGGGAAATGTAGTTTTCAAAATGCCCCAACAGTGCCCGAAGCCTCCTCAGCCCCCCAACACACATAAAACATTAACCATATGACAGAGTAAGGGCAGACAATTAAAATGAGCCATCTCTGAAGTCGCTACATTGAGCGGTTGCAGAGATATATCCCAAACTGTACAGTCCCATAGAAGTGAATGGAGCAATGGCGTCTATGCAGTAATGTGCTCCTTTACAAATTTTGCAAAGTTGAAACTGTGAATTAAAATTACATGAAACATCACTAGAACATGTTAGCAGACCCAAAAAAACACTGAACCCAGTAGGGAAAGTGCCAATAAACCCCCATAAGATGCAAAACCAGCAGCTAAAGGGTTACATTACCACAGAAACTTGCTCCAAAACACCCAACAGACATTCAGATAAACCCAATGAGTGCAGGAGTGTGCAATAGGAACTCCAAAGGAAAAACCCCTGTGCAGAGGGGCACTGTGGGACATGTGGACCGCCAGCACTCAAAGGGTAGCTCACCTTTCCTGCAGATCTTCTGTCTTCAGATTACCATATATTAAGAAGAAGTCTCAGTGAGCAACTACTGAGGAAATAACTTGAACCCAAGATTTTCCCCCCAGGGCTTAAGGTCCAGAAAAGCACCTGGATACTGAGCTAGCCACATCTAAGGGCAATGTCAGTTATGGTAATCCGCCTAATGGTGGTATTCCATATCTAATAGAAAAATAAAAAATTAGCTAAAACTATAGAAGAACTGTTCTCTTGCCTGTGTCTTCACCAAGGAACAAATCTTACTGGAGCTGATTGGCTAGCTGCAGCCAATGAGGGAATGTAGGCTCCACCACCTGCATTCACTTCTAGAATTGTTCCTGCCAACTTAAAGGGGTGGATTGCCTACCCAAAGTTATTAGTAACCTGTATTGAACGACAGAGAAAATCAAAATTCTTCCTGACTCCAAATGGCAGTCAGATATTTCCTTGTATCAACGTCCTATCTGTCTTGAAGCCAACTGTCATTATTATTCTCAATATTGTTCTGTGCTAGATAGGTATTGATTACTTTTTTGGAAGCAGTTACAGTATCTGCAAGCACAGCAAAGAATTCCATAACTTGACTGCCCATACTGAAAAAACCCTGACTTTGTTTTAGTGGAAAGTGCCTTTCCTCTATTCTTAATTGAAAGCCTCTAATTCTTAGCTCAGCTCTTCGAGTAAATAGTTCATTGGAGAGTTCTTTGTATTGACCTTGAAAATACTTGTAAATGGTAATCATATATCGTTAGATGTCTCTTCTCTAATGTAAACAAAACCCAGTTTGTCAAGTTTCTCTTTATAACTCAGATCCTCCAATCCCTTTATCTGTTTTGCTGCACGTCTCTGCACTTTTTCCAATTCAATAATGGATTTTTCAAGAAGTGATGCCTAAAACTGTATTCCATATTCTTGATGTGGTTTTACCAAGGATTTATATAGAGCCAGAATTATATTTGCATCCTGTGTGTCTACACTTCATTTACTCAGGATAGTACCCTATTTGCTCTTGCCGCAGCTGAACTCTGCAAACTGCTGTGAAGTCTATTGTCTATCAGTATTCTTAAATCTTTCTCTACTGAGGAGTCCCCAAGTAGTTTCTCATTTATTGTATATGTAGCATGTTTGTTTCTATAGCCCAAATGCATAACCTTACATTTATCTACATTAAAGGGATACTAATGTTTCAAATTAAAACTATCTCCAAATAATCTTCATAGTATTTGGGCCATTGAACGTGTTATTTCACTACTAGCAATGTGGGATGGCGCTGCCTGTCAGGATATATAGGGAATTAATGCACACACACACAGATGCAAGACAAACACACACAGAGACACACACGCAAATGCACACGCATGCACTGATTCAGCCCATAAGTCAAATAATTAAATTTACATCCCATACTTTTCTGTCCCTCTGAGTGGGAAATTGTCCCATCAGTACAGTCAGTCTAATATCCATGACACTGTGTCCATTTTGGCAAAAATGTTCTCCCACTGGTGTCTCTGTCTTTTTGTTGTTAACACTGGATGTGTGTGAATTAAACCTCTTATGTAATGGCTGTACAGTTTCACCCACATAAATTGCTGTTGGACATTTTGCACGCGATGAGGTATATTACATTGGATGATTTGCAGGTGAAAGTACCCTTGATCTTATGGTGTAACTGGGTGTTTGGAATGGGTACCTTGTCAGTGGTGTAAATGTGTGCACAGGTTTTACATCTCCTCTGTAGGCATGGAGATGTGCCATTTGTATTATTATTCAGGGCACTCCTTACCATCAGTTGTTTTAAATTGGGAGTCTGTCTGTAATGTGTACTTGTATTTAAGAGAGATGTTTTCATATTTATCTGTATAACATGCCTGAGGAAGAGACCTAAGAGGTGTTGAAATCTTGCATTCTAAATCTGTTTAGTTAGCCAATAAAGGTATCAACTTTACTAAATGTTTGCCTCCTGTATTTCTACAGCTAACACAGTACCAACTCCCATCTATTATCTCACATACTGTCATAGTTTCTTATAAAATGATGTATCTCATAAATCTATTTAATTATCAAGCCGTAAGAAAATTCCTCTAAGGCAAAAATAAATATTTCATATCCAATGATGTTTATTCATTTATAAAGCAGAGACATTTGAAACAACTTTGATAATTCAGTGCTATAGGAAAACATAGGTTAAAGCAGGGCTCAAAATTTCCACTCGCCACTAGCCAATGGCAAGTGAAAATCTAGCCCTGGCGAGTAGAAATTTAGCCCTGGTGGGTATGTTTTGGCTTGCAGTGGCGAGTAACTTTTCAGGTCTGGCTAGTAGCAAAGGACTTAAAATTATAAGCCCTGGGTTAAAGGACATACTGTATAAGCCATATTAAAAACAGGAGACTGGCAAAGAAAAAAACATAGATGTTTGTAGAGTCATTTTGAGTCTTTCTGAACAATTATTAAACCTCTTAGGACCAGAGCATGCTTCTCAATTGTCCCTCTTTAGAAGGGACAATCCCTCTTTGAGACCCAAATCCCACTGCCCTTCTTTCCCACCCTGGAGTCCATTCATAGAGGATCAGACTGTGTCCTGTGTATATAAGTGTATGGGGTTGTTCCACAGCAATAAAACTCACAAATAATATTTATTTTTTAGTATATATGTTTATCTTATTCTGTGCAAATACAATACTTTGGTCTTGTTTTAAATTGTTTATTCAGTTTTCATAAAAGCTGTCACAAAGTCATGAAGTAAACTAAACATTCTTGGTAATACACAGTCCACCAGCCATGCTCCCAACAACACCACCTGAAACAAATGAGTCCCTTTTTAGCCATTTGACATGTTGGGAGGTGCCTGTAGTGCATTGCACTGGTCCTCAAGGAGTTAAATCTTTTCCATTCTTTACAATTAAATCACACTAAGATGAGGTCCTTGGTGGTAAACATTCCTGACACTTCTGTGTTTTTTAATGACTTATTTTCCCACAGGTTCCAGGTCTTATAAGCTAGTCTGAATGCAGTAGCACAAAAACACTCAATGATTCAAACAATGCAGTTCTGGCATTCACAGGATTTTATAAGGGCAAATAGCTTTAGCTTTTGTTCAGAGAAGTGTCAGTTTTAACTAAGAAAGAAGAGACCCACTGAGACAGAAACATGGTTTATTGCTTGGATAACTGTGTATAGTAATACAGGAACTATAATGGGCTAAAGTGTCTTTACTTACTTGGGATTGTCGGCTTATTTCAAAAGGTTGAAGAGTCTCAAGGTAAAACATGTGATGGTAAGATTGTAGGTCAAACCAGAAGTAGACACTGTTCTTCCATAGCTGAAAATATAAAACATAAATATTATAGTATATATAAGTATAATCTAGGTGTGTCAACTTGCTGCACTAGAACACACTTAGAACCTGGTATGCATTTGATAATAACTGGTTTAAATGTGGCATTTGGCAAGTTGATGACTAGACAATATTTTATACATAAATCCAGAACAACAACAACACACAAAGGACTTAATTGAAGAGATAAAGTTGTGCAAATGTAATTAATCAAAGTTGTGGCCCACACTGGAGTCTTTATCAAGAGATTAATATGTATTTAAACAAGAGATGGATAGGCCTTTAAACACCCCTACACAGATTAGAAAATTGGTGCCAAATGCGTCACACCTAAGTGGGAGGAGACCAAACAGCATGTGAAAAATGTGTTAAGGAACCTAGTTGGCAACCAGTTATCACCTAATAATTAACAAAGAGAACGAGTAACAAGTGTATGGGAAAAACACACATGTACAAAAAAATCCCAATAGTATACAAAAATAAAATAAAATATCCACATTTGCTTAAATAATTCCTTGTGTGCCGCTCACTGCCAAATAAAAGATAATTAGAAGATATTGAACAGAATAACTTTGATGCAATATGTCGACAATATCAGACCAGAGCACAAATAGCTGGAACAAATATGGCAAATATGATGGTTCAAAGAAAGTGTAAAATAATACCCAACAGAGCAACAGAGACAAACACTGTCTCAGACCTGAAAACATAAACCATACAGACAAAGAATAGTGAGCATTGACTACAAGCAGTCATGCGGCCCCATAGGAAGAAAAAAGAAAGAACAAAAAATATCAAAATGCAGTGTGTGATGTAAAGAAGCCAATGCTCCTACGATAGGTACAAAAAGCCTCCTCCACGTAGGAGGCTTTTTTCAGATGAAGATCAGATAAAGCAGTAAAGAAGCTGGCCAGCACCACGTGCATCTCCATAGAAACCAGATAACCAGCAAGGGAAAAAAATATAAAAATAGTAACAGTTACTGAACACGAATGCCATGCCACATCTGAGTTGTTGGAAATAAAGAAGGTTCATTACTTGCATGTGAACAAATACCAGAGAGTTGTGTTGAGTGCTTGAGGCAGATATCCATTCCATATGAATTATACGTTCTTGGGTCTGAATATGCATCACCATGGAAACCAACCATGCTATTGACCATAAAGAGGCATATTAACAGAAAAAAACATAACCCAAATTATATAAAAGTGTTGAGTCAATGCAACCCAAAAGATTCAATCACAGTAGCAATCACAAGTTAGACAAGAATTCACGTTGATGAAAATGGAGCAACCATGTCTCTTGAACAGTCTTGGTGGGAAATATCATAATGCATCTGAATAAGTTCATAGACCATAGGATTTGAGCAAATCTATCAACTATTTCAGATGAAAATCCAAATGTCACGAGGTGAACAAAATAGAAAATCGTTTTTTTTTTTTAATTCTAAAATAGAAAAATCCAAAACAAACTCAGTATAATCTAGCACTGCAACTTTGGGTGTCTTCTATCACTCATTTGGTGCAGGTCACTTCTCCTGGATCCATTATATTACCTTGGACTGGACCATCGGCTTCATTACATCATATACAGCATTTCGATATTTTTTTCATGAAGGTATGGTTCTTTTTTCTTTCTATGGGGCTATGTGGATGCTTCTAGCAGACGCTCACTATTCTTTGCCTATATCATTTATGTTATCAGGTCCAGTGCAGTGCTTGTTTTTATTGCTCTCTTCGGTATAATTTTACACCTTCTTTTACCCATCAAATTTTGCTATAATTGTTTCATCTTTTATTTTTGTTTGTACCATTGGGATGTTTTGGTACATATGTATTTTTCCCATACGCTTGTTCCAGATTCCTTTTGTTCATTACTAGGTGATAGTTGGGTGGCTACTTGGTTCATTAACGTACATAATCATCACTTATTGTTTGGTCTTTGCCCCCTTAGGTATGTGACATCATTTGGTATCAATTTCTGAAACTTTGTAGCAATATTTAAAGGGATAGTAATGTTTCACAAAAACACTAGCTCCGTTTAATCTTCATTATATTTTTGCCATAGAGAGTGTTATTTCAGTACTGTCAGAGTTGTAGTTCAATAGTAACTGAATGATAAAGTTTCCCCCTCCTGCCCCTTTTACCTAGTGTAAGCCACCTCCCCTCAGATGTGTAATCTACAGCTCACAGCAAGGGACAATCTTCTTACTGTGAGAACAATGAAAACCCTGCCCCCCTTGACAGGTTTATCAGGTTTTTCCATTATGCTAATTGAAGATTGTCCCTCTCTGCAAGCCATCTGGACACCACCTTTCTGTTCTGAGGTGAGCAGTGTTACATCAATAAAAGAGGCGGGAGGGGGATACTTTAACATTCAATTACTCTTGAACTACAACTCGGACAGTATTGAAATAAAACTCTCCATGGCCCAAATACTATGAAGATTAATTGGAGCTGTTTTTATTGTGAAACATTATTGTCCCTTTAAAGGCCTATTTATCTCTGGTTCTGTAATCTTGATAAAAGCCCCAGTGAGGGCCAACAAGTTGATTGAATTAATTTGCACATATTTATCTCTTCAATCAAATGAGTGCAATTAGTCTTTTGGATTTGTTGGAATTTAACTCCATATGCCTGGCACCCAGGCAGTAACTTGTTTATTAATGAGTGCCCAACCTGTAGGATTTTCTATATACATTTTTGTGTGTTTACTGATAAATACTCATACCTGGGAACTTTCAGGGTTTGACCCTGAGACTCAGGGTTTTGACCCAAATCTCAGGGTCTCAGGGTGAAGGGCCAAAATCTCAGGGTGAAGAGAGTACAGGGTTATCTACTCCATGATTTGCACCATATAACTGCTTCAATTGTCTTTCAGTTGGTGTTATTTCTACCAGAAAGGAAGAAAGAGAAGTCCTGGTTGTGTTTGTATGATTAGGCAGTGATGTCTTTAATTTGAAGAATGTTAAAAGTTCCTTGTGGACTGATTGTATCACCTCTGAATTAGAGCACGTATGGGCATATTGCCGAGATGTACTTTCTGGGAAACGCAGAGGTTATAATTTCAATTTCTCAGGGTCAACCCATTTTGAAAGTTCCCAGGTATGTAAATACTTATCTTAGTCCTTGTGGAATACAGGAACTATGGGGTAAAGATGCTAATTCAAGGAGGCAGGGTATTTGCAGAACAGAGCTCTCTGGAGGCAGAGACTCCTTTCCAGCTCCACTTTACCCCTGTTCAGCAGGAGCAGCCTCAGTTTCAACACATAGCAAAGACGTAAGAAAAATAAGTAGGGCAGGGAGGTGGTCACCAAACCAGAGAACCCAAAGGGACACCCCTGCCTGGAAATCAAACAACATGTTCGTCATCACCAACGCTAGAAGCTGATTGGCTGGGAGGTGTGTAAGCACTTCCCAGCCAATAGGAGGCTGCCAATTTATTTTGAGCCAAGACTGGCATATAAAAGCCAGTCTCGGTTCAAAATCTCAGTAGTCTGACTCAGGCAAGGGTCCGAGAGGTCACAAGGATACATACATCTGTGCTGGTCCAAATGCCTTTTCCACTGGAGGCGGAGCCAAGGGGGTAAATGGATTTTAAAGTTTCACCAATATGGACAATTAAAAAAACTAAAATTATATTTATATGTCATGAGCACAGTAAGATGGCACCAACAGTAACCCTTTGAGTGCTGGAGGGCTACTCCTCCGGCACTCAAAGGGTTAATGGTAGCATCTTTGGGGATTATTTGTTTAAAGGAATAGTAATGTTTCACAAAAAAAGCATCTCTAATTAATCTTCATAGTATTTGGGCCATGGAGAGTGTTATTTCAATTCTGACAGAGCTGTAGTTCAAGAGTAATTGAATGATAAAGTATCCCCCTCCTGCCCATTCTACTGATATAATACTGCTCAGCTTAGAGCAGCAGGGAGTGTCGAGTAGATTGCAGAGAAGGACAATCTTCAATTAAGATAAGGGGAAAAAGCTGAAAAACCTATCAAGGGGGCAGGGCTTTCATTGTTCTCACAGTAAGAATATTGACCCTTGATGTGAGCTGCCTGGTCTATGGACTGGATTCCACATCTGAGGAATGGGGGCTTACACTAGGTAAAAGGGGTGGGAGGGGGAAACTTTATCATTCAATTACTCTTAAACTAAAACGCTCACAGTAATGAAATAACACTCTCTATGGCTCAAATACTATGAAGATTAATTGGAGCTGCTGTTTTTGTGGAACATTACTATCACTTTAACAGGAAAACAGCACTAATGGATTTTCTTTTTATTTTAAAGCAAGAAAAAAGAAAAGAAGAAAGAAGATCAGAAGAAAGAAAAGAAGACTAAAGAAACAAAGACAGAAGAGAAGAAAGAAGGAAAGATAAATGAAGAAGCTGGACAGCGGATGACAGGTAAGTGTTACATTTCTGACTAGTTTTACAGCACTCTAGTTGTTTGACACTGTCAAACTATGACAGTTTGCTTTTTTTCCTTTAATGTTCCACAATTTGCACCATTTATTGCAAGCTGTGGGAACAAAAAACAACGTGGTGGCTGCAGGCGTGAGCCACAGGGTCTTTATATGTGACTGCAGGAGTGAGTCACAGGGGTCCGATATATAGTGACTGCAGGCAGAGTCACAGGGTCTCTTAGCGGTGACTGCAGGAGTGGGTCACCGGGTTGCTGCAAAGGTGTGGTGTTGCTGGTTTGACTGATTGCAGGCTTGGGTCAGTTCTCCAGTCCAGCAGTCCTTGTGTTCCTGTTCGTCGGATCAAGATTGCTGAGCCAGTGTTCACAGTGGTTGCCTGTTCCAGTGTTCCAGTCAACGGATCAAGAGTTGGCGTTCCTGTATCCTGCTGAGACTAACAGGGGCTTCGGCCCAGTCTCTCGCATTGTGGTCTAGCAAGAGGCCTACTATTTCTGGTAGTAGTGTCGCCAGCTAGTAACCCTTTGCTTGTTGTACCACATATTTATCACTGTGATTTATTCTCATAAATATTTTGCATTATATTACCATACTGAGTTCTGAGCATTCCTGGGTGCCCGTGACATACTAGTGATGACTGCGCGTATGTGTATCCCTGGACTGTGGAGGTCGGTTGAGTCTCCGTCTGTGTCCAACTGGAAGATCCGAATACGCAATGTGTTTGACATGGAGTGTATACACTCTTGCACCATGGGTCAGCTTTCGCAATCTCGTCATGGCGTTAATTACTGTACCCCTAGGCATCAATCTGATGTTTACAGTTTTATTTTAGATTCCCACTTACATCTGACTTCTAGACCTACTCCCGATTTTCCCTCACAAGTCTCTCTTCTTCCCTATTCTTCGTCCCCTTGTCTATGTTCCTCCCTCCTCCCCACCTCTCTTGATTCTTCATTCTCTGAGGGATTACCCCTTCTTTTGTTTCCTTCATATCTGTGTATCTTTTCTTCTTTGATTCTGTTTTGCCACCCTTTGTGACCTGGTTGTGGCTGGTTTCACCTCACTATTAGTACTTGCTCACTTGGTGGCTATTTACTTTATTTACATTATTGCTTCTATGCTAGAATTCTGTACAGTTTTCCTAGCTACTGAACAATGAATGTAATATGTACAGAAAGGCCATGATGGTCACTGATACGTATCACCTGTATTATGATGTATTGTTTTTAAGCTTCAATAAAAATATTTAAAATGTTAAAAAAAAAAAAAGCATCAAGCCTCTTAGATACGAGGACCACCAGTTCCTCACTGGGTGCGTCCGGATGGACAGCATTCAAAAGCTGATCTCCCTAGATAACCATTGCCCTAGTGACCCATTCAATGGCAAATGTAGGGTGTTACATGGCACCAGAGGCTGCAAAATTTGCCTTCAAGAATGAGTTCAAGAGTTTGTCCACTTGATCCTTGAAAGCCGCAACATCATCCAGCTGCAAGTCAGTATTCTTAGCAAGGTGAGAAAAGAGGTGTCAACTGAGGGGACAACTCAGACAAAAAGGGATATAAAAAGGAAATACAGTGGTTAAGGAAAAAACCTCCTATTGGTCGTTTTCCATTCTTCTGTCAGCAACTGTCCAAGGAATTGTGGGGAGGAAAAAAGTCCAACTCTTTCACCACTTAAAAATAACCAGGGAAAAGGGACTAAAATCTGAAGCCTCTGATACCTTCAGCATCTCTAGGATCAATCGAATAAGACGGAGGTCTTTCCCATAAGAGACCCCAAGCGAGAAGGATGAATTGAATTCATCCACATCAGTTTCACCTTCTTTAGCAGAGGAATCTCCAAGAATGGCAGCACCTCCACTATAACATTGCTTAAGTGCCTTTTGAGGGGGATGGGGTGTCCTATGGACCAGTAATCTAGAATCCCCTTGATGAAAGTGGGGACACAACTGAGGAAATTAAGGTCTTGAACCATGGAGGCTCCTGTTCAACAGGTGATGGCTCCAATGGAGTGTACAGGAGCCCAGAACAAAGACATGACATGAGGAGCAATGGGTAAAAGAAGCTTCTGAATCCTTCGTGGACTTGAATTTGCCCATGTCTTCCTTGGGGACCGACATAAAAAGTAGGCAGCCTAAGCATACCCAGCAGAGTCCCAAAAGAAAGAGAGTTTGCCAAGTACCAACTCTTCTCCTGCACTAAAGCCCGGGAAGAACAGGCTTCTGGGAAACATAGCTTCCCATTCCCATAAACCAGAAGTGGCATGATGGTTATCCAGTTGCTGCCATGCCATGTTCCCCAAAAATAGGTTGGGGGGACATAGGACCAGATGGAAGCAGAGTAATGATGGAGAACCATCAAACCAATATCTGCCTCTGAAAATGCTACTGAGGCAAGAAAATCAAACAATAGCGCTCATATACTCAGATGAAAATAGTAACTGTGCATGCCAGTTCTTAAAGGAACTGTGGCCCGAAATTTCAATTGTTATAATTAACAAAATAATGTAAATTCACAGAAAATGATCACATCAATAAAAACAAATCCCTGCAAGTCAGGAACTGTGCACCACAGGGGGCAGGAGTTCTAAGAGTTGCAAGAAAAAACTAAACCAGCGGTGAAAGGATTAACAAACCTGTAAAAGCCACAGTAAGCATAGGAATGCACTAGTAGAAGGAAGAGTATTGCTGTTTATACCAAGCCAGCATAAGAGTGCACTGAAGGCAATTCCCATACAGAGAAATAGGGAATCCCATAGAAATATACATAAACTGATATACATAAGCTTGATATAATCCATACACCACAGAACCGGTCCTGAAAGTTCTGTGTCTGGTTAATCCTGAAAGAAGGAAGCCCTAAAGGGGAATTACACAGATCCATAGCCTATCAAGAAAAAAAAAAAAGGAAAATCTAGCTAAGAGAGCTTTGCCCTGTTTCCATCCTTGCGAGACACTTTTTCAGACTAGGCAGGATGAAGTGTGGCAGGCCCGGGAATCTCCTGTTTTTACAAGTGCCCTTCCCTCCTTCACGCCATGGTAACTATGTTCCACACAGGACAAAAGAGTAAAAAGCTTTTCACCCCTTGGTTGCTAGTGAGATCTCCAGTGCATTGCTTTGCAATTCGTTGGAGATCTCTCCATCATCCAAGGGGTTAAATAATAGTTAGTAAAAGGGAGTATAAACTGGTGCAGGGTCAATGAGAGTGCAATGGCCACACTCACAACTCAGGATGTGGGTTGTGATCATTACGGCTCAGGCTTCCCTCAAAATTTGGAGCGCTAGGCAGTAATTTACTCTGCTAATGGGAAATCCAGCCCTGTAGGGGTGATAAAATCTGACACAGAACACAAAAATCAAAGGCAAGGATAAAGATAATACCTTGTTACCCGACTGCTCACAGAAGGTAGCAAAGAAATAGCCAGATCGGCAGTCCAAGTGCAGACCTTGAAGCAATTCTTCCATTTTAGAAATCCTCGGAATGCTGCTGATAATACTGTCTTCACTCTGAAACAATCACGTCAGGTTATTAAGGGCTGTATCCAGGCAGCTAAAAGTCAAAATTCTGGGGCAAACCGATAGCACCTCAGGGGGCAATTAAACACTCTCATTGATTTAAATGGGACTTTTCACCCCTTGAATGCTAGAGGTCTGAAATGCATTGCTCCACAGCGTGGTGTAGACCATTCTAGCATACAAAAGGTTAAAAACATCATTAAAATCAATGGACATTTTTTGTTCCCTGTTATGGTGTAGTTGGTTTTCTCCAGAATGACTCCACTTTTCTTTGAACACAAGGTCTTAAAAAGACATGCAAATGATATTTACATAAATGTAAGTACTTATTATTAACCCTTTGAGTGCCAGAGGGGTATGCAACACATTGCAAAGCGTATCCCTCTGGCACTCAAAGGGTTCTTATTTTCAAATATCCACAGAAAGAAAGCTATAGTTTCCATCATATACATGTATGACATAAATATATGGTTTGCTATTCTTTATATTCCTGAATACTGCTCAAAGTTATAGGTATTTTGAGTAAGAGTTGTTGTGAAGGCTGGAGTGGATATCAAGGAGGTATAAATTGCTGTTTTGTTTTTTTAGCGGGGGTGGGGGAGTGCTATTTTAGACCTTAGCATCATAAAAGTAACATAATAGGAGTTGTATACTATAAGAGCTGAGCTAAGAACGAGAAATCATCTATTAACACTACAGGAAAGGTGCTTTCAACTAAGACAAAGGCAGGGATTTTTTTACAGTAAGGGTGGTAAAGCTATGGAATTCTTTGCCTCAGGATGTTTTAAATGAAGATAATGTAACTGCTTTCCATAAAGCAATGGATGCCTATCTAACACAGAACATTATTGAAAATGTATGTATGTATGTATGTATCTTTATTTATATGGCGCCACACAGTGTACGCAGCACCTTATTATGACAGATTGCTTCAATGCAGATAGGTTGTTGATCCAGGTAACTATCAGACTACTATTTGGAGTCAGGATGGAATTTTTTTACCGACTTGGGGTTAAATTGCAAATGGCTTCAGGGTTTGTTTTTTTTTATTTGTCTTCCTCTGGATTAACAGGGGTGTTTTGGCATGGGCTGGACTTGATTGGTGTATGTCTTTTTTTCTGCCTCGTCAACTATGTTACTATGTATGATTTCTGAAATTAATTATATGGGATACTTTGTGTATGGGATAATTAGGTGCACGGATTATGTGCTGGTTACTGATTTAGCATTAAAGTTTGTTTGTTGATGGGATAGCCAAGAAAACATGTTTGGGATATTCATGAAAAATTAACTGCAATCAATGTTAGATTAGAAATTATTAGACGAACAGGAGATTTTTACAATTTATGAGTGTGTGTGTGTATATTAGATGTACATGTGTACTAAGCTGTTAAACCTATGGCTGTTGGCTGGTTGGGAAAATAATGTGGAGCTATGTAACCTGCTAAAAGGTTAATTGCAATTAAGAAAATCTGAGATTTAGGAGGCATCTAAGAGTAAGCAGATTTAACTCTTCCCATGATCTTTGGTTATTACCTGTAGTGAAATGTTGTAATGCTGCATATTATGCTATGTTGGATGGAATTCTGTTGTGTATGTATGGCCAGGTTTTAAGCCTAGATGTAGACGTAGAATGTGTGGCCCTCAATACAAATACTGAAGGTAATACAGAATTAGGTGCATTCTGCATAAGAATATTGAGGTAACACAAAATAGGCCAAATCACACAGACTAGTGATGATCGAGCACCCCAATGCTCGGGTGTTCGGGTGCTCTGACCGAGCGCCCCCGGAGGCTCGAGTGCTCGGCCGAGCACCCGAGCCCCATTGAAGTCAATGGGAGGACTCGAGCATTACACCAGGCACCCCCTGCTCTGATGAGGGGAGGGTGCCTGGTCCATAGGAAAAGGGCAGAAAATGATGGAAACACCACAGAAATGGTTCAGGGACAGCATAGGGAGGATGTCTGGATGCATCTTGGACTCCAACGTCGCTGCTGGGAACGATGTTTCGCCCGTAGTACGCCATTTTTACAGACTGACCGTAAAACACACAAAAAGGAAGATAAAAACGACTTTAGGCGAAAAATTGTTACCAAACAGTATTTGCTGTATATTTACTTGTATATCATCTGCAAATTCTGCAAAAAATTTCATCGATTTTTCGGAACTGGGGCCATGATTAAGAGGGAAACGTGCGCAGAGGCAAATTCTGCAAAAAATGTCCTCGATTTTTCGGAACTGGGGCCATGATTAAGAGGGAAACGTGCGCAGAGGCAAATTCTGCAAAAAATTTCCTCAATTTTTCTGAACTGGGGCCATGATTAAGAGGGAAACGTGCGCAGAGGCAAATTTTCCCAAAAATTTCCTCGATTTTTCTGAACTGGGGCCATGATTAAGAGGGAAACGTGCGCTGAGCCGACCATCTAAAACATTATGGGTGAGGGTCTGCTGCGGAGCTGACCAACCTAAACATTATATGCGAAGGCCCGCTAGTGAGCTGACGCTATAAAACATTATATGAGAGGGCCCGCTAGAGAGCTGACCCAATAAAACATTATATGAGAAGGCCCGCTGGTGAGCTGACCTATACAAAAATTGTCAAACAGCGCCCGCTGGTGAGCTGGCCCTATATAAAAATTATATCACAGGGCCCGCTGGTGAGCTGGCCCTATATAAAAATTATATCCCAGGGTATATGGAAGAGAGTCAACCATATACCCATTTTTTGGGTGGAAGGGGTGAATGGGAATACAGAGTATTCCCATCATTGTAAATAACATATCTAAAGTGACTTTATGTCCCCCCGGGGCTTTCCTCCAGTGGAGTGGAGAAGTCAGGGGAAATCCAGGCCTTGTTCATTTTTATAAGTGTCAACCTATCAGCATTTTCGGTGGAAAGGCGGATACGCTTATCTGTTATGATGCCACCAGCAGCACTAAATACCCGCTCAGACAGAACGCTGGCGGCAGGGCAGGCCAGCACCTCCAAGGCGTAGAGTGCCAGTTCATACCACGTGTCCAGCTTGGACACCCAGTAGTTGTAAGGCACAGAGGGATCATTGAGGACGCTGACACGGTCTGCTACGTACTCCTTCACCATCTTCCAAAACTTTTCCCTCCTTGTGACACTAGGCTGCGCATCAGGGTGAGTGTGCTGGCGGGGTGTCATGAAGGTGTCCCACGCCTTGGAGAGTGTTGTCCTGCCTTTGTCGGAACTGCTGTGTGCTCCCCTTTTCTCCCCTTCTCGGTTGGCCAAGGTAGCACGTACTCTGCCGCCAGCATTGTCAGATGGAAAATTTTGGAGCAATTTTTCAACAAGAACCTTCTGGTATTGCACCATTTTGCTTGTCCTCTCCACCGGAGGAATGAGAGATGAGAAATTCTCTTTGTAGCGGGGGTCCAGAAGGGTGAACACCCAGTAATCCGTGTTGTCTAAAATGCGTATAACGCGTGGGTCACGGGAAAGGCAGCCTAACATAAAGTCAGCCATGTGTGCCAGAGTACCAACAGGCAAGATTTCGCTGTCCTCACCAGGAGGATGACTCTCAATCTCCTCATCCTCTTCCTCCTCTTCTGCCCACCCACGCTGAAGAGATGGAACTAAAGTTCCATGGCTACCCTCTGTAGCGGAGGCAACCGTGTCTTCCTCCTCCTCCTCCTCCGCTTCCTCCAATTGTCGCTGAGAAGACGAAGTGAGGGTGCTCTGGCTATCACCTTGTGTAAGCTCTTCCTCCCGCATTTCCACCTCTTCCACATGCAAAGCGTCGGTTTTAATTGTGAGCAGCGAGCGTTTCAGTAGACACAGAAGTGGGATGGTTACACTGATAATAGCGTTATCGCCGCTCACCATCTGTGTCGATTCCTCAAAATTGCGTAAAACCTCACAGAGGTCTGACATCCATTCCCACTCCTCACTTCTGATTAGAGGAAGTTGAACGGAGAGGCGACGACCGTGTAACAGCTGGTACTCCACTACTGCCCTCTGCTGCTCACAAAGCCGGGCCAACATGTGGAAGGTGGAGTTCCAGCGCGTGCTCACGTCACACAGCAGCCGGTGAGCTGGCAATTGTAAGCGCTGCTGCAGCTTCAACAGGCCGGCTGAAGCTGTTGATGACTTACGGAAATGTGCACACACGCGGCGCACCTTGGTCAAGAGATCATGCACATTGGGGTAGGTTTTTAGAAATCGCTGAACCACTAAATTAAATACATGCGCTAGGCATGGTACGTGTGTGAGCTTGCCGAGCTCCAAAGCCGCCACCAAGTTACGCCCATTATCACACACAACCATGCCTGGTTGCAGGTTGAGTGGCGAGAGCCATTGCTCGGTCTGGTGACTAATCCCCTGCAACAGCTCTGAGGCCGTGTGCTGTTTGTCCCCAAGGCAGATCAGCTTCAGCACGGCCTGTTGACGCTTCCCCACTGCAGTGCTACACTGCTTCCAGCTACCGGCTGATGGGTGAGTGGCGCTGCGCGCAGAGAATTCGGAGGTGGAAACGGAGGAGGAGGAGCCAATAACGTAGGTGCTGGCGGAAACCCTGATGGAGGTAGGGCCCGCAATCCTCGGCGTGGGTAGCACCTGTGCCATCCCAGGGTCCGAGTCGCTCCCAGCCTCCACGACATTCACCCAGTGTGCCGTCAGGGAAATGTAGCGTCCCTGGCCACAAGCACTTGTCCATGTGTCAGTCGTTAAGTGGACCTTCCCAGTAACTGCGTTGGTCAGGGCACGGGTGATGTTACGGAACACATGGTGGTGTAAGGCGGGGACGGCACACTGGGAAAAGTAGTGGCGGCTGGGGACTGCGTACCGAGGGACAGCTGCTGCCATCAGGCTGTGGAAGGACTCAGTGTCCACAAGCCTAAATGGCAGCATTTCGATGGCCAGTAATTTGGAAAGGTGTGAGGTTAGTGCTATGGCCTGTGGGTGGGTGGCTGGGTATTTTCGCTTGCGCTCAAATGCCTGGGGTAACGACATTTGGACGCTGCGCTGGGACAGGGAAGTGGATGTGGTCGCTGATGGTGCTTCAGATGGTACAGGTGCAGGACGGGAGGTATGCGGGCCTGCGCCTTCGACAGGCGATTGGCCGGCACCGAAAACAGGGGAAGAGGAGGCAGTGGTGTGGCCTGCAGACACAGATTGGTGATCCGGGCGTTCCTCCCACTTATTACGGTGCTTGGATGCCATGTGTCGGATCATGCTGGTGGTGGTGAGGTTTCTAGTGTTCATGCCTCGGCTCATTCTGGTGTGGCACAGGTTGCAAACTACAATTCTTTTGTCGTCCGCACTTTCCTTAAAAAAACGCCATACCGCGGAACACCTACCCCTTGGCAAGGGAGATTTACGCAAGGGGGTGCTCCGTGGAACATCTGAGGGCCGGTTTGGTGCCGTCCGCCTTCTTTCTGTAGCCACACCACTGCCTCTTCCAGCCTGTTGCGGTGCTGCAGATGGCTCACCCTCAGGACTGCTGTCATCGCTCGGCTCTCCACCTTCCCAGGTGGGGTCAGTCACCTCATCGTCCACCAAGTCCTCCTCCACTTCCTCACTCTGATCATCCTCCTCATTTCTTGATCCCACCACATACTCAGTCATTGACAACTGTATATCATCCTCCTCATCAAGGTCTTGAGACAGTAAAAGTGGTTGATTTGATGGCAACTGTGTCTCATCATCATCATCATCCACTTCCTTTGACCTTAAATGCCGTTCCCCTCTGTCATCTTCTTGTGATTGGGTACCCTCTAGAGGTTGTGAATCAGGGCACAAGATTTCATGTTCCTCTGCAAGCGTGCTTGGAGAGAGGTTCAAATTAAGGATTGGTGATGAGACGAGCTCCTCACTATATCCCAGTGTGGGATCACTTCTTTGACCAGACCCTCTATGGTGGGAGGAAGGATGATCAGGGTGAGGATTATGTTGACCAGACTCTTGGCTACTGAGAGTGGACTTGGTGGAAGACAGGGTGGTGCTTAACCGACTGGAAGCAGTATCACCTGAAATCCAACCGACCACCTGTTGGCAGTGGTCTGACCTCGAGAGTGATGTCCTGCGACGCCCTGTAAACTGAGACATGAAGCTAGGTATGGTGGATGTCTTTCTTTCTTGTGCTCTGGCACCAGGCACAGTTTCTACGCGTCCTGACCCGCGCCCTGAACTATCAGGATCACGTCCACTTCCCCGTCCCTTTTTACCCGCCTTCTTCATATTACACGGAATATGTGCTGCAAATCTGCAACTTTGCACACTAAACAGAATGTGCTGCTTATCTGCGGCTAGGCACAGTGAACAGAATATGTGACTTTTATTTTTAACACTTTGCACACTAAACAGAATGTGCTGATAATCTGCAACTTTGCACACTAAACAGAATGTGCTGCTTATCTGCGGCTAGGCACAGTGAATGGAATATGTGACTTTTAGTTTTTACACTTTGCACACTAAACTGAATGTGCTGATAATCTGCAACTTTGCACACTAAACAGAATATGCTGCTTATCTGCGGCTAGGCACAGTGAATGGAATATGTGACTTTTAGTTTTTACACTTTGCACACTAAACAGAATGTTCTGCTAATCTGCAACTTTGCACACTAAACAGAATGTGCTGCTTATCTGCGGCTAGGATCAGTGAACGGAATAAGTGACTTTTATTTTTAACACTTTGCACACTAAACAGAATGTGCTGCTAATCTGCAACTTTGCACACTAAAAAGAATATGCTGCTTATCTGCGGCTAGGCACAGTGAATGGAATATGTGACTTTTAGTTTTTACACTTTGCACACTAAACTGAATGTGCTGATAATCTGCAACTTTGCACACTAAACAGAATATGCTGCTTATCTGCGGCTAGGCACAGTGAATGGAATATGTGACTTTTAGTTTTTACACTTTGCACACTAAACTGAATGTGCTGATAATCTGCAACTTTGCACACTAAACAGAATATGCTGCTTATCTGCGGCTAGGCACAGTGAATGGAATATGTGACTTTTAGTTTTTACACTTTGCACACTAAACTGAATGTGCTGATAATCTGCAACTTTGCACACTAAACAGAATATGCTGCTTATCTGCGGCTAGGCACAGTGAATGGAATATGTGACTTTTAGTTTTTACACTTTGCACACTAAACAGAATGTTCTGCTAATCTGCAACTTTGCACACTAAACAGAATGTGCTGCTTATCTGCGGCTAGGATCAGTGAACGGAATAAGTGACTTTTATTTTTTACACTTTGCACACTAAACTGAATGTGCTGATAATCTGCAACTTTGCACACTAAAATGAATGTGCTGCTAATCTGCAACTTTGCACACTGAACAGAATGTGCTGCTAATCTGCAACTTTGCACACTAAACAGAATGTGCTGCTAATCTGCAACTTTGCACACTAAAAAGAATGTGCTGCTAATCTCCAACTTTGCACACTAAACAGAATGTGCTGCTAATCTGAAACTTTGCACACTAAACAGAATGTGCTGCTAATCTGCGGCTAGGCACAGTGAACAAAATATGTGACGTTTTTTTTTTAAACTCTGCCCCCCAAAACAAAATATATCTGCTGCCCCCACACACAGTAGTCCTAAAAAGGACTTTTGGGTCTTTTTTTTGTTCAAAAACACTTTTCTTCTCCCTACACTGACTTTCCCTTCCTATCCTCATCTCTCCCTGGCTAAGACTGAGCCGAACTCGCTGGTCAGGTGCTATACAGCACCCGATCACGGGTTCTGGCCAGCCAATCAGTGTAATGCCAGCAGCCAACATGGCTGCTGGCATTACACTGATGTCAGAGCCTCCCCGCACGTTTATTGGCTGCGCAGCAACCGCGAAACGTGCGGGGAGGAGACCCGAACATGACGGGTGAGCACATGCGGTACTCGTACGAGTACCGCCATGTGCCGAGCAGAGCGATGCTCGAGCCGAACCGAGCTTCGGCCGAGCATGCTCGCTCATCACTAACACAGACATAAGACTGCATCCACTAATATATATCACTTCTAGAGCCCTTCCTGATGGAAGCTGCATTGTACATATGGGTGGTTATTTATTATAACAGAAGGATAATGTTTAGAACTGATAACATGAGGGACTATGGTCCATTAACAACGGTACATCATCTACTCAAGGAAAGTAGCTGATGCTTTGTCTCAGTTTCAGATAAAAGAGTTGGACCCCAAGAAGTGGTGATTGAGTGTCAAGTCCAGGTGTGCACCTTGACACTTACCAGGTCAAGGGACAACGTGCAGGTATCGGTAACCCCAGGCAAACTTTGACATCTGATGCCTTGCCCATTAAAATGATTGAATAGTTTCCAGACCAGTTTTGGACCTTAAAGACCCCAGGATAAGGCATACGGTGCAAGCTACCATAACTCTGATACATTTTTTAAAATACAAAAACTACATGTTTGGTCATGGGGATTTGATGATAAAAAAAAACACTTTTTGATCATGAAAAGAAACATGAGAGATTCTGCAAACTTGAGTATTGCAGGATTTCCAAAAAGTAATCTGAGATTGAAGATTAGACATTCTAAAAATATTCCGCTTAGCAGGACTAAATGGGTAATACTAGAGAGAACCTTGGTATTCAATTATTTTTCCTGTCAGTTCCTTTTATTCTTATGTTTTGTCAAGAGATCTAGAGATTGTCTCCTGTTAATACACGGATGGGTCATTTTTGTCTCAGTATCACTTCAATAAATTTTTGAGAGCTGAAATAGCATTGCATACAAAGAAAATACTCATGACAACAGGCTACAAAGTGGGAACGGTTTGAGGCAGTAGACGTTGCACTCACTTTGTAGACCACTGTCATTAATATTTTCTTTGTATACAATGCAGACCAGAATCCAAGTCTGTCAGCTAGAGCGCTGACATAGCTTAAAGGGGAGGGAGGGATGGGTACACTTTACATATTGATTACTATTAAACTATAAGTTATAGAAAAAAATACATAGATGCTTTAGTTTATTTTAATACCCTCAATATTAAAGCTTAAATATTTGAAGTATTACTATCCCTTTAAATTATTGTTGCCGTTCAAAAAATGATTGTTATTAAAATCTATTCTTGCATTAAAGATACGCGTGCCCTGTGTAACCCCACATCTCAGTCAATGGGAGTGTTGGAGTCATTTTGAACAGGGACTGGCCATATAAAAGGCAGTCCCTATTCAAATTTCTCGCAGTGTGGATAGGGCAATGGCCCAAAAGGTACAAGGAGGTGGAATAAAAAGGAAAAAAGAGGGGGCGCCTCATAGGATAATAGCGTCTCTATCACGGTGCCCGTGATTGGCTGCAGTTACTTGTCTGTCACCAGTAGGGGGCTTCTATTGGCTGTCTGCAGATAGCCCGCCTCTTATTGACTATTTAAACCTGGATTGGGCACCCTTTGAGTGCCCTTTCGTGTTGTTTCTGACCTTCTTGCTATCACTATGCTAGTGATAGCTGGGCCTCTGTTCCAGTGTTCCTGAGTTCCTGATCTCATGTGTTCCTGAGTTCCTGATCTCTACTGTTCCAGTGTTTCCTGCATGCTGAAGTACTTCCAGTCCTGGTTCCGGCCTAGTCTCTGGTGTTGCAGTTCCTGCTGAACTTCTCTGCTGTTTTCTGACCTGACTGATCGTTGCTGGTTCCTGTCATCTCATCACCTGTCTTCAGTATCCTGGCGACCTTCTGCCTGGTCGCGTTGGTGACATTGCTACAATTCCGTGTTGGTCCCAGCGTGCGGACGCTGGTTTGCTCCCAAGCCTTGCGGCTATACAAACTCGCTTGTTACACCAGTGTGCGGTCACTGGTTTGCTCCAAAGCCTATCAGCTATACAAATCTGTGTTGGTCCCAGCGTGCGGACGCTGGTTTGCTCCTAAGCCTTGCGGCTATACAAACTCGCTTGTTACACCAGTGTGCGGTCACTGGTTTGCTCCAAAGCCTATCAGCTATACAAATCTGTGTTGGTCCCAGCGTGCGGACGCTGGTTTGCTCCTAAGCCTTGCGGCTATACAAACTCACTTGTTACACCAGTGTGCGGTCACTGGTTTGCTCCAAAGCCTTTCAGCTATACAAATCTGTGTTGGTCCCAGCGTGCGGACGCTGGTTTGCTCCTAGCCTTGCGGCTATACAAACTCACTTGTTACACCAGTGTGCGGTCACTGGTTTGCTCCAAAGCCTTTCAGCTATACAAATCTGTGTTGGTCCCAGCGTGCGGACGCTGGTTTGCTCCTAAGCCTTGCGGCTATACAAACTCGCTTGTTACACCAGTGTGCGGTCACTGGTTTGCTCCAAAGCCTATCAGCTATACAAATCTGTGTTGGTCCCAGCGTGCGGACGCTGGTTTGCTCCTAAGCCTTGCGGCTATACTACTCGCTTGTTACTCCAGTGTGCGGTCACTGGTATGCTCGCTAAGCCTAACGGCTATACTATTCAGTGTTGTTTCCAGCGTGCGGACGCTGGTTTGCTCCAAAGCCTTGCTGCTTAACGATTCTGCTAATTTGCCAGTTCCATCTGACTGCTGCTATTATCTCTGGGCTGCCCTGCCCGGTATTGGTAAGGCCGGTAGAACCTTTTGCCACATTCCATCTGAGGTTGCCTTACCCGGTATTGGCAGGGCCGGTAGAGCCTACATTGTGTATCTATTGAGGCTGCCTTGCCCGGTAATTTGGTAAGGCCGGTAAACCGTTATGCTATTCCATCTGCAGGTTGCCTTACCCGGTATTGGCAAGGCCGGTAGAGCCTAAAGACTGTCCTGTCCGGTATATTGACAGGACCGGTAGAGTCTGCCTTCTGTCTGTGCTATATTCTGTATATATATATTATGTATGTTATTGCCATCCTAAGTTATCATTTATTATTTCAATAAAATTGATTTTTTTTTACCTAAACTTGTGTCTGAGAGTCATAATAAACCGTGACAGTACGAAAGGGCCATGACCTCAGACAGCAAGGGTGAAGGTAACGCACAGAATATCCATTGGAGGATGGATGTGCTCGAGCAACGTTTGGATCAGTTGGCAGTTGCAATTCAAACGATCCTTGAACGCACGGTACCTGCTGCCCAATCTAGCTCTAGCCCGGTGGTCTCGCCAAGTCAGACACCGGAAAGTGATACCAGACCCCTAGGGGGTACTGTTAAAGGGTTAACGGCTTCTGCACCCTTGCCGCTAAGATATGATGGTGACCCTAGTCTCTGCAGAGGGTTCATCAATCAACTCGAAATCTTTATGGAATTGACGGCACACGCATTTCCCAATGATCGTAGTAAAGTGGGGTTCACGATATCACTGCTCACTGGCAGAGCATTGGCTTGGGCTAACCCCTTGTGGGAGAATGCTAAACCTTGTACTAAGAACTTTAGTGAATTTGTGCGTTCCTTTCGAAGAGTGTTTGAGCCTCCTGGTAGAACCACCTCTGCTGCCAAACGCCTTATGGAGATACAACAGGGCAGGCGTACAGTGGGCGACTATGCCATCGAATTCCGCACATTGGCAGCAGAGGTAGGTTGGAATAACGAGGCATTATTGGCAGCCTTCTCTCAAGGCCTGAATGACCACATTAAAGACGAAATCGCTGCTAAAGATCTACCTATTGATCTAGATGATTACATTGAGTATGTTATGATAATTGACTCCAGAATACGTGAGAGATCAATTGCCAGAGATCGTAAGTTACGGTCAAAAAATAATGAGCCTAGTAGCATGTTTTGCCCACCCATCCCTCCCTTGGCATTGAAGTCTAGTGAACCAGTACGGGAAACAAGTGAACCTATGGAAATAGGCTTCACTAGACTATCCAAGGCAGAGAGACTATATCGCAAAAAACAAGGGTTATGTTTATACTGCGGTAAAAAAGGGCACTTGCTAAATTCCTGTCCGGTACGTCCGGGAAACGCACACACCTAGGGTATCTTGGGGGACAGGCCCTAGGTGGTGTACAATCGTCCCCAGTGTCGGGCATAATGAAACCCACCATACAGGTGGTATTGTCTTGGGCACAACGCTCTGTGGAGGTTTTGGCCTTGGTTGACTCCGGTGCAGCAGGGTATTTTATGGATAATACCATTGCTGAATTGCACGGAGTTCCACGCATTGAAAGAGAAAACCCCTTGACTATTGAAGCGATTGATGGTAGACCCTTAGAACCGCCTCAGGTTATATTTGAAACTATGCCATTGTCTATGACTATTGGGGCACTTCACAGAGAAGAGCAGCAGTTTCAACTGATTAATTCCCCGCACCATGCGGTGATATTGGGATTTCCGTGGTTACAGTTACATAACCCACAATTCGATTGGAAAAAGTGTGAAATTGCTGCTTGGTCCCAGTTTTGTATGGACAAGTGCGTCATCCAGCCTATTAAGGTCATGTGCACCTCCTCTGCTATGCCGGATGTGTACCAACAGTTTGGCGATGTTTTTAGCAAAGGAGAGGCTAGTATGCTACCCCAGCATAGACCTTATGATTGTTGCATTGAATTGCAGCCTGGTGCAGTACCTCCGAAAGGACGCACTTATCCATTATCTTGTGATGAAAATAAGGCTATGGAGGATTACATTTCTGATGCCCTTGCTAGAGGGATCATACGTAAATCTAGCTCTCCAGCTGGGGCTGGGTTCTTTTTTGTAAAAAAGAAAAATGGCGAATTAAGACCATGCATTGACTACCGGGGCTTGAATAAACTAATGGCAAAAAACGCATACCCAATACCACTCATCACCGAGCTTTTTGACAGGCTTAAGGGCGCTTCGATATTTACCAAGTTGGACCTACGGGCCGCTTACAATCTGGTTCGCATTCGAGCAGGTGATGAGTGGAAAACTGCCTTTAATACTCGAGCTGGGCACTACGAGTATCTAGTAATGCCTTTTGGGCTGTGTAATGCACCCGCAGTTTTCCAGGAACTGATAAATGATGTTCTGAGAGATATGTTACAGACATGTGTTGTGGTGTACCTCGACGATATACTGATTTACTCCCAAAACATGGCACAGCACATCAAAGATGTATCCGCAGTATTGCTACGACTCCGTGAGAACAAATTATTTTGTAAAATGGAAAAATGTGAGTTTCATAGAACCAGTGTGCCATTCTTGGGGTTCATAATTGGCAATGATGGCATTGCCATGGACAAAGAAAAGTTGTCAGCTGTCCTACAATGGCCAAAACCCAAGGGTCTTAAAGCCATACAGCGTTTCCTGGGTTTCGCTAATTATTATAGGAGGTTTATTAAGAACTTTTCTTCCATTGTCAAACCTCTGTCCGATCTTACGCACAAGGGTGCTAATCCTTCTTGTTGGCCGGTATCTGCTGAGAAAGCCTTTGAGAATTTGAAGCTGGCATTTGCTGCGGCTCCTGTGTTATCCCACCCCAATCCTTTACTTCCATTTACGTTAGAGGTTGATGCCTCAGATATTGGGGTCGGGGCAGTACTTTCGCAGCGACACGAGAAAGGTGGAACTCTCAGACCTTGTGGGTTTTTCTCTAAAAAGTTGACTGTCACTCAAAGCCACTATGAGATAGGTGACAGAGAATTATTGGCCATTATCCTTGCTCTTAAGGAATGGCGTCATTTGCTTGAAGGTACTAAGAATCCTGTCTTAATCCTAACAGATCATAAGAATCTGACCTATCTCTCGGAGGCCAAGAGATTGTCCTCTCGTCAGGCCAGGTGGGCACTGTTCCTGTCTCGATTTAATTTCATTGTATCATATTTACCAGGGTCAAAAAATATCAGGGCTGATGCACTGTCAAGACAATTTGAGGCCGACAGTGACAGAGTGGAAGCACCAGCTCCTATCATCCAACCTGATAGAATACTGGCTACTATACGCACGAGTATCACTTCTCCTCTAGGGGAGGAGATCCTGGCCTCTCAGGGGTCCGCTCCCCATGAAACCCCAGTGGGCAAATGTTTTGTCGCTGAATCATTTCGTACTAGGCTGCTCGAAACCTACCATTCCTCTAAGGCTGCGGGACATATTGGTAGAGACCAATTGTTATGGTCCCTTTCTCAGTTATTTTGGTGGCCTTCCATGAGAAACGATTGTGCCGAATTTACGAATGCCTGTGCCACCTGCGCCCGCGCTAAGACCCCGAGACATCTCCCTGTGGGCTTGCTTCAACCGGTGCCTAATGGCGAACGCCCCTGGTCTCATGTTTCCATTGATTTTATGGGAGAGTTGCCTATGTCGAAGGGGTACTCCTTTATATTCATGGTGGTGGACAGGTTTTCTAAAATGGCTCATTTCGTGCCCCTCCGTGGTCTTCCTTCAGCGAAGGAATTGGCAATGGTGTTCGCCAGAGAAGTATTCCGGTTGCATGGAGTGCCTAGGGTACTGGTGTCTGACAGGGGGAGCCAGTTTGTGTCTAGATTTTGGAGGGCATTTTGCCAACAGATGGGCATACAGCTGTCCTTCTCCTCTGCCTACCATCCCCAGACCAATGGAGCCGCTGAACGAGCTAATCAGGGCTTGGAACAATTTCTCCGTTGTTTCGTTACTGACCATCATGATAATTGGTCCGACTTGTTGCCTTGGGCAGAGTTCGCCAGGAACTGTGCGGTCAATTCTTCATCTGGGAGCTCTCCGTTTCTGATTAATTATGGGTTCCAGCCCTGTTTGCTTCCAGACTCATTTCAGACGCAACAGATTCCAGCTCTGGATGAGCATATCGAGCAACTCCGTTCCACATGGGCACAAGTTCAGAGGGCACTTGGTCAGTCATTTCAGCGTCATCAGCGCCATGCTAATCGCAGAAGGCTTCCAGCGGTTTCCTTTCAGGTTGGGGATAGAGTATGGCTTTCCTCCAGAAATCTCAAGCTGCAGGTTCCGTCTAATAAGTTGGCTCCTCGGTTTATTGGTCCATACAGAGTTATTCGCAAAATTAACCCTGTCTCCTATGCACTAGACCTACCTGCATCCATGCGTATCCATAATGTGTTCCATGTGTCCCTTCTTAAGCCTCTGGTTTGCAATCGCTATACTACCACACCTGTGGTGCCAGGACCTGTTGAGGTCGAGGGCCAGGAGGAATACGAGGTTCAGAGCATTATTGATTCCCGTAGGCTTAGAGGAAGGGTACAGTACCTGGTACATTGGAAAGGGTATGGTCCTGAGGATCGATCATGGGTGGATAGTACGGACCTTCATGCACCTAGGTTAACTAGGGCCTTTCATGCCAATTACCCGCAGAAACCTAAACCCTATTCTAGGAGAGGGGGTCTTTGAAAGGGGGGTACTATCACGGTGCCCGTGATTGGCTGCAGTTACTTGTCTGTCACCAGTAGGGGGCTTCTATTGGCTGTCTGCAGATAGCCCGCCTCTTATTGACTATTTAAACCTGGATTGGGCACCCTTTGAGTGCCCTTTCGTGTTGTTTCTGACCTTCTTGCTATCACTATGCTAGTGATAGCTGGGCCTCTGTTCCAGTGTTCCTGAGTTCCTGATCTCATGTGTTCCTGAGTTCCTGATCTCTACTGTTCCAGTGTTTCCTGCATGCTGAAGTACTTCCAGTCCTGGTTCCGGCCTAGTCTCTGGTGTTGCAGTTCCTGCTGAACTTCTCTGCTGTTTTCTGACCTGACTGATCGTTGCTGGTTCCTGTCATCTCATCACCTGTCTTCAGTATCCTGGCGACCTTCTGCCTGGTCGCGTTGGTGACATTGCTACAATTCCGTGTTGGTCCCAGCGTGCGGACGCTGGTTTGCTCCCAAGCCTTGCGGCTATACAAACTCGCTTGTTACACCAGTGTGCGGTCACTGGTTTGCTCCAAAGCCTATCAGCTATACAAATCTGTGTTGGTCCCAGCGTGCGGACGCTGGTTTGCTCCTAAGCCTTGCGGCTATACAAACTCGCTTGTTACACCAGTGTGCGGTCACTGGTTTGCTCCAAAGCCTATCAGCTATACAAATCTGTGTTGGTCCCAGCGTGCGGACGCTGGTTTGCTCCTAAGCCTTGCGGCTATACAAACTCACTTGTTACACCAGTGTGCGGTCACTGGTTTGCTCCAAAGCCTTTCAGCTATACAAATCTGTGTTGGTCCCAGCGTGCGGACGCTGGTTTGCTCCTAGCCTTGCGGCTATACAAACTCACTTGTTACACCAGTGTGCGGTCACTGGTTTGCTCCAAAGCCTTTCAGCTATACAAATCTGTGTTGGTCCCAGCGTGCGGACGCTGGTTTGCTCCTAAGCCTTGCGGCTATACAAACTCGCTTGTTACACCAGTGTGCGGTCACTGGTTTGCTCCAAAGCCTATCAGCTATACAAATCTGTGTTGGTCCCAGCGTGCGGACGCTGGTTTGCTCCTAAGCCTTGCGGCTATACTACTCGCTTGTTACTCCAGTGTGCGGTCACTGGTATGCTCGCTAAGCCTAACGGCTATACTATTCAGTGTTGTTTCCAGCGTGCGGACGCTGGTTTGCTCCAAAGCCTTGCTGCTTAACGATTCTGCTAATTTGCCAGTTCCATCTGACTGCTGCTATTATCTCTGGGCTGCCCTGCCCGGTATTGGTAAGGCCGGTAGAACCTTTTGCCACATTCCATCTGAGGTTGCCTTACCCGGTATTGGCAGGGCCGGTAGAGCCTACATTGTGTATCTATTGAGGCTGCCTTGCCCGGTAATTTGGTAAGGCCGGTAAACCGTTATGCTATTCCATCTGCAGGTTGCCTTACCCGGTATTGGCAAGGCCGGTAGAGCCTAAAGACTGTCCTGTCCGGTATATTGACAGGACCGGTAGAGTCTGCCTTCTGTCTGTGCTATATTCTGTATATATATATTATGTATGTTATTGCCATCCTAAGTTATCATTTATTATTTCAATAAAATTGATTTTTTTTTACCTAAACTTGTGTCTGAGAGTCATAATAAACCGTGACAGTCTCTATATTCAGTAAATATTCTTCTTAATAATTTGGTACTAATTTAGCATCTGTGAGAACAAGTAGCACATATACTTGTGGAGGATATTTCACTGCCTCCACACAGATCACACAGCCGCTTCCTCCTTCACTCTTAAACAAAAGAGAAGAAAACACCAGCAAAAAGAAACATATATAGGTAGGGGCGCTCTTGATATCAAAACTCTTGCAAGGATCTAACAATCCAATACCAAATAAATGACTCACATGTGTACTCCTCCGGTTTGTGTTCCCAACAAACCGGACAATCGCACCAGGGGAAATTTTGATCTGCCCCATCAGACTCCAATGTAATAGAATACAAACAGTAGACTCAAATCTGTAGTTTAAAAAATCTTTATATAAATCGTTTCTGAGCAGCTGCTCCTTCCTCAGGATATACAACTATTAATGTACATTTAGCTTTTAAACTTTCCACCCATCTAGTGGTGGACCAATCAGCAGAGCCTATTCTCAACGGACATACATGAAAGTGATGCAAAATATTTAAAAGTACCAATTAAACCTCTAAAAGGGCTACATTTACCTTTTAATTCACTTTATTATCAAGAGCACCCATACCTATATATATGTTTCTTTTTGAAGGAGGTGGGATGTTTGGTCTTTTTTTCTGTGGCAGCGTAACTTTGATGTAGGAATTCATTAAAATAAAAAAAAAATTTCAGAGGCAACAATAAAGAAGAGTACAGATGAAGAAAAGAAGAAAGATGATGACAGATGAAGAAGAAGAAGATGGAAGCTTACAGACGAAGAATTAAAGAGGAAGACTAGGGTGCAGAAGACTCCTCTGGACGTCACACTGTCAGGTAAGTGTAACAGCTATGGGTGATAGGATAGTGTTATGTCTAGTATTGGTACACTTCATTGCTTATGTTGGTCTACTGTAGGGCCAAGGGGAGGGGAGGTGTTTGGGAGGGTCACTGTGTTTGTTAGCTCATGCTTCATGTTTGACATTGTGTCAAACACTGAGCGTAGCTTGTTTCCTTTGATGTTCCCATTTTTCACTCTATTTAGCGTGCATGCAGGAATAAAAAAATGCACTATGAATGTTGGCTCACAAGTCAGGTTCTCTCGGCCAAAGCTGGTCGGGGTTTATGTTGGTAGGGCAATTGAATTCTGTCTGTACCACTGTGTGTGTGTGTACCAGTCTGTGTTAATTTTTGCTCTACTGTGTGTTTTACCGGTGGTTATTGAATTGAGCCCCAAGTGAGCTCTGATCTGCCTCTGCATTCACTTCTGAGCTAGCAAGGCAGCCATAAGGGGTGAAGCTCATTATGAATTTGTGAGAAGTGAAGCCGGCTCGCTTACCAGTACTATGGGCAAATTGGTGGCCTCCATACAATATGGCTGGTGGGCATCAAATTTTCTGGTGGGCAAAACTTTCTGGGTGTCCCCGAGACTGTGAGGCCCACGTGCCATTGAAGATGCTGAGGCCTCCGATATACCATTGGTAGTAATAACAACAGAAGTGATCACTCTTTAACATTTAATGGAGGACACAATGGTATCACTGCACTTTGGTTTACCTGGGCAAACCATTGTTTATCTGTTCTCAAATACTTTTCTGATTATTTTGGTGCGGTACTAGAAGTCATAGGGCAAGCAAGAGATCAAAGTGCAATATTAATAAGACAATGGCTTGTTTTGTTAGATGTATTTCAGTCAGACACACACACATACAAACACACATTTTAAGAAAGAGTCCCACGTGTTATTCACACCTGAAGGAGTTCATTTGAATCATATTGGGAAAGTTTTACTAAAATCAGTCTGTGGCTACAGGACAAGATATTGGATTGGTGGGGTTTCTTTGGAGCTATTAAGGTCTGTGTGTGTGGCAATGGAACTGATGGCTGTTATGCTATTTTAAATTGGGTTGTAATGCCTGGCATGCCAGAGAAGTGCCTAACACATTGCTTTGCAATGTGTTGGAGGCCTATTTACTATTAAAGGTGTCAATATTCATTTTTAAATAAATTGGGATTTGTATCTGTCCCCTACAGTGCAGTTAGTTTACCCTAGACCTGATCCACTTACCTTTATACATAAGGTAAAAAGTGCAAAAAAAAAGTAGCAATGGTAATATGTTGTATGTAAATCATGTTAATAAGCCACCATATGTGGGTGTGCCTGAAATTAGCATATTCATGCACGTTATGAACACTTATAAAAGGGAAAATATTTTTCAAAACTCATCTCTCTGGTGGCAGATGGAAAACAAAAAGAAGTAATGTCCTAATAGAAACTGAATTGCACAATTGTTTTAATTTTACTAAATCTCATAAAGGGATAGTAACACTTAATATGTACAAATATATATTGTAGGGATTATCCTTCTGTGTAGAAAAGGGTCCTCCCACTGCTGAGAAGTTTTTTATTCAAAAGTTATTGCAGCTCAAACTTGAACTTTTAGGTGCAATATCCCAATGGCCTGAAAGTTTACAGTGATGCTGTTGCTACATCACCTCATTGACAGCTCTGGTCACTTGACCATATACTTGCACAGGATGGTGTAGCAACAACGCCACTGTAACATTTCAGGGCACTAAAGTTTAGAGCTGCAATAACGTTTTGGATAAAATACCACTCAGCAGTCACTATCACATTAACAAAGCTGTCATTTGAACACTCAACAAGTTTTGTAGCATACACTACTATAACATGTTGTTATCACATACACAGCCATAGTGGCCACATGCAAGGGCTACAACTGGCCTCCAGGCCTTAGGCCATGATTCCATCCCATCAGAATGAAAATATGGCCGACAAGAGTTGTAAAAAGGGTTTACTTTTGCCTTTTTGCTTCTTCCGTTACTCTATTCCAGCCAGTATGTATACTGAATTTTGCAATTAATTCTACATACTAAATTGTTTAAAAGGTATTGAAAATGGCCATTCTGCCATTACACTGAAGCATAATGCCCTTTGCAAAAGCTCCCTTGACCTGCCAGATATGTTTTCCCAGGCTTTGCAGTACAGGGCTGTCGAAACCCAGAAAAGGCCTATTCTGCCATCAAGATCCATGACTACCACAGCCCTCTTAGTGTCCTCATGTGTTTGGCAAGATCTATTCCTCATAAAACCATGTTGATTCCTGCTAATAATCTTAATTTATGCTGTGTAATCCTCACTATAATCCCTTATCTAGCAGTTTTCCCACTACAGAGGTCAAACTCACAGGTCAATAATCCCCAGGTTTTGCTTTAGTTACCTTCTTAAATAAGGCACTACATTAGCTTTACACCAATCTTGTGGCACTGAGCCTATGGTGATAGAGTCTATTTGTTACTTGTTGAGGCTCTACCAGTTCATGTTCTCTGATATATACTGATGCAAATAAAGAGTCCAGAACATCAGTCTTTTCCTTATGCTCCCTAATCAGCTCACTCATCTCATTTTTGAAAGGTCCAATGCACTCCCTCTAAAGATTTTTTGCTATTTATGTATTTGAAATACTTCATTGGATTAGTCTTGCTCTCCTTTGCAAGTCAAGTTTCATTATTTTTTGCTAACCTAATTGCCATTTTGCAATGTTTTCTGTAATGTATTTCAAAAGAATGTTGTATTCCTACAGATTTAAAATGTTTACATGCCTTTTCCTCTTGCCATTTCTTTCTTTACATTGTATTTAATCAAACTGGTTGTGATCTTCTTCTTTTGTATTTATTCCACAATGGTATATACTGTGGAATACATTTTTGCAACCTACACATAAATTCTGACCATTTTCCTCAGTATTTTTTATTTAAATACTTTATTCCAGTCTATGATCTGCATTTATGCTGTTAACATTTTGAAGTTAGCCATTTTAAAATTAAGAGATTTGGTTGAACCTATATAGTTTCACTTTGTCAAACTGATCTCAAATGAAACCATGTTGTGATAATGGTTTCCCAAATGTTCAACTATCTAATACTGAATACATGTCTATGTTATTTGTTATCACTAGGTTTAATACATTGTTATTTCTTTTCAGCACATACACCATTTGTGACATGTAGCTATCCCTAAACATGCTCATAAAACTGCTTCCCTTAGCACTCTGATAAGTGTCATGTCTCCAGTTTATATCTGGATCTTAAAAATCTCTGCTTCCCTTAGCACTCTGATAAGTGTCATGTCTCCAGTTTATATCTGGATCTTAAAAATCTCCCGTAATTATAGTATATCCAAGATGCACAGCTATTCTCAATTTCAATAACATTTAGGTCTCAACATTCTCATCAGTATTTGGTGGTTTGTAGCATATACCCATCAACACCTTTTTTTCTTCTTTTATATCACAGTTGGCCTCAATGTCTGCCCATAAGGACAACACATTATGGCCAGATACCTCCCAAATATCTCCCCTAAACTTGGCTTTAAATCTGGTTTCAAATATAACCACACACCTCCCCCTTGTCTATTAATTCTGCTCTCCGAAACAGGGATAGCGCTCAATATTTACAGCCCAATCACGTGTATCACCCCCACCATGTTTCAGATCTATCGGTTATGTCCAAATGCTTATTAACCTCCAGCAATTCTAGTTCTTCCTTTTTATCTACCATACTTCTTGCATTTGCCAGAATACAATTAATTTTATTGTCATTATGTATTTTACTCACTACGTGCCTATTTTCTCCATATTTAACAGGAGTTTCTCCCTATTAGCTACATTTATCCCCACCTCTTCTCCACCTCCATAATCCTTTACTTGTACCCTGTTCCTATCTACACTACCTACTCCATGTTTTTCTACCTATACCCCCCCTTCCTAGTTTAGAAGCTCCTCAAGTCATCTAAGCATTCTATCCCATAGCACCCCAAACCCTTCTTCCTACACCATTACTTAAACCATGAATTAAGCTCCCTGATCTCCCTCTGCCTATTGGCACTGGCAGTATCTCAGAAAATACTACCCTGGAGGTCCTTGCCTCGAGCTTGTACCCTAAATCTCTGAAATCATTTTTAGTGGCCTCCATTTTCCTCTAACTTTGTCACTGGTTCCAATATGTACCAGGCTATCCCTAAGCATGTTCACAAAACTGCTTCCCTTAGCACTCTGACAAGTGTCATGTCCTTTCCAGTCTCTCCCAATAATCTGTCTGCCCTGCCCGCACTATGCCAAAACTGAGCACCTGGGAGACAACATACTGTTTGGTATTCATGTTCCTGGCAACATATTACCCTATCCACCCTCCTAATAAAATAGTCCCCTATTACCACCATCTGCCTTGTTTCTCCCTACTCAGGACCTATCTGAACTTGAAAAAGGGCTGTTCCCCTGGCTATTAGTGGAATCAGCCTTCTCCAGTAATGCAGGTTCTGAGCTATCCTCATCAACATCTTCAGATAATCTTGCAATTCTCTTGGATTGAGTCAACTCAGAACTCGCCTTCCTCTTTCTCTGCCCCTACTGATTGGATGGGAGGTGAGGTTACTCCAAAGTATGTTTTGACCCAGCCAACAGAAGAGTGGCAAAATATATAAATAAGGATTGTCCACATAAAAAAACAAACCCTGTTTTTCCCCAGAGTGGCCTAAGTGATGACCCAGGCAGGACTGAGGGGAGGAGGTTATAGATTTTTTTTAAATTCCTTTTTTTTCAGGTTACAGATCTGGAGAACCATCATGTTGGGAAACTTCTGGACTTCCAGAATCATAACAAACATGCACCATGGAGGGGGATGGGGTGAAAAGTGACCCCTTCCATGTTTTTTTAAAGGTTAATAAAGGGGTTTCGAGCCCCATATTAACTTTTTCACATTTGCGCACAGAAAAAATATAGGGTAGCAGGACCCCATATTACTTTTTAACTCATTAACTCCTCCATTGCCGCAACTCATTAATCCTGTCTTTGATTTGTGGGGGGCATGTTTTTTTTTAACTATTCATGTCTAACCCCTTTGTTGTAGAAGCAGTGAGATTGTGGACTATACTGCAACAGAGGTGTTAACTGTGGTGTGGCTCATTGTATGTGGTGGCCGGAGGCTTAATTTTTTTTTAAATTAAAAATTAAGGTTACCACTTTAATTGCTGTGCAACTGGATCACTGTGATCCAGCAACAGAATGGTTAACTACAGGTGGCAGTGTTGTGGTGACATTATTTTGGCAGGAAGGTAACTGGAGGAACTATAGCCCCCCCCCCTCCCCCCAGTTTCTTCTGCCTGACCCAGTCTGAGGGAAAGTGGCAAAAATTCAGCCTCTTTCCTTAGGATTCCTAGCCTCACTTTGCAGTCATTTTGTAAAAAAAAGCTAAATTCGACAATCCAGTTCTGAACTTCAGTCACAATGTGACTGCAGAATTGACCAGCAGGAAATTTCTGCTGAATCAGAGAATAGACATTCAGCACATATTTAAAGCTGGAATGGAATCTCAGTCTTGGTTGGAATGTCCCCACCTTAAAGTAATCCTGTAGCATTTAACCCTTTAAGCAACAGAGGGGTGTGCAACATATTGCTCTGCAATATCATGCACACGCACGCACACCTGATGCATTTCCAGTGTTAATGTAGTTAATGTAGCTGTTTCCCTTTAACTAAATGTCTCAACAAATCATCAACTGAACACTCAACCATATTTGTAGCATACACTACTCTGGTCTGTTTTAATCGCACAAATTGGCTATGTGACCTGTGGAAGAACTCCCACCCTGCCTGTATTATCATGATCTCAACAAGGCACTCATCACTTTTCCTTATCCACATAATCCCACTTTAAGCAGCCTGGATTTATAAGAAACTGAATTAATGCTGAAGCTATTCGCACTCAATTCCTAACCAATTGCTAACTGTAATTATTCCTTCATCAACCAGGAATGTCCAGTCCATACACAGATAATGTCATCAGTCATGTAATATTAAAGACAGTTCATAAATCACCAATCAGTATTTACCATTGTATTTCAATGTTGCCATTCAAATTTGAGGCACTTTACAGCTATATATGTCACAGACATTTTTGCAGCATTCTCTAATGTAAAAACTTGATATCAACATTTACTTTAGGAATGTGGATAATAAAAATTCTATGATCCCTTAATGTTGTCTTGGGCTCCATTCAATATAGTATGAAGTCATTTTCCAGTACAGCAAAAATGGTTCTGTTCCACTGCAGAACATGCTAAAAAATCTGTCCTGTACAGGGATAACTATGATCTTACAGAAGTGTTGCATTCAAAATGATAGATCTATTGACTGAAATGTGCAATATTAGTACTATCCCATAACACCTGCACTGTCTCTGCCCTCTAGGAATGTAGTCTGAGACCCTTGCTCGAGTACATGTAAAAATCTTAACCCTTTGAGTGCTTTGCAATGCATTGCGTACCCCTCTGGCACTCAAAGGGTTAATTCACAACAGAGTGAATGTATGAATCTGATAACACAGATCATTTTTGAGCTTACACATTAACCTAAAAAAAGCATGCAAATGCACTTTGTGGTATGTACGAGAGCATATGATTACTTTAGCACATGATGGAGCAAACACTTTCCCTATGGTAGGCTCAGGAAGAGGACAAATTTTATGCCAATTTGCTCTGTTCGTATATGGCGTTAAACAAGGCACTGAGGAATGGAACATCCTGGAGTGCCCGTATACTCGCACAATGCCCTCCAATTGAAGCAAACAAAATAAATAGGAGCATTTTTGTGGCAAGAGGCAGCTGCAGCACAAATCAATGGATCGCCTACTTTAGTAGAGAATTGTATTAGTACAAGCTCTCTAATAGTCGGTATTTACTGGAGGACAAAAATCAACTGGGCACTGAATTCATGGCTCTACTCACAGATATGGACACTTAGTATACTTTTAATTATTAACATTTGAATAAAACATTCTACAAGTGTATTTTCATGTAAACAAATCAAGTGAAGATGGAGAATTTACCCCATGCTTTGCAATATATTGAAGACCTCTCTGGCATCTAAAGGGTTAATGTGGCAAAGCAAAACATAAAATAATCACAGTAAATAGTATTAAATATAATATGAGCAAAATGTATTTTGCTCATTGCTTACTTTGAATGTAAAGGGCCACTTATTACAATGTCCTTTATCACAGTGGTTCTCAAACTTTTGCGGGTATTGGAACCCTTTGGTTTCACATGTAAACCCAGTGGAACCCTAAGAACCAATCAACTTAACCTCATGGATGCTAGAGAGGTCAATGGAGAGCTCTCTAGCATGTGAGGGGTTAACATACTACCAACAACAAATTTATGAATGCAGGTACTGATAACTTAAAGGAGCAGTAAACATTTTATGAACAATTATATATGGTAATTCTTTTTCTGCTAAGTAAAACAAGGGTATATTGGGGAGATTTTTCTGTTAAAGGTATTACTGCTAGACTTGTTTTTTATATTTCCTTTTTCTTTTTTTTAATTAAACTGCAGTTTTTTATTGTGGCCACTAGGCCTATCAAGTGCTATGAAGAGTCATAGTCTATCACTGAGTACATTATAAAAATTGCCTTTTGGATTAGTGTGGATGCTAACAGTTTGATTAAACAAAACCAGTATTTAATGAACTTACAGTTAAATCTTTTTCTCTTAGTCCATAGGGAACACAGAAACCACTTCCAGGGAGCAGGGCACCTCAAAAAAGGCAGGGCCTTTGAGCCAGAGACTCCCTTTTCTTCCTCCAGCTTTACCCCCGCCTCTAGATTTAACAAGTGGCACCACAAAAATACAAGAAGCTGGAAGAACAGAAGAATGACCCCTGCACAAAGGGAAGGAAACACAATTTTTTTTCTCTGAGTGGGAGTCCTGTGTTCCATATGGACTAAGAAAAAAGGATATAATGGTAAGTTCACTAAAATCCTATTTTTTCTTTTGTCCTATATGGAACACATGAACCATGGGGATATACCAAAGCATCCACTAAGATTCCAGGGAAGGAAAAGAGAAAGAAAAAGGTGTAATCAGGATGATCTGAGCATTCTCTGTCTTGATCTTCCACAGTAACTTGGAAATAAGTGGGATCCCAGTGTCAGATGTGAGAGGAGAAGCCACCAGTGCAGGTCCTCAGTCAGATGGCAATGCTGTCTTAAAACAGCTTTGAAAATTCCCAGTTGAAGCTCCCTTGCATGGAATTGAGCATAAGGGACCTCTTTCAGGGCACAAACTATAAGTCCCAGGATTCTCATGATGATGATGTTGATCTCGAATATATCTCTCTAGCATCTTCCTCTTCTTCAGATACAGATGAAGTTGTGATTGTAATGCCTTATCACCACTGAAGACCAGAACAGTGCTTGGGACACACCAATGAACACATCTAAATCTTGTCTTCTGGCAGAAACACTCTCCATTGAAGGGTGCTGAATCTCATGCCCAAGAAGTACAGAGTCTGAGAAGGCACCGGAGATGACTTCTTGAGATTGAGAACCCAACCACGGTGTTCCATGATGAAAACACATTCTCAAACATTTGAGGACAGCATGGTCACCAAAGAAGTCTTGATCAAGAGATCATCTAAGAAAGGGGTTAAAGAAATTCCTTGGGAGTGGACATTGGCTGCCATAATCATCATTAAGATACTTGGAGTTGATGCTAGGCCAAAGGGAAGGGTTGTGGATCACTAGTGACTGCACTCAAAGGAAGAATTGAAGGAAGCTCTGTTAGTGTGGATGAATCAGAACATGTAGGTAAGTGTTGAAGATCTAGGGAAGCAAGGTACTCTCTTGTGCATATTGCTAAGATAACATACTGCAGGGACATCATCTTGAAACACATGGCTTCCACATAATGAATGAGACATCTCAAGTCTAGAGTAAGACTGAAGACGGCAATCACAAAAAGAATGGAGTAAAAACCCAAAAAGTGTTCCTAGGTAGGAACCAGAACCAAAACCTGTTTGTCCAACAGTTATGAGATGGCGTCTATGAACAGACATGTCCTATTGGGATCCTGAGGAACTCTGGATAAAAGAAAAGGTGAGGTAGAAGGGGTAGGGTTGGACCAAAACACTGTAAGCCATGTGGGGTTGACCTTGTCAGTCTTGGGCTTCTGAGCAGACCTCTTGTTCTGCCTAGCCTAGTCATGGTAAACCGATTTCACACTATACTACCTACACTTAGAATAGATGGGTTTCTTGTATAACAGGAATGGCCCAAATACTATGAAGATTAATTGGAGCTGCTTTTATTTTGAAACATTAGTATCCCTTTAAATGTAATGTCTCCTCCAGGGATTTCATTGTAGACTTAAGCATATTCATCCACATATTTCCATGACACCCTATATAGATTATACCATTCACTTATATATCATCCCTAAAGGGCCCAGCAGCTGGGACAAAGCACATATAATACCTGTCCTAAATGCAATAAATCAGAAGCAGACTTATACCACAATTTATGATATTGCCCTATAATATGCACTTACTGGAACACAACTGTTTATCCATAATTTTCAGAAAAACTGTGATTAAATCCCATTTGGCCCTCCTATTGGGCATTTTTCCTGACCAATTTCCACTTTCTTTTCCAAACACCAGAAATGTATATTCTATATTTTGCTTACTACTGCCGTTAAAACCATCCACCACTTCTGGCCTCTGGATACCCACTCTACAAACACTTGTCTTAATTTAACAACAGATATTGCCCACGCAAAACATATAGCAACTTTGCAAGAAAAGGGAACTAGAGGTTTTGGTTTTCGGGACATATGGGAGCCATTTACTAACTTTTTTGCAAAGAGACCAGAAAACCAATTGTACCTAATGTTTTAAAGATACCTTTTGTAGACTCCTACAGATAATCAGTGATGATTGATTCCTTTTCTGTCACTTGTATATTCTATGTCTTGGAATTTATTCAAAATGGATATAGTTGTGTGGTTAGTTTTCCAAGTTTAGCCACAATCTATGACTGCCAAACCTTTTGACATCTTTCTCATTCCATCCTACTGGCTTACAAGAAAATATGCTGACACTTAACTGAACTAATTATTTGTCTGTTTCTTTTCTGTTTCTTGTTATTTTACATTAAAATGAATAAAATGCTTCTTTAAAAAATAGAAATGAAAGGTAATGTAAAGTCTGAGAATAGTAGAAATGCCTAGGGAACTGCAGAGAAAAAACCCTGCACTGAAGACTAGCAATGTAGAAGGATAAGCAGAAAAACAAGATGATCCCTGAAAGGGTTAATAAAACCTGCCAATGGCAGCAGCCAGCTTTATATCATATGATCTAATAAGAGAAAGAACTATGGACTGCAATTTAGACATGCACTCTACTTCAAGTGGGTGCCAAGAATGAAATGGGACATAAATAAATAGAACCATAGCACTCAAATGGATAACTTACCAGTCTTCTTTCTTTGAATTCGAATTATACAGTTGAGAACCTACAGACACGTTCAGCCATGAGGAACAGACTTGTAATAAGGTCATCTTCCATGGTCCAGAAATACACCTGTGAACTTGGCAATCCAACTCCAGGGAAGCCAGTTAATGGGAGCCCACCTAATGGGGGATTATACAGCCCCATATTTAAGCAGAAAAATAAAAAAATAAAAATCTAAGAGCAGTGCCAGCTTGATCCTCTTCTCTTGAGAGATCACTTGAATCCAGAACTGGGGACTACAGCTGGAGGAAGAGAAGGGAGTCTCTGTCTCAAAGGCCCTGCCTTTTCTGATGTGCCCAGCTCTCTGGTGAAGGGGAGCTTTACCCTGTGGTTCCTGTGTTCCATATAGGAATTAAGAGAAAAACATATTTGTGCTGTGATAACTTCTGAATGAAATGTCTCCCAGAAATGTAAGTTCACTTGTTTTACTTAGCAGTAAAAGACTATAACACATAGCTTTTTCCATATAAACATTTGCTACTCCTTTAAGATTCATTTATTAGTCTAAAATTAATGTGGAACAGTTTTTTTTATCTGAAGGGTTTGTGTTACGTTGCGTACCACTCTGGCACTCAAAGGGTTATTGCTGATCTAGCTGAAAATCAAATAGTACTATTTGGAATACCTTAATATTCCACTGATAATCACAGGACCAAACATACAGTGTGTGCAACCACAGCCCTTTTCCACTGTCCACAATTACAAAAATGTGTTCCATAGAACCTCTGGGGTTCCACAGAACTGAGTCTGAAAACCACTCCTTATAAAATACCTCCCAATTTTTGATTGTTAGAAAAGAAATTGTTGTGCTGATTTTGGTTATTTTTCCCTGATATCCATGGTCTCCATCAGCACATAACCGGCCAAGGATCCTTGTATTACATTTAGGCTTTACAATGGTCATGTGTTCATCATGTGTGTACTGTTACATCATATGTGCTATTACATCAGTTAGTATTAACTAAATGTATAATGTCAATGGACATAATGGACAAATGTAAGAAAATCCTATATAATAAAATGTATAATGTTTGTACGATACAGTGATGCTCAGTAAAGACTGTCCAAACACACGGAATGCTGGGAGTTCTGTGCTGGGAGCATTCTGTGCATTCGGGAAGTTGCTATAGCACATCACTGTATCGCGTGTGCCGCCAGTGAAGCGGTGGCAGTACGCAGAGCAGGACCAGCCTCTTAACCCTTTGAGTGCCAGAGGGGTACACAATGCATTGCGAAGCGATGCGTTGCATACCCCTATGGCACTCAAAGGGTTAATATCACCCAGACCTTGGCCCGTGTACACGGGACTTTACACTAGTATATAGATAAAGCCTTCCTCTAGATCAACAAGGGTGATATGTCATGGGCTGAACTTGATGGATGCATATCTTTTTTCAGGTTCATCAAATATGTTACATACCTCCCAACATTTCAAATTTTCAAAGAGGGACACTTGTGTTTTAGAGGGTGTTTCTGTGGACGTGGCTGGTGGGAGGGGCATTACCCAGAATTTTTAGGCTATTTCATGCCCTACTGACACCTACTTGTGTAAACTAATAAATGACTTATAACAAGATCAAAGTGTTTTATTTACACAGACTTAGAAACACGTATACTGTCTTTTATCCAAACATTAATGTGAGTTTTATTGCTGTAGACCAAGATGATACACCTATATACACACCATACAGTCTGATCTCCTAAAAAGAGGGACACCAAGGTGGGAAAGAGGGACAGAGGAATTTGGGTCTAAAAGAGGGACTGTCACTCCTAAAGAGGGACACTTGGGAGGTGTGATGTTATGTTACTATGTATGTAACAATATTTTCTTCAGTGGCGTAACAATAGGGGTCACAGGGATCGCACCTGCGACCGGGCCCGTCACTCTCAGGGGCCCGGCCGCCTCCTCCGACCCCCTCGCCACCCGCCCACAGCACAGCTGATGTCCCGGCAGCCAGCGCTCGAGTAATGCAGAGCGCTGGGAGATGACATAATCTCCCAGCGCTCTGCATTACTAAGGACCACGCGGGAGCATGTCACACACAACGCTAGACCACCAGGAGGTAGGAGGACGGGGGTCAGTAGGGGAAATGTGGCGATGGGGGCATTGTGGAGATTGGGGGGAAATGTGGAGAATGAGGGGCATTGTGGAGATTGGGGGGAAATGTGGAGCATGAGGGGCATTGTGATGGAGATATTGTGGAGATTGGGGGGAAATGTGGAGAATGAGGGGCATTGTAATGGGGGCATTGTGGAAGGGGCAATATGGAGGTGGCCAATGTGGCTGAGGGGGGCCAATTTGGTCGGAGGGGGGCCCGTGGCAATTCTTGCACCAGGGCCCCGTGGCTTCTAGTTACGCCTCTGATTTTCTTTCTGCAATAAACATTTTATTACATGTTTACAATGTTCTGATAAAAGAGGTAATCCTATTAACATACTTCTTTTCACTTGTTTTCTTTAAAATAAAAACTAACTAGGAAGCAAAATGGATATACTGGAAATATCTCTAAATATCATATAAAGAGCCAGCATCTGTATAATTTATTTTAGTGCTACAGCCCTACATTTTGGCTGTTAACGCTTTTGAGTAATATGCAGATACACAACTTCTTGACTACATTTTTAGATAAGTTCACAGCAAGGCAACCAGAAGCTTTCAAGCCATTGCTGAACTGTATTTCTTTTCCTCAGCCATTGATCAAAGGTTGCCAACTCTTATACCTGCTTATTAAGAGTAACAAAATTCAAAGCTGATAATTGATTGAAAGACACTGAAAGATACCATCTTTGATGTCTCTGCCAGTGATCAAAATCAGGCCAGTGAGATAGGTCAGTGGTAAACTCCCTAACTACAGAACCTGTTCAAGCCGCAAGGTTGCAGGTTTAAATCCCAGCCGGGTCAACTCAGCCCTTCATCCTTCTGAGATCAATAAATGCTTACCATTGATTGGATAATAATAAAATCTATTATTCAGCTGCCAATTTGGTTAATTCCGAGCGTGTGCTGAAAGCACTTTGAGTCCCACTGGGAGAAAAGTGCTATATAAATACTAGTTATTATTATACCCATTTCAGCTCTTACTAGATGCTTCATAGGTAGGATTTCACTGCTTTCTGAACAATAAATGTGTAGTTTAACTGTCGGGGGAAATAATAATATCATTGCACTCTAAAATTTGTGCTGGAATAGTTTTGTTGGAGACGTGCCGATAAAGTTTATTTACTAAGCTATTTATGGCAACAATGATTCTCTCTACGCCACTTGCATCACAGGCTAAGTAGTGGGAAAGTGAGGGTGCTCCATTCCTCTGCACCTTTGTTCATTATGTACTTACTAGAGGAAACTGATGTTAAATTACTCTATTTTCCTGTGCATGCTATGAGGGAGGTATTGGGAGGTTACAATCATAACTGTGTAGAGCGTGCAGTAGTACATGCATACCCCAAAGTGCAACAGCATGATTTTTAGGCTAACGTTTAAGCACATAAAATGGGCTGCACTGCTGGATTCAAGGGCGAAACAGCTCAGATGAAGGGTGAAACATCTTTCCATCTCAGCCATCTGGTTGACGAACCAGGTCTGCTCCTTCTGACATGAAGGAGCTGACATCAGGGAAAGGGGAAAGAGGGAGAAAATAAAATTATCAAACCTAACAAAAATGACAGTTTTGAAGAGCATGCATGACATGATATCAGTTACACTCTCAAATTTTGTACTATAGATTTACATTTTTTAGAAATCATTACTATATATTTCATTAACAAGGTAATCATTGTGTTATAATTCATTTAGATGATTCAGTTAAATGCCCCTTTGATTCACCATGCTGATAACTCAGCATATTACAGAATTACTCACCAAATCTTCTTTGGGATAATTCTGATCAAAATATGATTCCATAGTTGGAATATCTTTGGCTACATCTGGGCACACATTTGAAGTACAGATGCTTGTGGGTTTATGTATTGTCCTGCATATAATAAAATAATTTATAATTAGTATCCACTGAGTAAACCTTAGAAGTAGACATATTTGGACCTACAGCTGTTGGAGACTGCAGCTCCCATTTGTTGGTTGCGGATGATGGGAGCTGTAGTCCCCAGCAGATGGAGATGCCAAGATTGACAGCACATGGTTTAACTAGTAGGCTTACCAGTATTAATTTCTTGCTAGTTCTTTCCTATATTACTCACACAATATTATAAGGCAATTTTGTTACCTTTTGATACTGGCGCTGGAGGAGTATACCACATTAGCAGGCAAACTCCTGCTGGGTTTTGGGGTCTTCAAGGTTGCAGAAATCAAGCCAGCAGAGTGTGTAGTAGGAGAACTCATTTTCATCTTTTTAGATAATATTGGTGTGCCACTTGCAATTATCTACAAAATCAGTAATAATATTAGTGAAATAGACCAATGCAAAATCATATAATATTATTTTTGTGCATAATAACAGATCAAAACTTAAATATGAATAATTTGCGACATCACTAGAGCACTCTAGGGTTTATCCCACATGGTTAGATGTGTTACCATTGAAGATAACTAAAGCCCATAAGAAAAAAAATATACCTATTCTTTGAAACTTGCTAATGAAATAATGTTGCTGCAACAGTCAACCATGTGAACTAAGCTAAAAGAGGAATGTATGAAATTAGGGTTCATCGCATGAGCTGTGCTTTTATATACATTTTCTAATCAAGTATCTGAACCTGTGTTGTGCATTTTTTTCTTTTATTTTATTCTCTGGAATCTATTCTCACAATTGTCCTTACTGACAACTAACACAGGTATACAGTGATTCATGATTCCTCAAAGAAACACTTATGGACCCAATACTCCTCCCAATGTACGTAGGCTCTTAAATACTTCAGCGGGAAGAGTTTTAGGGCCTGAAGTCTAGCAAAAAGATCATATCTGCCTCTGTGGACATGGTGTCAAGCAGGGGCATATCAATGCATGGGCATACCCGGGAATTTGCCGGGGACCTCCAGTCTCAAGGGGCCTCAATTTGGGCTTCCAATACCCCATTTTTATATAAAGAAACCGATTTAATGGTTTGGACAGGTGGCCAGTGAGGAGTGAGGTAGTTCTGGGTTCATAACATGCAAATGTGGATGCTCTTCACACAAATAGGAAGAAAAGAAGAGGATCGCTATAAATATATGTAAGGATCCTAAATATTAACAGGGGTCCTCCATTCACAATTCCGCCGGAGGCCACAGGGCTTCTTAAACTGCCCTGATGTGCAGTCCTAAACAGAGATTAATTTTAGGCAATCAGTCCATGTAGAACTGATTCATATTGTGTATTAGGATTTCCTGTCTAGATTAAGATAAATGGGGGTCTATTATTAGGAGGAGTTTACTGTATCCTTAAATCTTTGGCAATGTATGGCAATCGATCTACTGTGCATCATATAGTGATATTAGAATTAGAATAGGAGATAGGGCAATATATACCACATTATATTGGATGGATATATTGCAAACCTCATTTTATTACATTTTTCCAAATGTAAAACCAAAAATCTACAACAGTCTTGTGCAGTGAATCTGATTTATAGCATGTTACATATGATGAAAACTGGAATGTGGTAAAACAATGGCATGTGTCAAGAATAAAAATGTTATGTATGAAAATAGGGAACACACTATTCTCAGAATAAGGTGACATGAGATTAGTATTACCATATGTCATGGATTATCCAAGATATGCTCTCTTTTTGGGGCTTTAAGTGTCTGCCCAGAAATATGAAGAAATTACCTGGATTACCTTGTAGCAGAGAGCAGCTAAACTTTATTTCACCACTCTCCCTCTCTCTCTCTCTCAGTCTCTCTCTATATGATATGCTCCAAATGAAAGCAGGAAGGTTCCCTACACTCGCCATAACTTGTAACCCCTTCCTCAATCCAATCACAGAACAGAGGAATAGGTTACGTGTCATACATACATATCCCCTTCCTCCTCATCTGTGACTGGCTGGGAGCTGAGGTTACTCCAGGGTACATTCTGTACCCTGCAAACCCCCTCTCGCCCTCTCAGCCAGTGGGAACAAGGGACAAAATGTAAACAGCAAATTGGCCAGATTAAACACAATCCCTGTTGTTTTATCATATAGCAATGGAGTGGTTAATCATACTTTTGGATGGGGGGTGGTGGGGTGTTTTTTCCAAATGGGTTAACCCCTCTTTTGATGGAGAATCAACAGAGCATATAACTGTGGATGGCGAGGATGTGGAGAAGGTGCTCGGGCACATGGGTGATTGGGTAGGGGACTATGGTAAGCTATAGTCATCCATCCCGGTTTCTCCTGCCTGATCTAGAACAAGTAAAGTAGCTGGAATATGACCTCCTTCCTTGGGCTTCATAGCCTCTCTTTTGATTTTTTTGGTGGGGGTGTTTTTTTTTTTAAGGGGATGCAATTTGGCAGAATGTGATTGCAGATTTGACCAGGTATAAGTATCTACTGAATTAAAAAATAGCAATTCAGCAAATATTTCTGGCTGGAATTAAATCTCAGTCTGAGATAGGTACAGTCAGACAACACTGGAAAGGCCATCTGACCAAAAACAAAAGTGGCTCTATTCCAACTTCACCATAATGTAAAAAAGTATCTGGACCATCTGTTGTTTGGCTTAGTTTGGAAAGAAAAGTGCATTGCTGATGTTCATAGTCATCTGTGTTCAGCAGGTTGTACAAGCAGAGAGGGTAGGCAACCTACAGGCTGTAGTACTTCACCAACTGAAGCAGTGCTCCTTCTAAAGTGAGCGTTAGCTCTAAGGTGAGCAACAATGATCAGCACAGCTAAAAGAGTTAAAAGAGCAAATAAAATTGGGCTGGACTGGGGGGGGGAGTGGTTCAGTTACATCTGAAGGAAGCTGGAAGCTATCTGAGTGGGTTCTGCTACAGAGTTCACCTAAAGCTACATCATAGCCTTTCTCTATAGTTTTTCATTAGGGGAGGTTGTTACCTGGACTCAATGCAAAGGGAAATCAGGATTAAGAGAGGGGTTATGATCTCTTTTTGTACAAAGTCTTGACCTCACCTCAGATGCAGGAAGTTCCCACCAGATGGAGGCAAAGCAATACTGAGGAGATGGCTGATTATGCCACGAAGGATTACCAAAAGGCAATGCGTTGCTTACCCCTTTGGCACTCAAAGGGTTAAGTGGCCACTACCCCACTGCTCCATGCAATGCAGACTCGCGTCACCTCACTCACGTGCAGTCTCTACTGCGCATGACTGCATCGTGACAAACATCCTAATACATCCTAATTAATATATAGGATATTGAAGCAGGAGCTATCTTATCTGTTTTCTTTTCTAAACAATGCAATGTGTACTTGTATTTAAGAGAGATGTTTTGATATTCATCTGTATAATATGCCTGAGGAAGAGAGAAGAGAGGTCTTGAAAGTTTGCATCCTAAATCGGCTTAGTTAGCCAATAAAGGTATCAACTTGACTATATTTACCTCATGTATTTCTATGGCTAACATGGCACCAACTCTCATCTGTAAAAATAAATGCCTTTAATTAATTGCACAGGATATACTAAGCTTTGGAGGACCAGAGGGGTGTGTAAGCATTTCGGAGCAATGCACTGCACACTCCAGTGGTCCTCAAGGGGTTTAAGGTGCTTACCGGAGGAACTGAGGTAGAAATTCTTGGTACACAAGATTTTGGTCTCAAAGGTAGTAGGGTGACAGTCTGTGCAAAGGGGTCAGCGTCTCTTTTGGGCCTTCGCTGACAATGATACCAGGCTTTAAGTTTATCACGGATATTATGAGCTGAAGCAGAATCAGCCATACAGAATCTAGGTCCCCTATTAAAAGAAAAAAATTCAGAGGTGCAGCCACAAATATATATATTTTACAGGTATAATATAAATTAGTTTGTTTTCATATGTGTATAAATGCAGGAGGAGTCATTATAAGATAAACCATATACACCATGAGAAACAAATGGAAATTCCCCCTGATTTAAATGTTGTTTTAAAGGGTAGGTATCATGAAGATAGTACTCTTAGGGAGCAGAGGGCTGCATTGCAAGCTCAGATGAATCAGCCAGGTTCATAAAATTGGCGTCTGGTGTTCTGTGAATTAACACGCAATAAGTATTGAACTGTGAGACTTCCAGTCTCACAGTTCACACACATACTGGGAGTAAGTCTGGGGAGTGAGGGGAAATTCACTAAGCAATGATAAAGAGGTGATACAGTGGAGATGACTTCTCCAGGGTATCCTTTTAAAAGGTCAAAGCAAAAGAGAGTGCGACCACATAACACAGTATCCATGTCGACATGCTAAAAATGGTGACATGAGAATCTCGCACTGCATTAAAGCATGAGATTCTCATGTCATCTAGTGAAAGGCTGCATACAAGTAACTACAACTCCCATCATGCTTACCCATCTGATGGCCAGGGGAGGGCTAGCCTGGGGGGCAGAGAAGCGATTGCCCCCCGGGCCAGTCACAAGTCTGGGCTGGTGGGCCTCTGTCAATGATGCTTGTGCGGGGCTGGACCAGCACTTCCACATATTTTTATTTAGAGCCAATCAGCAGCCTCCTTCTCCCGTGTAGAGTAACCCACATGATGAGCCATCATGATGCCATGAGCTTGCATGCTGATCGGAGGAAGCACTGGTATGGGGGCAGGCACCCGTGCAGAGGATGCTGCTGCTGATACTTGACCAAACTCAGCCTCAGGCTGCAGAGGCACGTGCATGCAATACGCTCCGATGGGACAGAGCAGAGCTACACCTAACTGGATGTAGAATCTGGCACCTCAAACAAGGGTGTAATGGAAAGGTTTTGGTTGGTGGGTTGCATTATCCATTTGAAGGCTAGAGGGGTGTGCAACTCCTTGTGAAGCAGTGCGTTGCACATTCCTCTAGCCTTCAAAGGGTCAAGGCTTCATACAAATGTGTGGATGCAGTGTATATGATAGACATTTACAATGATAAATGCTCAAATGATATGAGCAAATACTCAATGCATACCCCCCCAACATTTCAAATGGCCAAATGGACACTTTTCTTTTAGGTGGTATTGCTGAGCATGGCCGATAGAGGGGCATTATTGAAATTGAGTTTATTTCCTGACCTACTGACATCTATTTTGCTAACTGATTTAGAACAGGGTTTCAGTTACACAGACTAAGTTCTAAACACATTTTATGAAGTTTAAACAAACAAGCAAACAAACATTAATGTGAGTTTTATTAATGTGGAGCAATGTGATACATTTATATAGACACCAGATGGACAGAGCTGGATCATGGACAAGGCCACCAAGGCACCTGCCTAGGGTCCGGTGACTTGGGGTTGGGGACGCCACTGGGCCACCCACCCGCTAACCCAGCTTCTTCTTCTGCCTTCTGCCTCTTTTTGCCTATCCTGCGCACACATGCACAGCGTATGGACTCAATGAAGGGAAGCTAGTTCCTTGACTGAACATGCACAGGATTTAGGGAAAACAGAAGCAAAGCACACAGGAAGTACAGTGCTGCTCTCTGGCCATCGCCATACATTCCATCTTGACGTGAACAGAACAGTGCTTAGGTGGGAAATGTGGAGTTAGACCATGGGGGCATTGTGGAGGTGGACAGTGGGGGCAATGTGGAGGTGGCTAACATGGAGGTGGACAATGGGAGCAATGTGGAGGTGGACAATGGGGGCAATGTGGAGGTGGCCATTGTGGAAGTGGACAATGGGGTCAATGTGGAGGTGGTCAATGTACAGGTGGACAATGGCTGCAATGTGGAGGTGGACAATCGGGGCCAATGCGGAGGTGGGCAATGGGGGTCAATGTGGAGGTGGTCAATGCGGAGGTGAGCAATGTGGAGGGGGACAGTGGGGACAATGTGGGCAAATCCAGAAAGGATTGTGGCAGGAGTGGGGGGAGCAGGCTGGAGGGTAGCCCAATTTGGTATCCTGCCTAGGGCTGCATAGAGTCTTAATCCGGCTCTGCAGAGGGTCAGAGGTCTCCAAGAGGGACACTTGGGAGATATGGACCCCTAATAACTCCTAAAGAGGGACACTTGAAGGTATGAACCCCTAATATTCCCTAGAGAGGGACACTTGGGAGGTATGCTCAACTCCACCTGCAGGTTTCTGACACTGATACGCAATTTGGTTTATAATTTTGCGAAAGTCAAATAATACTTAGGTGTTCATCTTCTCACTGTATTGAATCGATATACATAGCAGGTGTAAACACCTGTGGCTATTCTTTAGTGTTGAACCATTTGTCAGATTTTGATTGAACAATGGTGTATGTACATTCTATTAAACACATTTTTAACCATTACAATTCAATTGAGCTTTAACTAAATCTTGTGTTTAATATTTTTTTACCCACATTGAATAAAAGTTCCTTTTTATCATACTATAAGCCCTTTACGATTATCCCAGTGGGTCGTGCCATGTTTGCCTTATAGGGGTGGGATTGGTGCTTATAAATATCTGGGGGGGTTATGCAATAAGACATGATAAAGCTGTGAAGACTTCTCCAGTGATATCACTTCTCCAGTTCCTATGTTATTCTATAGAGGATATACACTAAGATCTTCAAAGTTGGAGAAATCTTAATGCATTGGCTCCATAGAATAACACAGGAACTGGAGAAGTGATATCACTGGAGAAGTCATCCCCACTTTATCACCTCTTTATCATGCCTCAGTGCATCTTCTCACCTGTCTCTTTCTCTATTTTAATAAATCCCCAGACCCACACCTGACAGATAAACTGCTGCAGTAGGAAATAAAAAAAATCTTGCAATTATTCACAAGAGAGAACACACTGAGAGCTTTCTCATACAACAGATAGTAAGTCCCCAGCTTGACTCCTTTTGGTGAGCTCCGCTCACACTTAACTTCTGGTTCCATATGTAAGAGGGGGTTAAGGCCATTGGGGAGTATTAATGTAATGTGGATAGGAGATGGGAGACAGAGGGATGGTGGGTGCACGTGCACTGATTTCTTACCCTTTACCCCATCAACCAAAATAATAAAAAACCCAATCATCCCTAACTTTCTTACAGCACTCTACCTATTCCACCCTACTGTTGTCTCAACATTTAACCTATCCCTGCATATCTCTCCCTATTCCTACCTCTTTACCTTATTCTTTCTCCCCTGTGCTCTCTCTCATTTACAGCTCATCCCTGCCTCTGTCTCACCCTAATCCTCTCCCTCAGTCTTCACCATATTCCTGAATCTTCCTCATCCTAACACATACTCTATCTCCATTCAGCCCACCCCTGCCTTAACCCAATTTAATTTGTAAACTCTGTGATATTCTTAGTGTAGCTCCATTTCAGATACAAGATCAGTGGTAGTTCTACAGCTCTATTTAATTTCTAAGCTGTGTATCACTAGTGTAGGTCCATTTCAAATGTAAGTTCTGTGGTATCACTAGTATAGCACCATTTTAGTTTCAAACTCTGCAAATCACTAGTACCATTTCAACTGTATGCTCTGTGATATCATTAGATTAACTGTTTAGCAGTTGTAGCATTGTGTTATTACAATTGTAGCTCCAGTTCAACTGTAAACCCTGTGTATCACTAGTATTGCTCATTTTGGAATGTAAGCTCTGTAGTATCACTAGTGTAGCTCAATTTCAATTATAAGCTCTGTGGTATCCCAAAAATAATAAGGATTAAAAATAACCCAGAGTTTAGAATTGTGCTGCGATATTACCACTGAAGTAGGCGCTACATGTAGGCGCTACATGATAAAAAGCATATTGCAAGTCAACGCTGCTCAAAACGTACATCTGCTGATACCGGTTTTACTTCACAACATTAATGGCAATTATGAAGGGGCTGGTCTTGGATAGTGGGCTGGAAGGATAGTAAAAATGGGCCACATGACTGCACTTGCTCCCCAGGCCATAAGTTGCCAGCCCTCCCCTGCTGATGGCCACCCACCCTCTTTCAACCCTGGTGTCCCTCTGTTTAGGAGATCAGACTGTGTGGTGAGTATAGAAGCGTATCACATTGCTCCACACTAATATTTGTTTAGTCTTCAGTATATGTGTTTCTACATTAGTCTGTGTAAATAATATACTTTGGTCTTGTGCAAAACTATTTATTCAGAAGTGTCAATAGGTCTTGAAATAACCTAAAAATTCTCGCTAATGCCCCCAGCAACACCATCTAAAAAAAGTGTCCCTCTTTGGCCGTTTGAAATGTTTGGAGGTATGTAATACTGGGATTTTTCTAAAATCCAAATGAATCTATGTGCAAATCAAATCTAATTAGGAATACATAGCAATGTTTGGTGAAAACAACCATTGAGACCAACTCCCACCTAAAGAGAGTTTTCCATCAGAAGCGATACGGACTACTACAGAAGTCTTGGGATAGATTTAACTCTTTGAGTGCCAGGGGTATGCAACGCATTGCATTGCGTACCCCACTGGCACTCAAAGGGATATATGTATTCTGAGGATACAATACATCCGTGTTTTTTACATAGAAGAGGAATATTGGCATACTATATGGGGCAATTGGCTATCATCTACTGCCAAATTATATGAGCCATATTCATTGATGATTTGCTAATCAGTAAATGTGTATAAAATAAAAGAAATATGTGCATTGTAAATGACAGCATGTTAATGACAGAAAAATGTCAGATTTGCCAATTTTAAAAGATTATTTTTCATGGTTGCTGACTATTTATTGTCACTTTTATGAGGTTACGCCAATGAGTGCCAGAGGGGTACGGAACGTATTGCAAAGCAATGCGTTACGTACCCCTCTGTCACTCAAAGGGTTAATAAATATTAAGCATGCATATTCACTTTTTCTGGAATTTTTATTCAGTTAGTTTCAGATTTTTGTGCAAAGTATTGATAGATATGCTCCTATGCCTTTTTATTTGTTTAACCAATGGGCAGCAGGCAGGATTTCAGTGCATTGCTGAGGCAGTCCATAACAATCCACATGTAGCAGGGTGCAGGTATTCTTACAGTTCAATAATATTTATAAATGATTTTACTGAAGTATAAGATGAGGAGTGCCTGTAACTATGTGTGTGTGTTTTGTCCAGCTGGCTATATCCCTTAAATTGTTCTTGATGTTTTTTGCTTTCCTTAAGCCTTTTGAATACCAGTGCCATGCTCAAAGGGTTTGGAGAGCACTGACATGAAAGAAACAGAGTATAATTGTTCTCACCAGTACAGGAGCAAGGGTTTCATAATTTCAGCCTGGGCACTGTGTAAATGTCTCAGGTTCCACTGATTTGTGTCTAGAAGTTCCAGCTTCTGTAAGACTTCAGCTGCAATGAAATGCTCCCCACTTGTCATCAGATAAAGCTTTTTCATCTTACTTAGGTGACTGAAGATGAAAGAAAAGAAAAGAAAATTGTTTTCTGAATGCTGTATACCATTGTACCCCTATGGCTGTATCACTGGCTTAGCAGACACTAAGGGCTCAATGACGCAAGCTAAACCAAATTGGTGTTAACTGAAGTGTAACCTGCCATGTATGCTATTCAATGACCTGTCTACTTGAGAAATAGTGGGTGCTTATTTCAGGCATCAGACTCTAAAAAACACACCATAGAAATCAGTAATATATTTGCTGAATGATTCAATAAACTGCGCTAACACAGCACACTCTAAATGGATACATTTTCTGCCTTACATTTCTGATCATCAACTCCCTACATGTAGAATCCAGTAGACATGCTAAACCTACTTCTACGCAATGTACAAGCCTAAAAACAACACCTAGCACATATGCACTGGGACTCAATACCAACAAGGCCGTTAAAACAAACATACTACCAAACATACCAGTGACAATACACACCAAAGTAACCAGACTTCTATTCTTCCATCCTCCCTTCCACAAAAAACATGCGTAATAACAGAGCCCTAGTTCCCCAGAACCTGTTCCCCTTCCCCACATGCTTCCCATGTGAAGCGCTTACCTACGTCTCCACTGTTGCAGTAAAAGATTTAAAAAAAACCTGTAACTGCCACCACCACCACTAAAATATTTTTAAACCCCCACCCCCTCAAGTCCTGCTCAGACTGATTCCCAAGCCAATGTCAGAAGCAAATCCTTTTCCATGCGCACACTGGCTGTGATGTGGCGTTATGCAGGGCACAGAACCTCTCAGCCAATCACCATTTAGATGAATGGGTCACCATGAGTGTAACATCACCCCTCCATCAGTGGTATGTTTGCCAGATGATACTTGGTTTTGCTAGAATGCTTGTTTTAATGGCCAGCAGAAAGCTGCCTTTAGCTTTAAAAAGTGCAGTGAAACCAAGGAAAAATGTTCAAAAGGAGCCTTCTGAAGCCCACCCAGAACTAGGTTCATATGACATGTGAGAATGGGATCACAAAAGAATGGGTAGGTATAAGCCACCTCTTAGATAAAAATCTGCAAATCAGGTACAAGGCAATACACCTCTGCAAATGGAAAGAAAGAGCTGAAATCTGAACTTTAATAGAGCTTTTTGAAGACCATGCTTAAGAAAGGCCAAAATAACTGGAAGCCAGAAAGGCCATGGGAGAGTGATTCTGTCTTCTTTGGAAAAAAGAACATGATATGTGTAATGCCTTAGAAAAAATGGCTAACAGTTGTGCAGCATGGTAGCAATGACAGGGTCAGAAAATTCCTTCCTTAGGATGCTGGCCTCAAGAGCCAAGTCATCAAAGTCAAAACTGCTCTGTTAGTTGATATAGGATACCACTGTCACATGATCAGACTGGATCTGCACAGGTGATCTCTTGAAGCTGCAAGCATTGATGGACAGCAGGCTCTCTGCCTTTGTCCAGAGACCCTAGGCTATCTGAGGTCCCAGAGTGGCACCCCAGCCTATCAGGGAATTTGTTGTGATTACAACCCAATTCTGGATAACCCATGGCCATCCCAGAGTGAGTTGGGACCTCTGGAGCCACCAACGATGATCCACCTTCGTCTGATCAGACAGGGGCATATGACATGAGAAGTGATGCTGCTATCTGGACAAGTTCCTGAGAATTTCCAGCAGCAACACCTGGTTATGGAATGAGCAAATTGGACTACCTCAAAGGCAGACACTTAAAAGACCAGCACCTTCATGTACTTCCATACTGTCGAACACGGTCGAAGTACAGTTTGATGAGGAAAAAGATGGCAGAAGAATGTCGAACCTCATGCAGAAAAAGTGAAGAACATGTAAGAGAACCAAGGAAGATTTCTTGAAATTGAGAACCCAACCTTCTTGCTGCAGAATAGACATCCAGGTCTGAACCTAAAACTGCAAAGCCTCCTCTAAGGGGACCTTCATTAGGTCATCCAGATACACAGAGAAAACCTTAATGAGTGGATGTGAGCCACCAGAGCTGTCACAAACATCCCAAACACTCAGCCCAAAGGAAAGGGTGATAAACTGAAAATGACGGACTTGAAGGCAAACCAAAGGAAAAGCTGATGGTCTGCATGAATGGTAATATTAAGATATGCATCCTTTGCTTCCAGTGACACAAACATTTCCCTGGAATTATGGTAGTGAACACAAAGACTCCATCTTGAATTAGCAGCAAGAAAAGACAATTGAGACACTTTAAGTCTAGAATAGGACAGAATTCACCACACTTCGAAAAGGTTGGTATGGAATTCCTGAACAGGTACCAAAACGTGTATATCTAGGAGTGAAGAAACTGCATCTAAAAACAGATGACTCATGATCACAAGGAACTCTGGACATAAAAAAAACATGGAGGAAGGGACTTAAAGTCTATGCAGGACTCTTCCAAAATTACCCTCAAAAACCACTGATCCACCATGAAAACAGCCCACGTGCCACTGAAAATTCATAAAAAAACTCTTTCCTGAAGTGGACCAGACCCCTGCAAGCCATGCGGAGGTAGGCCAATCTAGCATGAGGACCAATGACTTAAAAGGGTTAAGGGGATGACCAAAAGCTTAGTAGCCTTAGTCTTGCCCATGTCTACCTTAAAGGGATAGTAATGTTTTACAAAAACAGCAGCTCCAATTAATCTTCATAGTATTTGGACCAAGGAGAGTGTTATTTTAATACTGTCAGAGTTGTAGTTCAAGAGTAATTGAATGATAAAGTATCCCCCTCCCTCCCCTTCTACCTAGTTTGAGCCACCTTCCCTCAGATGAGGAATCTGTTCACTTTAACGGACAGCTCACAGCAAGGGACAGTTTTTGTACTGTAAACATAAGGAAAACCCTGCCCCTTGACAGGTTTTTCCTTATGCTCACTGAAGATTGTCCCTCTGAGTTGAGCAATGTTACGTCAGTAAAAAGGGTAGGAAGGGGAATACTTTATCATTCAATTACTCTTGAACTACAACTCTGTCAGTACTGAAATAACACTATCCATGGCCCATATACTATGAAGATTAAGTTGAGCTGCTTTTATTGTGAAACATTACTATCCCTTTAACATACCCAAAATATCCATTTTAAGTATGAAAGAAAGCAGAAACATTAGAATAAACAAACTTAAATATGTGCAAAAGTACTTATCTGAATGCAAGGGGTTAATATGGCAAGCAAGGAGTGAGAGACCTGCCTCTACGTAGCAGGCTGAATGCTACACCAAAAAGCCCAGGAAGAATGGGCTTATGGGAAATATAGTTTCCCACTAACAAATATGGTGTGATGGCTCGCCACCTGCCATTAAAGGATGCCCCTGATTTCGTAGGGGGTGGGGGAGTCCCCCAGGGCTCTGGTAGAGACTGTACACTAAAAGAAGCAACCCCAGCCCCATTACAGTCACCAAAATGCTACCACAGGTAGTCAATATTTGGTCCCTCAGCAGATGGAGACTAGATGAGGATGGGAGTCTCCAGCAGATGGGGTCCAAACACTGACTACCTCTGATATAGACCAAATAAAGCCACTGTAAGAGCATTGTGAGGAGGTAAAGATTGGTTTCTGAGCCCTGGCTGCCTACTCTGGGATTTCTTTTGCATTTTCCAAATGCCTAATCACACATGTCTGTATGTTAGCCATACTTATTGATGGATGTGTACTCCCTCAATTATCAAAGAATTAACACAAGGAAAATCAATTGAAGTAAGCTATTAAACTATGACAAGTTAGGGAACAATAAGCAACATAAGAATACACATACAATGTTTGCATATGTCTTTCCCCTAGCTGAAAATACTGATTTAGCTGATTTCTATGTCTAAAATATACTAGCTAGGAAAACAGACATTCGCCACAACCAAGATCAGACAGTACATACCTCTGTTGCCTTTTTATATCAGTTATGGCTTTCAACCTCTCAATGTCTATCCACAGCCACCAGAGTTTCTCCCCTTGAGTTCCTTTGAGGAAAGATTTAAACTTTTCAAACTTCTGTCGGCTGTTGATGTGGTAGTTTGGGCCCTTGTAGGACCAAGATACCAGAGTTTCACTCTCATCACTATCAGTCTCCAAAACAATATCTTCTTCAATGGACATTTCAGATGTATTAGTGCTTATGGAAGGGGTTCTTGAGCTAGGTGACTTATGGATAGCCACCGTAGATAAAGTGTGAATATCAAACTCATCTTTACTTTCCTTGGCTGTTTGATTAGTCAGCTTTAAGATTGCAGATTTCATTACATGGTCAACATAAAAAAGAGCAAAATCTTCCATTGTGGCAAAGACTGGCACATTTTGAAACTGGTCGATATGAGAATTATTTGCTTTCTGATTTTGTTCTCTGTCAATATTTTTTGGCTTCTCCCACTTCTGCTCAATGTATATCCTCAGAGGGGTGGGGCACTGGGGGTCTGCAATGGATATAGAACACTCATCATCACCGCTTGTAGTCTCTTCTCTCTTCTCAGATATCACAGATGCATGTGGATGTGGAACATGCTGGTGGATGGTGTTTTGTGAAGTTGAAATATCCACCTCGAAATGAAGATCTGAAGTGAAAATAAAATCAGTGATAACAGGGCAATAGACATATTCTACTTTTAACAGAAAAAGAGTATTTGATGTCACAGTGTTTAGTCAGCTAGCATAACTACCCACCCAGCTGTCTAACATCCTAATTATTTTGTTGCCTGGTTTTATATTCAAGTCTATCAAATAAACATAAATGTATAAAATGTTATCTTTATATACCAATATCATCTGACACTGTAAAAGGATTTGTGGTATAATAGATAAACAAAAACTGGTGATTTTATATAAAATCTAGTGCATTATACAATATTCAGAAACATCACTTTAATCATCTAATGGATAAAGCATACATGTTTTAATTGTTTTTGTGTCTCCAAGAATTGAAATAATTAACTGTTGCATACACAATGCAGTGTGACATGACCTGCATTAACTTCTTAGGCATGCCCAGTGATACCCACCATGTCACAAGATGCTGACCCCTGCATGTCGTGAACAGTGAAATATCGCAAGAAGTTACAAATATTGGCAAAGTTACAAAAAAGTTGTACAAATTCTAGCTAGCGCTTTTATTAAAATTGTAAGAAGTGTACTGTGTCCGTTTTAGGACACTGCCACTCATACATCCCACTTCCCCTTTTTATTAAACAGAATATTTTTATTGATTTTACCAATAATTTTAAAATATATCATGAATTCATTAAAAGTAATAAGTAAAGATATAGGCCTGGATTCAAATGAGGCTGGTAAAACCTGGAGTAGGGCAAAATTGGCTACCGACCAACAAAACCAAATGTCTAACTTGGTTTGTCCAGCTTTTTTTTTTTTTTTACTTGAGTCCCTTATCGGCTATTCAAACAGCCGACACAGAAATTTAAATGAATAAAGTTAAGGAAACCTAAGTCCTCAGTGGATGCATTAATATGGGGCACCATAAGCACCATATCAATACATCCAAAGCATGAAAAATGTTAGTAGAATTAACCCTATGAGTGCCAGTGGGGTATAATTACCCCGCTGGCATTCATAGGGTTAAACCGACTAAGTTAAAAAACATTATGCTTTGGGGGTGTTTTTCTGCTAAGGGGACAGGACAACTTCACTGAATCAAAGGGACGATGGACGGGGCCATGTACCGTCAAATCTTGGGTGAGAACCTCCTTCCCTCAGCCAGGGCATTGAAAATGGGTCATGGATGGGTATTCCAGTATGACAATGACCCAAAACACATGGCTAAGGCAACAAAGGAGTGGCTCAAGAAGAGGCACATTAAGGTCCTGGAGTGGCCAAACCAGTCTCCAGACCTTAATCCCATAGAAAATCTGTGGAGGGAGCTGAAGGTTTGAGTTGCCAAATGTCAGCCTCGAAAACTTAATGACTTGGAGAGGATCTGCAAAGAGGAGTGGGACAAAATCCCTCCTGAGATGTGTGCGAACCTGGTGGCCAACTACAAGAAACATCTGACCTCTGTGATTGTCAACAAGGGTTTTGCCACCAAGTACTAAGTCATGTTTTGCAAAGTGGTCAAATAATTATTTCACTCAGTAAAATGCAAATCAATTTATAACTTTTTTGAAATGCGTTTTTCTGGATTTTTTTTGTTGTTATTCTGTCTCTCACTGTTCAAATAAACCTACCATTAAAATTATAGACGGATCATTTCTTTGTCAGTGGGCAAACGTATAAAATCAGCAGGGGATCAAATAATTTTTTCCCTAACTGTACCATTAATCCTGATGTCCAGAGGAGTCCTCAGCTTCCTGGTCATCTTCTGTCCTTCTCTGCATTCTTCTCTTCTATCTTCTTAGCTGCAAAAATAAAACAAAAGTATTAATTAAAGGAATACACTATACATTGTTTAACCCCTTGAGTGGGCTCTCTGGGCTCACAGGGTTAAAAAATGTATTGAGTTCCAAACATAAATCAATATGCCCCCATGAAGTGTCCAAGCACAGTCATTCAAATCTGATTGGCTGGGATGTGCATTAGCACATCTCAGCCAATGGCTGTGAGTGAATTAGATCAGAGACTGCCCATATATAAAGGTAGTCTCTGCTCAGATTCCCCATTGTGGATTGGGCATCAGCCAGAAAGGAGAGGAACCTATGGTACACAACACGTCTCCGCTGCCGCCGCCTCTGCGGCCACACACACAGCCGTGGAGACAGTTAGAAAGCTACGTATTATATTATTATAAATATTTGTGACTTACATATCTTATTGGTGCACAAATTATTATTATGATGCATATGTTTGGACACTTTATGTGGCATTTTGATTTATTCTTGGGCACTCAATACATTATTTAACCATGTGAGCCCAGAGAGGTCCGCAATGCATTGCTTTGCAATGTGTTGCGTACCCCTCTGCCACTTAAGGGGTTAAAAGATGTATAGTTTATTACTTGTATTAATACTTTTGTTTTATTTTTACAGCTAAGAAGAAAGAAGACTGAAGAGAAGGCAGAAGATAGAAGAATGAAGAGAAGACAGAATGAAGACAGAAGGAGGACAGTGGATGACAGGTAAGTTTGACACATATTAGTTACCGATCTGTGCTTGGCAGTATGTCAGGCACCTCCCATCATTAGCTTTTTTTTACTATTAAGTTCCCAATACTGCTGTTATTTAGCGGCATTTTGGGAATTTAACGCATAAAACGGACATTTGGCCACAACCCCATTGTATGTCTGGGGTTGGCTGCTTCTCTTTCAGAGAGGAATTGCCTAGCACTTCGTGAGCTAAAATAGACTGCACCAAGAACCTCCATTCCTGTAGAGCTTGCTCAGTTCTAGGGCAGGCTCATTCCTGATTAAGTATCTCTAACAAATTATTTTGCATATGAAAATTACCTTTGGGATTGGTCACCCTAAGGGTAATAGTGGAATCCAGACATGGACTCCTTGCATACAGTGCTAGAGAGATCAGCTACACCTCCAGTGGCGTCACCGGGGGGGGCAGAGGGGGCCAGGGCCTCCCCTACGTTCTACTGTGCCCACCCCCCCAATTTTCTCCACCATCAACCAGAGCAGATCATCTGCAAGGCGACCTAGGCCCCTGCTTCCTAGCTACAGTCTGAGTGCCCTCAGTCTGTAGCTTAACTCTTTGGGCATTCAGTCCCGGACCGGGGGTCCGTGACCGAGGGGGGCCCGCCGCTGCTGTTTAGATGTTCGCATCATGACTACATCTGGGATTAGGCCCTGTGGTCTGCCGCTGTTTAGGGACCCGCACCTCTTCCAAAAATAGCCGCTCAATTATGTTGCCACCCACGTGTGTGTGACTTGCTGCCAGACTCACTCTGTTACTGTCTGATAGCAAGCACTTCTCTTCATTGAGTCCATCAAGACTCAATGAAGAGAAGTGAGTACTGTTGCCTCTGCGCATGTGTATGCGACTCCTTGGTCTGCCCCACATGTGCATTCATGTCATCACGGCCCGCAGGGATGCGTGATTATGGGAGGAGTCAGAGTGAGAGGTTCAGAGTCAGTTAGAGCTTCAGAGAAGATCACATGGAGAGTGCCCGCAGCCCGCCAAGGAGGACAGGAGGATTCACTCACCCCAGGCTACACAGTCCAAGGGAACAAGTGCATTACTATACAGGACAGGAGAAGTTGATCAATAGTAGAAACCATTCCTTTCATATTTGTTAATCTGTAGACCAAATTCTGTCGGGTGCTGGTGGAGGTAATTCCCTATTCTTCCACTTGTAGCAGTCTGCAGGTATATTTATTGAGATTCATCTATCCCTTGTAGTGCCAAGTCATCCTGCAGGGATTCCCAAGGCAAAAACTGTTCTCCCATACTATATCATATACTGTCAGTGGTTGTTACTGTTTCCAGAGGTTGCTGTCCATCAGTGTGCCAGGTCTAGGATTAAAAACTACTGGGGTAAGGATGCCCTGGAAGAAAGAAAGATGATGGCCTCCCTTGATATTATGCCAGAGTTTAGCTGCTGAGTTTATTGAGCTCCAGCTTCAATGTTTGCAGCAAGGGGAGACAAAAGATGTTAGAGATTGTCACATAGAGGATGTTATTATCAAAGACTTTGTATATATTATGGGATACTTGTCTAGTAGATATGAAACTAACCCGATCAGCTCCCATTGGGCTTTAATCTTAGACTCCATGACTTCAGAGGTAGCATCCAGTCCTACAACCAGAATGAGCTGTACTTTCCCATATACCTGCTTGACAGGCAAAAGTGATGAGGTGTCTTTACTAACAAATATAAGGCTTGATTATCTAAAGGTCTATAACACTTGCACTCAAATGTCACTCCTTCTTGTGTGACACTTTATTTTTAGTTCTTGATATATAAAAGTAGTTAAAAAAGGCCCAGATGTAATAAGAACCAGAGGAATTCAAATCACTTGTAAAAAAAAAAATCCCATTTATTTAAATGAGGCTTTTAACTCTTTTATTGCTAGATAGGCCTTCAACACATTATGAAGCAATTCACTGGTGACCTCTGCAGCTTCTAGTATTTCAGATAAGTAATGTTGTAACCTGTGGCTCTATCATGTCATTGCCAGTTTAGTGATATATTAATATAATTAAAAATAATATCTCAAGCAGTTTATCTGCTTCCATTAGGTATATGTATGACGTATCTGAAGCTGATTAAGACAGGAATACAAATGGGACAGTTATAAGATGTATCGTGCTAGAACTTTAACACTTTCTAGGAAAACAAAATCAGTATTTTACCAGTCTACTGATGTTTTACATTGATATAATGTGTGTACACACATACCCACTGGCGTGAATGTCATTATTTTAGGTGTAGGAAGTTGACACTGATCATTAAATTGGGCCCCCATTTTTTCCTCTGGGCCCCAGGTGCGCCTCCCCCAAATGGAATTCCTAGAGTCGCCACTGTACACCTCACTGACGAGGCCCATCAAGGCCTAAACGTACATCTGGGGTTGGATACTTCTCTTGTTCAGAGAGGAATTGCCTGGCACTTTGTGGCTGGACTGTCATTTTGGCAGGACCACTATGATGTGCTTTAAGATATTTCACCTCTGTGAAAGGCACTAGTACTCTAAAAGTGACTGCACCCAGGGTAGGACACCATTCCTATAGAGCCTGGTCAATTCTAGGGCAGGCTCGTTCCTAGTTGAGTGTCTCTGACTATTTCTTTTACTCAACATGGGCCAGACATGATGAGATGTACCCAACCCCCCCCCCCCCCCCCCCCCACACACACACACACACATACACACACACTCTTTGCTTCAGAGGCTGCCAGGAGCATGATGAGGCTCTACATCTGGTGGAGCTGGCCACTGGTTCAGGAGTTTTTGAATGACTACAGATTTAATTTTCTCTGTAACCAATGTTAAATTAGAACTTGACCCTTGGGATTTGGTCCTTGGTCTCCACCCACAAGAAATGTTTCAAACACACTAAGAAATTCATTAGTCACATATTTCTTGCAGGAATAAACCTGATTATTTGCAACTGGAAAAATACCCAATTCAAACTTCTACACCTAATGCATTTCACAAATTTTTCAAATGGAAAAATGAACTTCCCACTTGAACAACACCTGTGGCAAATTCTTAGCAACATGGTAAATGTGGCTTACTTTCACTGACCAAAGTCCGATGTAACAAACCTATAGGTCAGAGACAACTGATGGTTATTATCCCATGGACTCCTCCTCACTCAACAACCTAACTCTTCTCGCTCTTTTCTCTACTCTACTGATGACCTCTCTTCACCCAGTGCTGCCACACCCCTCCCTCTTCCCATCCCTTCCACCTTCCCTCTCATATAACTTACTACAGCTTTGTCATTGTGCATGTTCACAATTACAACCATGAATATGCTCAGAACTGTTGCAACATTTGTACACCACTCTTGTATACCACTCCTGCCCCTTTTCTCTTCTGTACCACAAAAATATTAATACTAAAATAAAAATAACAAATTATAAATGTCAATTGTTCATACAGACTTGTGTATATACTGGACTAAGCTACTGTCTCATAACCAGAATCCTGTGTGATGCCACATCGTCTTTGACCTGTTCCACCCATGCCCTGAACTTTCCACTTCTTTCTGACCCATTCCACACATAGACAGCACAGTATTTTAATTGACTAGAATTAACCCACCCTATAGTGCTTTCAGTATTATGGAGCCCAATGATCAACTTGATTTTTTTCAGGTATGCCTATATTCCCCTTGTACAGAGATACATAAACATATTGATGTGGTGGAACCTTCTAGTTTTCCCCAAAATCTCTGTGGACCCCTAATAACTCAACCCTTTAATCCACTGAATGCAACAGTAGTCCAGCTCATTGCTTTACAATGCATTGCAGATACAGCTAGGATTCAATGGATAAATCTAGCATCAATATCAAAGCCTATTTGAATGCTTGTTGGTGCTGGTAACTGAAGTGTAAATTTTTAAAATAGCATTTATCAGGAAGGTGCTAACAGTGATTGTATTGTTTGCTGTCCATACTTAGAGCAAATTGTTCTGTGGAATCCTTTTAACCACAGGGTTCCACAGAACATTATTTAGAACCACAACCCTAGTATAACAATATTATATATGTGCAAGTGGAAGTGTGTCACAAACTCAAGTGTTACACTGGTAAATTTGCATTTTAGGAATTATGCTGAGCAATTATGGAACAAAGCAACTGTCCTATAGGGGACAACTAATCATTTTCAAAATTACTATTTATTTTAATGGGGCTTTTAACCCACTGCATGTTAGAGAAGTCTTCAACACACTGCAAAACAATGAAGTGGAGACTTCTACAACATTCAAAGAGTTAAAGGGATAGTAATACTTAGAATGTAAAAGAAAATATGTTGTAGGGTTTATCCCCCTGAGTAAAACAAGAGTACTCTCACTGCTGAGAATTGTTTTTTCAAAAGTTATTACAGCTAAAAGTTGAATTTTTTTAGGTGCAATATCACAGTGGCCTGAAATTGTACAGTGGCGCTGTTGCTACACCATCCTATGGAGATTTATGGTCCTGGGACCAGAGATGTCCATAGGATGGTGTAGCAACAGTGCCACTGAACAATTTCAGTCCACTGTATTATTGCACCTAAAAAAAATTCAACTTTGAGCTGTAATAACTTTGAATAAAACACCTTTCAGCAGTGGGAGTACCCCTGCTTTACTACAACATATATTTTATTTTTACATTTTAAGTATTACTATCCCTTTAAAAGCCCCATTTAAATCAATTGCAATTTTAATTCAGCTGACATCTTTGAACCAAAAAAAATGTCAAACTAGGAAAATTTGCTGAAAATGCAAAATTTATAGCTCTTATAAATTGTTAATATATTTAATGGAATTTCAATTGCATGTGATAATAAATATTTTCAGTGTCTTAATATAGGTTAGGGGTGAGCATCCTGTGGGTCTAGAGAGCCAGCGGTTGCCCAACCCTGACATATATCGTGCAAACAACAATGTTTATCCATGACAGAGTGCTAAGTCACTCACCTTGACTACTATTATGTGTATTAGACAACATTCTATTGTCACTTTCAGAACCCCAGACTCTGGTTTGTGGTAAAGAATTTGTGGTAGTCGTTTCTACACAATGCTTTGCTATTGTAAACCAGTCCTTTGACTGAGAAATTGAGGCCTGTAAAACACAATATGCAATATTATAATATTATGCACTGAAGGCACATTAACAAAAAAGCTGGCATATGAATCTGCATGGATGGTTAAAAAAATTACAAATTCAAATCTCTCACTGTTGTATTGCTAATTAATACATATTATTAACAGTAATGCAACATGGTTAACACGTGATTCGGTTTTCTTAGAAAACAAGGAGAAATTAGAATGAAAATGTAAATTACACAGTCTTATGCACATTGGCACCAATATTAACCGACTGAAAGGCACTTACAAACAGGCAACAGAAATACGGTTTACTTTTGAAATGTCACATGCGAAACAACGTGCGACAACAGAGAGCATTTAGCATGTTGCCATAATTGAAAGGGTGGCATGAGAATCTCGTATTGCAGGAAAGCATGAGATTCTCATGTTGTGGCATGCAAGGTCGCCTTCACCCTAAATAGAAGAACACTGGAAATCGGTATGTGACAGGGTGCTGACCTATTTCTGGGTCTCCTTTGCGAAACAGAGCACCAGAAAGGGGCGTATTTAGCATATCGACATGATTGAAAGGGTGAAATGAGAATTTTGCACTGCAGGAAAGCTCAAGATTCTCATGTCGCAACATGCAAAGTTGCCTCCATCCTTACCAAGGATGATATCAAAAGGCTGCCTCGGATCTCTCCCCTTCTCTGCTGCTCCGTGGTTCTTATTAAATATGCTAATACAGGTTCACATAATTCTCAGGATTCATCACTGGATGAGCCTCATTTAAACTAAAAACACTTCCAAAGTTAATCAGTCAGTGGGTACTGCCATGGTGCTCGTGTATATTTACCTCCCATCTCATGCATTCACCTGACAATCCTGAGCACTGCCCCAGCTCTCTCTCTCTCCTTCTATGCATGTACCATGCCATTTAAGCGAATGCATGAGATGGGAAGTAAGTATATATGAGTCCCATGGCAGTACCCACTGACTGATTAACTTTGTTTTTAGTTTAAATGAGGCTCATCCATTGATAAATCCTGAGAAGTATGTGCACCTGTATCTGTATATTTAATAAGAACCACAGAGCAGCAGAGAAGGGGAGAGATCCGAGGCAGCCTTTTGATATCATCCTTGGTATGGGTGAAGGCAACTTTGCACGTCGTGACATGAGAATCTCACGCTTTCCTGCAGTGTGAGAGTCTCATTTCACCCTTGCAATCATGGTGATATGCTAAATGCACCCTGTTGTGGCACTCTGTTTCACAAAGGAAACCCAGAAATAGGTCAGCACCCTGCCACATACCCATTTCCCATGTTCTTTTATTTACCTTTTACGTCATTCCTACAGCAAATCCATCATAAGGGGGGCATGGCAATGCCCATTCTAAATACTGGATGATGTCCATGTGGGTTGGCCACTTGTTGGTGGTTGAAATGAGTATAGCAACTTCCAATCCAGCTCATGTGAAAGATGTACCAGCAGGCTCTATAGGTCGCCCTTTATATCTGCTTCATATTTACTGCATTCCAAAGTTAATGTAGTAAAGATGCAGCTTGCTGGACTTTGGCAATCCCATCATAAGGGAGGCATTGCAGTGACCATGTGGGTTGGCCAATTGCTGGTGGTTGAAAATGCAACTTCCAATCCAGCTCATGTGAAAGATGTGCCGGTGGCTCCATATGTCACCATTTAGAGCTCCTTCATATTTACTGTTTTCCAGAGTTAATACAGTAAATATGCAGCTTGCTGGACTTTGGTGCTTTAATGTAGGTCATAAGTCACCAATGTGAAAGGCACAATTCAATAGTATAACTATTAGCACAGGTGGCATAACCAAAGCAGCATTGCTGAGTAGATGTTACAGGTGTGATAGAGATCTAAGCACAAGAGGGTTGTTTACCCCATGGCACTCATAGGGTTAAACTCATTGTGAATCATGCACTGCACACCCCTCTTGTCGTTAAAGAGTTAATATGAAAACTACCCTGCATTATTCACAGTGTTTTGGAGACATCTCTATCTTTGAAGGGATAAAAAGTAAACAGTGTAATACATGAATGAGAATCTTCCAGGGGAGCATAAATAAGGGTTTCTTGTATAATCCTACAGGCATACGTCAGGAAAGAAATTGGGAATTACTCCCGTTTCATTAGATTGATCATACCTGATTTGTGGTCTTGTTTATGGACATTTAAAGGAAACAGAGAGAAGACAAAACTCCTGGTTTTAAAGCCCTACTGAACAATGATGACAATAGGTTTTACCTGTCCAAGAGTGACAAATAATTTCCGCATGATTGCCTGTTCTTCAGTCTCTGTTGCTGGCAAAGGAGCCTTTTCTTTTCTACAAACCCATGGTTGGTATTTTGGGTCAATCTTCCATGTCACACCATCATTCCTCACACTGACCTGTGACATCAGCTTTGCAAGCCTGTAGGTACCAGATGAACGTGATTGGGTGAGCACTTTAAAGGGCAACTAACATTAAAAAGATAATAAAACAACACATATCAAAACCGAGTCTTTTGCTAGTTATTTACTGCTACTCTTGCCTCTGGAATTAGTAACAATATAAACTTACAGGCACATTTCTTCAGCTAAACCCCAAGCTTTTCATCCCACATTCTTCAAGAGGAGAAGCCGAAAAGTTGCAAAGAATGATGGGAGGTGTAGTCCAGCAAAAATGGCAGAGCCACAGATTTCCCACACTCTTTGATGCTAGAGAGATCTCCAACATATTGAGAATCAATAGCGCCAAAGAGTTAATAGAATAGTAGCTGATCCCACTGAACCATAGGCACAAAAGCAAAAGAGGATCAGTTCTGGGACACACAAGTGGAACAATGGGAAACAAATAAACATGATAAAGAGGTTTTTAACCCTTTGAATGCTTTAGAGGCTTACACTGCATTGGAGACTTCCCTGGCATTCAAACAGTTAAAAGCCCCATTTAAATGAATAGGGACTTTTATTTGTTTTGTCCCACATCTGTTCCACTTTTGTCCTTATATATATGCCCCTGTGAGTGTGGCTGGTGAATAATGATAAAGAATTACATAAGCACTACTTTTCTTTAGCTTTGATTAATTAGTGAACTATTATTATTTTTAACAAAAGAACAAAGTCAAAATAGCAAGTTTAATGACCATGGCATAACATCATATAAAACCCCTTTAAACAATTTACTTAAAGGGAATGTTCAATACATTCTTTTCTTTTTTAAGGTCAAGTTAACCTTCTCTATTTAATGTTCTACAATCCTAAATTTATGTTCATTCCACTGTAGTATAATAGAATATTTTTGGTAACCACAGTTACAGCTAGTATTTAACATCTGACATCTGCAGTTTCAAAAACTTGTGTAACCAATCATCTTGATTAACTGCTGCATCTGTGCACTAATGGCTCTTTCATACAGGCAATAGAACTATGGCAGCCCTCTAAAGATTCTCACCACAAACCTGGGCTATATGCCGTACGGCATGCACACACCAGAAGAAAAGTCCCTTTGGCAGCTGCTTTTCTTCGCAACTGATGTTACCGGCTGCAGCAAATATAAAAGACAACCAGATCATTATAAAAAAGAATGAAAGAGCAGAACTCCTCTAAGGGAAAACAGTTCTGAAATACACATAAGCCTGCTCTACCAGACAGGTAACAGCCTCTGGATGTAACATATTTTGCGTCAGCCCCAGGGTCGCTATTTCAGATGCAACATATCATAATAGAGTGTCCTTAATAAGCGAGAATCATATTGGATATTTACTCTTGGTACTTTAAGCATGGGAGGCTTAAATGCAGAGACTAATATCTGCTTCTCTGTGTAATAATTATTTGCATTATTGGGTAACTTCCCTTATATAATTATAAAATGTGGAACATAGCAACCACAATGGTAGAAGAGCCTCATGCAAGAGGGCAGGGCACTTTACTAAATAAGGCTCAGAGAGGAGGAGAATGTATCCTGAACCCTTTTACCCTACCTGGCCATGCCAAAATTTACGATACAGCAAACATGAAATAAAAGAAACAGAAGTGGAACAAGAGAGGGAATACCCTGGACTAGAAAGCCCAAGTGGACCTCTGCCCTGCCCAGGGACTCAAACAGTGGTTTTTTCTTCAGGAAGTCTGTTCCACAAAGACTAAGAGAAAAGGATTTATCAGTAAGTACACAAAAATCCCCTTTTCTCTTACATCCTATGTGGTACACAGCAACCGTGGTGATATACCAAAAGAATGCACCAAGATACAGTATCCTACTGGAAAGGTGTCACCTAAATGGCAACCATCAAAATGTCACCTGTCTCAAAATAGCAACATCAACATGCAAGAATGCAGAGATGCTGATGGCAAGACACACTTGTTGGAAGTATAGGGTAGTGAGGATAGGAGTGCTTGGAAGCAGAGAAGTGCTGGCCAGAGATACACATGCCATGAAGGAAGGTAAAAGGTCTTGGATATAGGTCATGAGGTAAAATGAACAGGGGTTCATGGGATGAGATTAGAACACATGGCAATGAAGTTGAAATGGGCATGAGATGTGGGGAGCACAGAACATGTGAGGTGCAATGGGCATGGAATTTAGGAGGCATATTAAATGAAAGGGGCATGGGATACTGGTACAGGTAATGGGGATAGTGGAGTGACAGCGTATTTGGGAAAGTGAGGCTCAATTCAAAAACGGAGACATTTCGAAATCTCAATTTTGATGCTAGTGACATTTTGATGTTGCCTTTTTACTGCCGTGACATTCTCATAGTAACTCCCAAGATTCCAGGGAGATAGAGAAAAAACAATCAAAACAAAGAACAGTGCCAACCAAGATGAACTGATACACCATGAATCTCAGGTGTCAAAAGACACCAACACTGCAAACCAATGAACAGGAATCAACAGGTCACTGGCCAAAAAAAATATCAAGAAGGACACCTACACAGGTACAACAGCCTGTAGGACCTTCCAGTCGAAGTTGACGTCTGACGAGCTCAAAAGGAGCCTTCTGAAGCGCTCTCAGGTTCAAAGAGCAATGGAGGAGTGGGATCTCGACAGAATAGGTAACCATGAGCCACCCCTTGTACAGAGTTCTGCACATCAGGCAATAAGGCGATATGCCTATGAAAAGGACAGATAGAACTGAAATCTGCAATATAATAGAGCTAAGCTCAAACCCTGAAAAAAAGCCAAAATGACCATAAACCATAAAAGCTACGACCACGAACTCCAGTCTTCTTACCACTTAGAACAATGACCATACCCTGTGGTAAGCCTTGGAAGAAACTGGCTTGCGAGCCTGCAACATATTAACAATAAAGGAGACAGAAAACCCCTTCCTCCTCAGGATGCTGACTTCAAGAGCCATGCCAGCAAAGCCAGCTTCTCAACCTCTGGATGACACAGCAGATCCTGTGTCAAGAGGTGTGGCAGCAGAGGAAGCAAAACAGCACTGCCACAAATTAAGAAGATCTGAAAACCAGGCCAGATGGGACCAGAACAGGACAATCAGAATGACATGAGCCTGTTCCATCCTCAATTTCCTCAGCACTCTGGGAAACAGGAGAATGGAGGAAATTTGTACTGCAGGGAGGAATTTCCATTGGTATGACCATAGCTTCCACTGTGAGAGCTATAGGATACTGGGATCTGGCATGAACTGAGAAACCTTGCAGTTAAGCCGAGAGGCCATTAGGCCCACCATCAGGGCCACATAGTCGAACTATAGAGTTCATACCATCTGGGTTGAGCTCCCAATTTCCTGAATCCATGCATTGGTGACTGAGAAAGTCGTCCACAATGTTGTCTACCCCAGGATATGAATGGCGGGAGAGCGGCAACATAGGCCTCCACCTGCATGAGGATCAGCCAAACCTCAGCCGTTGCACTGTCACATTGGATCTGCACAGGGGTCCCTGGAGGGACTGAGATCAATGCCGCAGGGCTAGGCAAATCCTCCAAAGCACTATAACATTTATGGACAGAAGACTCTCCGCCCTGGTCCAAAGACTCTGAGCTGTCTGAGGACACACTGTGGCATCCTTTCCTGTCAGGCTGGCAACTATGACACAATATGGAATAACCAAGGACAGACCTTTGTAAACACAAGGTGTCTAGACACCCTGATGAAAGGATCTTGAATCCTAAAATGTGTTGGGCTATACACATTTGTGTGTTTATTCTGTATAGTTTAATAAGCCTTTCACTATTTTGTTTATGCTGATCACTACTAGTTTTGGACACTATTTTTGTTGATCCATTGAAGACTGTAACCAACAGATTCTGGAGGACCTGTACAGGGGTCTGTTAACCTATGCAGCTATATATAGCGGTTGATATTCTACCAAACCATAGCCGACTCAGTGTGAGAACATCTATGTTGTTCATTGCAAACTTGTTGATTTGATTTCCATATAATTGAAAGCAACTCCAGTATTTCTTTACCCTTCTGGCCTGCTGGAGGGTATTCTATCCCATGGTTTCTATGCTACACTTAGAATGGAAGAGAAATATCTTAAGTCTTAGAGATTGCTATTTAGGCTACAACACCACAGAGAAGTTGAAGTGTGTAATACAATTTAGAGACCTGGTTCTAAAAACCTCAAAGCAAATACCTTGTCCAGAATGTTTCTTCCTTCTGGGACACTCTCCAGCTCTCAGGACACCATCCTCCAGCCTAGCCACTTTCTGCTCACTAGTACATCCCTCCTAAACCGTATTAAGCAATTCACAGAAAAAGACCCTTCCTTCATGCAACTGCATTTCTTGACTTATATGAATGGATTCCTGTATAAACAAGACAGGGTATTTGTACCTAGTTCCCTACATCTGGAAGTACTTTATCAATTAAATGACTTGCCCCCTACTGGCCATAGGGGAGTGGTTTCTTCCTTGGAGGTATTGAAACGATATTACTGGTGGCCACATGATGTACAAAACTATGTTTCAACCTGTGCCGTTTGTACTTGGAGCAGAATACCAGGTCCACTGCATTCCTTTCCTAACCTGCAATGCAACCATGGAGGGAGATCACTAGAGACCTTATGGTTGACTTTCCAGTTTCTAACAGCTTTACCACTATATACTATATTGGTGATCATGAATCACCTGACTAAATTGGCACATTTCATTCCAAAATCTGGTGTTCCTACAGCTGCCAAAACTGATGCTTTTTATTTCCAAATTTTTTTGACTCCATGGAGTCCCCTTATGAAAAAAGTTCTTGCAGGGTTGCATAAGATTCAGTACTACCCTGCAGCATGTGCTTTCCATAAACATCTTGAATGTCTGGCCACTTAAAACTAAAGATCTTTAAATAGTATAGAATAGCAGTATAACAGTATATTAATGGTTAAGTATCATAAAATACAGATACAGAAATAACAGCTAAAGAATTGCAGAGTATAACAGCAGATTAAAAAAAACACCATGCTCGTTTAATTTGGTATTAATCCTGTTTGCAATTAATCATCATCATATATATTTTTACCAGATTTCAAGTGTATTTCAAGGGTTCATGGGGTTCCACAAAACAATTATAAGTAATGGTGGACAGTGCAACATATATGATCATTTAATTAATAACTCCTGGGGAGAGATGCACTAATCTGGAATAAAGTTGAGATAAAGTTCCATGTTATTATATGAAGTCTATACACTAAGACAGGGGTGATCATTCCCTCCTTCCTGTCATTCCCAAACAACCAACAGTTGTTTTATACACGTCTTAGTGCATAGACTCCATAGAATAACATATGATTTGGAGAGTTTATTACACATGATATTTCATCCCATCTCAGTGCATCTTATCTCTATAACAGAAATAAGTCTCTTAGGATTCTGATGGAAATTGCACATCCCTCTGACATTCAAAGGGTTAAAATATTAAAGTGCAAGTGTAACTTTGTAACAAATAAGTGATTTTGAAAAGCAAGTCCAAAATCACCCATATTCACATACCTGAGAACTCTCCGGATTTGCCTCGGAGGCTCCGGTTTTGATATTGAATTAAAGGGTCTCCGGGGCAGAGGCTGATTCTCCAGATGTGGGGAGTTTGCTTTTAAACTCTGCCCACTTCGGCTCTTTCCCTCCTAGTTCCTCCCACTTTTCCTCCTTCCCCACGCAGTTCCTCCCACTTCTGTGATGTCACCAGAAAGCCCTGCCCCCACCTGCAGGTAAGCCATGCCCCCTTTTTTGCTTAATTTGCGGCAATTAGATACCCTCCGGGGACTCCAGAAACAGAAGTTCCCAGGTATGCATATTCATGCAGCTGAGACAGTATTCCCGGTAGGAAATGGCACAGGAATGCCTGGAGGACTTGCACTAACTGACAAATAAGTACAGCTAAATATCTTATTATCTATTGTTTTAAGTAAAAAAATGAATGATATTACAAAAGAATGTACTTTTTAAAATGTTTAACTGTACCTGTATTCAAAATAGCAATCACTTTTTAGGAAAGCAGGAAGTCTTTCTTTCTTGATCCACTGAACTCCTTGTTCACGATTCAGGCACTGTAACAGAACTCAGTTTTACCACATAAACATCAGGTATGGCCACACATAGCAGGACCTTTTCTGCTGCTGTTAGGAAGACAGATTATATAGACTGCACATACATTTATATTTTTATTGCTATTTTGGTGTGTCCTACTATAATCTTTCATTCTGTTTATGTGTTTACTACAATTTACTTGCTCTACATTTTATTAGATGTAAATAGAGCTTTACCCTTAAAAGAAGTTTAACTCCTACTTATCTTATTTTAGCCAAAAAAATTTAGCGGCGTTATAAAATTTGTTAAAAAATAACCTTTTCAATGAGTCCTGGGTGTTATTCCATGGAGGAAGACATTTAACTGCTGGCAGTGCATGAAGCTACTTAAGATAACCATGTCTTTGTCCTTGGGTCCTGCCAGTTACTGACATATCCGCCTCCAAGGACATGACATCTAAGACTGTTGAAAGATGTTATCTCTTGAACAAAGACATAAGGGCACAATTCACAGGGGACATTAGTAAATTAAGTGGGGGGTTATTATTATGAGATATTACTTCTTCTTAAAGAGAGAGAAATGCATGCATATGACGTTAAGGTTGAGTCCTTATTATACATTTTGATAACGAACTGTGCCTTTGTAAATGTTCATAAAAGAGGATTTTAGTCTTACCTGTTAAATCCTTTTCTTTTAGTCCATACAGGTTACTGGTAACTCAGGGTAGGCGATCCGCCCCTTTAAAGGGATAGTAATACTTCGTTTTAACTTTATTTTATTTTGTAGGCATTAAAAAAACATGAAGAATGATATAAGTCTTATCTCTCAAACCTTTATGGTTTATGAGATATTCACAAGCAAAGTTCCCCTCCCCGCCCCTTTTACCTAGTGTAAGCCATCTCTTCTCAGATGTGAGTCTGGTTGTATGACAGTACAGATAACAGAAGGGGACAATTTTCTTTGTATGAAAACAATGAAAGCCCTTCCCCCCTTGACAAGTTTTTCAGCTTTTTCCATTATCTTAATTGAAGATTGTCCCTCTCTGCAGTCTACCTGGGCATCTCACTTCTGATCTGGTTGAACAGGGGGGGGATACTTTGTTTGTGAATATCTCTTAAACCATAAAGGTTTCAGAGATAAGACTTATATCATTCTTCATGTTTTTTTAATGCCTACAAAATAAAATAAAGTTAAAATGAAGTATTACTATCCCTTTAATTGTATGCAGGAACAATTCTAGAATTGTATGCAGGGGGTGGAGCCTACCTTCCCTTCTTGGCTGCAGCTAGCCAACCAGCTCCAGAAAGATCTGAGACACTAACTATTGACTAGATAGTGAAGGGAAAGAAGACTCCTGTGAGCATGACCCCGGAGGACCCCCACGGTCTGCCAAAGGAGAACCAAGCATGGTCCCTTGACAGGGTGGGTGGCCAGTAATCTGTATGGACTAAGAGAAAAGGATTTAACAAGTAAGACCAAAATCCTCTTTTATCTGTCGTCCAATACAGGTTACTGGTAACTCTGGGATGTCCAACTATTGAATTTCCCAGAGGCGGGAAGTAAGGCAAGAACCAGGCGCAAGGCCACCAAAGTCACCAGAGCCGATATGAACCATCAGATCAGAGATAGCCCAACAAACAATGAAGTGTCAATGGACACTGAACAGGGGTGACAACACCCCAACTGCTACACAGCACACTGAACTAGAGCCAACGGGGCTCAAAAGTGAAGGAAGCACCAAGAACCGAAGAAAATCCTAGACAGGCAAGACTGCCTCCAGGATTTTCCTCCCAAAGCTGGTGTCAGCCGATGCCAGTACATCAACACGGTAATGCTTCAAAAAGGTGTGCACAAATGACCAGGTGGCAACCTTGCACGACTGATCAGCAGAGGCCTGATTCTTGTAAGCCCAAGAGGCCCCAACAGATCGTGTAGAATGAGCCGTGGCCCTGAAAGGGACAAGCTTCTTCCTCAGCTCATAAGCCTTATGAATACTGGACTTGATCCAAGAAGCAATAGTCACCTTAGATGCAGGTCTTCCTGCCCTAAGACCCTCAGGAATGATGAACAACGCGTCAGTCTGCCTGATAGACTCAGTTGGATGTACATAAAACTTGAGACAAAGTACCACGTCTAACAAGTGGAGATCCCTCTCCTTGTCAGAGGTGGGGTCAGGGCAGAAAGAGGGCACCACAATCTCCTGATTGATGTGGACCTCCAAAACCACCTTTGGGAGAAACTCCTGAGAGGTGCGAAGCACCGCCTTGTCCTTGTGAAACACTAAATAGGGTGGTTTACAGGACAGAGCATGTAACTCCGCGACACGGCAGACAGACACAATTGCCAGGAGAAAGGCCATTTTCCACATCAAGAGGCGTAGAGGAATAGTAGCCAAAGACTCAAATGGAGGGTGCTGAAGAACGCCCAAAACCAAGTTAAGATCCCACAGTGGAGCAGGAATCTTGAAGGCAGGACGAGTATGAGCAACTCCCTGGAAGAAAACCTTGACATCAGGAAGGATTGCAATGCGCCTCTGAAAGAAAACAGACAGAGCAGATGTCTGAACCTTAAGGGAACTCAAACTGAGGCCCTTATCCACACCGTCCTGCAAAAAGGCCAGGACCGTATGCAGATCAAATTCCTGAGACAGGTCCTTATTGGCACACCAAGATAGGAAGGTCGAACAGACACGATGGTAGATCTTGGAAGAAACATGTTTGCGCGCACTGAGCATAGTAGCCACCACACCAGAAGAAAAACCTTTCTTCTTCAGTATTGAGGATTTAATTTCCAAGCCGTCAAGGCTAGACGATGAATATCTTCCTTCCAAAGGTAACCCTGTAGAAGAAGATCCGGACGGCAAGGGAGCCGGAATGGCTCCGCCACTGACAGATCCAGAAGCTCCGGTAACCAAGCCTGTTGAGGCCAGTACGGCGCAATCAGAATGACTGGACAACGCTCCAGTCGTAATTTCCGTAACACCCTGTGCAACATTGGGAGGGGAGGATAGATGTAGGCCAGAGGTAATAACCAAGGAATGGACATTGCATCCACCGCCATGGCTAGAGGATCCCTCCATCGAGAGCAGAGGGTCCCTCCATCGAGAGCAGAACTTCGGAACCTTCCTGTTGTGTCTTGTTGCCATTAGGTAGATGTAAGAAGACCCCATTTCTGAACAATGAGTGTGAACACCTCTGGGTGCAGCTCCGACTCTCCACTGTCCACTGTGTGTCGACTGAGGAAGTCCTCCATGATGTTGTCTGCTCCAGGAATGTGCACTGCGGATATGGCAGGAATGTGTTCTTCTGCCCAAGACAAAATAGCCTTGACCGCTAACCAAGCAGCAAGACTTCTTGTTCCACCCTGCTTGTTGATGTAAGTCACGGCCGTGGTGTTGTCAGACTCTACCCAGACTGGACAGTCTTCCAGCTGAGATGTCCAATGATGAAGGGCATGAAATATCATCCGATGCTCCAATATGTTGATGGGAAGGAGAGATTCCTCCAGAGACCACCGTCCCTGAGCACTCAGGCGACCCAGGACCACTCCCCAGCTGGAGAGGCTGGCATCCGTCATCACCGTGGTCCAGAAGGATACTATGAAGGACCTGCCCTTCAGCAGATTGGAGAGGTCGAGCCACCACAACAAACTCAGTTCCACATGAAGAGGGAGGGACACTGAAATCTTCAGAAGGTCCGAATGACCCCTGCACACCTGGATCACAAACCTCTGGAGTTCTCTGGTGTGCACTATGGCAAACGCTACCGCTTCTATGGTGGAAATGAATTTCCACACTAGAGACAACAGCTTCTTGGCTGGAACTGGGTCTTGAGCCAGGATAGAAGAAACTCTGTGGGCGATCTGGTGAGTTACCTCGTCTGTAAGAAACACCATGTTCTTCTGGGTATCGAAGAGGAGGCCCAGGAAGACCAGACGCTGGGATGGGACGAGATCTGATTTGTCCAAGTTGATGATTCACCCATGATGGTTGAGAGCATGAAATACATTGCTGAACCTGCTGATTAAGAAGTTCCGCAGAAGGGGCTTTCAGAAGCAGGTCGTCCATGTATGGAGTAACTCTGATGCCGTCTCGGTGGAGGAAGGACACTAAGGCTCTCAGAACATGGTTGAAGACCTGAGGAGCTGTCGTCAGACCAAATGGAAGAGATGAAAACTGAAAATGTTCCCGGTTGCAGGCAAATCGGAGGTACTGCCGGCTCTCTAGAAGAATGGCAATGTGTAAGTACGCGTCCTGAAGATCCAGAGATGCAAGGAATTCCCCCGGGGACATGGCAGCAATCACCGTTCGTAGAGACGTCTGGTGATAATGGGTCCAGATCACAAAAGAATTGAGATCCTTTAAATCCAAAATGGGACGACAATCTCCGTGCTTCTTGGAGACCACCACCTGTAAAACCCATGGGCCCATCACTGAATCCTCCCAAATGCTGTGATAGTGATGCAGACGACCACTCACAGCAGAACGTGGACCCGGGTTCAGTGAGTCATGCTGAAGAAGGCTTGGAAGCCTTGGGCTTGGAGGAGACCTTGGGCTTCCATTGCTGTTTGGGCTTGGAGGAGGTACGCAGAGCTGAGGGAACCATCTGGTTCACCGGACGTGTCTCATTCTGAAAGGAATAAAAATACTGGTTACGCTTAAGCAGTGTTTTCTTCCTAGGAACCAAGGGTAGAAGTGTACTCTTTCCCCTTGTGGCCTCACTGATCAGATCTTTAAGATCTGGCCCAAACAAAGAAGTGCCTTGAAAATGCAAGGAGAGCAATGCTTTCTTAGAAGCGGTGTCAGCAGACCAGATCTTGAGCCAAAGTACCCGTCTGGCAACCACAGACATGGTGGAAACCTTAGTCATCAGAACATGCTGGGCATAAAGGACCTGAGAATTCTCTAGGTAACCCTGAATGACAGGAAGAGCAATGCGCAACAGGGGGATACACAGACCCCAGCATCCTTAGTCTTAGGTCTGGCCCCAAGCTCCAACGGTATAGACGTTCTCACAGTGTCAAATAACCTTACTGTATAAGAAATCACCCAATTACAGTGTGTAGGATTAAAGTTTCACCCCAGAAATCGCTAAAATAGACGTATCTGGCAGGCGAAGGGTTAATTTCCAGAGAAGAGTCCAAGCCCTGCGTAGGATACTCGTTCTGGAAATAGCACAAAATGGCTGCCGTTGAGGGAGCCAATCAGAAATGAGCGTGCGAAGCAAGCGCTCATGGAAAATGTAGTTTTCTCAGAAAAGTACCTCAAACAGTGCCGAAGCCCTCTGAGCCCCCCAACATACTAGAAACATGAACCGGATGATAGAGCAAGGGCAGACAAGTAAAATGAGCCATCTCTGAAGTCGCTAGGTTAAACTCTTGCAGATATATGTCCCAAACTGTACAGTCCCATAGGAGTGAATGGAGCAATGGCACCTATGCAGTAAAGCGCGCCGAACTCAAATTTTACAAAATTGAAAGTGTAAAACTAAAAGACATGAAACATCACTAGAACATGTTAGGATACCCAAAAAGCACTGAACCAGTAGGAAAAGTGTTAGAAAACCCCCCCAAATGAATGCAAAACCCAGCAGCTAAAGGGTTAAACTACCACATAAACCTGCTCCAAAACACCCAACAGACATACAGATAGACCCAATGAGTGCAGGAGTGTGCAATAGGAACTCCAAAGGAAAACCCCTGTGCGGAGGGGCACTGTGGGACATGTTGACCTGCAGCACTCAAAAGGTTGTCATCTTTCCTGCAGATCTTTTGTCTTCAGATTACCATGTTTAAAGAAGAAGCTTCGGTGGGCAACTCCTGAGGAAAGAACCTGTAGCCAAGATTTTCCCCCCAGGGCTTAAGGTCCACAAAAAGCACCCGGTCACTGAACTAGCAACACATCTAGGGTCATTGTCAGTTATGGTAATCCGCCTAATGGTGGTATTCCATTTCTAACAGAAAAATAAAAAACTTCTAAAGCTATAGCAGAACTTTTCTCTTGCCTGTGTTATCTTCACCAAGGAACAAATCTTTCTGGAGCTGGTTGGCAAGCTGCAGCCAAGGAGGGAAGGTAGGCTCCACCCCCTGCGTACAATTCTAGAATTGTTCCTGCCTACAATTAAAGGGGTGGATCGCCTACCCAGAGTTACCATTAACCTGTATTGGACGACAGAGAAAGTTGTATTCTTCATGTAATTTTATTTAAATTGTCCCCTCTTGCCCCTTTTCCATATGTCATGCTGACTTCCCTCAGATCACAATGAGGGACAATCTTGTGTCTATCGATAAAGGGGATCAGGGTTTTCCTTATGCTTACACAAGATTGTCCCCCATTGCGATCCATCCGGACTGGCTTTCAGATTTGAGGAAAGTCAGTGTGACGTATGGAAATTACACAAGGAATGCAACATTATGGACATTTACAAAGGTACAGTTTGTTATCAAAAAGTATAATGAATCTTCTCTTATTCTCTCTCTCTCTCTACTCAGCGGCCCTATCTTCCCTGGGGAACTCCCCAATTTTGCTGTATGGGACTGTATCTCCCTGTGGGTGATTCTTCACTCTGCCATCCTATGGGTGTCATGCCTCTTAGCTAATATGTCTTTTGAAAATAATCTGTCATATAACTTCAATTTATACCGTATATTTTGATCATTTATACTGTGTAGAGATGTTTTGTACAGTCTACTCATTTCTGTACTTTACTTTTGATCTCAATAAACTTTTGAAAAAATAAAAAAGTATAATGAAAAATCGATCTTAATTTCATATACAGACATTATCTCTTTAATAATAAACCATGTCTTAAAGGAGAACTAGCGCTTCCTAATAACACCCACTCCCTTATCTTACTATGAACAGAAAATAACTGCCTCTATGAATTTTCCTTTTCCCCTTGGTTCAAGAGATTAGATCTTCAATCAGTCCTGGAATGTCCTGGTTAAGGAGGCAGACATAATAGTTGCTAGCAGTACCGCAGGACACAAAATCTGCTCACTGCAGACAGTAATCGTTACCCAATGCATTGCACACCTCTCTGGTCCTCTTATTATGTAGGCTCATGCTTGCTTCAGTCTGAAGAACCTGCCAGCAACTGTCATGTCTGCTTGACAGATGATAGCAGGACTTTAGGTCTCCAAACTCTGTTCACAGAATATGCTTAGCAATGCATTCTGCACCCCTCTGGTCTCCAAGGGTTAAATAGGCTTGTGTACTCTGCTTGTTTGGTTTGAAATATCATCTAGGAACTGGTATGTCTGCCTCCACGGACATGATATCCTGGACTGACAGAAGATGTTATCTCTTAAACAAAGGCACAAGAGCAAATTTAATAGGGGTCATTAGGATTTTCTGGACATAGTATGGTAAATGGGTGCTTATTATTACGAGGTGATTGTTCTGCTTTACCCTAATCTGGGAAGAAAATGCTAATGGCCTCTATGCATCGGTTTTGTGTGAATTTATTCTCTTAAATCATATGCAGGGAGATAGATATGATTTTCTCACCCCTTTTCACCACAATTTTGTTTCAAAACTCAGAGAAGCAATTGCATTTCTCTAAGGCTGGCAAACACTAGATTTTGTAATAGCTTTATATGGAAACCTCAGAATGACACTACTAATGAACAGACTCATAACCAGCACTTCTGCACATTGGAAGCAGAACCTGAAAGGCAATGGCGATGTAATCAAGAAAGCAGGTGGTAACTTCAAACCAAATCACAGGACACATCTTCTACAAGGTTGCCTCTTGGACATACGGTAGAGGAAGGGGGTAAAGGGAGATTTGGGAAGGAGGAAGAGGGAGAGGGAGACAGAGAGATAGGGGTAGGGTCACTATAAATTCAAGGCTTTTTGTTCATTCTACTGGTGACAGTAAAAACTGGCATGGATGCCTTAAATTTTGGGTCGTCCTATATTTTTGTAAAATATTGATCATGAGTTCTAAGTGTATGAAAAGCTGGTCTGTATATAACCTTTATTACAATGGACCTAGTAGTCCAAAAATGTCAAGTGGACAGTTTCTCTCTCTGTTGCCGTAAGACCGTAATTTAACCTCTAGAATGCAGAAGATGTCTCTAATGCGTTGCTTTGCACTGCAACCAAGGGGTCAAGAGCCTTATCCTATATTATAATATAGTGTAATTCACTAAGGATGTTTGTCAGAAGCAGTCATGCGCAGTAGAGACGGCTGCGCGAGCTGCCTGTGCCACGGCTGATACAGAGCGGGGAGCTCCAAATTCAGACCAGAGTCCTCTCTGCTTACCTTCCCGGGACCACGGTGCCAGGAAGGCGAGCAGAGACGACTCCGGTCTGAATTCGGACAGCCCCGCTCCATATCAGCCACATCGCGGGCAGTCTGTACTGAGCATGACTGCAGTGCCGCCTTTGTTGGCCCATGTACATGGGCTTTAAAACTAGTAAGTAATGTTGCTACTTTGAAAGGCATACCTCAAACACAACTAATCTTTGAAATGACAGAAGAAGCTTGTATACCATGGAAATAAATTCTTCTTCTTTAATCCTTATATGCAATAATAACAAGTTTGATCAGCTGAAGAAAAAAATAAATCACATTGATTTAAACAGGACCTTTAACCCTATGAATGCTAGAAAAGTCTACAAAGCATTTCATTGCCTGGCTGAGATGAACAGAAGTAGTAGTGAATTCAGCCCAGGTTGGTAGCAGAATCCCAATGATAAATAAAAAAACTTTAAAGGGATAGTAATACTTTGTTTTATCTTTATTTTATTTTGTAGGCATTAAAAAAACATGAAGAATGATATAAGTCTTATCTCTTAAACCTTTATGGTTTATGAGATATTCACAAGCAAAGTTTCCCCTCCCGCCCCTTTTACCTAGTGTAAGCCATCTCTTCTCAGATGTGGAATGCAGTCCATAGACTGGACAGATAACAGCAGGGGACAATCTTCTTCCTATGAGAACAATGAATGCCCTGCCCCCCTTGACAAGTTTTTCAGGTTTTTCCCTTATCTTAATTGAAGATTGTCCCTCTCTGCAGTCTACCTGGGCACCTCCCTTCTGATCTGGCTGAGCAGTGTTACATCAGTAAAAGGGGCGGGAGGGGGACACTTTGTCATTGAATTACTCTTGAACTATAACTCTGACAGAACTGAAATAACACTCTCCAAAGTCCAAATACTATGATGATTAATTAGAGATGCTTTTATTATGAAACATTACTATCCCTTTAAACTGCATTGAAGTAAATGGACATTTCATACTAGGCAAAATGTGGGACTTTGATTACTCTTCATGTCCTAACCTGCAGCAGCTCAGCCAAGCAATGACCATTCTTGTGCACTACAGCTGCTCTGTAAAACACAATACACATAAACAAACCCACAAGAGATGGTAAGACCTAGATAACTTGCCAACTTAAAAAACTTATCTCCTTGTATGCTATAGACATCTGCAACACATTGCAAAGCAATGTGCTGCAGCTGCAGATGTGTCTAGTATCCCAGGAGTTAACCCTTTGAGTGCCAGAGAGGTATCCAGCGCATTGCAACGCAATGCGTTGGATACCTCTCTGGCACTCACAGGGTTAAGACAATTTTAGAGGGGTAGTTACAGTTTCCCTTTAAACAAAAAACAGACAGACTTACCATAATATTGTAATTGTGATCGATGTTTAAGTCAGCAGAAGAGGGCCTCTTTGGTTTCAGGCCACTCACACTTCTTGTAGCATTGTATATGGGGTCTGGAGGCTCGTGCTCACGCAAAACCTTTTTTATTTGTCGTTTCAGGCATTCTGGAGCATTACTTACAACTTCAAAGATGCCAAATATTTTATTGAACTTAATTGGTTCCGAAAAGGTCTACAAAATAAATAAGATAAAATGATCAAACAGTGCTCAAAGATATATAAAGTGTAACTATAAATACATAAGATTTTATATGAGTTGGACTTAACAAATTTGTCTTTGTTTGGTAGCCTTGGGTGCCAGAGGGGTACGCAAAGCATTGCAAAGCAATGCGTTGCGTAAAATACCCCTCTGGCACTCAAAGGGTTAAAGGGATAGTAATGTTTCATATTACATGTATCTCAGAACGTTGAGCATATGTAATAGTACTGCTCTGCGATGCTCCTATGCTTCAAAACATGCTAGTTACAGTGTAATACTACATTGAAGCTGATCCCTCCCGCCCCTTTCCCAGACATAAGAATTTTTGTCCCAGGTCTGACAGCGGATCACAACGAAGGACAATCTTCATGCAGTATTAGGAAGAACTTGCCCTCATTCGTCAAATAGGGCAGGTTTTTCCTGCCTTCTTTGAGGGAAGATTGTCCCTCGTTGTGATCTGTCCAGTCCCGGGACTGGTTTTCAAATCTATGGGGAAAGGTGTGGAAGGAATCAACTTCAACATATTATTGAACAGTAACTAGCAAGTTTTGAAGCATAGGATCATAGCACAGCAGTACTTAATATTAATTATGTTCAATGTTCTGAGTTACATGTAACATGAGACATTACTATCACTATCACTTTAACCCCATCCCGACAAATGACTTACCAGGTACGTCCCGCAAAAACTGTCACTTCGTGACAGAGGACGTACCTGGTAAGTCCTGGAAGTCCGGGTCTCCATGCAGCTGCACACCGTTTGGGGACTCCTGAATCATTTCCTTAAAAAAAAAAAAAAAAAAGTTAGCCGGGTGTTAAGGTGTCAGCCGCGTACGCACGCGGCTGTCACTAAGGGGTTAAAAACAGTTTTGCCTATTAATTAAAACTGTAAAGTTTACTTTACAATATGTTTTTATTTTTGTCTAAGGTACATCATTTTTTAATGCCTTAAGGACAGGTCACGTGGCATGCGTCCGGCAATTAAGGAACATGGGTCAATATTTTTTTTTCACTAATGGATTCCCCGAATGACATGCAGCTGCATGGGAAGCCCTGAATTGCATGACGTGCCAGGACCATCACTGGTCCTTCAGTGTAGGATAGCCATGACGGTCCTGCCACATCATTGGTCCTTCAGGGGGTTAATATTTTTCTAAAGCGCATTCGTCACCTTTCCAAATCCTCCCCTCAGTAGAACTTCCTTCGGGAAAGGATCTGTATGATTTATGATTATTCCTCCTTATCAATTTATTCCAAAACTTTGGCGGAAACGGATAATTTTTAGCAGCCTAAGAAGTGAAGAGGGGTGATTTTCTGGACATGTGAATAATTATGCAGTTTTATCTGATCGAGTCAGAACAAAGCTCTTGTGAAATTCAATTTCCCAAACTATTAAATCAAATATCTCTAAAACTTTTAACTTATTTGCAAAACAAAAAGTAAAGATTATAGGCAGTTTAAATAGACACCTTTAAAATGGAACTTCCATCGCTTCTAAACTGGCCCCCAAATAATTACCCATCTGGCAACTAGCTGCTTAGTAGTGCTAGTCGCCAGAATTATTACCGCGTTACTGAGAATTCCTACTGTTCCCAGGACTGACATCCAGGAAACAGCGCAGACATCTTTGCATAGTGATGTCTGCGCGCCTGCACAGCGGGGGGGGGGGGGGGAGATGCAATAAGTTGTGATAAAGAGATGATAAAGCATAGATGACATCTCCAGTGAGATAATTTCTCCAGTTCCTATGTTATTCTATGGAGTTTTCTCCAACTTTAGAGATCTTAGTGCATAGGGTTCATAGAATAACATAGGAACTGGAGAAGTGACATCAATGGAGGAGTCATCACCTCTTTATCACTCATTAGTGCATAACCCCCTAGATGTCTATGGGTGCCCAAATGTGCTGCCCACACACAAAGTGCTTAGTTGTGGGTGTAGTCAGTGTGAGGAGTGTTGCTAGGTATTGGCTGTTGGAGCTTAAATCTCCAGGTTTTGTTGCCAGCTTGGAGCATGTAATGGTGCAATTGAGCTGCATAGTGTATTAATAAAGGGATTTTTGTGTTTTTACTGATACATTTTTTCTTAGTCAATGTGGAACACAGGAACCATGGGTAAAGTATCCTCCAGCCATTACGGCAGGGCACTTGCCTTAAAGGTCTCCCTGGAGTCAGAGAATCCCTCCCTACTCCACCTTACCCCCACCAGACATGCCCTGTTTTAAAGAATAGCAAAGATCAAAAACAGAAGTGATGCAGGAAGGGGGTCACCTAAACCCGAGAATCCTGAAGACCCTTCTCCCCGGAACGCAAATATTTTTTTTTTTCGGGGGAGGGGGGGAGTCCTGTTTTCCACTTGGACTAAGATAAAAAGATTGAGCGGTAAGTATGCAAAAATCCCCTTTTATCTTTTATAAAACAGAAAAAAATACAATCACAGTGTCAACGAACATCTACCCACCAAACCAAGTAACAGAAAAGAAACAGATTACGGGAAGAAAAGACAAGAAGGATACCTACACTGCACATTAACCTTTATGACCTTCCACCGAAAACTGGTTTCAGCCAAAGCCAGAATACTAACATGGTACTGTTAATCAAATGTGTGAAGGGAAAACCACATCACTGCCCTGCACAACCGCTTCACAATGGCCTGGACCAAGTAGACCCAGGAAACACCCACAACTCTGGTGAAATGACCTGAAACCCTGAAATGGCACAGGCTTGTTTCCTGGGGGAGTAGGCCTGGTGATTGGTCACCCAAACCCAGGAAACCACTGTCACTTGGGCATGAGGGCCCTCAGGAATGACAAGCAGTGAGTCAAATTGGCAGAAAGGCATTTATGTGCTGAACATAGCACTTAAAGCACCTAACTATATCCAGGCAATGAATCACCTGCTCTTGCCTGTCGGATGGAGACAAACAAAGAGAAGGAAATACAATTTCCTGGGTAATGAGAAATTCTGAAACAAGCGTTCTTCAAACCACCCCATCAGAAAGAAAGTTCAGAAAGCAGTTTTTACAGTACAAAACCTGTAGTTCAGCGATACACCAAACAGGCATAAACACAAAGAGGAAAGCTGTCTAAGAGTCAAGGACCAAATGGGAAGACAAAGGCTCAGAAGAAGGTTGAGACTCACATAGGAGTGAGATCCCAAAAGACTGGTTAGGCATGAGCTACTCCCTGCACAGACAGTGGACAACTAGCATGAAGGCAATATACGTCTGAAAAGACAGAGAGAGAGATAGAGAGAGAGAGAGATAGAGAGAGAAGAAATATGTCCCTTAATACAACTAAAACTAAGCACTAGCAGTTGCTCATCCTGCAGAAAGGCCATGCCCCATGGTCTTCATGTTATAGAACAAGGACCATGCCAAAAGGTATGCCTTGGATGACACCAGCACGTGAGCCTTCATCACAGTGACAATGACAAACAGAAAACAAAAAGGACTCTGAGAAAAGTGGAAACACAGTGGACTCTGAGAAATGAAGACCAGAAGGTGAAGAAGCCAAAATGTCTCTGCTATGGAAAGATGGAGAACCAGGTCTTGTGAAGTTAGAATGGGGCAATGAGAGTCACATGAACTTACACACTCACTCAATACCTGTGATGCTAGACTAAGGAGTTCCCAATGTTAGCTGCCTGGTTGCTACTTTGCAGAGTGGAATCTCAACAAAGAGGAAACAGACTGCTATTAATATGAATAATAAATGGCAAGAACACAGAGGAGAAATTGTCTTCGGGCTAGACAGGCAAATTATTGGAGATCTGTTTAGCAGATTATACAAATTAGAGTAAGCAGTGACCCCAAAGACACTTTTTCTTGAGTCATTGAGGGATTCAGGGACCTTAGGTATACAGTTCCACCCATAAGGAGGCAGGGCACTCTGTACTTTAATTTTCTTTTCTTCGTTTAATATTGAGAGTCCTAACTAAACAGATCTTGTCTCTTTGACACTCAGTCCCTTGGAAACCAAGAAGACAGGACACAAAGATTATTTCTGACCCTCTTTCTCAGTGGGACCAAGGAGAGGTGATAAGGTCCGCCAAATTGTATGGTATGCACGTATTTGCTATACACAAACTGGAAAGTAGCACATGTTCAAACCCTTTATGTGAGAGTGTGGAGTAGATGTAGAGCATAGCAAAGTGGTGCTTCTCACAATACTCTAGTACACTAGGTGTTAATGGCTTTTTCTCGTTTAGACGAGACAAGAGAGACATATTCTGCATGATACTAATAATACTTCGACCTGTCTCTAAGATAAAATACACGTAAAATGTGCTATTGTTCACGAATATGTGGATAAAACTGTAAGACATCTCGGCCCACAATCTCAGAGTGTGTTGGACTTATAAATGACAGTTTTCAGTTCAGTTAGAGTCATAAATAGATGTGTTTAATACCAGGTGCTTATGTGTGGGCAGAACTCCTGCCTTTTCATACACAGACTTATCCAGTGCTTGCTTGTACGGACTCTTTGATGTAGTTTCATTTTTGCCATAATGGATGAACCCAGAGAGGGAGAGAACAAACCTGGAAGCAAACTTAAAAATAAAAGGAATATTATTTCATCTTGCTCAGGTTGTGGTACTAAAATAGCAGACCCAACCGATGATGAATCACTGTAAAATGGTACATCAATATCTCCATTTAAGCATCTCCATTTAAGCATAAGAAAAAATCACCAGTATCTTGTCCAACAAGGGGAACTGGACCAAACAGTACATGGTGACATCCTGAGAAGGCTTTGTCAATTCCTAAAACAAATTCTAAGTTATATCCTTTCCACACAGGATAGGGTGCAATTATGGTCTGCACCACCCACTGTGAAGTCTAAAGTCTCTCATCTGTCAAAACATACCACAACTGCAATAGAGATGGCAGAAGCAAAAGCTCCCCTATAGGCTTGCTGAGCTATGGAAGCATGGCAATATTTACTTTAGGAAGGCACGGAGGAAGCTTCAAAAGATAATTTATATTCTGCCATTAGTCGTATCAATTATGCCACAGTATTTAGTGGATTAGTTACCCTAGAAATAGCCAACATGGCAACAAAGTGTTCAGCTACCACATTAGCTCCACGTCACATACTTTGGTTAAAGGATTGAAATGCGGATGCAGCATCAAAAAATCTCTAGTAATGTTACCTTTCACAGGTTCCTGATGTTTTGTACCTCAGTTAGACAAGACTATCAGTTAGAGTACTGGCAGTAAAAGTACACTACTTCCACAAAATAAGCCATGCAAATTTAATTTTAAGAGGAGAAGCAAATTATAAGCCTTACTTCTGTTATGTGGGGAGAAAAAAACTCCAATATTATGCTGTACAGAGGAGCAAATCCATCTCAGACAATTGGGTACAATTATATCCAAGGGATACAGAATGCCTTTCAAAAGCCTTCCATCATTCCACTTCTTTATGTCCAGAATTACAAAAGTAGTATCACTTCTAAGAGAATCCATACAGAAAATATTATATGCGTGAGTGGTAACACCACTTACATAGAAGCAAAGATTCAAAGGCTTCTATTCAAATCTGTTCATTCTACAAAAAAGATGGAAACTTTCGTCCAGTTCTGAGATTAAAAAATCTGAATAAACATCTTCATGTGCCCAAGTTCAAGTGGAATCACTCAGAACTGTAATAGAAGCCATGAAACATCAGGAATATTTTGCATCAATTGATATTAAGGATGCCGAATTACATATTCCCATATGGCCAAAACATTATCAGTACTTCAGGTTTGAAAATCAAATCATCAATACCAATTTGTGACTATTCCATTCAATCTATCTGCAGTGCCTGGAGTATTCACAAAGGCGATGGCACCACTTACAGACTTCCTTCAATCTCTTGAAGTGAAAGTGACACCTTATCTTGAAGACCTGTTGTTAAAGGCTCCTTCACCACTCCAACGTCAGGAAAAATAGATCTCACACTGAAGACATTAAAACAACATGGTTGATTGGCCAATCTACATAAATTCAAATCAGTACCATCACAAATGGTGTTTCTGGGACTATATTTTGAGACGAGTCTCCAAAGGATCTCCATTCACACAGGTCCATCACCACCCACTATAACTAAATCTTCTCCAATACTGGAACAAGAACCTAGTTCATGTTCAGAGCAAAGTCTGTCCAGCTACACAAAAGAATCACTCCAGTGGTGTCTAATAGATCATAATCTATCCAAAGGATGAACCCCATCAGTCCCCAACTGGAAGGTAGTAAGACGGTTGCAAGCTTGTTTGGCTGGGATGCAGTTTTTGTTTCCTACTCCATTCAGTGCAGATGGTCAAACAATACACTGGAACTAAAAGCCATTTTCATTCCACTCTCAGCCTGGATGAACCTTTGAAGGACCATACTATTCTGATTCAGTTGGACAATGCTACAGCAGAAGCTTACATCAAACATCATGGAGGCACCATGAGCAAGGCTGCTTGGATAGAGGTCAAAAAAAGTCTCCAGTGGACAGACCTTATGTGCCGGTACTGTCAGCTACTTATGTACCAGGAGTAGAAAACTGAATAACAGATTATCTCAGCAGACAAACAAGTTATCAGGGAGAACAGCACTTGAAACAAGAAATCTTTCTTCAACTAGTGGATCACTGGGGAATGCCAGAGATAGACCTGATGGCTTCTCTCTTCAACATAAAACTACCAGCGTTTTGCACAAGAGTAAGGGATCCCAAGGCAGTAGCAGTGGACAAGTTGACAATCCCATGTCAATACAATCTAGCTTACTTATTCCCGCCAATATCCATGATCCCCAAGGTGATTGCCAAAATCAAAAGAGCGCATACTCTAACAGCTCCATTTTGGCCAAGAAGAGCTTGGCTTCACCAAATAATCAGCATTTCAATAACAAATCCCTGAAGTCTTCCTCCAGTTCAAGACCTACTCTCGCAGGCCAATAAGCCATCTAAATGTGATGAATTTTGCTTTAATGGTGAGGAATTTGCAACTGAGATATTGAAGAGAAATGGTTTCAGAGACTCGGTAATTAAAAAATGCTTCAAACCCAAAAACCTGTATCAGCAAAAATATACCAAAGAATTTGGAATATATACTTTCATTATCATAAACAAAAGAATTTGAATACTCTCTGCTTCAACCCTCCAACTATGTTAAGTTTTGTACAAGCCAGAGTTGAAAAAGGACTAAGCGTGAACTCTCTACAGGTTAAAGTCTCAGCTTTATCTATTCTTTTTTTTAGGAAATTGCCATCTTACCAGAAATTCAAACATTTCTTCAAGGAGTTAATCATATGGTTCCTCCATATAGAGAACCTGCACTTTCGTGGGATTTAAATTTAGTATTAGAGGTTCTTCAGTCTTCTCCTTTTGAACCACTAAGACAGATTGCTATTAAACACATGACATACAAAACTGTTTTTTCACAGCAATATTGTTAGCAAGAAGAGTGCCTGAACACTGTCTTGTTTTTCACCACACCTAGTCTTCCACCACAACTATGTAGTATTAAGAATTGTACCCAAATTTCTAAAGTAGTCTCAGCATTCCATATTAGTCAAGAGATAGCTCTTTCATCTTTGTGTCCCAGTCCTATCAATCATAATGAGAAGAGTGTTCATTCATTAGTGATGTCTCCAACATTAAGTCAGAACTACTGAAGCATTCTCGCCCTTTTTTCCAACCGTCTCTCACGAATGCGGGAGTCAATAAGCATGACATAGTCAATGTACTCATCCAGATCACTGGGTACATCTCTGGCAGCTATTTCATCCTTAATGGATTCGGACAGACCCTGAGCAAAGGCTGCTACTAATGCCTCATTGTTCCATCCCACCTCTGCTGCCAAGGTCAGAAACTCAATGGCATAGTCGCCCAAGGTACGATCGCCCTGCTGCATCTCCATTAACCTTTTAGCAGCAGAGATAGCTCTGCCAGGAACCTCAAACACTCTGCGGAACTTCCTTACAAACTCATTAAAGTTCAGAGTGCAGGGTTTGGCATTCTCCCACAGGGGATTAGCCCATGCCAATGCTTTGCCCGTCAATAGCGATATCATAAATCCGACCTTACTCCGGTCATTAGGAAATGCCTGGGGTGTTAGTTCCAAAAATATCTCCAATTGATTAATAAAGCCCCTGCATTGAGTAGGTTCGCCATCATATCTCAATGGTAACGGCTCCGCCACCGTTAGGCCTCTGGTATGTGTAGTAGGGACTACAGACTGATTATCCGGTGTCAAAACTGGGGAGACCACCGGATTCTGGTTAGGTTTGTCAAGGTGTACCGTACGCTCAAGTAAGGTTTGTAAGGCCAGTGCCAACTGGTCTAGGCGCTGCTCGTGAACATCCATCCTCCAGTGGATGTCTTGTGTATTACTTTCACCTTTACTGTCTGAGGTCATGGCCCCTTCATACTGTAACGGTTTTTAAGACACTCAGACCAGCTGGTTAGAATAAAACACAGTTTTATTAGAAAAGATAAAGAGGAAAGATCGCCCTCTACAGGCAACACAAAATAATAGCGATATAATGACAGTTATGCCTTCACAGGTCCAGTATACAGAAGCATAAGTATCACATATATTGTCTCAGGACAGGCACACAGTAGCGAGGATACTCAATGGTTAAATACAATAATCAGTCAGTCTCTGTTGTGGTATTTGGCACGCCCAAGGTGGTGAACAGGCAGCAATTGGTGTTAGATGATGCAACACCTAAAGTTCTTAAGGCTAGAAAGCTGCCAGGCAGTACCGGAATAGTGGTAGAGTCTGCAGAGAAGTTGCAGTGAATAGCCCCCACGGGCGTAGCAACGGAGACAACTTAAACTGCAAGTGCTTGAGTCAATAGCCCCCACGGGCGTAACAACGGAGATAGCTATACTGCAAGGGCTTGCCAATAGCCCCCACGGGCGTAATAACGGAGACTAACTGCACAGGATTAGCTTGAGCCAATAGCCCCCACGGGCGTATACCGGAGACAACCTGCAAGAGCTTGAGCCAGTAGCCCCCACAGACGTAACAACGGAGACCACCCTGCGCTGCAAGTGCTTGAGCCAATAGCCCCCACGGGCATATACCGGAAAGAACACAGCTAGAGCAAGAGCCAATAGCGCCTCCCGCGGGAGCGGTAATGGAAACCGACTACTCCAGTGACAAGATGAGCCGCCGTCTAGACCAGGCTTACAACGCGGCCGGCTCAGCAGATGTAGCGAATCAACAACATAGGCTCTGCAAGTGTAAACGAAGGCTCAGAAAAGGAGACAGCAGCACTGCAAGGGTAAATAGCAGCTCAAGGATCGGAGGCTCAGCAATAGTGGGTATTGCTCTGCAAGTGCCAAGGAAGGCTCAGCAACGGAAGCACAGCTCTGCAAGTGTCAACGGGGACTCAGCACTGGAGACACGGCTCTGCAAGAGTTAAAGAGGCAACACGATCAGCCCGGTAACGAGCTCAGCGGAAGTCAGAATGTCACCACGGCGACACCAGCAGCAGGAAGCAGGAACAAGGCAAGTCTCTGTAACAAGCCAGTTCAGGTCACGGAGCAGGAAGTCAGCCAGGCTGGGTCGGATCATGGAGGTGGTTCTCAAACAAGCCAAATCGGTCATGAGCAGGAACGTCAGCCAAGCCGGGTCAGATCACGGAGGAGGTTCTCAGACAAGCCAGGTCAGTCATGAGCAGGAACGTCAGCCAAGCCGGGTCAGATCACGAAGCAGGAACTCAGGAGCGTAGTCAAAACAGGCCAAATCGGTACACAGGAATCAGGAACACAGCAACAGCAACACTGGCTCTGGAACACCACGAAAGGGCACCTGACAGGTGTCAAAGGCCAGGCATAAAAAGGTCACCAGGGGCAGGCCAAACAGACTCAGCCAAGCAGAGTGCACCACAAGCAAGAGTGACAGAGAGAGATCACGGGCACCATGATAGGATCACTGAGCCTGAGAGACCGTCTGGGTCACTTGGCACGAGTCTGCCTGAAAAGAAAGAAAAAGCCAATTCCTTTTAACAGCTGCCTTCTTCTTCAGGACCACTGGCAGTTAAGAACGTTTCCCTCCAGTGGCTTCGTTGATGAGATCCTTGAGTTCAGGCCCGAACAGGGAAGAACCCTGAAAAGGCAAAGACAGCAGAGCCTCCTTAGAGGCTGTGTCAGCTGACCAGATCTTACGCCAAAGAGCCCTTTTGGCTACCACAGACATGGTACATACCCTGGCTACCATGCGCACAGCGTCAAACAGGGCGGCAGAGACATAATGCCAAGCATCAGTAATGTTAGCAAGAAGACGCAGCATGTCAGAAGTAGGAGCTCCCTGTTCAGTCCAAACAGCCACAGCCCTATTTACCCACGCAGCAGCAAAAATATCGCAAAAATAGCCTTGAGAGAAGTCTCAAGCTTCTTGTCAGTCCAGTCTTTAAGAGCAGAGGCGTCAGCCACTGGCAGGGCAGTTGACCTGGAAAGCCTGGAAACTGGGGCATCCATTTTGGGGGGATGAACCCACTATGTAAAGGCCGTTTCAGAAAACGGATAAAGTTTAGCAAACTTTTTAGACACAGATGGTTTCTTGTCTGGAAATTTCCACTCCTCTGGCACCAAGCGGTCAAGGGTGGGATTAGGTGGAAAGCAGGCATGGGGCCTAACAGGCTCCTGGAAAACTTCAGAGGGGTCAGAAGACACCTCCTGCACCAAGGGAATGTTCAGGGTGGACAACACAGCCCTGATCAGGCCCTCAGCCGAGGGAATAGGGTCCGCCTCAAAGGGGTCCCCAAAAAACTGAGATGAAGGAACAGCTGATTCCTCTTCAGAGGAATCAGACATATCAAGTACACCCAGCGAGTTTTGCTGACAAAGTACCCCAACAGTGCCCAAAGCCCCCTAAAGCCTCCAACTTTCCCAGAACGTTTACCAGATGACAGAGCAAGGGAAAACCAACAACATGAGCCATCTCTGACCACGCTACGTGGAGCGGTAGAAGAGACATGTCCCAAACTGTAAAGTCCCATAGAAGTGAATGGAGCAATGGCGTTTTTGGTTAAATACGTGCCTTAAGGGCGCAGAACATAAAGTTAGCGAGGTGAATACGAAACATAAAACCACTCAAAAGCCCACTAGAAAAAAACAGTAGACCCAATAAACACTGAACCCAATAGGGAAAGTGCCCAAACCCCCCCAAAAGGTGCTAACCAGCAGCAAAAGGGTTAAGTTACCACAGAAACTTGCTCCAAACACCTCACAGACATACAGAATAAACCCAATGCGTGCATGAGTATGTAATAGGAACTCCAAATGAGACCCCTGTGCGGACAGGAAGCATGGGACATGTGGACCTCAGCACTCAAAGGGTGCTCACCTTCTTAAGCAGGTCTTCTGTCTTCAGATTACCATACATCAAGAAGAAGCCTGAGTGGGCAACTCCTGGGGAAAGAACTTGCAGCCAAGATTTCCCCCCAGGGCTTAGGTCCACAAAAGCACCTGGTAAACTGAGCTATCCACATTTGGGTGATGGGAATTGTCAGTGATGGTAATCCGCCTAATGGTGGTATTACATATCTAACAGAAAAATAATAAAAAAGCTAAAACTTTAGCAGAACTGTTCTCTTGCTTGTGTCTTGACCAAGGAACAAATCTTACTGGTTGGGGATTGGCTAGCTGCAAGCTAAGGAGTGGAGGTAGGCTCCACCCATCAGTCACTTCTCAGAATTGTTCCTGCCTATTAAAGGGGCTGATCACCTACCCAAAGTTACCAGTAACCTGTATTGGACGACAGATAAATTACTTTTACTTATATTGCTGTATCTCTTTGCTCTATATTGCCAGATACACACACTGAAGACAGCTAAGGTTAACATAAATGATAGTAATGTTTCACAATAAAAACAGATCCAATTAAAGGGATAGTAATGTTTCACAAAAAAATTATCCCTCCCCCTCCCTTTTCACCTAGTGTAAGCCTCTTCTCCTCAGATGTGGAATCTGGTCACTTGACCGGACAGATCACAGCAAGGGACAATCTTCTTACTGTGAACATAAGAAAAACCCTGCCCTCCTTGACAGGTTTTATCTTATGATCAACGAAGATTGTCCCCCTCTGTGATCGACCCGGACCATTTTGATACTTACAGGTGAGAAGTGTTACATCAGTAAAAGGGGCGGAACGGGGTATACTTTATCATTCAATTACTCTTGAACTACAACTCTGACAGTATTGAAATAACACTCTCCATGGCCCAAATACTATGAAGATTAATTGTAGCTGCTTTTATTGTGAGACCTTACTATCCCTTTAATCTTCATGGTATTTGGGCCATGAAGAGTGTTATTTCAATACTGTCAGAGTTGTAGTTCAAGAATAATTGAATGATAAAGTATCCCCCTCCCACCCATTTTACTGATATAACACTGCTCACCTCAGAGCAGCAAGACTGTCCAGATGGATCGCAGAGAGGGACAATCTTCAGTGAGCATAAGGAAAAACCTGTCATGAGGAGCAGGGTTTTCCTTATGCTCACAATAAAAAGATTGTCCCTTGCTGTGAGATGTCTGGTCAAGGGACCAGATTCCACATCTAAGGGGAGGTGGATTACACTAGGTAAAAGGGGCATTAGGGGGAATATTTTATCATTCACTTACTCTTGAACTACAACTGTGACAGTATTGAAATAGCACTCTCCATGGCTCAAATACTATGAAGATTAATCAGAGCTGCTTTTTTGTGAAACATTACTATCCCTTTAAAAAGACTATGTGGGGACAACAGAACTTATACGTAAGTGTATTTATGTTATTTTCTGCTGAATACGTTTACAATACTTAAAGAGACCAGTGTGTTTTTTAATTTGGTTTGGTGTGTATCTTCACTATACTTATGGAAATGTCTGTCTTTTCAACATCTCATTTGAGCTGTCCTGGCATTGAAGGGGTGACTGGCTTAATTGGATATAACAGTGCTGAAAAAAAATACATATCTAAAGAACTGGATTAAAAACACTAAAAATATTTTTTAAAGAACTTTTGGAACTATAATTTCATTATCACAGCACAAATACAATTAGAAAGTGCTGTGTATCTGCTATCTTTTGTTAACATGAGACACATATTACAGTTGCCAGTATGAAGCATATATCTCGATTGTCATTATCAGGTATATATGTCTCAATTGAATCAGAAATATGTCTCGGTTGTAAGTATCAGACTTATGTCTCAGTTTTCAGAATCAGGTGTAAGAATCAAGGGTGTGTAGTACATAATGTAAGAGACTGACATCTGACGCTGAGGTTTGAGACTGACATCTGACTCTGAGGATCAGTGATGTCCTAAAATCAAAACTGTATGCAGGACTTCTTTCAAATCTTGCAAGAGCTGAAGCCATCCATGAAAGCTACATTTCAACTGGTTGTACAGACAGGTGTGACAGCTGACAACGAATCATCAGTTGTCTCTCTTGCACTCCGATCAACAGTTCTGGGAAAGATTAGCCCATGGGGGACCTAAACAATAAGGGCTGTGAGTTTTTAATGCTGCTATTGCCAGTGGTGTGAACAATACTGTTTAAGTAGTAAAATAATTATATGTTTTTCAAATGAGTTGCACTTTAACTTGCTGATGATCGGAGGGGTGTGCAACCCATTATGAAGTAATGAGCTGCATAGTCCTCTGGTTCCCAAAGGGTTAATTTATCATTCATAAAAATGTAGTAATGTTTGCAAACAGACTAAATTCAACATGACAGGGCCACCACAAACAGAAGCCTTTAGTTCAGGGTGATGTACATTATTGCAAAATCAGTGTGTTGCAGCTCAGGCTATTATGTGGTATTTCTGAATACACAGTAAATATACACTTACCGGCAGACTTAGAAATTCATTAAAGTAATCTACAAGCAAGTCATCCGTTGCTAGGAAATCCTCCTGTGTAAATAATGAAAACAAAAGATGGGGCCTTGTTAGAGCAGTTTACAAATAACAGTTATGAGCTTTCCATTACTGTAATGTGTACATCAGACATGGCAAATGTACATATGCAATGTTGTAAAGATCCACTGTTAGTTACCTGAGCTTCAAAAGCAAGATGACTCTGCTGTTCCTCTGAAATATAAACCAAGATTGCACCCCCACCTCCAAGTAACAGACATTGATACTGAAACCACAGCTTAAATTAGTGTTTCTCAATGTCCGTCCTCAGGGCACACCAACAGTGCAGGCTTTCAAGATTATCAGGCTTAATCACAGCTCCTGTGTTTAATTAGGGATATCCTTAAAACCTGATCTGTTGGTAAACCACAAGGACAGGAGTTGAGAACCACTGGCTACAGTAAATATAGCCATAAAAAGTGGGATGGATGAGAAGCTAGTACTATGAGAGGAAGGACCATCTGCCAGAGGGGAGATCAGTTCAGGTGAGTAGAAAGTGTTTGACAAAGATATACAGATGTAGAAGACCATATTTAAGCCATATTTTATTCAAATTTGTAGTCAAATGTTGGACTGGACTATAACCCCTATCATCTGTTTGATGCCATAACACAAGAGTGAGTAGCTGGAGGAAAAGGGGGGTCTCTAGGAAACATACTATATAATAATTCACTAAGATGTTTGTCAGAGGCCATCATGCACAGTAGAGACTGCCCAACGTGCAGAATGCTGGGAGTTCTGTGCTGGGAGCATTCTGTGCTTTCGGGCAGTCTCTACAGTGCACGACTGTGTTGGCGGCAGGACGCAGAGCAGGAACGGCCTCTTAACCCTTTGAGTGCCAGAGGGGTACACAATACATTGCAAAGCAATTCGTTGCATACCCCTCTGGCACTCAAAGGGTTAACATTACTCGGACCTTGGCCCATGTACATGGGCTTTTACACTATTATAAATATACTTCCTGGAGCTGTGAGATCTGATGCCAGCAGCTAGCCTTCCCTCCATCCCTGCACGAATTCCATTCAGGAGCTGCTCTCCTTTTCTTTTCCTGCCTCCTGTCACATAAATATTCCCTACAGTCAAGAACCCTCCCTCCCCCCACAAAATCCATGAGTGGAGATGCTCTCCCTTCCCTCCCTCCTACTATGAGCTGCATGGGACTGACCTCCTCTAACAAAAACTTATGTACTGTTGTGGGGCTCGCAGGGAAAGGGGGCAATTTTGACTGTGGTGTGTGTGTGTGTTTATGTGTGGGATAAGCTGTTGGATGGGGTTTTCAGTGCATAAAAGACAGACATGGAGTGAGAAGCCAAGTGTGCATATACTTATGAACTGAGTCTGAAAATGCCAGACAATTCCTATTGGAATGAGAGAAACAGCCAACCCCAGGTGCACATTTCAGGCCTTATCAGGCCTTGTTGGTGAGGTGCAGCTGATGCTTCTAGACACATGTGAGCAAGGGGTCCACATCTGGATTCCCCAATTACTCTTAGGGTGACCAACCCCAAGAGCAATTTACATGTGCAAAAGTATAGGTCAGAGATGCTCACATAGGCTTGTGAAAAGGTATGCAAACAGCTCACTAGGATGGTGTCCTATGTCCAGGGTGCAATCTCATTTAGTTCACAAGTGCCATACACAGAGAGTAAACATTCTGAAGCATATCATACTGGCCCTGCCCAAATGACAGTCCAGCTATGAAATACCAGAAAATTCCTCTCTGAATGAGAGAAACAGCTAGCCCCAGACATACCAGAACACCAGTCCTAGGGCTTGATATCAATATCTACTGTTAAAAAAATAGCATACAATAGTTACACTAGCACAGTAAGCCATCCAATAACCCATGCTATGAACTGCTAATGTGAGTTTCAAATTGACAACGGCTGGTAATCTTTTGCCCATTGAGAACAATGGAACAGCTCTACCCTTGAGAGATGAATTTCCATGTGGTCAGTGTCAATGCACGATAAACTGATACATTTACTGATGGAAGTACTGCACCTACTTTTCTTGGCGTACAGCAAAAAACAACAAAAAAAAATCACAATCCCCTCTTTCACCCTCACCACTCTGTTCACATCCCGATTCTTTACAGTACAATCTTAGCTCCTTACTAATATTACACACACTTTACACCCATTAAACCACTTCAACTTCCAGCATTTAACACTCAACACAACTGAGTGCCAGAGAGATAGCCAACACATTGCAAGGTTTAAATATTCATCCTTTCACAACATATCCTTTGCTAATACATTTACATAGACAATCACAAACAATACAAACCATAACCAAAAATAAATAAATAAAAAGATGGGCAATGCCATCACCACATTGCTAGTTTTATTTAAATAGATATACCTTACTATTTTAACAAGGACACATAAAAAGGTAAGACCATAAACTAAACAAATTGAATGCCACTTAATCCTATTGGCATGGTCACTCCTTTAAGTCAAATACAATGAGCTCTAATAATTGTTTGTGGTTATTTCACTAAGGCACAGTGAATATAAAATCTGTAGAATAAATATTTGTTTAAAAAGAAGCTTGAATGCATAAAGGCAGTTATTATCAACAAGAGTGATGATACGGTGAAGATTCACAAATACTGCTGAAATGTTCCTCAGTGTACATCGGTGTGTGGACAATTTAACCGCTTAAGGACTGGGAAAATCTGAGGTGGATTTCACTTAAGGACCGGAGCAATTCTGACCTTTTTGACTATGTCTTTGTTCAACTGTGTTTTCCCACTAAGTACTTTATTTTACCCAAGAAAATTATATAGTTTTTTTTACGCACAAATAGGGCTTTCCTTTAATATCCCACTTATATGGATAACCCACCATTTACTTTATTAAAATTAAAAAAATAGGTAAACAAACGTAAAAAAACACACCATTTTTGTTTTTTCTCTTGGGATCAACTGGGCACAAAGGGTTAAATTTTTATGGAGACTGCATGAAAGGTATGGCCGGTCAGTCATACCTACAAAATGCACAGTTTAAAGTTGCCACTGTCCCCCCTGGGTAAAAATCCCCATGTCCCTTTTTCCCAACCTATTTTCACACTTTTTTATCTATGACATTTGGCGGTGTGTATAAGTGTATTACATGGTTCCACAACAATCACTCTCCCAGTTTTCTTTATTGAATTTTTTTTTTTTTAGTAAAATATTTTTTTTATAAAAAAAAGTGTGTTGTGTTTTTTAGAAAAAAAAAAAAAGTGTATCATTGCAGGTCAGAAATTGACCTGCATTTAGCCAGCCTCCAGCACCAGCAGTGAAGGGGTTAATACCCCACTAGGTGTCTCCTCTCTGCTTCTCTCTCCCTTACTTTGATAGCAAGGGAGACAGAGGCAGAGGAGAGACATAGAGGCAATATGCTTTGAGTACTGCCTCTATCACTCAGAATGCCGGTACATGTGATCACTGCTACGGCGATCACATGACCTGGCACAAGCAAGAAGGGCTGAGACTGAACGCCCCGGTCTCGGAGGCACGCTGCTATCATTTAATCCATGACGGTCCAGGACCGTCATGGGTCCTTAACTGAATTCCACCCATGATGGTCCTGGACAGTCATGGGTCTTTATGGGGTTAAATAATTTCTGTGCACAGGAGCAGGAACGTCAGCCGAGCCGGGTCGGTACACAGGAGCAGGAACATCAGCCAAGCCGGGTCGGTATACAGGAGCAGGCGCAGAAGAAAAGTCAGGCAATCTGGGTCAGTATACAGGAGCAGGAGACAAGATGCAGAGTAGTCAGGCAGGCCAAGTCGGTACACTGGGAATCACTGAGCAGAAACAAGCACTAGCACAGGAACACAATGAAAGGGCACCGTAGGGGTGCTAAAGCCCAGTATATAAAGGTCATACTGGGCGGGACAAACACAAGGTAGCCAATGTAAGCAAAGCACAAGATAGACTGACAGAAAACAACAAGGGAGCACTGGTACCGTGATATGGAGATCTTAGGTTTTCACAGGTGAATTAGGAATTAAGCGTGTGGACCTCTGCTCATGCAAGCAGGGATCCCTGATCATTATGCCCGTTAAAACTTCACTTGTATTCACTCAATAAAAACAAGTTCACAGAGATCAGGTTGGCTTTCTGACTTTCTATATTTTACCTGTACCACAACACTTACTCATTAACATGTGAATACACTCATCATGCACATAGCTGGGAAACTTAAATTAATTCTACAGTTTCATTGGAGAAATAAGGAGTGCTCCAGTGGTAGTGTCCAACTCTGTGCCATAACGAGGAGGAACTTAGGCAAAATGGGTAGGACAAAAGAGGGGATTATGTAGAAGGTTGAATTGTAAGTGGAAAAAATGGGATGGAAGGCAGAGCTATGGGGAATCTCTGAGAAAGTGACTCAGACCCCAGACACCAAGTGCAGAACAATAAATATTGGTGTCTCCAGGGCAAATCCAAAGAGCTCCCATTTATGATCATTCATGTAAAGGTCCTTCCAAAAATACATACTGATTGGTGAATTTAGATTGTGAGCCCCAATGGGGACAGGAACCAATATGAGTGTAAAGCGCTGCGGAATCTGTGTGCGCTATATAAATAAAGGATTATTATTATTATTCTGGAGAAAAATGTACACATTCTGGCACTTGGAGGGAATATAGTTCTCCCATTAAAAATAATGGATTTCTCTCTTGGTCAAAATGTGAAAATGATCCAGACTATGAAAACAATCAATAAATAGGAACACTGTAAACAGTACTACTAGTGCTTATAAAGGGCTAATTTAGTAAATGCCAGCCAGTATGTTGAGATTCTCCAAATCTGAAAGAGGCACTCTTGTCCCTGTTTGTAATAATTATGTGTAATCAGAAGAAGGAATAATACAAATTATACATTCATATTTGTATAATTATATATCAAGTGGGATGTGTGTATTGATATATCATTTTCAACCCTTTGCATTACTCCATTTAACTCATTGGATGCTACAGATGTCTGCAATTCAGTGGAGATATCTCTAACATCCAAGGGATTAAGCATATGATCACCTGTAATTATAATTACTAATCAAGCTACATTCTTGTTCTCCAAATGTCTAGCAACAGGATAACATTTTATACATATGATTACGCTGACATTACATAGCAACAGAGCTGTTCCACACCCATCAGCTTATTTGTAAATGAACACCTTGAAATGTTTCTGACTATACTATTTGACTAATATTTTCATTGCTTCTAAAGTGAATATAATGACATTAATAGTAAGAAGCATGACATTTACTGGAACTATGACCAGGAGCTTACTGCTTGTATGCTGCTTAAAGGAGTAGTAAACTTTTATTATGAAAAACATATATTGTAGGGCTTTTCCTGCTGAGTAAAATGTGTGATACCAAAGTTATTACAATTTGAACTTTTGAGTTCCTTTACATTAACAGAACCATATTGTGTGAGACAGTTCACCTGCTATTAATACAGTTATTCTACTGAATTCTATGGCAGAGGTGAGTCGTGACAAGACCTACCCTTCAATGCTGTAGTACAAAATGAGCACCCTTTATAGAAGAGTGTTGGGTAACGTGAAACACACACACTGCTAGGCTGCAATTCCCATCATTCCCCCTAAGATGGGAAGCATCACATAAAGCATAGAGGAATTGTAGCAGCACTTGATTCATAGCCATATTGTAATCATTCTCCATCCAACATTTCACAGTTATTACCACCCTTTCATCCTGATGAAAGGGTAGTAATAACCTAGAGGTGTCAATTTTAGAGTAAGCAATATATGATTAGAAATCCAGTATTGCTACAATTCTTCTTTGCTACATGAGCCTCTTAACCCTTTGAGTGAGAGAGGGGTATGCAGAGAAATGTGTACCCCTCTGGCACTAAAAGGGTTAAAGGTAGGACCATTACGAAAACTTAATTCTGCAGGTCAGCACAGAAACCAGTGCAACCCTGTGTTCATTTTAATCTGGTGTATCCAACTACTAATGAGAGTGTTTACCCTTTGCCACTTTTGATTTAAATGGAAGATTAAAGGTATAGTTATGTTTGTTATAAAGTATTTCACCGAGTCTTCTTTAGAGTAAATGTAACAGATTGCACCCTGTGTATCTACTTACTTTTGAGTAGTTCAAAAGATATTTACTGGAGAAATTTCCACAGCCCGCCCCTTCTGGCCACGTTACTCTGAAGCTGCAGTCTAGTCCGGACGGCTGCAGCGAGGGACAATCTTCAATAAGCAAAGGGAAATCCTGTCCTCCTTCGTCAAGGTGGGCAGGGTTTTCCTTATACTGACTGACTTGAAGTTTGTCCCTTGCTGTGTAGTCTGGTCCCATAACCAGATTTCAGATTCAGTGGGAGGCGGCCAAAAGGGGAAGGCGGGGGAACTTTCTCCACCTTATATCTTTTGAACTACACAAAAGTAAGTAAATAAACATAACGCAATGTGTTATAACAAACATTGCTACGCCTTTAAACCAAGTATGTGGCCCTGTTGAGCACTTGAGGGATGCATATGAGTCCCTTAGGGGTTAAAGTAATTGCCTGTAACTGGGATTAAGCTATTTATATAAAATATTATCCCTAGAGAGATATGTGGTTTATTTTACACATAAAAATGTACATTTAACCAAGGCCATACATTGTACTTACTTTTCTTCATTTTTATAGTTGTTACAACCATTTAAGTTCAGGCAAGAAAAGTTTGAGAAAATGTAAGAAAAATTATAGATTGTAAATATTCAATAGATAGCAAGATAGAAATATAGATAGATAACAGAAGGATAGATAGACAGATAGATAGATATAGATAGACATATAGATAATTGATAGATAGATAGATAGATAGATAGATAGATAGATAGATAGATAGATAGATAGAGAGATAGATAGATAGATATGGTAACTGGTCACTGATTAGGAAAATGCTAACAGAATCTATAACACATTCAAGGTGTTAAAAGCCCCATTTACATAAAAGGAAATGTGTATTTGTTCCCTAAATGGCAGTTTAGTTTGTCCCAGAATTTTGTCTTTATACATTATGCCTCCTTCAAGAATATATTCCAAGTGGAACTGGGGTAGTGTTGGAGCCATTTTAGGTGCAATTAGTGATAGCATCATATGCATTATTTATTAGCAACAACTTTGTAGCAAACTGGATCCTCTTCGCCGAGGTCTTAAAGTGGATGTTTAACCTTAAGATATGTTTGCTTAATTTTAAAGAGAATAAAACACATCCATCATTAAACTGGATTATATTTCTTTTGATATACTTACAAAAACATCTTCTGTGATATCAGGGGGACCTGAAACAGAAAAAAAAATATTATGATGCAGATTTGTAACATTGAATGTGCTTTTGCTTATTTACAAATGAGAGGAAATATAAATGCACTTATTACTATGAGTTGTATAATTCAGTTACAGATCTAGGGTATTCTATGAATGTAGTACTATAGTTAACCCTTTAAAGACTACAGGGTTTATGAAAGGGTTAACATTAATATTTAAACATCAAATCAGTTTTCCTGCAAATAACAACTGGGTTCCTAAATCAAATACATAAAACATCTTTTTTCCCCAAGAATGGGGTAAAGATTAATTAGTTAGCATAGCTAATTGACATCTTGTCAAATATGTTAGTACTAGTGTAATAGCCCATGTACACGGGCCAAGGTCCGGGGGATGTTAAGAGGCCGGTTCTGCTCTGCATCCTGCCGCCGACGCAGTCATGCACTGTAGAGGCTGCCCAAAAGCCCAGAATGCTTCCCAGCACAGAACTCCCAGCATTCCGCGCTCCCAGCATTCTGTGCTCCCAAAATTCTGTGCTCCCAGCATTCTGTGCTTTTGGGCAGTCTCTACTGTGCATGACGGCTTCTGACAAACATCCTAGCTAATTATTATATAGGATTGTTTTAAAAAGCATCTAAGCAGGTGATAGGTAACATGTTACTCCAAGGACTGAATGTGGCTCTCAAGTCCTCAAAAGCACTACAATTTGAATCCATCAGAAGTAAAAAGTGATATAATTCTGGAAGGGAGTTGGATAAAGTGGATTAATATATTTAACAGAGCCAATGCAAATAAAATAATTTGTGCACCTTGACTATTAATATTATTGTTTAGACTTTTGACAATCCTCGAGAATAGTCCAATTGCTCTTTATTATTGATTATTATTATCCAGAATATTTAAGTTACTCACATATACTGGACACAGAGATAGGCCTTACTTAAAAGGGCAACTTTAATGGCCCAAATATTTGGCCCTGGGGCACTGCAAGGATCAATATTCCTTCAAGGGGACATATCAGTATGTAGTCAGAGCGACCACCGGATGCACATGTGGTGGTCTCATGGGTCCAAAAGCACAGTGGACATCAACTGCATATGTCTGTCTGAAGCCATCTTTGTGCCTATCCCATCACACCAGCACCCATCCCTCTAGTGCAAGCCGGGGGAGTTGCTAGGTTCCCAAAAGACCAGGGCCTTTCCCAAAAAAGACCAAGGGCCAACCTAATGCATTATTAGCATACCTGGTAACTTTCTCTTCTAGAGTTCCCAGAGGGGACTCTTCTGATGCCGCTGGGGGATATAATTGAAGAATATTGCTGCAAAGGGGGTGGGGCCTACTCACTAGTAAGGGTGGGGCTTACTAGGTGTATCACAAAAGTGGGCAGGAGGTAGGAGGAGCAGGGTGGGAAGGAGCAGAAGTGGGCAGAGTTTCAGAGGCAAACAAATCAGAAGAGTTCCCAGGTATGATTAGTAGCAGTCTTATTTCATAAATACTCTAATGCATATTAACACCATAGCATGCCCCTAGCTGGAAACAAGACCCATGGTTTTAAGGATGGGACCCACACCTTTAGTCCCCTAAAACAGTGCTTAGAAATGCCCTTAGTGCTGGCATGATTTGTGCAGCTGCCAATGACTAACTCCTAAGGTGACCAGACATCCCCTTTCATGTAGGAAAATTGTGAAAATTCTGCAGGGTTGTACAGGGACCAGTGCAACCCTGCAGTCACCTTACTGTAGATCTTGGGCTAGATTCTATTGCAGGTGCTAAATGTTAACACCCGTTTTGTCAAACATTTTCCTGTTGAAGTCTATGGGGAAAACTGGAGATAAAAACAGAGATAATATTAGCACCTGTAATAGAATCCAGCCCCTTACTGGGTAAGTTGCAGTATACAGAAACGTAGCACATCTGATGTTGATAACAGTCAAATCTGGGCCATAGGTGGGACAAGCCAAACTATTTTGAGTGAATACTCACAGTACCTATAAACAGAAGTTGTGCGTGCTGCCTAAACCCAGCAAGTCTGATATACTAAGAAATGGAGCAATTCTGGGACACAACAACTGCACCATAGGGAATATATGAAGATCTTCTTTCATTTAAATAGGGCTTTTAATCTGTATAATAGAGGAAATGGCTACAACACATTACTGAAGTTTTCTCAAACATTCGAGGTGTTAAAAGCATCATTTAAATTACAGGGAATTTAGTTATTTTTCTGCTATGGTGTTGTCGGTTTGCTCCAGAATTGCTGAAGTACTTTGTAGTGATTCTGGCAAATAAGGTAATTTAAAAGCAATTTAGGAATCTTAAGACTGTACTCATTAATATTTACATTCAGTTTATAAAATGTATTTAACCATTTAAACTACAACCCACTGAAATGCAACACAGTAAATGCACTGCAGTCCCATCAGCACGTTGGACCATATCCACAAAAAGAGGAGTACTTCTGGGCAAACCAACTGCACCATAGAAGACAAATAAAAATTTGATTTGATTTAACCCCTTCACATCCGATGACGTACCCGGACCGTCACGCTGGTCCAGCACTTAAGGACCAGTGACGGTCCTGGAACGTCACGTACTGTTACCCACTGCGTTCCTGCAGGAGCGCGGTGACTAATACTGGGGACTGAAGTTGATTGCTCCAAGACCGGAGCGATCTCTTTCAGTCCCTCGTTTGGCGTGCCGGCACACGTGATCAGTCATGTGGGGCGGCAAGTCAAACTTCCCTATCTGGTCCTTAAAGGACCACACGCCCCAGGACCGATGGTCCTTAAGGGGTTAAATAAATTCTAGAGAGGTCTCTAACATGTTGCTGTGCAATGTGCTGGACATCTCTCTACCATTACAGGCAGGGAAGTAACTACAGGGGGTACAGTTGTGCCAGGGCCAAACATCCAAGGGGGTCCTTCTGCCTCATGGTCCAATATGTTCTAGTTATACCCCTGTCAAGTTATTTTGTATTAGGGGTCCAAAAGACATTTGTGCCTGGACCTTGCAATGATAAGTAATGCACTGATTCAATTAGTTAAATTAAAATAAAATCAATAAGAGTTTATTGAATTTTTACTTATTACCTACACTGCAGTTGGTATGCCCAAGAATTACTCCTTTTCTTTGTCTATATGGCCCATTGCCACCAGCGAATTGTCATTAATCTTTACTGTCATTTCAGGAGGGGCTGAAAATTGATGATGCTACCATACAAACAGATTAAGTTGTTGTTTAGGGCTTACACATTGCCAGAGGGCTCCATTCTTACTGTTTGTGGAATTCAAGTTAACCTTTTAAGGAACAGACGGGTGTGCAATGCACTACTTTGCAATGCATTGCGCACCCCTCTGGTCCATAAATGGTTAACAGCTTGAGGGGGTAAAAAAGGGGTATGTAATGCCTTTCAGAGACTTGCACACCCTCTCTGACATTCAATGGGTTAATTTGGAACTGTCACTTCATAAAAAATAGGCAATTTTGCTAGAGATTTCAAAGTCACCAATCTGTTGTTTTTCTATTTATAATATTTTAACCCCTTAGTGACACAGGACGTACATGTACGTCCTGTGTGGCTGTCACTTAGTGACAGAGGACGTACATGTACGTCCTGGAAATCCGGCTCCCCGCGCGGCTGCGCGCCGCTCGGGGACTCCGGATTTCTTTAAAAAAAAAAAAAAAAAATGTTAGACGGGCATTAAGTGACGGCCGCGTCTGCACGCGGCCGTCACTAAGGGGTTAAACATAATCATTTTTTTTATTTTAACAATAGTTACACAGGAGGCGAATGTGGGGAATAATTGCAGCCTGACATCTTACACAATTTCATCTTCCGATTTATTGTACCCTGAAGCAGGTGGTGTGTAATTTACACAGTAAATTATATTGAAAAAAGACACAAGTCCATCAAGTTCAACTTTTGCCACTGTAAAACCCAAAGAACCCCAAAAATGATATAAGCCTTCCCGACTCCTAAACGGGTATTACCCAAAACTTCCCATTGTACCTGCTAATACACACTGTAATCCTGTATGTTCCCTTCTGCTTGAAATGCATCTAACTTTCTCTTAAATGTATCTGTTGTATCTGCCATTACTATATGCTTGGGTAAGGAATGCCACAATTTAATAGACTTTACTGTAAAAAAAAACCTTCCTCTGCTGAAGCTGAAACCTCCTTTCCTATAATCTTAAGGGGTGGACCCCAGCTATTTGATCAAGACTTGAAATTAAAAGCTCACCAGAGAAAGATCCTTTTATGGACCTTGCATATACTCATACAGTGTAACAATATCTTCTCTCGGTTGTCTTTTCTCTAGAATAAATAAACCAAGTTTATCCACATGTTCTTAATACTTCAATTCATGTTGCTCTTCCCTGTACTCTCTCCAGTTCTAGAATATCATTTTTCAAAACTGCACTGCTTACTCGAAGTGGGGTCTTACCAATGATTTGTACAGTGGCAAAATTATGTTATCCACTCTTGCTTCAACCCCCCTTTTTATGCAAGACAGGATTTTTTGTCTGCCTTTGCTACTGCTGTTTGACACTAGTCACTGTTTACAGGTTTGTAGTATACATAGACTCGCAGATCTTTCTCTTGCAATGAGTCTCCCAAAATGATACCACTAAGTTCATAAGTAGCACTGAGAATTATTCTTCCCAAATGCATAACTTTACACTGTCCCACATTAAACTTAATATCCATTTGTTGCCCAAACTGCCATTTTATGTAAATTGTGCTCTGAATTTATTACTCTGTATAATTTAGTGTCTTCTGCAAATATTGACATTTTGCTTACTATACCTATTTCCTGGTCATTTATAAACATGTTTAAAAAGCAGTGGACCAAGTACTGAACCCTGACGTACTCCACTCTCAACTTTAAGTGAATAGGAGAATTTTCCATTTACAACAATGCACTGTTCCCTATCAGCACATTTTCTACCCAGATGCAAAGGGTATCCCCTAGCTGCACTTTCCTTGTTTTGTACACCAGCCTCCTGTGTGGCACTGTATCAAATAGATTTGTAAAATCTAGATATACTACGTCTACTAATTTACCATTATCAAGTTTGCTACTTACTTCTTCATAGAAGCTCAAAAGATTTGTTTGGCAAGATGTATTCCCCAAAGAACATGTTAATTTCTGTTAATAATCTTATATTCTGCAGTGTAATACGGAATATAATCCCTTATTATCCCTTCTAGCAGTTTTCTCACTACCAAGGTCAAGCTCACCAGTCTATAATTCCCAGGTTCTGTTTTAGTAACCTTCTTAAATAAAGGAACTACACTGGCTTTATGCCAGTCTTGTGGAGCGAAGCCTGTGGTGGAAGAGTATTTAACCCTCTGCCACTCAAAGGGTTAAAGAGTAAAAAAAGTGATCTTTCTAACACTGCACTCCCGAAGAACCCTTGGATGTATACTATCAGGACCCTGGTGCTTCATCAGTCTTAACTTTATCCAGTCCTCCCTTGACCTCCTCTTGGGTTAACCCAGTATCTGATAATGGTATTGTTTTACTTGTTACTTTTTGAGACTCTTCACCATTTCTTATTCCCTGATATATACTGATGCAAAGAAAGTGTTCAGAACATCACCTTTTCCTTCTCCTCCCAAATCAACTCACACATTTCATTTTTGAAAGGTCTAATGCACTCCTGCTTAAAGTGCAACTTTCACCTTAATTCAAATTTGCATATTTGAAAACTGCATTAAAAACTACCTATGTGTTATGTTAGCCAAAACACCACCAAATGTACAGTGAAGAAGATATTCCTATTTGTTATCATATGCTAAAGCAAGCTAATTATGGTATCTGTGCAGTACCAATGATATGCTAATTAAGATTCTCAGTGATGTTCATATGTTAATGAAACATTTTCATGATATTTCATATCCTACTTAAGCTTAGTGCAGTACCAGGACATTTTCACTTTCCCAGAAATAAAAGTGTGAGTATCTCCTAAACTGTACATCTGCTGGAATTTTGGTTAACATGATACATAGGCAGTTTTGAATTAAGTTTTCTAATATGTAAAGAAAATTCAAGGAGATATGTCTATTTTACATTTTTTGTTATTTATGTTTGAAAAACTTTTTTGTATTATTCTTGGTCTCCCTTGTAATTCGAGTTTCATTATCTAATTTTGGTAACCTTATTAACTTTTTGCAATCTTCCTTGCACTCCCTGTATTTCAAGAAATAACTTGCTGTACCATCAGACTTAAATAGTTTTTCCTTCACATTTCCTCCTTTACATTTTGCATTCAACCACATTGGTTGAGATCTACTTCATTTTCATTTGTCCATCAATAATATATTCTGTTGAATATATTTCTGCAACCTAAATTAAAATTCTGACCATTTTTTCCTCACTATTTTTTCCTTTAAATAATTTATCCCAGTCGATGTGTTGAATTGATGTCATTAACATTTTGAAGTTAGCCTTTTTAAAATTAGTCTTGGTTGCACCTACACAGTTTTCCTTCATCAAACTGATCTCAAATTAAACCATGTTGTGATCGCTGTTTCCCAAATGTTCACCTATTTTAATACTGTGGACACCATGTATATGTTATTTGTTATCACTAGGTCCAATACATTGTTATTTCTTGTCATCACTTCCACCATTTGTGACAAATAGATATCCGTAAGCATGCTCCCTGTGACAGGTCTAATTTCTCCAGCTTATATCAGGATAGTTAAAATCTCCCAAAATCTGAAGATTTTTTTTTAATTTGCAATAAGTTGAGCCTCAACATTCTCATCAACACTTTTTTTTAACCTTTACTCCACAGTTAGCTTCAACTTCTACTTCACATTGTCTCCAATTTCCTCACAAACATCACCTCTTAAACATGGATTTAGATCTGGTTTCAATCCCAACACACCTAACCCTCGTCTGTTAAGCCTGTCTCTCTTAAACAAGGAATAGCCCTCAATATTTTCAGTCTAATCATGAATATCATCCCACCATGTTTCGGTTATACCAATTATGTCCAAATGCTAATTAACCACCAGCAATTCCAGCTCTCCTCTTTTGCCTACCATACTTCTTGCATTTGTCAACATAAAAATAATGTTTTCGTCATTATGTATTTTACCCACTACTTGCCTTTTTTCTATATCTGTATTTAATAGTTGTTCCTCCCTATAGCTACATTTATCCCCACCCCTTCTTCACCCCATGATCCTTTACTTGTCCCCTGTTCCTATCTATACTATCTACCGCATTTTTGCTAGATAGATCTCCCCCTTTCCTAGTTTAAAAGCTCCTCCAACCTTCTATGCATTGTATCGGCTAGCAAAGCAGCTCCCTTATCCTATATAATTTGCTAGGATGTTTGTCAGAAGCTGTCATGCACAGTAGAGACTGCCCGCGTTCGGGCAGTCTCTACTGCGCCTGATTGCATCACGTGAGTGAGGCGATGCAAGACTGCATCGCGTGGAGCAGTGAGGTAGCGGTCGCTTAACCCTTTCAGTGCCAGAGGGGTACGCAAACCACTGCAAAGCACTCAAAGGGTTAACATTACCCGGACCTTGGCCCGTGTACACGGGCTTTTACACTAGTCATTTAGTAATCCTTCACTAAAATACAGATTGTACCCAAAAGCAAAGTCAGCTCTTGAAAAGGTTAATTTTCAAAAACCTTTCCAAAGAGAAAAGAATATTATTGGCCATTACAATTTTCAGCAAACGTCAAGAGAAACAGGAGTTTATTATTTCAAGATATTAGTGTTAAATTAAGGCCCATTTTGCCCTAGGGTTTAGTCCCCCTTTAATTAACAATACTTAACTATAATTTACATAAATGGAGAAATATTATTCAAGGTTCAGTGCTTATCAAGCTTTAAGTAAGGAGTGGCTTTCTCTATACTATGCACACAACTAGCAGTGCAATATTCACTTCTATACTTAAGTATGACTAAAATATTCAAGTAAAACAAAAACACTTTTCATGTACCTAGATTTGTGTTAAAGGGGAATTATCACCCCAAATAAAGTCCCCCTGCCATAATTAGCCATTTATCGATAAGCTTACCATTAGTACTGTTATCATGAATAATTACAGCGTTAGTCCAAAATTCCATTTGTACCTAGACTGATGGCCAGGCAACAGCGCAGACATCTTTGCTTACAGACATCTGCGCGCCTGTGCTGTCAGTCCCAGTCTCCTCTAGGAGGAGCTGCATGGTACCTTTAGGTACCAGAAGTGATTGACGGACCAGGCACGCAGATGCCTCTAAAGCGATGCTGCCTCGGCACAAGTAGGAGTTTGGACTACAGTGGTAATTATCCAGGATAACAGTACTAATGGCAAGCTTATTGCTAAATGGCTAATTATGGTGGGTGGACTTCATTTGGGGTGATAGTTTAAATTCAACCATTTGCTTCAGTTGGATTATATTCATTGAGGACATGTATAACAATAAGCAAAGCAAACCCACACTATGGGCCATATGCTCAAAGAAACTGGTGTAATGCTGGAGTAAACCGACTGCACTACACATAGGGGACAAATAAAAGTTTCCAAAATGTCAACTGTCAATGCTAAGCGGTTTTACAGCACATTGGTTTACAATGCTCTGGAGACCTGTCTAGCATTTAACCCCTAGAGTGCCAGCTACTTACGCTGTACGAGTGGACACAGCTGTACCTGCTGTGCCACGCTCGTACGGCGTAAGAGTGAAATGCGGTCACTGCATGAGCCGGTATAACCGGCATGCAGTGGCCACATTAAAAAAAAAAACACCCCTGGCACTCATGGGGAGGCATGAGGATCACTCCTCATGCCTCCCCAGTTATTGATCTCCCAGCCGATCGGGCTGGGAGATCAATAAAGACAAAGGAGAAACAAAGTTTCTCCTTCCCCCTCTCTCCTACCCGAACTTCTGGGTAGGAGTGGGCGGGACCGGGGGAATCCTCCAAACGTCATCGGTGACATGGTCACCGATGAAGTTAGGGAAGTTTCCCCAATCCTGTTCACTCCTACCGGTGGTAGGAGTGAAGGGCAGGAGAGCTCTTGCTCTCCTGCGGTCGCATCATTGATCTCCCAGCCTATCGGCTGGGAGATCAATGACTGGGGGGACACCAGGAGGGGTCCTGATGTCCCCCACGAGGTCTGAAAAGTATAAAGAAATAAAAAAAAAAAAATGAATACAATTAAAGTAACCCTGTGAGTGCCACAGGGTCCCAGCACATTGCTTTGCAATGTGCTGGAGACCCCTGTTACACTCACAGGGTCAATTCTTTGGGGGAGATTTTTTTTTTTTTTAAAGACCTCATTGGGGGGATCAGGGGGGATCCTGATGCCCCTCAATGAGGTCTATAATTGGAAAAAAAAAAAAAAAAAAAAAAAAATCAACCCTGTGTGTGCCACAGGTGGGGGTCCAATGCACCCCACCCTCCTGTGGCACACACAGGGCTTTTATCATTATTTTGTTACCAGAGATTGTTGGGGGGCCATCAGGATTGCTCCTGATGGCCCCCAACAAGCTCTGATTACAAAGTAATGATAAAAAAAAAAATTAACCCTCTGAGTGCCACAAGGGTCCAATGCATTGCTTTGCAATGCGCTGGAGACCCCTTTGGCACTCACAGGGACATTTATTTTGATTCCTTTTTTTTTTTTTTTTTAAGACCTCATTGGGGGGAATCAGAGGGGTCCTGATACCCACCAATGAGGTCCATAATAAAAAAAAAGTAAAGAAAAAAAAATTAACCCTGTGTGTGCCACGGAGGGGGGGCAATGCAGCCCCCCTTCTGCGGCACACACAGGGCTTTTATCATTACTTTGTTATCAGAGATTGTTGGGGGGGTTATCAGGATTGGTCCTGATGGCCCCCCAACAAGCTCTGATTACCAAGTAATGATAGAAAAAAAAATAACCCTCTGAGTGCCACAAGGATCCAATGCATTGCTTTGCAATGCGCTGGAGACCCTTGTGGCACTCACAGGGTCACTCCGTTTGTGGACATATATATTTTTTTTTACTAAGACCTCATTGGGGAGGGATCAGGGGGTCCTGATGCCCCTCAATGAGGTATATAATAAAAAAATTAAAAAAAATTTAACCCTGTGTGTGCCACTGGGATAGGGGTTCAATGCAGACCCCCTTCCTGTGGCACACACACAGGACTTTTTATCATTACTTTGTGATCAGAGCTTGTTTGGTGGCCATCTGAATACAAAGTATCAATAAAAAAATTAACCCTTTGTGTGTACAGGGGCCCAATGCATTGCTTTGCAATCCACTGGACACCCCTGTGGCACCCAAAGGATTATTTTTTTTTCCCCTTTTATTTTTTATTTAGACCTCATTGTATGGGTTCTGATGCCCCCAACGAGGTCTACACAAAAATATTGGGGGAAAAGCCCCAAAAAATACACGTGCCACAGGGGGGGTCCAACGCAGTGCTTTGCAATACGTTGGACCCCCTGTAACACACACACACACACACTTTTTTTTTTTTTATTATTCTGTTTTTAGACCTGGATGGGGGACACCAGGAATGTTCCTGACACCGCCTCCCCAACGAGGTATGAATACAAAATAATAATTAAAAAAAAAAAACTCTTTGTGTGCAACAGAGGGTCTAACGCATTGCTTTGCAGTGCATTGGGCACCCTTGTGGCATGCACAAAAAATGCCTCCGTTTCCCCCCCACACACACACACGTACCGTATTCCCCTGCCTGGTTCCACAGCCAACTGGCAGTCCCATTCCCCAGCCTGACCCCCAGCCTGTTTCCACTGCCTATTGGTAGACTCAAAGTACCAGTATGCACTAGATTCAGGCTGGGAATCAAACTTTGTATGAGGGGGACATACAGTGCACACTGGTAGTCACAGATCTCCCATACACACTCTCAGACACTGCCCCACCATCTCCACCATCCTTGCTCCTCTGCTCATACCCACACACTGCCTAATCCCTCACCCTCCCACACTGTTACACTGGTAGTCACAGGTCCGCGCGTACACTGGCTGACGCCCTAGCTTCTTTCATCTGTTAGCCATAAAATCACACATACACTGTTTGCTTTCCCATTCCTATTTCACTGGTAGCTACGCTCCTGTCACTCAAATTGGTATGTCAACCCACAGCAGTTGAGTACCATTTTTCTTAGGCTGGCAAGAAGTCCTCCTAGGTAGTGATGAGCGAGCACCCCAATGCTCGGGTGTTCGGGTGCTCTGACCGAGCACCCCCTGAGGCTCGAGTGCTCGGCCGAACACCCGAGCCCCATTGAAGTCAATGGGAGGACTCGAGCATTACACCAGGCACCCCCTGCTCTGATGAGGGGAGGGTGCCTGGTCCATAGGAAAAGGGCAGAAAAGGATGGAAACACCACAGAAATGGTTCAGGGACAGCATAGGGAGGATGTCTGGATGCATCTTGGACTCCAACATCGCTGCTGGGAACGATCTTTCGCCCGTAGTACGCCATTTTTACAGACTGACCATAAAACACACAAAAAGGAAAATAAAAACGACTTTAGGCGAAAAATTGTTACCAAACAATATTTGCTGTATATTTACTTGTATATCATCTGCAAATTATCCCAAAAATTTCCTTGATTTTCGGAAGTGAGGCCATGATTAAGAGGGAAACGTGCGCAGAGACAAATTCTCCCAAAAATTTCCTTGATTTTCAGAACTGAGGCCATGATTAAGAGGGAAACGTGCACAGAGGCAAATTCTCCCAAAAATTTCCTTGATTTTCAGAACTGAGGCCATGATTAAGAGGGAAACGTGCGCTGAGCCGACCATCTAAAACATTATGGGTGAGGGTCTGCTGCAGAGCTGACCATCCTAAACATTATATGCGAAGGCCCGCTAGTGAGCTGACGCTATAAAACATTATATGAGAGGGCCCGCTAGAGAGCTGACCCAATAAAACATTATATGAGAAGGCCCGCTGGTGAGCTGACCTATATAAAAATTGGCAAACAGGGCCCGCTGGTGAGCTGGCCCTATATAAAAATTATATCACAGGGCCCGCTGGTGAGCTGGCCCTATATAAAAATTATAGCACAGGGCATATGGAAGAGGAGGAGGAGGATGAGAAGATTAAGAGTCAACCATATACCCGTTTTTTGGGTGGAAGGGGTGAATGGGAATACAGAGTATTCACATCATTGTAAATAACATATATAAAGTGAGTTTATGTTCCCCCGGGGCTTTCCTCCAGTGGAGTGGAGAAGTCAGGGGAAATCCAGGCCTTGTTCATTTTTATAAGTGTCAACCTATCAGCATTGTCGGTGGAAAGGCGGATACGCTTATCTGTTATGATGCCACCAGCAGCACTAAATACCCGCTCAGACAGAACGCTGGCGGCAGGGCAGGCCAGCACCTCCAAGGCGTAGAGTGCCAGTTCATACCACGTGTCCAGCTTGGACACCCAGTAGTTGTAAGGCACAGAGGGATCATTGAGGACGCTGACACGGTCTGCTACGTACTCCTTCACCATCTTCCAAAACTTTTCCCTCCTTGTGACACTAGGCTGCGCATCAGGGTGAGGGTGCTGGCGGGGTGTCATGAAGGTGTCCCACGCCTTGGAGAGTGTTGCCCTGCCTTTCTCGGAACTGCTGTGTGCTCCCCTTTTCTCCCCTTCTCGGTTGGCCAAGGTAGCACGTACTCTGCCGCCAGCGTTGTCAGATGGAAAATTTTGGAGCAATTTTTCGACAAGAACCTTCTGGTATTGCAACATTTTGCTTGTCCTCTCCACCGGAGGAATGAGAGATGAGAAATTCTCTTTGTAGCGGGGGTCCAGAAGGGTGAACACCCAGTAATCCGTGTTGTCTAAAATGCGTACAACGCGTGGGTCACGGGAAAGGCAGCCTAACATAAAGTCAGCCATGTGTGCCAGAGTACCAACAGTCAAGATTTCGCTGTCCTCACCAAGAGGATGACTCTCAATATCCTCATCCTCTTCCTCCTCTTCTGCCCACCCACGCTGAAGAGATGGAACTAAAGTTCCATGGCTACCCTCTGTAGCGGAGGCAACCGTGTCTTCCTCCTCCTCCTCCTCCTCCTCCTCCGCCTCCTCCAATTGTCGCTGAGAAGACGAAGTGAGGGTGCTCTGGCTATCACCTTGTGTAAGCTCTTCCTCCCCCATTTCCACCTCTTCCACATGCAAAGCGTCGGTTTTAATTGTGAGCAGCGAGCGTTTCAGTAGACACAGAAGTGGGATGGTTACACTGATAATAGCGTTATCGCCGCTCACCATCTGTGTCGATTCCTCAAAATTGCGTAAAACCTCGCAGAGGTCTGACATCCATTCCCACTCCTCACTTCTGATTACAGGAAGTTGAACGGAGAGGCGACGACCGTGTAACAGCTGGTACTCCACTACTGCCCTCTGCTGCTCACAAAGCCGGGCCAACATGTGGAAGGTGGAGTTCCAGCACGTGCTCACGTCACACAGCAGCCGGTGAGCTGGCAATTGTAAGCGCTGCTGCAGCTTCAACAGGCCGGCTGAAGCTGTTGATGACTTACGGAAATGTGCACACACGCGGCGCACCTTGGTCAAGAGATCATGCACATTGGGGTAGGTTTTTAGAAATCGCTGCACCACTAAATTAAATACATGCGCTAGGCATGGTACGTGTGTGAGCTTGCCGAGCTCCAAAGCCGCCACCAAGTTACGCCCATTATCACACACAACCATGCCTGGTTGCAGGTTGAGTGGCGAGAGCCACTGCTCGGTCTGGTGACTAATCCCCTGCAACAGCTCTGAGGCCGTGTGCTGTTTGTCCCCAAGGCAGATCAGCTTCAGCACGGCCTGTTGACGCTTCCCCACTGCAGTGCTACACTGCTTCCAGCTACTGGCTGATGGGGGAGTGGCGGTGTGTGTAGAGAATTCGGAGGTGGAAACGGAGGAGGAGGAGCCAATAACGTAGGTGCTGGTGGAAACCCTGATGGAGGTAGGGCCCGCAATCCTCGGCGTGGGTAGCACCCGTGCCATCCCAGGGTCCGAGTCGCTCCCAGCCTCCACGACATTCACCCAGTGTGCCGTCAGGGAAATGTAGCGTCCCTGGCCACAAGCACTTGTCCATGTGTCAGTCGTTAAGTGGACCTTCCCAGTAACTGCGTTGGTCAGGGCACGGGTGATGTTACGGGACACATGGTGGTGTAATGCGGGGATGGCACACCGGGAAAAGTAGTGGCGGCTGGGGACCGCGTACCGAGGGACAGCTGCTGCCATCAGGCTGCGGAAGGACTCAGTGTCCACAAGCCTAAATGGCAGCATTTCGATGGCCAGTAATTTTGAAAGGTGTGAGGTTAGTGCTATGGCCTGTGGGTGGGTGGCTGGGTACTTTCTCTTGCGCTCAAATGCCTGGGGTAACGACATTTGGACGCTGTGCTGGGACAGGGAAGTGGATGTGGTCGCTGATGGTGCTTCAGATGCTACAGGTGCAGGGCGGGAGGTATGCGGGCCTGCGCCTTCGACAGGCGATTGGCCGGCACCGAAAACAGGGGAAGAGGAGGCAGTGGTGTGGCCTGCAGACACAGATGGGCAATCCAGGCGTTCCTCCCACTTACTACGGTGCTTGGATGCCATGTGTCGGATCATGCTGGTGGTGGTGAGGTTTCTAGTGTTCATGCCTCGGCTCATTCTGGTGTGGCACAGGTTGCAAACTACAATTCTTTTGTCGTCCGCACTTTCCTTAAAAAAACGCCATACCGCGGAACACCTACCCTTTGGCAAGGTAGATTTACGCAAGGGGGTGCTCCGTGGAACATTTGCGGGCCGGTTTGGTGCGGTCCGCCTTCTTTCTGTAGCCACACCACTGCCTTTTCCAGCCTGTTGCGGTGCTGCAGATGGCTCACCCTCAGGACTGCTGTCATCGCTCGGCTCTACACCTTCCCAGGTGGGGTCAGTCACCTCATCGTCCACCAAGTCCTCCTCCACTTCCTCACTCTGATCATCCTCCTCAAGTCTTGATCCCACCACATACTCAGTCATTGACAACTGTATAACATTCTCCTCAACAAGGTCTTGAGACGGAAATAGTGGTTGATTTAATGGCAACTGTGTCTCATCATCATCATCATCATCCACTACTTCCTTTGACCTTAAATGCCGTTCACATCTGTCATCTTCTTGTGATTGGGTAGCCTCTAGAGGTTGTGAATCAGGGCACAAGATGTCATGTTCCTCTGCAAGCGTGCTTGGAGAGAGGGTCAAATGAAGGATTGGTGATGAGACGAGCTCCTCACTGTGTGGGATCACTTCTTTGACCAGACCGTGTATGGTGGGAGGAAGGATGATCAGAGTGAGGATTATGTTGACCAGACTCTTGGCTACTGAGAGTGGACTTGGTGGAAGACAGGGTGGTGCTTAACCGACTGGAAGCAGTATCAGCTGTCATCCAACCGACCACCTGTTCGCAGTGGTCGGACCTCGAGAGTGATGTCCTGCGACGCCCTGTAAAATTACACATGAAGCTAGGTATGGTGGATGTCTTTCTTTCTTGTGCTCTGGCACCAGGCACAGTTTCTCCGCGTCCTGACCCGCGCCCTGAACTTTCAGGATCACGTCCACTTCCCCGTCCCTTTTTACCCGCCTTCTTCATCTTACACAGAATATGTGACTTTAATATTTGAGTTTGAAAACTTAACAGTATTTCTTATTATTCTGCAACTGTACAGAGTACACAGAATAGGCTGCTAAACGGCGGTGAAACACACTGAATGGAATATGTGACTTTAATATTTGAGTTTGAAAACTTAACAGTATTTCTTCCTATTCTGCAACTCTGCAGAGTACACAGAATAGGCTGCTAAACGGCGGTGAAACACACTGAATGGAATATGTGACTTTAATATTTGAGTTTGAAAACTTAACAGTATTTCTTATTATTCTGCAACTCTGCACAGTACACAGAATAGGCTGCTAAACGGCGGTGAAACACACTGAATGGAATATGTGACTTTGATATTTTAGTTTGAAGACTTAACAGTATTTCTTCCTATTCTGCAACTCTGCACAGTACACAGAATAGGCTGCTAAACTGCGGTGAAACACACTGAATGGAATATGTGACTTTAATATTTGAGTTTGAAAACTTAACAGTATTTCTTATTATTCTGCAACTCTGCACAGTACACAGAATAGGCTGCTAAACGGCAGTGAAACACACTGAATGGAATATGTGACTTTGATATTTTAGTTTGAAGACTTAACAGTATTTCTTCCTATTCTGCAACTCTGCACAGTACACAGAATAGGCTGCTAAACTGCGGCGAAGCACACTGAATGGAATATGTGACTTTGATATTTTAGTTTGAAGACTTAACAGTATTTCTTCCTATTCTGCAACTCTGCACAGTACACAGAATAGGCTGCTAAACTGCGGTGAAACACACTGAATGGAATATGTGACTTTAATATTTGAGTTTGAAGACTTAACAGTATTTCTTCCTATTCTGCAACTGTACAGAGTACACAGAATAGGCTGCTAAACGGCGGTGATACACACTGAATGGAATATGTGACTTTAATATTTGAGTTTGAAAACTTAACAGTATTTCTTATTATTCTGCAACTGTACAGAGTACACAGAATAGGCTGCTAAACGGCGGTGAAACACACTGAATGGAATATGTGACTTTGATATTTTAGTTTGAAGACTTAACAGTATTTCTTCCTATTCTGCAACTCTGCACAGTACACAGAATAGGCTGCTAAACTGCGGCGAAGCACACTGAATGGAATATGTGACTTTGATATTTTAGTTTGAAGACTTAACAGTATTTCTTCCTATTCTGCAACTCTGCACAGTACTCAGAATGTGCTGCTAAACTGCGGCGACGCACACTGAATGGAATATGTGACTTTGATATTTTAGTTTGAAGACTTAACAGAATGTGCTCTAATCTGCAACTTTGCACACTAAACAGAATGTGCTCTAATCTGCAACTTTGCACACTAAACAGAATGTGCTCTAATCTGCAACTTTGCACACTAAACAGAATGTGCTCTAATCTGCAACTGTGCACACTAAACAGAATGTGCTCTAATCTGCAACTTTTCACACTAAACAGAATATTTTTTTTTTTTTTTTTTTTGTTTTTTTCCCCCCACACAAAATAACCTGCTGCCCCCACACACAGTAGTCCTAAAAAGGACTTTTGGTTCTTTTTTTTCACAATTTTTTTTTTTCCTCCCTACACTGCCTTTCCCTTCCTATCCTCAGCTCTCCCTGGCTCAGACTGAGCCGAACTCGATGGTCAGGTGCTATACAGCACCCGACCACGGGTTCTGGCCAGCCAATCAGTGTAATGCCAGCAGCCAACATGGCTGCTGGCATTACACCGATGTCAGAGCCTCCCTGCACGTTTATTGGCTGCGCAGCAGCCGCAAAACGTGCGGGGAGGAGACCCGAACATGGCGGGCGAGCACATGCGGTACTCGTACGAGTACCGCCATGTGCCGAGCAGAGCGATGCTCGAGCCGATCCGAGCATCGGCCGAGCATGCTCGCTCAACACTACTCCTAGGAAATCCCACGCCATTGAACCATTTTAGTATGTTTGAAGTGACTGAAGTGTAAAAGAAATGTTTGTTTGTCTTCCTGTAGCACCACATTCTGGAAATAGTTGTGCCAACTAACTTAGGGGTAAAAAGGCAAGTGACCCCTCATTAGATGCGGCATGTTGTCTTCTTTCCAAAATGGTATAGTTTATCTACCTTTTCTTCACTTATGAAGGTGTTATAGCCATTTTCATAGAGGCAAGTCAGGTTTGAGAAAATGTTAGAAACATCAGTTCGTAGTAGGTGTAGTTTTCTACTTCTAGCACTCCCTAAGATAGTTCAGCTCATACCAATGGGGTGTCGTTTGACTCCTAAGAGCTTTAGCTAACGAATGCAGTTGAAAATTCCATGGTTTTCACAGAGCTCCATACATTTGAAGGGGCAGAAATGTAAGAAAATGCCTTTTTTTTCATTAGCGCCACCTCCTGGAAGCATTTGTGCATGCCAGCCTTTGGGTATGAAGGCAAGTGACCCCTCATTAGATGCGGCAGGTTGTTTTCTTTCCAAAATGGCGTTGTTTTCTACCTTTCCTGCATATCTATTATGGTTATAACCATTTTAGTGCAAGCAGATAATTTCATAAACAAAAGTGTCAGGTTTACGTATGTGTTCCTAGCACCCACATATTGTATGTTAAGCCACACAAATGGGCTACCATTTTTCTCATGTTGGTAGCAGGTACTGAATACAGCAGGAAATGTTATGGTTTTCAAAGATTTTAGTATCTTTGAAGTGGTGGAAATGTAAAAAAACCATGTATTTATTCCCATAGCGCCACCTTTTGGAAATATTTGTGCACTTCAGCCCAGGGGTAGAAAGGCAAGTGACCCCTCATTTGATGCGGGAGAATGTCTACTTTCCAAAATGGTATACCTTTTATACCTTTCCGTCATGTCTCTAACAGTTATGAACATTTTAGTACAAGCAGCCATTTTCGAAGAAGCAAACAGGTAGTTGTAGTTATGCTTTTCTGGCACCCCTAAGGTATGTCGATTCATTCCAATGGGGTGTCATTTTTCTCCTAAGAGCACTAGCTAATGAATACAGTTGGAAATTCCATGGTTTTCACAGATTTCCATACAGATGAAGGGGCAGAAATGTAAGAAAATGCCATTTTTTTCCTATAGTGCCACCTTCTGGAAGCATTTGGGCACAACAGGCTTGGGGTAAGAAGGCAATTCACCCCTCATTAGATGCGGCAGGTTGTCTTCTTTCAAAAATGGTATGGTTTGTGTAGCCTTTCTTCACTTCTCTAGTTGTTATAACCTTTTTTCTACAGACAAGTAATGTTTGAGAAAATGTTAGAAAAATTAGTGGTTGCAATAGGTGTAGTTTGGTACTTGTAGCGCCCACTAAGGTAGGGGAACTCATACCAATGAGGTGTCATTTTTCTCCTAAGAGCACTAGCTAATGAATACAGTTGGAAATTCCATGGTTTTCACAGATTTCCATACAGATGAAGGGGCAGAAATGTAAGAAAATGCCATTTTTTTCCTATAGTGCCACCTTCTGGAAGCATTTGGGCACAACAGGCTTGGGGTAAGAAGGCAATTCACCCCTCATTAGATGCGGCAGGTTGTCTTCTTTCCAAAATGGTATGGTTTGTGTAGCCTTTCTTTACTTCTCTAGTTGTTATAACCATTTTTGTATAGACAAGTAATGTTTGAAAAAATGTTAGAAAATTTAGAGGTTGTAGTAGGTGTCTTTTTGCACTTCTAGCATCCCCTGTGGTAGGTGAACCCATACCAATGGGGTGTCATTTTTCTCCCAAGAGCACTAGCTAATCAATATAGTTGTAAATTCCATGGTTTTCCCAGATTTCAGTACTGTTGAAGTGGCAGAAATGTAAGAAAATGCCATTTTTTTCCTATAGTGCCACCTTCTGGAAGCATTTGGGCACAACAGGCTTGGGGTAAGAAGGCAATTTACCCCTCATTAGATGCGGCAGGTTGTCTTCTTTCCAAAATGGTATGGTTTGTGTAGCCTTTCTTTAATTCTCTAGTTGTTATAACCATTTTTGTATAGACAAGTAATGTTTGAGAAAATGTTAGAAAATTTAGAGGTTGTAGTAGGTGTTTTTTTGCACTTCTAGCATCCCCTGTGGTAGGTGAACCCAAACCAATGGGGTGTAATTTTTCTCCCAAGAGCACTAGCTAATGAATACAGTTGTAAATTCCATGGTTTTCACAGATTTCAGTACAGTTGAAGGGGCAGAAATGTAAGAAAATGACATTTTTTTCCTATAGTGCCACCTTCTGGAAGCATTTGGGTACCACAGGCTTGGGGCAAGAAGGCAAGTTACCCCTCATTAGATGCGGCAGGTTGTCTACTTTTCAGAAATATATAGTTTTATATAGTTATTCCACTGTTTTAGGGTAGTTTTACCACAAAAACCCTAGAATGTGCATTTTAGTTTATAAAGTTGAAAATGTCATTTTGCGCTGCTGGTGATTAGGGCTCTACGCTAGCCTTGGACTTAGGTAAAACTATACAAATTTGGTATTTTTTTACTCGGGGGACTCTGGGCTCTTTCAAATAATTGAAACTTTTTCAATCAAGGTAAATGTTTTTGATACATAGTATGTGATTTTAGCAAAAATAGTAAATTTTCACTTTTTTTTGTCATTATGACATCATAGCTTTTTGCACGATGTAAAATTCTCTTCATGTAAGGTATCACGAGAAAGCTCAATTCGTTCTGAAAAAAACAATATATAGTTTTCCATATTTAACTAAAAATCCCCAGAGGAAATCAAGCCTAAACGGAAGGATAGCAAAAATGTTGAAAAAGTGTCTGGCCTGCAGGGTTCAGAAAATGGCCCAAGCCTCTGGCACTGAAGGGGTTAAGGGGCTAAAAGCCCCATTTAAATCAATGACATTTTAATTTGTGCCCTATGGTGCAGTTTGCCCCAGAAATGCTCCACTTTTTCTTTGTGCATGTGGATCTATGGCCCATATCTACCAGTGAGCTGCTGGTGGCAGTGACTTATTTATCAAGTGCACGTAAGTAATCAGTAGCCGACATGAAACAAGATCAGTCAGACAGGAAGTCCTGCGGTAGCCTGATTTATCACTGCAGTGCAAACTGCACCTCAATGATAATAGAGCAATGGTTCTCAGCCAGGGTAGCATGGTACTTTGGGGCACTTTGGGGTGCCCCACTTTTTCATGAAGATTTTGACAAAAACATTCCAGATTGCATAAGTGCAATGAGCAAAACAATATTGAGAGAAATTAATTTTCCCTAACTTGTAGATGGCAGAAATCCTTCCCTGTGAGGTGCTATTAATCAGGGTATATGCTTTAATAAATAAGCCTACAGAAAACAAATGGGCCTTATGCACAAGTGACGTAATTCTTCTGCAAACTATATGCCCCACAGGGGGACAAAATAAAAATGTCCAAAAATCTATGAATGCTAGCATTGACTTCAACAAGTTAAAATTACCATTTACATCAATGACAATGTGTATTTGTTCCCTATGGAGCAACTGGTTTGCCCCAAAATTGCACCACTTTTCTTTTGTTAGTACGGCCCACTACTTTGATGGCTCTGTGCCTTCAAAATAGAGTTTGTATTGATAAACAAGCTGTTTCTCTCATTCATAATAATAGAACTGTAAATTTAGTTGAGAAATTAAAGTAAAATGTACTACTGATGAAGTGGTCATTTGTTCCTTAGTAATTTGTGCACAACGTGTTAAATATAAGGAAAGGAACCCTTTGGATACTAGAGACATCTTCTGTGCATTGAAAAGCAATGCAATAGAGAATGTTTCTAACATCCAAGGGGTTAAGGAGAGGTGTTTTTAGTTTTTAAGGGGCAGTGGACATTTATAGCATGTATTCATACTAAAAGGCACATTGTAACTGCAAAGTGTCTTTAAAAAAAGTTCTACTTGACTTACTTTCTGTAGTTTAAATACAATTTGCCTCCCCGTCACTTTCCCAAAATTAGTTCATGTTAAAGGATAAACTAGCATGTGGCTAATGCCCTATGAGCAGATCTGTTACAGAAAGTAGAGATGGTCAGGGCTGTATTGTAAGCCCAGAAGATCAGAAGGGAGGGCAGAATGGTAGTCTGAATAGAGGCCTTCCCGATCCTCCCTCACAGATCCCATGAAAGAAACTGAACTGTGGTGGAGCGAGCAGCCCCCATAGACAATAGCGAAAGGCTTTCAAACATGTCAATATGGAGGCTGCGAACGTAACCAACAAAGTTTGTGGCTCTAAGATCACATGTTCAAAAGAAAAATGAAGGAGTTCTGGAGCAATCCAATTGCACTCTAGAGGAGAACTAAAAAAATCCCCTTTGATTTAAATGGGGATTTTAACCCCTTAGAGACTTCTCTAGCATTCAAAGGGTTAAAATTCCCATTCAAGTTAATGGGATTTTTTGGAATTTGTAGTTTTCCCCTAGAGTGCATTTGGTTTGCTCCAGAGTTCCTCCACTCAATTTTGGACCTACGACCGTAATCGTTTTAACCTGCTTCCTACTGGCATAATAATAATAATAATAATAGCAGCTTTTTTTACTGACAATTACCTTTCTTGAGGTTTTTTTGGATCATACGAATAAAGAGAAAATGTGACCACTTTTGGGTTAAACCAACTGTTTTGTTTTTTTTAAATTAATTCCTTAAATGCTCCAGAGGTAGACTTCTAGCATCCAAGGGTTAAAAAAAGCCCAATTAAGAGAATGGACATTTTGTTTGTTCCCTGTGGTGCAGTTGGTTTGCTCCAGAATTGCCCCACTTTTGTATTTTACATATAGGACAAACATGTATGCTTTAAAAAAAAGGTGGTGGGTGATCTCTGGCTATTGTGAATCAAAACTCCAAACCAATTACTGATGATGGAAGCAGCAGTTCAGAAACAGCTAGACAACCACGTTTCCCACTCCAGCATTAGCAAAATGATACAACAGGTTAAAGTGAAGTAAAAAGACCTAAGTGGTAAAAAAAAAGCTTTTGATCTCTAATTTTACTCCGCCAATAAATATATATCTGGGGCAAGCCAGCTGCACCATAGGGGACAAATAAATCCCTTTGACGTTAATGGGGGTTTAAGCCTTTGAGTCCTCACTAGCATTCAAGGGGTTAAAAGCTTAACTTAAAGCAGTATGACTTTTGGGATGTTTTATGTGTTTCCTAGAGTGCTATTGGTTTGCTCCAGTTATTGTTAGTATATGAGCCTATATCACTCTGAGTGCCAGAGAGGTGCGCAATGTACTGCTTCGCGTTGCGCACCCCTCTGGCACGCAAAGGGTTAAATATTGAGCTCCGAAGTTGTTAGGGAAGTTGTTTCCTACATATTATTGTAACAGATCTGATCTAGTCATACATTTCCCCTCTTCCTGTCACCCTGGCATTGCACTTACCAGTTGCCAACCTCTTCTGCTTCATGGTGACTGACTCAGTGGGCGGGGTCACGGGTCCTGCCCGGGATTCTCAGTCCACAGAGGGGTTGTTGCATTGGTAATGTTGCGTTTGTACAGGAGCTCACTAGTTCTCAGTTGGTAGTCTGGATTGGAACTCTCTTTTCTCCTTAAAAGCAGACAGGGTATCTTGATTATTGGTGCTGTGCAGGAGGTATCCTGCTTTTCTTCTTGTGTGTGTAATTAAAAGAAGGTTGCTATGGAGTTGCACACAATCTCGTGAATGGTAACAGCCCAGCTGCCTCCACCCACACTGCCCTACAGACAGTACAGTCACAACCCTAGTGTTCAGGTTGGAAGTCCCTCTCCATGGTGCTGCCCTTGTGCATAATACATTAGACAGATGAGGCTGGGCGGCATCAAAATCAAGGTACGTGGTAACCCTTTGATTGCCAGAGTGTGCAACCTTCTGGAACTAAAAGGGTTAAATATATATTGCAAGCCCAGTCAGCATCTATAAATGTATTATTTGGGAGAAAGATCTCTAACATATCTTCCTAAAATGCCTTGTAATTGCAGCCATTGCATGGCAATGCCAACTGTACTAAATTGTTTGTGACAGTCCCTGTTTTGCCTCCTGGTCCAAATATCTTGCTTTCCTAGATTTTGTCTCTAGGTTTGACCCTTTGAGTGCCAAAGGGATGGACAACTTATTGAGAGTCAAAGTGTTAAGGAGGCAAGGGGTGGCAACGTATTACAAATAAATTGTACATCCCTGCTGGTCTTTGAAGGGTTAAGGTTCATTGAGCTTTATGCAGGTTGGGCAATCTGGATCTCCCCAGCTGTTGTGGACTACAACTTACAGCACCCTCTGCCAGCAGTTGGGAGTTGTAGTCCACAACAGCTGAAGGGCCTCAGATTGCCCATCCCTGGGCTATATACACAAAAATGTGGACCAATTGTAAAACAAGCCAAATGAACCATAGGGAGCAAATTACATTTCTGTTGATTAAAATTAATGTCTGGGAAATGTGTGTTTGCATTCATTGGGGCAGTTGCTTTGCCCCAAAATGGCTCCATTTTCCATTTGCATTTGACTCTTATCCGTTTCAGTTCCAGAGATGTATTCAGTGTGTTGGTGTTATATGGTACCAGTGTTCTAATGACTGTAAAGTAAGAAGCACGTATTTTTGAGTCTATCATCTGCTCTGAAGTCAGTCTTTCTCCACTGAAGAAAAAATATTTACAAAAATGTGATGCTATTTTGAGAAATATGCTCAAAAGTAAGCAATTTTGGGGCTAACCAACCATACCACATGAATAAACATTCTCATTGATTTAAATGTGGCTTTTAATCCTCTATAATGTTAAAGAGGTCTCCAATGAATAGCTTCACAATGCATTAGAGACCTCTCTACTGTTCAAGGGTTAAAAACCCTATATATCTCAACTGGAATTTTTTACTTTTTCACCCCACTTCAATCAGGCTTTCGTCCAAATCACTCAACAGTCACTTCCCTCAAAAAATATACAATGATATTCAGAGTGGCATGGATAATTATGAACTTATTGGACCGATACTCCTTGACTTTGCAGGGGCCTTTAATACAGTAGATTATAATATTCTCTAAACTGGTTCTGACCCTATTTATCAGACAGAACATGTGTGTCTATTGCTGACTATTTTCCTTTTCCTCAAAGTAGTAAGTGGGGGGCTCCAAGGCTCCATTCCTGCCCCCCTTCTATTTTTCCTATTTATAAATAAACTGCACACAGTTTGCACAGCATCTTCTGTGCACATGTATCCAGATGACACTATTATCTACTTTAAATGTCCAAATGTATCACAACTGGATGCAACTTAGATTGTAAGCTCTACAGGGCAGAGACCTCCTAACCTAATGTATGCTCACCTGGTGTTCCTCTTATGATTGCCTATATAACCACTTAATTACTGCACTTATTGTACCTCCTCTGTACAAAATGTAAACTGTAAAGTACTAAGTACACCTGTTTTATAAATAAAAATATACATACAATTACAGGATTATATATTTTAATAGCCATTTAATGATTGTAATAAAGTCTAATCGTAACTTGGTCCCATTTGATTCCTACAAAAATCTTGATATGGGGCTTGACTCCAACCTCACTTTTGATCTTTGTATTAATATCTTAACATTCAAACTTTATCTTAAAATAGGTGTTCTGTTTAGAAACTAATCCCCTGGTAAGAAAACTTATCGTTCAACAGATTTTAATGCCAGTCATATACTACAGGGATGTGGTATATGCTTCTGGGCTATAAATCCATCTTGGCAAACTCAAAACTGCATAATTTATTATGCTGCTTTGTCCTGCAATGTAATTACACTACCTGTCTTTGTAATATGCATAATTAACTAAATTGGCTAACACTTGCTCTAGATGTTCCCTTCACATTTCCTGCCTAATTTATACCCACTTCTCTTTAAAGCTACCAAACTACCTGAGCAGTATGCCCCTTTGATCTCGCCATACTAACTACAGCCTCAACTCCTCTTCTAACAACTCACTAAAAATTCTCACAATCCCACACTACAAGCAAGAAGCTGATTGATCTGCTTTCTCCTTCAGTCTCAAAGCCTGAAATACCTACCACCCAAAAATCAGATCATCTCTCACTCTAAAATTACTAAAAAAACAACTGTTTCTGTTTTATTTAAAAAAAATAGCATATAAAATAACTTAACATCATCTTATTATATATATATATATATATATATATATATATATATACATGTATTTCTCTATTTGTGTACATTTGTAATTTCCTACTGTAAAAGCTCTCTAGGACATACTTGAGAAGGAGAGAAATCTCAATATAATCTTACTGGTAAATAATAATCCTATACCATAAAGTATAAGAATGCGTCTCTCCCTGTGAGCGTAGCATGAAGCACTAACTCACAGAGAACCACGTGACTCGCTCCCCCTTGACCCGCACCCTCTATGGTAACTAGGGACGCGTATTTGACAGGCACCCGCTTCCTCCATGCTCGCGCTCGCGGGTACCTGTCAGTTATATGCGTCCACATGCACGGTGCGAGCTCAGAGGGCTGGCAGCTGGCCGCCTGTCAGTTATGCGCGTCCACAGGTATGGGGAGCAAGAGGGTGGTGAAAGAGCCACAGGGAAGCAAAAGGGTGGTGAAAGAGCCACGGGGGAGCAAAAGGGTGGTGAAAGAGCCATGGGGGAGCAAGAGGGTGGTGAAAGAGCCATGGGGGAGCAAGAGGGTGGTGAAAGAGGCATGGGGGGGGCAAGAGGGCTGTAAAAGAGGCATGGGGGAGCAAGAGGGTGGTGAAAGAGCCATGGGGGGGCAAGAGGGTTGTGACAGAGGCATGGGGGGGCAAAAGTGTGGTGAAAGAAACATGGGGGGGCAAAAGAGGTATGGGGAGCAAGAGGATGATGAAAGAGCCATGGGGGGGGGGGCAAAAGGGTTGTGAAAGAAGCATGGGGGTCAAAAGGGTGGCAAAAGAGGTATGGGGAGCAAGAGGGTGGTGAAAGAGCCATAGGGGAAAGAGGGTTGTGAAAGAGGCATGGGGGGGGCAAAAGTGTGGTGAAAGAGGCATGAGGGGCAAAAGTGTGGCAAAAGAGGTAAGGGGAGCAAGAGGGTTGTGAAAGAGGCATTGGGGGGGCAAAAGTGTGGTGAAAGAGGCATGGGGGGCAAGAGAGGTGTGAGGAGCAAGAGGGTGGTGAAAGAGCCATGGGGGGCAAAAGAGGTATGGGGGCAAGAGGGTGATGGAAGGGGCAAAGGGGTGACAAAAGAGGCATGGGGGGGCAAGAGGGTTTGCCAGAGAGGCATGGGGCAAGAGGGTGGAGAAAAAGGCATGGGGGGCAAGAGGAGATAGAAAGGCATGGTAGGCAAGAGGGGGTAGAAAGAGGCAAGAGGAGAAAGCACTGCGCTGCATGGCACTCAAAGGGTTAACATTACGCGGACCTTGGCCCGTGTACACGGGCTTTAACACTAGTTTCTAAATAAATAATAAAGAAAAAATAAATAATGTGTTTCCTGTGTTCCAGTTGTTTTGCCATCAAATCAATCCACTTTTTGCATATTGCCCCTTAATAAAAATAGGAAAGGATGTATAAAGACTAACAACAGCTGGTGAGCCACAGTTTGCACACTCCTATCATAGCTCAACCCAACAGAGATCTGTATGGTGAGGATTCCATGTCACTTGTCTTGACTAGTGTTACCTGTGTTGACTAACTTGAGGTGATAATCAGCCTCCTTTTTGACTTTTTGCAAGTGCATAATGTAAAGTCAAATTTCCTATATTGTCCTTTGCAGTCAGGTGATTAATTAGCATACTTTATACAGCTAACTAACTAAAAAACTTGATTTTTAGACAAAATGGCTTATACAACATATAGATGCTTTTGAAAGCTCTTTCAAGATACCCAAATTCACTTTTTATATGACAGAGTTCCTTTAATCCCTTAAGGACCCACGATGGTCCTGGCACATCATGGGATGGTAAGCCATAAGGACCCATGACGTGCCAGGACTGTCGTGGATTTCAGGGCTCACCGTGCGGCTGCACGCCATTCTGGGAGCCGTGCATCGGATCCTGACATGTCATGCGTCTTTAAGGAGTTAAGATATGTTTAGTTAATTTTAAGAGGAACTTATAACTGCCTGTGTGTTGTGGCAGCCATTTATTTGTAATATAAACAGTTTATGAGAAAGTAACCTAATCTGTTTATGGCACTGTGTGGCACTTTATATTAATTTGTTTCTGTGCTAGACCAATATTATCACACCCTGTGCTTTGAATGAATCTAGGCAGAACTCACACACTAGGGGCATTTCTATTAGCACAGCAAGGGGTAAGTTTGGCTTCAAACATAACTAATTAGGAGACTATGTAGTGAATTACAACTCCAAGAACTTCCACAAATGGTCGACTCTTTACCTCCTAAGGGTAGGAGACTGCTATGACCCGAGATCAGTTAATTCCATTCCCCAGATTTACTGAAACACATGGCCTTCCTGCTTCAGAGGTTTTAGATATCTTCCAGTTCTTCACTTCACCACCACAACAGTACCAGATAGCCCACTTCCCCCATAGCTTACCTTGTATGAAAAGCTTTGCCTCAATTGCACTCACATATCGGGTCTCTTGTGACTCTCTTGGCATTCACTCGGGTTCAGGCGATTAAAAAATTAAACAGATGCTTGCATAAACTATTCCCGGCCCAATCTGCTCTCTGTTTTTGGGACTGCATGGAGCAGGGATACCTGTATCATATCTGGTGGACCTGCCCAGTAGGGAGGGAGTTCTGAGACATGGTGGGCTCACTGATAAGTTCGGGTTCCTTGACCCCTATGACTTTAGACCCGTCAAGGTTTCTCCTGGGCCTTGGACACATGGGTTTGCCTTCGGCGCTATCCAAGTTGCTCTCCCATATACTCTTGGCAGCCAGGGATGCTTTGGCTTCTCATTGGAAGAGGCCCGGTTTGCCAGATCAGCCGGCTCTGGTCCGGGGCATCTGGAGGATTTACTCCATGGAAAGACTCACCTCTCTTCTCTCCAGCTCCCAGTCTAGATTATTTCAGATATTGGAGCCTTGGGTCCTCTATTGTGACCCAACTCTGGCCCCAACTGAAACTTAGGGGTCCGGCTCGGGTCAGGGCTTCTATTCTATTTAAAACTGCTCTTCCTCCTCCTTTCATATTTAATCCATTTCTTGTCTCTCCACTGTTATGGGGATCTCTTTACCCCGTTTCTCATCCTCTCTCCCTTCTCCTGGTTTTTCCTCTGTTCTGAGTTGCCCTAATGCCTTTGGTCTCTAAGACCGAGAATAGTAGCCTATAGCCCTAGCATGGCTTCTTATCTTCTGACTCTCTGTGAGCTAGGCCAGAGCAGCGGTATTCTCCCAAAGTTATCCCTGCAGCTCAGGGACAAAGGCCCTCTACAGGCAGCATAATATTTTCTAATGTTTCTTGTATCCTAGACAAACTAGATCAGTTACTGCTACATGTTGTTGCCCTATGTATTACACACGTTATATATGTTAGATGTGCACTCGCCTCATGTAGGCCAGCTCGTTGGCCACTTTTCCCTTTCTTAGTGCTTTGATTATTTGCTTTGTAATCTGCTCATATCCGCCTTCCCTTCCTCTTTTTCTCTTCTGTACTCCCCAAAAAAATGTTTCTATAAAAATGTTTCTATAAAAATTTCAGTTGAGAAAAAAAAATTACTCTTTTTGGAGTGCTGGCTAGCACTATGGCAACAGGAGAAACTGGATGGACCCTAGCACCAGCAATAAAGGAAGCCAACATACCCCTGACTCAATGTTTCCCATTTCCCTGCATTGTCCCTTTGGGGAAGTATACTTAATAAGGCAGAACTGTCTAGCAGTATAAGCAGTAGCACAAGTCAGCTGTCTGTGCCAGCTGCTACTGCTGCCAGTGTGCCTTCTTCTAAGGTGGGTAAAGCTGAATATTGGTAAGATGGAGGTGCATCTATTATAAGACTGAGTGTGGAACATATTCAGGTTAATCACAATGCTTTTTGTACCAGAGAGAGTGCTACACATTGCTCCACAATGAATTATGCACTGCTCTGTCCCTCAAATGTTTAACCGCATCTAATTAATTAGTGTTTCTCAGTGTTGCTGCACTTTATGAAGGATGAAAAATTGAGTATAGTACCTTATTGGCCCTTGCTAGTGTGACACTGCACACTGTTGTGAAGTCTACTGTCTATCGGTACTCCTAAATATTTATCTAACAAGTATGTCACAAGTCTGTGGCCCAAACTAAGAAGCTGAGGAACGAGGCTAGAGGGCAATGCTACAGAGCAGAGGTGGCAACAGGAGTAACTCTTGCTGCAGTTAGGGCGAGGTTGCAATGTTATGCGTATCCCTTCGGAACTCAAAGAGTTAAAAAGGCCAAAAAACCTAATGAGTTACTTATAATGCCCAGACCAATTGTCGAAGGCATGTTTCCATTCATCACCTTCATGAATCCATGAAATCTTGGAGAAAATTGTAGCACTTCAGAGACACTCAAATAGCATGAACGCGAGTGGAAGAGAGAAACTAATCTTTTTGCTGGATCTGGTTTGACCTTATAATCTTCAAAAGGTGGAACATATTTTTTCCCAAAAAGAGGAAGCTGGCACCAACCTGAGTAGAAGAGGGTCTAATGATACCTCATTCCCGGTTTCCTGTATATATTCTACCATATCATGGGCTTCAGGAATCGAAAGAGGGTAAGTGGGTAAAAGAAATGGTTCTGAGAAGAAGCTCTATGGCAACGTTGCACTGCAGGTGTTGTGGAAGGACCTTAGGATTCTTCTTGCAAAACGCATCTGCATATTCAATATAACAGTCCAGAAGAGATTTCGGGTCCTGGGAAAGCTGATAAATGGCCAAGAAAAACATAGATGGTACCCAGAAGAGGATTCCCCCCTGCAGCCCAATCAAGCTGCAGGTTATAGGAGTGTAGCCAAGGTAATCCCCAAATTATGGGATTGCTAGGAAAAAAAATAATCTTAAAGGTGGAATCCTCTTGATGATCGGATCCTTTCCTCATGAGAACAGGATGGATGGAATTGATGGATGGAATTAGTAATTATTCCAGCCCACCCAGGGAGGAACTATTCATGGCTTTAATTCTGACTGGTGTTAGCTTTTGACAGCAGGTAATTCATGAACTGCAGAGAGGAACTGTCTACAAAGAGGCATGCAGCACTAGAGTCAATGAAAGCCAAAAGCAAAATAGATTTTTCCTGGCCAAGCTACAGAATCTTGAGCACTTATGGGACATATGAGATACTTAAGGAGGCTCTCAATGACCAGCCCCACTCTTATTCAGAGAGACAGCTAACTACCCGGACATCCATTGGTTCAGAGGATGTCTGAACTGTGGAGTATGCTGGAGATTAGAAGCCAGGAGCTAATCAAACTGAAGTATGCACAGGAGGTCTACAGTTGAGATCCCTCTCATTTTCTTGGCAATTACATTTTGCAGGGTCATACACAGAGAGATTAATAATTCTAACAAGTCTAGAATTTCATAGGAAGTCTGCTCATTTTAATTTTTTCACACAAGTCCTTCCTAAAGATGGCCTTCAGTACGGTTTCACCTATTTTCAGTATCATCTTTGAGAGTGCAGAACTGAATAATCTTTTGGGTGAGAGGCTTTTGGCCTTGCTGGAGATGTAGTAGGGCCTCCTCGGCCATGGTCTGAATTATGGTCACATAAAAGACGGAGAGGGGAGTGCTGAAATAAAGAAATCTGATTTAGAGAGTGGAGTGGACTAACAATCCAACAAGGGAGAGAGTCGGGTCAGAGATTATGCCCTCTGAAGGGAAATTGTAAAGGTTTTACAAACCTGGAGGGAGGCAGTGCAAGGTACACTTGTTCATAAACCTATGTAATTCCCTTGGGTTGACAACAAAGTGCTCAGGAAGCAAATGATTAGATGGGCAGTGAGCAAGGCTTGACTGCCGGAGTGATATTGACTGGTGATGTAGCTCCAGTGGAAGGGAACAACTTCAGTTTCTGCTGTAGATCCTGTAGAAGTCTTGTTATGGAATCCAATTTTTGATCCACCTTCCAGAACTGTATGGACTGTTATTCAAACAGGTCTGCCTGCTGCAGCACAGATTTAGAAACCTCTGTGAGGTCAGCAGTCATTGGCATGTTCTTCATGTTATGGGATTCATAAGAATTGACCCAATAGCTAGAGAGGTACCTCCGTCTCGCAAGATCCTTATCCACAGGGAGCTTCAGTGTGTCACTGTGGTGAGTAGCTTGAAAGCATAGACAGCTACAATAACCAGGGCCTTTTCAATGCCTGGGCTCAACCAACTTACACCAGGACCTCAGAGTCAGGGGGGCCTCATCAGGACTTGCTGGCCCAGAACTTAATGGGGCTGCCCATCCTTCCAGGAAGCAGCCCAATATAATATTTAACTTAAAACATTTTTATGGAGGTAGTGGTGAAGCACAGCATGCCCGTGTTGACCTCCATTTCATACAGCACCGTGGAGTGATTTCTCCACATGTGCACTTCTTACCATGTATGTTTGGGTTGTAATCTGGAAGTATGTTGTAATGAGAGAGCCTGAGGAGCTGCTACACTGAACTGTTTGCAAAAGAGGGCAGCACAGGAGCCCTGCTCTCCACCCCTACCTACAGAAAACACGATTCACACAGTGTATGTGGGGGACTATGGCTACCAGTGGGCAAGGGATCAAGGCTGGTGGAGTCACACAGTGTTTGTGGCTACCAGTGGGCAGGGGAACTAGGAAGGGGGTCAGACAGCGCATTTGGGAAATATGTGGCTATCAGTGGGCTGTGGAACAAGGCTGGGGGGAAGGGGAGGTCAGACAATGTATGTGGGGATATGTGGCTACCAGTGAGCAGGGGAACAAAGTTGGTGGGGGGGCTCAGACATTATTTTGGGGGAATCTGTGGCTAACATTTGGCAGAGGAACAAAGCAGGGGGCAGATAGTGTCTGAATATGTGGCTACCAGTGGGCATGGAAACAATTTATTTATGTCTTGGGCCCACTTGTATAATTATGTCATGGGCATACCTCCCAACATTTCAAATGGCCAGAGAGGGACACTTTTGTTTTAGGGGGTGTTAATGGGGGCGTGGCTGATGGGTAGTGCATTACCAAGAATTTTTAGGTTATTTCATGACCTACTGACACATTTTTATGTAACAAAATAAATGATTCAGAGCAAGACCAAAGTATTATTTACACAGACTGATTTATAAACACATATACTGAAGTTTAAACAAACATTAATGTGCGTTATATGGCTGTAGAGAAATGTAAAATACTTATAGACATATCACACAGTCTGGTCTCCTAAAAAGAGGGACACCAGGGTAGGAAAGAGGGAATGAGGTATCTGGGTCTTAAAGATGGTCTGTCACTCCTAAAAGAGGAACGCTTGAGAGGTATGCAGGGGGTCTCAGAAGGTCTTAAAATAGTGGCAATAACTACTTTGCTGAAGCCACAGCCATTGTCTACAAGGTCGAATGACCAAGACCACTTAAGCTGACCTGACAGAATAATAGCTATTGCAAACTAGTAAATGGCAAATGGATTGGGAAAATAGAAAAAAATGGTGCAATACAAAAATAGCCCACAAGGTGTCAGGACAGGATTAGAAATAGCAGCTAAGAATCCAAAAATCACCAGCAATTAAAAACAATGTTTTTGCTAGGGTTTTAGTTTCTCTGGTTACAGTGCCATATTCAAAAATGCTTCAGGACAGAGAGCATAAGAAGTAAAAGCTCAATAAGAAAAACAAAAGCAGAAAACAGCACGCCCCCCAAGTATTCATCATTAGGAGGGACAATTCCTCTTGGAGACCCAGATCCCTCTGTCCCTGTTACCCACCCTGGTGTCCTTCTGTTTAGGAGAACAGACTGTGTGGTGTGTGTATGTAAGCACATCACATTGCTCCAAGACAAAAAAATTCACATTAATGTTTATTTAAACTTCAGTATATGTCTTTACAGATTAGTCTGTGCAAGTAAAGTATGTTGGTCTTGCTTTAAATCATGTATTCAGTTACACAAAGAGGTGTCAGTAGGTTCTGAAATAATCTAAAAATTCTTGGTAATGCTCCACTCACTAGTCACACTCCCCAGAAATACCACTTAAAACACAGGTTTCCCTCTTTGGACATTTGAAATGTTGGGAGGTATGAAACAGTGTTTTAATCCAGACAAAGAGTCAAGGGGAGGCAGAAGTCAGGGCAGGTGACAAATCTTCAGGAACCATAAACAGGAAGCTGTCAGGATGGTCCTGTATCAGGCAACATCAGGAACACTAATGAAAACAAAAGGAGATTGAAAACAATGTAGATGTAGAGAATCATCTCAAGTAGAAATGGCCAGCTCAATACTGTGTATTGACAGACCTGTTAGGCCTTTGTATTGAAGTTCAAAACTATGAACTATAAAGCACCAACTTTATTAGTAGCAAATTAAAATATATATGATATTAAAGACACTTCAACCATCCACCTAATGTTATGTGTTGGTTGTAAAACAGTGTATTGGAGGTGAGGGGATGCAATACGATTAAATCAATCAATTACAACATAGGATCTTCTATATAGGATTGAATAGCACATATGTAAACCAACTCCAGCCAAATATCATGGAACCTGCGTGATATAAATATTGATCATTCAAATGTTTGAACACTGCGCAGTATAGGCAATACAAGAAAGGCCTTTATAAAGTAACAGTTATTAATCTCAAAACACTCAGAGATATGTTATATGGATCCACCCTATCCACAATGGCCCAGGAAGACTTTGGGCCATTGTGGACAGGGTGGATCCGTGCTGGTGTCTGTTCCTGAACTGGACAATTGTTAGTTGATTATCCTATTTATTACTGAGGTTTTCCTCTTTAGACTTCTTGCCTGGTTTTGTGCTAGTATACTTCGGATCCTCTGTCTGTCCCCAGGGTTCTTTGCCTACTGTTGGATGGAGGAGGAGTCATTTGGCATTATATGTGCCTGTTGGGGATATAGATTTCCATTTTACTGTTGTACTGAATAAATGATATTCTTTGGAAATACTTTGCTTCTCTTTTATCCTTTTTCTGTATAGGTATAAGGCTTGCCTGAATTTGTGGGAGGCGCTGTAAGTTCAAATAGCAGCCTCCCATCGGTGTGGCGAGTTTTCGTTTAGAGAACTCTCCGTGAGTCTCAGGTGACGTACGTCCGGTAAAGCACTTCCGGTTTCCAGAACAAGCATTCAGCAATTCAATCTTCGGCGTCCTTGCCTTTCATCTCGTCCATCGGGAAGTCAGTCGGGCGGCTCGGGGTAAGAAGCCTGCCTGTATTACTGGAGTTATGTCCTGCTTATCAATACAATTTATTCGCTCCTTACCTTTCAAGCATTATTTTATAGCCAGCTTGCAATCGCCATCCTCTTCACATACATATGTCAATGCATGTATAAACAGTATCAAATCGTGTATCACCAATCTATCATACTTTTTGCCATCTCTTCTACAATTAGATGAATATTTCTGTGCCGCTATTCTGCTTAATGCATTACTGAAAAACTTTTAAGGTTATCAATCATTTCATTCCTTTATGCAGGCGGCTGATGTGAGGAAGTCAGCCTGCATGCAAACCTCATTCAGTAAGATTAATTAATCCTTATTTTCTTTATATTTAGTAGATTTAATCTATTTACTATATGGTATATTCTATGAGTAATCTATGGCTGCAAATTACTTGGGTTTAGCTCTGAAAGCAGTCACATTGGAGTTCCTGAACAGATTCATAGTCCATTGGGTTGTTAGGGGCCATTTATATAACTCTAAGCCCCTATAGTTTGTTTTCCTTTGTTCATACTGCCATCATTCTTAATTAACATATTTTCTTGTGGTATGTTATTTTGTACAACTATCATTATTTCTTATCTTAGAATTCATAAAGTCCACGTTGATATATTATTATTTTATTGCCACATGTTGTAACTTCACCAAAAAATTTTCCTCAGTGTATATCTTCCTTTTCATACAATTCATTTAGTTGAAATTATCAAGTTAAGAAAGAAGTCCTCTCCAAGTCTTATCTACATAATTGATCAATCTTCAGCTGACAACAGGTAAGACAAATGTACATCGCCCTGAGTCTGTCAGACAGGCAGACGCGGCGTTCGTCATTCTATTACCTATCACTGTTCACTCAATTTCACATGGAACTCCTTCATTTCAATTAATCATTAAGTTAAGCCAGACTATTGCATCTGTCTATCCTTTCTTCTATTTTCTTAATTAATATTACTTACTATGCTAAATTCTTTTAGGTTCACCTGTCAAAAGGTAAGTATTTTCAAGAAATCATTTCTTCTGCCCTTCTATTTCACTTATTGCCTTCTCAGTGTGAACCGCAATAAGCCACCTTCCCTTTCGAGGTAATGTGCACTAAGCCGTTTCCCTCTGTTTGAACGCAATTATTCTTTGGAAATAATCACATGCTTGAGGCCTCTTCCACTTAACTTAATGGCAGAGGCTTCAAGCCGGCACTTATTCTTAAACCAACTTTCAAATTCACCTATTAACTCATTTATATTCAACAATTCACTCCTTTTACCTCTTCGCAAGGGACGACATTATCTTACAAGTTTACCTCTTCGCCGAGGCCGAAGTTCTCACTTAATTGTTTATCAAATTTAATCTCACTCACTCCTACTCTTTGTAGTAATCAAACTTAGTTCTCTCACCTTACCTCTTCGTAGAGGCCGAAGGTATTCTACTCCTTAACTCTTCGTAGAGGCCGAAGGTATTCACTACACCTTACCTCTTCGTTAGAGACCGAAGGTATTCACATCACCTTACCTCTTCGTCAGAGGCCGAAGGTATTCACATCACCTTACCTCTTCGTCAGAGGCCGAAGGTATTTTCAACACCTTACCTCTACGCTAGAGACCGAAGGTATTCACAACACCTTACCTCTTCATTAGAGGCCGAAGGTATTCACAAACCTTACCTCTTCGTTAGAGGCCGAAGGTATTCATGATACCTTACCTCTTCGTTAGAGGCAGAAGGTATTCACAAAATCTTACCTCTTCATTAGAGGCCGAAGGTATTTCTACTCTCATCAAGATTATACACTACCAAAGTATCCTATTTACTCACCTTAATTCTTTACAAAAAAAAAAAAAAAAAATTTTTACAAAAATTATTATTGTATTTCTAGCTATGAACAATCAAGATCAAAACATCACACCAGTCAATCCAGACGCAACTGTTAATGAATCTTCATCTCCCGTAACACGAGGTGCTTCAATTCGAGATTGGACGGTCTCCAGCCTAATGGCTGAGCTATCCAGAAGACATATACCTTACTCTGCCTCGGCTCGCAAAGCAGAACTGTTCAAACTATTGTTCCCACCAACCTCTTCACACCTTTGTCAATAATCAAAATACTCCTATGTCTCCTGCTAACTCTCAGGAATCTCAGCTTAGTCATATTACTCAGTTACTTACCGAGTTAAGCTCCGCTGTATCCAGTCTAAGTACTGCAGTAGGAGATATTCAAAATAGAGTGTCAGTCTTGGAAGACACTTCTTTTCAAGACCATCATTCCACTCCTACAAATTTCAACACTCAACCAGGTACATCTCAAAATATTACTCCAAGAGTTACACACGCACATATGATTCCTCAACATATCCGTAAAGACATTATAGAAGGTAAAGATATCAATTTGGTTCTTCTTCTAATCGCTTCTCAGGACCTCGCGGAACACAGGACGATCAACTGTGGAGATGTTTCAGTTATTATGAAAACCAAGGATCCTAGATTATCCAAAAAATTGTCCTTGGCCGAATTTGTCCTTGCATTCAGTATCTTCAGAGACATTCTGTGTTCTGCTTTTCCCCTTAGAAGGGAAGAATTAGGCCAATATTTATTTACTATTGTAGATTTAGCTAACAAATATGGAGGAAGCACATTCTATGATTATCATCGTTCTTTTGCAGCTAAAGCCGCAGCAGCACTAGCCCAATTTAATCACGTAACTGACTGGAGCATTTTGGACAACGAGTTGTTCTGTAGGCATTTTGCCGGTCTAAAGGCTCCGGTCTGTCAATTTTGTCAGTCCGACAGCCATTCTAATAATCTTTGTCCATCAGCTCCAGTCAACCAACCTTCTACCTCCACCAACTACTCAGGTACCCTTAGTCAGCCTAATTCTAATGTTACCTTCCCCCACCAGCTCACGATAAACTAGGCCGTCCTATCTATTACTTGGGAAATCAGCCCATATGCAATAACTACAATGATAAAGGCTGTTTTTTCCATGGCTGCCGTCTTTTGCATATGTGTTCCAAATGTCGTCAGTCTCATTCCAGAGCTATCTGTCCTAAAAATTCCTTTTCAAATAAAAAACTAAGCGAATTGTATTCAGATGTCCTTTCTGACCTTCTAGCATCCTACCCAGACTCCAACGTGGTTAAATTCGTAATATCTGGTTTAGAAGAAGGTTTTCATACAGGCATTGTAGCCACTCCTTCTACACCTTTAGAATGTCCCAATTTAATGTCAGCCAAATCCGACCCTAAATCAGTATCTCTTCTCATTTCTAAAGAATTAGAAAACAACTTTCTAATAGGCCCATTTAATTCACCCCCGTACTCTATTTATAGAATTAACCCATTGGGAATAGCTACTAGGAAATTCTCAAACAAGAAACGTCTTATCATCGATTTCTCAGCCCCTCATGCATCATTAGCTCCCAGCATAAACTCACTCATTCCATCAGACTCCTACTCTCTTCAATATGCTAATATAGACCACGCAATAGCTCTAATTTCCCAAGCCGGCAAATCCTGCTGGCTATCCAAAACAGACATTTCCCACGCTTTCAAATTATTACCTGTTAACCCTGCTTTATGGAATCTCCAAGGGATCAAGTGGGAGGATAAATATTATTTTGCTACCCGCTTGTCCTTTGGATGCAAGAGCAGTCCTAAAATTTTCGACATTTTTGCAGATACTCTCTGCTGGTTACTCCTCAATCATTGCAAATGTCCAGCCGTCCTACATTACCTAGACGACTTTCTGCTCATTGAACCGTCCTTTCATAAACCCTCAAGTCTAAATAAACTTTTACATCTTTTCAGTTCAATCAATATTCCGGTTGCGTCTGAAAAGACTGAAGGCCCCTCCACTACAGTTGAATTTTTGGGTATTAAAATAGACTCTTTTCTCTTGGAAACGAGCATTCCCAAAGTTAAGCTAGACCGCATTAAGGCTTTAGTTCAATCTTACATCTCTAAAGAAACTATAAGTTTGCAAGAATTAGTCACTTATAGGTTATCTCAGTTTTACTATGAAAGTGATTCCGCAAGGTAGACCATTCATCTCTTTTCTTCTCAAACTATTTAAGTTTAGCTCTAGGTCTCCTAATTGTAATATTCCATTATCTCCTGAAGCTAAGTCAGACCTCAAAATGTGGTCAGGTTTTCTTCAGCATTGGAATGGCTGCATGATGTTCCCTCCATCGCCTAACTTTCTTTCGCCCGTAGTGCAGATTAGCAAATTTTCAGAAACAGGTTTTTCGGCTATCTCACAAGGCGAATGGTTTTCTGAACATTGGCCTAAGGAGATCTCGGAATCACCTGAATTCAGATCCTCTAAGCCTGTTCAAGAAATGTATCCCATGGTTGCTGCAGCAGCCATTTGGGGTCACAAATGGACAGGCAAACCCGTAACATTTAAAATGATTAATTATTCATCTTCAGAACTTATTCTAAAAAGCAGATCAAAGTCTGAAATTATTATGAAATTACTAAGGAAATTAACATGGCTGTCACTATACCACAAATTTTTCATACACACTTCTGTCAACTCTAATAATGGTTACAATTTTTCTGATACTCTAACCTCTTCCAATTTACAGGTACTACTCAACTCCGAAGCAATAAGCACTCCATCCCATCCTCCAGCATTCAAGGATCTAATTATGCCATGAACAACTACTTATCAGTTGCCTACAATATAATAAATAAAGCTTTAGCTCCTAACACAATACGTATTTACGATAATGCTTGGAAATCTTTCAATCAATTTCTTATTCAAACCAAACCTTCTAAACCATTCTCCCACGACACCATTTTGGCATTTGCGGCCTTCTGTCACTCTAAGTTAAACCTAGCTTACTCATCTATTAAATCATATTTAGCAGGTATTCAACACCATTTAGCCATTATCCACTCCGATAAACCATCCATCTTCTCTCAATACAAATTAAAGCTTTTCCTAAAAGGTATTTACAAATTCCTTCTCCTCAGACTAAATCTCGCAAGCCTATTTCAAGTCAGATATTCAAACAATTATACAATCTTATACTCACCAAACCTTTTCAAGAAAATACTAATACTATCCTTCTTGCAGCCATTAATTTAGCATTTTTTTGATTCCTAAGACCAAGTGAATTCCTAGCTCGTTCAAAATCATCACCTTTTTTAACTAAACAACAGCTATTACAATTTAATGACCATTTTAAACTATTCCTGTCCCATTCCAAGACTGACCAATCAGGTATAGGCCATTATATCCCCTTCTATCCAACTCAGAATCGTTGGTGCCCAATTTTTGCTCTTAAACAATTAACTAAACTAATCGCTCAATCAGAAAACCAAAGTCCTTTATTACCATTTAACAACAGCCCACTTACATCATCAACCTTTATTCAATATGTCAGAATTATGCTAATTAGATTAGGTTACAATCCATCAGAGTTTTCAGGTCACTCATTTAGAATAGGTGCAGCGTCTACCGCATCCCGCAATAAAATCCCATCTCATATTATTCAGAAAATGGGAAGATGGAACTCATCCTGTTATACAAGATATATCCCTAATCCTGAAAATGAGATTCAAGAAGCCCTTACTACTTTGACCAATTAGTTTGTTCGTTTTCTAATAAAGTATTATTTTGCTAATATTTTGGCCTCTTATTTGGTTCACCACGTCAGTCATTCACCTAGGCCTTACGCGGCCAGGTTTGAGCACATTTATTACTAGACTTTATTCGCTGTAAGCGCCGACCACAAGTATAAGGCTTGCCTGAATTTGTGGGAGGCGCTGTAAGTTCAAATAGCAGCCTCCCATCGGTGCGGCGAGTTTTCGTTTAGAGAACCCACCTCTACCCCCCCCCCCCTTTTTTCTTCTATTGTTTGTCCTCTATTCATTTCATTTACCTAGGTGGCCCTCTTATTTGGTTCACCACGTCAGTCATTCACCTAGGCCTTACGCGGCCAGGTTTGAGCACATTTATTACTAGACTTTATTCGCTGTAAGCGCCGACCACAAATTGTATTAGCGCTCAATATTATCTTTTTGACATTTCTTTTTTCTTTCACTTTGGAGGTGTTGTGATTTTCATAGTGAGCAGCTTTAGCAGTTTTTGGAACTGTGTTCCCCTACCAGTCCACTATATTGCCTTTTGATATTAGAAATAAATTTGTATTCCTGAGGAACTGATGGATTTTGATGGAGGCTTGAAAGCTCCTTGGGTGGGAACTAGTGAATCCGGGTCACCACATTCATAGAGATATAATGTGATAGATGATTTGAGTGGAGCAATTGCTGTGTTCTATCAAGCAATATGTTGTTCCTCTTTCCATACAGTAGAAGGACCTTCATAAACTGTAGCAGGAATCTGGGAATATTTATAGGCCCAATATCATAAGAAATTACCCTAAATCTCTGGTTGTTTACCCTTTCTTTGGCTTCTCAGTCTGCAATTTTCCCTTCCAGCATGTCAGCTTTATCCCTCAGCATGTTATTGCACTGAAAGAGATCATTATTTTCTGATTACATCATGTCAGGGTTTTGAGAACATTTGTCTTGAAGCCCAATTAATTTACATTGAACTGTATTTCAGCCTAGAAATGCAAGTTTATTTCAGTCTACGAAAGACTGAAGTCTTCCTTAATGGTGTTTCTCAGTCCCCTCAATACAGATGTCATAGTCTCCAATGTTATCAGGGTATGAAATTTAGACAGGATTATCCATTTGCATGTCTCTGCCTGACCAGGTTTTCTAGATATGTGTTTCTACATGATTAGGGGGTCTTTGTGTGTGTCTATTTGTGTCCCCGGTGTGAAAATGGGTGTAAAACACTACCCTCAATTTCCTCTTCCTTCATTGACACTTAACCCATTCAGTACCAGGAGCAAGCAATGCAATGCATTGCTGAGCAGTGTCAGTGTGTGTGTGTGGGGGGGAGGGGTGCTATAGAAGTTCCTGCATGGCATATTTTAATTAGCATAATCAATAAATCAATTCAATTCTGAAAGTAGGTTCAGCAGGTCAGCCACTCAACACAGCCCTTGATTGACTGGCTGAAATGAATGGGAGTCATGGTGGCATGAAATTCTGCCTGATCAGTATATCAGCCCTGTAGAAACCCAGAGTCCTCTCCGTGTGCTATTGAGTTAATGCACAACCGGGTGCTTCTCTTGTGTGTGTGCATGCCATTGCATAAACTCAGCAGCATACGTAGGGAGACGTAGTCCAGAGGAGGATTCATTCTTCAACATTGGGACTCAATATGTATGTTACTAACACATTACTTTGCAAACCAACTACACTGTAGGGGAAGAATTACAAATCTCCACTGATTTAAATTGTGTTTTAACCCATGAAATGCCAGCGGCATCCAATGCATGACCCCATGGTACAATTGAATTGACCCGATTTGCTTAATTTCCTATAAAAAACTTAACCTATTGAGTGCCATAGGGGTGCAGAACGCATTGCTTTGCAATGAATTTCATACCCCTCTGACACTCAAAGGGTTAAGGTTACTGGAGCAGTATAGAGAGTTGAAATCTGAACAAAAAGACTGAAAAACATGTGAATGGATTCGTCAGCAAACAAAGGTCTATGACACCATTCAAAATGACTTTGCCTAAAATGGAAATGGGCAGTCCACTCTGCAAGAAGACCTGACTGTAGATGGATCAAACACATTTTGGAAGATGAGTAGATGAAATTACCAAATTTGTTGGTACTCAATGGCAGCCAAAAAACACAAGACCATAGTTGTTGGATATTTGCTGAGGAGACCTTCATCCTGTAAAGGTATGGCCAGAAAAAGAACTAACAGATGGACTTTCATAGTTATTTGTCCTTCATACTGCCTCCCAGTAAATCTGTATTGTTATTGGTCTCATAACTGTTATAGTCTGTAAGAAGTCAATGTAATTTTCCGATCTAAAAAAGGATTTTAGTCTTACCTGTTAAATCCTTTTCTCTTAGTCCATACAGGTTACTGGTAACTTTGGGTAGGCAATCAGCCCCTTTAAGTAGGCAGGAGCAATTCTGAGAAGTGACTGCTGGGTGGAGCCTACCTCCTCTCCTTAGCTTGTAGCTAGCCAATCCCCATGCAGTAAGATTTTAAAACTATTTACTAGGTAGTAAGAATGTAAAGGAAGACTCCTGTGAGCATGAATCCAAAAGGACCCCCACGTTCTGCCACAGGAGAGCCAAGCATGGTCCCTTGACAGGTTTGGAGACCAGTAACCTGTATGGACTAAGAGAAAAGGATTTAACAGGCAAGACTAAAATCCTCTTTTCTCTGTCGTCCAATACAGGTTACTGGTAACTTTGGGATGTCCAGCCATTATGTTCCCCAGGGCGGGAAGAAAGGCAAGGACCAGGTACAAGCCCCCAAAGTCACCAGAGCACCAATGAACCAACAGATCATGAGTAGCTCAACAATAACCACAAAGTGCCAAAATACACCGAACAGGGGTAAAACAGACCCCAGGAACTGTTACACAGCACACTGAACTAGAGCCAACAGGGCTCAAAAGTGAAAGAGTACTGAGAGACTAATGAGATCCTAGACAAGGCTGCCTCCAGGATCTTCCTCCCAAAGCTGGCATCAGCCAATGCCAACACATCCACACGGTAGTGCTTCGAAAAGGTGTGCTCAGACGACCATGTGGTTGCCTTGCATAACTGATCAGCGGAGGCCTGATTCTTGTAAGCCCAAGAGGCCCCAATAGATTGAGTAGAATGAGCCGTGACCCTGAAAGGGACAGGCTTCGTCCTTAGCTCATAAGCCTTGTGAATAGTGGGCTTGATCCAAGAAGCAATAGTTACCTTGGATGCAGGTCTTCCTGCCCTGGGACCCTCAGGAAAGATGAACAGGGCATCAGATTGCCTGATAGACTCAGTGTGATGCACATAAAACTTAAGATAACGCACAACGTCTAACAAGTGGAGATCATTCTCCTTGTCAGAGTTGGGGTCAGAGCAGAAAGAGGGCACCACAATCTCCTGATTGATGTGGAACTCAGAGACCACCTTCGGCAGAAACTCCTTAGAAGTGCAAAGCACCGCCTTCTCCTTATGAAACACCAAATAGGGTGGTTTACAGGACAGACCATGTAACCCTGCGACACGGTGAACTGACAGAATCGCCAGGAGAAAGTCCAGTTTCCATGTCAGCATGCGTAGAGGAATAGTATCCAAAGACTCAATGGGAGGGCGCTGAAGGACGCCCAAAACCAAGTTAAGATTCGACTGGGGAGTGGGAGACATGAAAACAGGATGAGTATGAGCAACGCCCTGGAAGAAAATCTTGATATCAGGAAGGATGGCAATGCATCTCTGAAAGAAAACAGAGAGAGCAGAAGTCTGAACCTTAAGGGAACTCAGACTGAGGCCCTTATCCACACCGTCCTGCAAAAAGGCCAGGACCGTAGGAAGATCAAAACCGGTTATGCTTAAGCGGCAATTTCTTCTTGGGAACCAAGGGTAGAAGAGTACTCTTACCCCCTGTGGCCTCACTCATCAGATCTTTAAGATGTGGCCCAGACAAAGAGGTTCCTTGAAAAGGCAGGGAAAGTAAGGCTTTCTTAGAAGCAGTGTCAGCAGATGAGATCTTGAGCCAAAGAGCTTGTCTGGCCACCACGGACATGGTGGAAACCCTAGCCACCAAACGGATGGCATCAAATAAGGCAGCAGAAACATATATGTATGCTTTAAAGGAACACTTACACCTCCTAATTATACTTCCTCCACTTACCTTGCTATGGCCAGTATACATTTTGCCCTTGTGCACAAATGGACACGCATAGTAGCCAAATGTTTACATTACAGCTTCAGAATTGTACAACAGCAAAATTCAACAACAAGTAGTAAAACAAGTGAAATAATTGAATTCAAATCGTTATAAGGATGAAGGCCAACAACTGAATGCAGTGCCAGAGGATGAGGCTGTGCCAGAAGTTTTGACAGAAATAGAAGCTGCAATAAAATCTATGAAAAATGGTAAAGCAGCTAAATCTGATAAAGTCACTATTGAAATGTTGAAAGCTGGATGTCAAAAAAGTCCTATTCAAAGTCCTAGCTAAATTATTTACAAAATACCTACTATTCGGCAAAGTGCGTGAAATATGGAAAAATGCAGAAGTCATCCTACTGCACAAAAAAGGTGATAAGGAGGATATAAAAAACTTCCGACCAATAAGCCTATTACCGGTCCTCTTCAAATTTTCTCACAAAGGTACTATCAAGAAGAATGGACAATACTTAATGCGGCACAACTAAAGAATAAGCAGGCTTCAGGAATGGTTTCAGTACAATGAGCCATATCCAGACAGTGCAGCAAGTTATGGAGTGATATAATGAATATAACCTTCCATTATGCATAGCCTTCATTGATTATGAAAAGGCCTTTGACTTGGCTAAAAGAGCAAACAATAACCTATGCCCTGATTAACCAAGGAAGAGATGCTTACCATCCCAATTTTATTCAACGTTCACTTTCCATCATGGCGTGTCCATCCGTTGACATTTCCTGTCCAAGGTAAACATACTTCCACTTCTTTTAGCTCTTGTCCATCTACTGTGATTTTCCTTGGTGTGGTTTGTTAACTGCTTAATGACCCTTTATGAGCTGGGACAGTCATGTCAGTTCTGGCACTTAAGGACAGGTGACAGTCCTGGCACATCATGGACTTCTGTGGTCTCCACTACCAAAATCCATTAAGTAGAAGAAGAATAAAAAAAGACCCATGGTCCTTAAGGGCCGTTCACACCCACCGTCGGCTGGTCATTAAGGGATTAAACATGAGATTTGTTGATATTCACCTTCAGACCAAAATTTTTGATTCCCTGTTGTAGCTTTTCAGTGCATTCTTGCAGATCTTCAGGCATATTGACACACACATATGCAGACAATATCATGCTATTTCTCTCTATATATGTATGTATATATATTTATTTATATGGTGCCACACAGTGTATGCAGCGCCTTACAATAGATGTATGTTGTAATAAATAAAAGGGGATGTAGTAAGTACCACATTCATAGAAACAATAGGAGAGAGGTCCCTACCCCAAACAGCTTACAGTCGAAGTGGGTAATAGAAGACAGACAACAGGGAAAGAGGGTGTCAAGTGCTGAGATTACAAGTACTGAGCTTGGCCAACGGTAGTATGTGGTCCTAGTGCTGCAGAAGATAAGATTTCAGGGTAGACTTAAAGACAGAGGGGGATTTTTCTAGGCGTAAGGAGAGGGGTATGGAGTTCCATAGGTATGGAGCAGAAAGCAAGAAAGGTTTGAGATGGGAGACGGCAGAGGTTGTGGAAGGTGCAACAAGAAATGCATTGTGTGCTAAGCGAAGGAGGCGGCCAGGAACATAGGAGGAGATGAGGGAAGAGATATAAGGAGGGGTAGCAGTGAGAAGAGCATTAAAGGTAAGAAGGACTTTGTAAGTGAAGAGTTTCTGAATAGGGAGCCATGACAGATGTCTAAGAATGATGTGAGCAGGTTCAGTTTTTGGGGAGAATATGGTGATTCGTGCAGCAGAGTTTAAACCAGATCGCATAGGTGAAAGATGAGTAGCAGGGAGGCCAGTTAGTAAGATACTGCAATAGTCTAAGTGGGACAGAATGAGGGCATGTATAAGAGTTTTAGTAGTTTGTTGGAAGAGGAACGGGTGGATTTTAGCAATATATAATCAATGGATCACTTTCTGTATACACGAAACTTGCCTATATGTTCTATACATGCAAAAGTTTCCTTGCTTTCTCATCAGTTCACCCAAATTTGTAAGGGCGTGTTTAGCCACAAATGCACTGTGCACCACCACCAGATGGTCAATACTTTCTTCAAGTACCCCAGGATAAACAAACAGTGATAAAGCAGGGGTCAGAGTGTGAGACATGGACTTCACGGTCTCTTCAAGTTGTACTTGCTTTGGGCATTTCCAAGAGCTGAATTATTTTTCTGCATCTTCTTTCTGATCCACTGCAGCATTCCTTTGAAGAATAAAAAAGTAAGCAAAGAATGCAAGAGCCAAATCCACAGTATTTTTTGACTGCACCTGCCTGGTTTCTTTAGTGTTTCGTATGTTTAATATGGTGCAGGGTACTGACACAATGAATAAGATTTAAAATCTGTTTGTAGGGTTTCAGCAGTCTGTAGAAGCGAGTACAATAGTTAACTATATTTTCAGTCAAAGAAGATTTGTCTGCTGTTCAACATTTTTTTCTATTATGTCCCACGTGGAACACAATAGCCATGAGGAAAATACCCCTCCTTCAGGAGACCAGACAACTGAACCAAAAAGGTCTCTGAGGCAGGTACTTCCAGCCTGCACTGCTTTACTCCTACCTAGATATGCTCAGGTTCAACAGTGCTTTCCAAGAAGAAGGAAACAAGGGCAAGGCTCCCTTAGTTTTTTTTCCTCTGTAGGATGTAGTGCTGTACATTCCCCCTTTAGGTGGGCTCCTATTCCTGGCCTCCTCTGAACGGTCTGACCAGAGTACAGGCTTTCAGGACCCGAGTCTGTGGCGGATGGCTTGTTTTATCAGCCTATTTCCTCACTGCTTTTCTGAAGCTTCTCTGTTCATAAAGGAACCTGAAGATTGTATTTTCTCCCCAGAGTACACAGTTCCTATATGTCCCTATTTGTCTATCTGGCAGCTACATTTATATGTTGTTTGGTAGTCTTACCGTTGAAGAACTTGCTTTTGCAGCACAACTATAAAGGATTTAGCACTTTCCTATTCTCTGCACTAGTTGGTTTTTAACCACAGCACTACCTCTCTGTAGGCATTTCTTGCTCTGTTTAGGCTTATATACTTTATTTGCTTTTACCAACTTTTGCTAACTTTTATTAGTTTTATAAAATGTTTCACATTTTTTAGGTTGCAGTGCCTTTAAGAATGAGCATGCACAGCGGCCATATTTCATGGAACAATATTTTGGGACTTCTCTTGCCTCGTGTGTGTGTTTCACAGCCGTATGGGACCTCCTCACCGATATCTGGGGGCATGATCTAGCAATGACTGTAGAGCCATAGTGCCATTTTTATGTCTGGGGAACTATATTTCCCAGAAGCCCATTCTTCCCTGGCTATTTTGGCATGGGAAGATATACTCCTTGACTGACCTTCCTTTTTGGATTATCCTCGCTACTCAGAGGCTTGTCTGTCCCTCCTACTTGTCACATTAATCCCTTGCAGTCAGTTAGGATTAAGTACTTTTATTCTACTTTTCTCTTATACTTTAGGGTTCTCCTGCTTATATCAGAACCGAAGAGAGACATAGGCAAGTTCAAGGCTACTAAGTCATCAGGGGTCACTTTAAAGGGATAGTAATGTTTCATAATAAAAGCAGCTCTAATTAATCATCATAGTATTTGGACTTTGGAGAGTGTTATTTTAATTCTGTCAGAGCTGTAGTGCAAGAGTAATTCAACAACAAAGTATCCCCCTCCAGCCCCTTTTACTGATGTACTGAGGTGCCCAGGTAGATTGCAGAGAGGGACAATCTTCAATTAAGATAAGGGAAAAACCTGAAAAACGTGTCAAGGGGGCAGGGCTTTCATTGTTCTCATAGGAAGAAGATTGTCCCCTGCTGTTATCTGTCTGATCTATGGACTAGACTTGTGCACGGGCAAAATTTTCGATTAAATTCGAATTCGGACAAATTTTTTTTTTCTAATTCGGATGATCCTAATTTTGGACTGGGCCTATTCGATTCGAACGAAAGTCTGATCCATTCCGAATTATTCGGCCGAATTTAACATGGGTTAAATTATAACAGTGCCCCTCCGTGCACGCTGCTATCATTCTTTGCAGACAGGGCGTGCATTTAGAAATAGATCCATCCCAAAAACGGACATTGTCGTACATTGCCAGTCTGTGCATGTCACCTCTACTCCAGCATGGTATGCTAGTCACAATGCAAACGTCGAACATCGAGAACCCATGCCTGTCATTCAATTTAGCATATGCTCGAACATTGAAGCCCCATGCCTGTCATTCAATATAGCATATGCTCGAACATCGAAAACCCATGCCTGTCATTCAATTTAGCATATGCTCGAACATCGAAAAACCCATGCCTGTCATATCCTACTTAACATAAGTGGTCGACTCGAACATGGACAAACTACATGTCACATTCTATGTTAGTACATGGGTAAAGGTTAAGGTTTCATTTTCTGGTACCAGCCTCCTACCCTACTGTCCCTCTTTAGTACCCAAATTCCTCTCTCTCGTTTTCCTATCCTGATTTCCCCTCATATCAGATAAGTCTATGTGTATATACATTGTAGTGTTTCATACTACATCAAGAATAAACATCAATGATTGTTTAAACTGCAGTATGTGTGTCTAAACTAATTTGTGTATTGAAAATACATTACCCCCATCGCGACAAGTGACTTACCAGGTACGTCCCGCAAAAACTGTCACTTAGTGACAGAGGACATACCTGGTAAGTCCCGGAAGTCATTCGCTAGAATGAAGAAGAAGAAAAATCCGTCGTTAAGTGCCGGGCGTGTGCGCGAGCGGTCGGTCATTAAGGGGTTAATCTTGTGCTAAATCATCACCTCACTTAACCCTTCTCAGAGACTGACAGAATTGGAACGATGTGCCAACTTGCCTTTGATTCGAGGATCGCAAATTGTGGCAAGCATTAACTCGGGACAGTTGTCCATGCGCTCTTCCATGCTCCGAGTAAGTTCCTTCTTCAACCTCATTAGAAGGGCAGCAACATCTGGAAGTATATTACCCTCAGCACCAGGCAAGCGTTCCCTATGGGAAAGGAAATCATCCAATTTTAAGGAGATGTGCGTGAAGAGGGGAATTACTTCTGCCAGACTAGCGTTCTCTTTGCTCAAAAGTTCCGTCAAAGCACGGAAAGGCGTAAGGACTGTCACTACCTGTTCCATCAGGGCCCAGTCAGCCCTGCCCAGTGTTCTGTTACTGCCAATGAAATGGTGACATGACATTGCATGAATTGCCTTTTTCTGCTCCAGGATACGCTCTAGCATATCTAAGGTGGAGTTCCACCTGGTCCCAACATCTTGTTTTTGGCAGTGCCCTGGGAGGTCTGCCTTTTTCTGTTCCTCCCTGAGTAGCTGGCTATCTTTGACGCTCCAATGCAAGTGGCCAGAAATTTGTCGGCACAACTCCAGAAGTGTTACTGCCATCCTCAAGAGCAGCCTTCACTACTAGATGCAGAACATGTGCTGAGCAGCGCACACCCACAAATCTGCCATCCTGGAGAGCCTTGATCATGTTAGCTGCACCATCAGTAACCACAAACCCCATTTGCGCCTGTGTGCCTGCCTGCTCCCCTAGCCATTGCGCCACCATGTTCTGCAGTGCTTTGCGAATGTTATCTGAGGTGTGCTGCTGATCCATTACCTCAGCATGGAGGAGGAAAGAGCGATGCCCTGCCTGCTTGGCTACTGCATCTGAATTTGTTGTTGCTATCAGTGTGTCTTGCAACACATTGGGCTGCCACCAATGTGCCGTCAATGACAGGAAGCCATGCTGGCCACTCGGAGCACTCCATAAATCAGTGGTAAAGTGCACTGACTGGCCACCAGCCTTTCCTAGCAGTTCCTTCAAAAGACCAACGCACGACTGGTACAGTGAGGGCACTATAGTTCTACTAAATGTGGTGTGGGATGGAATTTTATATTGGGGTGCAACAACCTCCATAAGTTGATAAAAGGGCTCCCCGTACACCAAATTGAAAGTTGCACCCCCAACGGCTATAAGCTGTGCAATGAGGCGTGCAATTTTCCTGGACTGCTGTCTACACATCCCCTTGGAATTAAACCCACCAAAATCTTCCAGTGTGGCCTGTATTGACTTTGGGATGGGCTGTGACTGTCTACTGCTTTTACTAGGACAGATGTGGCATGATCTCCCTGCCCTTTTTCTTGCCTACTGGTGGTGGGTGTTACACTGGTAAATATAGTAGTGCCACCACGTTCTGCACTCATCAACACTGACTTGTGGTAGTGGTTCAGGTGTTGGTTCATCCCAGAGGTGGAAAGATGACCCAACACCCTCCCACAGCTGACTTCCCTGCCACACAATTTACATTTTGCTAGCCGGCCATCGCCAAGTGTCACAAAATGGTCCCACGCTTTGGAGCGACAGATGACTTTGGAAGGTGGTGAAGAAGAAACTGAGGTGACACTTTCTTCATCTTCACATGCTGAAGCAACCTCACTATGCTTTTTTTTCTACATACCTTTACAGGGTTACTAGTAGACCCAAAGATGGCAGCAGGGATGTCGGGACTGGGATTGGAGGAGGGTGGAGTAACACTGGTGGCAGAGACACTAGCAGCTACTACCTGCCTGGGAGACTCATTTGGAACTGGAGAGTCAGGTGGTGAGTTTTCATCAATAAAAGACAGAAATGTAGCTGGAGAAACAGGAGGAGTACTGTGGGCAGCAGTGGAAAAATGTAGCTCAGGAGAATAATCAAGGTCAGTGGAAAAATCATGCTCAGTGGAAAAATCAAGCTTAGCAGGCCTTGGTCCCTCATATTCTTCTTCCACCTCTTGTAGGTTTGGACAGGAAGAAAAATCATCAGCAGCAGATTTTGGGGAGAGCTAATGAATTCCCTCTTCTGCCTGGTGACTACCGGGAAATGGTAAATTATCTCCCTCAATAACCTTTTTTGGAGACGATATGCTCTCAGTGTCAGTGACAGTGGCGGCAGGAGAAATTTTCTCAAAATACTCTAATAATTCAAGTTTGGGTTGCTTACTCGGACGTTCGCTGTAAAACTGCTGCGTTGATACTGCCCACAGTTTCCCACCAGCAGTGTTCATGTTCCACAAGCTAGGTGTCCCCAGGTTTATAGAACTGGTTGTAGCAGAAGTGGTGACGGAACTGGCAGTGGCAATAGTCATTGTTCAGGTGGTTCTGGGGGGATCATCACGAAACAGCTGGCGAGAGACGGGTGACGGCCGCTTTGTGGTCTTAGAGGAGGAACTGGACCTCTCTACCCTGCTAGTAGAGGTAGAACGACCAGCAGTTCCCTTCTTCTTTCTAGTTTTTGTTTTGGACTGCTGCTGCTGAGTCTGACTAGTACTAATCAAAGTTCTCTTCTTTCCCCGCCTGCTGCTGCTAGGTCTGCTTGAAAGCAACTGCACTGTGGTGGTGTTGGTGGTTGCTGGGTCACGGCAGATGGTACCAGGACGAGGAACAACAGGTTGTTCACTAGGACTCAAATCCATTACGGAAAGGTAGGTAGAGAACGATTATAGTTTTACAACTTTAAAACCTGCCCACACAACAACTGTGACACTGGCAGTGTGACTCTGAAAATTATTCAAACAAATAACTTGTATTATGAATATTTTTAATAAAACCAACACAGGTGACTCTCCCTTGAGGTGGCAAAAAGGCACGCTTCCTGCCTATACAACTGTGACACTGGCAGTGTGACACTGAAGATTATTCAAACAAATAACTTGTATTAGGAATAATTTTAATAAAACAAACACAGGTGACTCTCTCTTGTGGTGGCTAAGAGGCACCCTGTCTGCCTATACAACTGTGACACTGGCAGTGTGACGCTGAAGATTATTCAAACAAATCACTTGTATTTTTTATATTTTTAATAAAATCAACACATGTGACTCTCCCTTGCGGTGGCTAAAAGGCACCCTGCCTGCCTATACAACTTTGACAATGGCAGTGTGACGCTGAAGATTATTCAAACAAATCACTTGTATTTTTTATATTTTTACTAAAACCAACACATGTGGGTCTCCCTTGCGGTGGCGAAAAGGCACCCTGCCTGCCTATACAACTGTGACACTGGCAGTGTGACTCTGAAGATTATTCAAACAAATAACTTGTATTAGGAATAATTTTAATAAAACCAACACATGTGGGTCTCCCTTGCGGTGGCGCCAGAGCGACCGGAGGGCACTGGAACTGCAACCGGACAGGAGTGACAACCAGAACCGGATGGATACAGCAGCAGGAACGTCAACTGGAGAATGGAGCAATCACGGAGCAGGGTCGTCAGCCAGGACCGGGTCAATCACGGAGCAGGGTCGTCAGCCAGAACCGGGTCAATCACGGAGCAGGGTCGTCAGCCAGAACTGGATCAATCACGGAGCAGGGTCGTCAGCCAGAACTGGGTCAATCACGGAGCAGGATCAGAAGAGGAGTCAGCCAAGCCGGATCGGTACACAGGAGACACTGGAACTCAGCAGCGAGACGCAGGAACAGGAACACCACAAAAGGGCAACTGACAAGTGCCCAAGAGCCAGTATAAAAAGGAACATCCTGGGCGGGCCAATCAGCCTCCTCCAATGCAAAGGTAATACAGTCCCAGATTGACAGGGAATCACGGGGACCGTGATAACCAGCCGGAGAGGCTGGCGTCCGTCGTCACCTTGGTCCAAAAGGTCACCAGAAAGGACTTGCCCTTCAGCAGATTGGAAAGGTCAAGCCACCATGACAAGCTCATTTCCACATGAAGAGAAAGGGAAACAAATGACTTCCGAAGATCCTGTTGACCCTTGCACACCTGAATCACGAACCTCTGGAGCTCCCTGGTGTGCGCCATGGCAAATGAAACCGCTTCAATGGTGGAAATGAATTTCCCCACCAGAGATGATAGCTTCTGAACTGCAACCGGATCCTGAGACAGAATCGCTGAAACCCTGTGGGTGATCTGGTGAGCCACCTCGTCCGTGAGGAACACCATGCTCTTCCAAGTGTCGAAGAGAAGGCCCAGGAAGATCAGACGCTGGGATGGGACAAGATCTGACTTGTCCAAGTTGATGATCTACCCTTGATGGGTGAGAGCCTGATGTATTTCTGAACTTGCTGATGAAGGAGTTCTGCAGAGGGGGCTTTCAGTAGCAATTCGTCCATGTATGGAGTAACTCTGATGCCGTTCCAGTGGAGGACGGATATCAAGGCACCCAGGACATGGTTGAAGACCTGAGGAACTGTCGTCAGACCAAATGGAAGGGCTGAGAACTGAAAATGTCCCCTGTTGCAGGCAAACCGGAGGTACTGCTGGCTCTCTGGATGAATGGCAATGTGTAAATACGCGTCCTGAAGACCCAGAGAAGCAAGGAATTTCCCCGGGGACATGGCAGCAATCACTATGCGTAGATACTCCTGGCGATAATGAGTCTGGGTCACAAAAGGAATTGAGATCCTTCAAGTTCAAATAGGGTGACAACTGCAGTCCTATTTGGTGACCACAAAGAGGTTTGAGTAGAAACCCGAACCCCTGTCCTGGATAGGCACTGGCTCTAGAACATCCTTGTCCAGAAAAGCCTGAACAGCACTGTAGTAACAGACAGCGTTTGTCTGTAACTTGAGGAGTATGAGAAGGACGAAAGCGAAAAGGAGGAAGAGAAATGAAAGGGATCTTGTACCTTTCCGTCACTACCTGTAAAACCCATGGGTCCATCACAGAGTCCTCCCAAACTCTGTGATAGTGTCCCAGACGACCACCCAGGGCGGAGTGCGGATCCGGGTTTGGTGAGTCATGCCGAAGAAGTCTTGGAAGCCTTGGGCTTGGAGGAGACCTTGGGCTTCCATTGTTGTTTGGGCTTGGAGGAGGTAGGCGGAGCTGAGGGAACTGTCTGGTTCACCGGATGTGTCTCATTCTGAAAGGAACGGAAAAAAAAGGTTACGCTTAAGCGACAATTTCTTCGTAGCAACCAAGAGTAGAAGAGTACTCTTACCCCCTGTGGCTTCACTGATCAGATCCTTAATCTCTGGCCCAAACAGGGGTACCCTGAAAAGGCAGGGACACTAAGGCTTTCTTAGAAGATGTGTCAGCAGACCAAATCTTGAGCCAAGAGCTTGTCTGGCCACCACAGACATGGTGGAAACCCTAGCCACCATATGGAGGGCATCAAATAAGGCAGCAGAAAGTGTTGTGCCTCAGATATGTTGGCAAGAAGGCGCAAATTATCCGAAGTAGGTGCATCCTGACGGACAGCCTTGGTGAGGTGCTCAGTCCAGACCGCAATGGCCTGGTTCACCCACGCAGCAGCAAACACTGGACACATAGCAGAACCAGCAGTGGCAAAAATGGACTTGAGGGAAACCTCAAGTTTCTTGTCAGTCCAGTCCTTCAGAGCAGAAGCATCAGAGACTGGCAAGGCAGTAGATTTAGACAGCCTGGAAATAGGGGCATCCACTTTGGGGGGATGAACCCACTGAGCAAGCTCAGCCTCAGAAAAGGGATAAAGCTTAGCAAATTTTCTGGATACAGAAGCTTTCTTGTCCGGGGATTTCCACTCCTCAGATACAAGGCGGTCAAGAGTGGGGTTAGGTGGAAAGTATGTAAGGGGCTTAGCAGGCTCCTGGAATACATCAGAGGGATCAGAAGGAACCTCCTGAACTAGGGGAATGTTAAGAGTAGTTAATACAGCCCTGATTAGGCCCTCAGCAGAGGGTTCAGGATCAGCCTCAAAAGGGTCTCCAAGAAACTGAGAGGACTCCAACACAGAACATTCCTCAACATCCAAGTCCACCAGCAGTTCCTCCTCAGAGGAATCTGATACTTCAGGTACTCCCTGAGGTTTAGGCAGGGAAGACCTGACTGAGGAGGGGGTCTGCCAAGACTGAAAGGCCCCCTGTAACTGGGATGGAAAGAGTTGCAATTTGGACCTAAGGTCCCTAGTCGCAGCCTTGAACTCTTGCACCCAAGCTGGCTCTATGGCATAGCTGGAGGTCACTGGAATGGTGTTAGGGACATCAGAACATGCTGGGCATAAATGACCTGAGAAGTCTCTAGGTAGCCCTGAGTGACAGGAAGAGCAATGCGCAATGGGGGATACAGAGACCCCAGCATCCTTAGTCTTAGGTCTAGCCCCAAGCTCCAGTGGTATAGACTTTCTCACAGTGTCAAAATAACCAATTGTACAATAAATCATCCAATTATAGTGTGTAGGATTAAACTTTCACCACAGAAATCGCTAAAATAAACTTATCTGGCAGGCAAAGGGTTAATCTGCAGAGGAGAGGAGGGAAGGAGAGTCCAAGCCCTGTGTAGGATACTCGCCCAAAAACGCTCACAAAATGGCTGCCGTGGCGGGAGCCAATCCGAAACAAGGGTGCAAAGCAAGTGCTCATGGGAAATGTAGTTTTTCCCAAAAAGTACCCTAAACAGTGCCCCAAGCCCCCTGAGCCCCCCAACATACTAGAAACATGAATCGAATGATAGAGCAAGGGTAGACAAGTAAAATGAGCTTTCTCTGAAGTAGCTAGGTTAAACGGTTGCAGAGATACGTCCCAAACAGTACAGTCCCTTAAGAGTGAATGGAGCAATGGTGTCTATGCGGTAAAGCACGCCTTAATGGCGCAGTACTCAATTTTTGCAAATATTAAAGCAAAACATAAAGGTGTAAAACATCAATAGAACATGTGAGGATACCCTGAAAACACTAACCCAGTAGGAAAAGTGTAATAAACCCCCCAATAAAGTACCAAACCAGCAGCTAAAGGATTAAGTTACCACATAAACCTGCTACAAACACCCAGCAGACATACAGATATACCCAATGAGTGCAGGAGTGTGCAATACGAACTCCAAGGAAAAACCCCTGTGTGGAGGGGCACTGTGGGACATGTGGACCTGCAGCACTCAAAGGGTTGCTCACCTTTCCTGCAGATCTTCTGTCTTCAGATTACCATGTAGTAAGAAGTAACCTCAGTGGGTAACTCCTGGGGAAGAACTTGGAATCAAGATTTTCCCCCTCAGGGCTTAAGGTTCACAAAAAGCACCTGGATACTGAGCTAGCCACATCTAAGGGCATTGTCAGTCATGGTAATCCGCCTAATGGTGGTATTCCATATCTAACAGAAAAATAAAAGATTCTAAAACTATAGCAGAACTGTTCTCAGCCTGGTGTTGTCTTCACCGAGGAACAAATCTTTCTGGAGCAGATTTGCTAGCTGCAGCCAAGGAGGGAAGGGAGGCTCCACCCTCTGCAAACACTTTGACAATTGTTCCTGCCTACTAAGGGGCGGATCGCCTCCCAGAGTTACCAGTAACCTGTATTGGATGACACAGAAATGTGGTTTTCTTTATTCCCAACAGTATGGCTACATGCCCAGGGTCCTTTTTCCATAAGCATCCTAGATGTATTCCACCCCAAAATCCAAGCAGGCGTAGTCAGACAAGAAGCCGGAGAAGAAGACAAACGCTGACAAACCTTCCTCAGCATGACTTGTGGGGATCTGGTTCACCTCAGGCTATAGGAGGTCATTTATATTTATTCCACTATGAATGAACTGTGTACCCACCAGCGTGGGGTTTTTCAGGTTATTTTAGAAGGGCACCACATCAATTTCAAGTCCCTTCTGGCACAGGTAGAAAATCTACTAATTTTGAATGCAGTTATTCCTGCTAGACTTGCAGATGTTAATCTTTCCTGAGAAGGAACTAGTATTAACAGGATTCTATTACAGTCTTTTCATTGTACCCCAAAAAGACAGCAGATGCCATCCTATTCTGAAATTAAAATGCCTCATCCATTTCATGCTCGATCCATGGTTCTTGAGCTCAGTCAGTCATTCTGCCATATGTTCAGGGGAATTTTTGGTTTCCCTGGACATAAAGGATGCTTATTTGCACATTCCTATCCACACAAGACAGCAGTGTTTCTTCCAGTTTGTGTTCCAAGATTTAATTTTCAGTTCTTCCCTTTGATTTAGTGTCCGGTTTGCTCTGCAGTGTTCACAAAGGTCATATCCGTCCTGGCAGCTCCAATTCAGGGGGATCTCTTTGCCTTGCTGTCTGGAAGACCTTTTAATAACGGCTCCTTCAGAGAAGATCTCAGATTCATATTTACATGTCCATTCTCAAACAACATAGTTGGGTTTTCAATCATTTTGTGGCATGACAATTGATACTTCAGGTGAAGGTTCTTCTACTAGAAAAGGTTCAGTGGTTTTTCCTTCGGTGGTCTCAGGCAATAAGCTGGCCGTCTGTAACAATGCTTGAGTATGTGCCTGTACTAGGCTACTCTGAAAGCAGTCCAATTTGCTCAATTTCATACAAGACAGCTGCAGCTTCTCAGAGAAACTGGAACAAACAATAGTGTCACCTTTCCAGTATCAGTCCTTGGGATGGTCAACAGTTATCCCAAACTGGGTCAGAGTTACCATGGACACTAGTCACTCTGCATCATCAGACTGCTCAATGTCTTTGGACCAAGGCAGAGAGCTCTCTGTCCATAAACTTTCTGGAGCTTTGGGCAATTCTCCTAGCTCTGCATCATTGGTTTCAATCCCTCCGGGGATCCTTGGTGCAAATCCATTCAGTCAATGTGATGGAGGTGGCTTAAATCAACTACCAGGGAAGGATCAGGATGGTGTCTTGTGGGCCAAGGTTAGGGAATTTCTCACGTGGGCAGAGGCTCAGGTGCAGGCTTTCACCGGGTTCTTATAACAGGGGTAGGTAATGCAGTTGCAGACTGTAGCCAGTGTCTTGGTCCTGGTAGTATGGAGCTCAGCGTTTATTCAACTTGATAGATTGATTATGGGGTCTATCAACAGTGGGACTAATGGCCTCTTGGCTGAATCACAAGGTTTTTCAGTTCAGTGCCAGGTCCAGGGATCATCTAGCTCTTATGTTAGACAGTGGTTATTCAATGGCATTTTTCTCTGGTATATGCGTTCCCTCCTGTGCCACCGATTCACAGGGTGATTAAGAAAATCAGAATGGAACAGTCCCATGTAGTTCTGATTGCCCTGTTCTGATCCCATCAGGCCTGGTTTTCAGTTTTTCATAATCTGTGGTGGAGCAGTTTCGGCTTCCTCTAAATCTGGTTATTTCAACTCTGCTGCATCATCCACACGTGGAAAAACTGCCTTGGACAGCTTGGCTGGAGCAATCCTCTTTATTAAGAAGGGTTTTTCTTAGGTCATTGCTACCAGGATACAGTCTTGAAAGCCAGTCTCTTCCAAGGCATATCACAGGTTACAGTCCCTGTTATTAAATGGTGTGCTGATCAGGGGTCATGGCTGTGGCCTTTTTTTAGTTGGGGTTATCTTGGTTTTCTTCAGAATGCTCTTCTGAAAGGACTTCATTCTTTTAAAGTTCAGATGTCAGCTCTTTATTCTTTTCCAGAGGTATATTGCCTTACTATCTGATGTGCAAACTTTCATCCAAGAGGTAGATAACCTTTCGAGATCCCACTTCTTTGTGGGGATTTGAACCTGGTTCTGGAAGGGTTTCAGAAGGCTCTTTCTGAGCCTCTTTGGGTTGCCTGCTTTTATTGGCTATTGTGTGGTTTCAGCTGGTAGCCACACTTCAAGCTTTATCTTGTAGGCCTCCCTTTCTGGTATTCACTCTGACAGGGTGGTTCTATGGACTCCTATAGGGTTCCTCCCTAAGGTTATTTACTAGTTTCACATTAACCAGGAAATTGTTCTTCCATCTCTCTGTCCAGCTTCATCTAATAGACAGGAGCAAGATATTCATCCTATGGCTGTGGTTAGGTGCTTGAAGTACTATATTCACCACACACACACACAGACTTTTTGGAATTCTGATTAGATTTTTTTTTTTTTTTCCCCAATCTATAATGATCTTCATGTGGGCCAAACAGTGGCTCCTTGTATTAAAGGTGACCGTTTGCCATTTTGGGGTAACTGCACATTCCACCGGGTGCACCTTGGGCCTTTAACCCTTTGAGTGCCAGAGAGAAACGCAACGCATTGCAAAGCAATGTGTTGCATACCCCTCTGCACTCAAAGGGGTAAGAATCAGACCTCTGCTGAGCAGCTGTGTAAGGTTGTAACATTGTCAGTTCATCCACAAATTTGTGAAACAATACCATCTTAATGTGAGAGCTTCAGCTGAAGCCAGCTTTGGCAGGCAAGTTCTACAGGCTATTGTGCCTCTGTAGGTATGCTTCCTAATTTTCTTTTGGGCAGTAAAATTTTCATTCCTGTTCTTTGGTTTGTAGTGTTTGTGTCAGTTGACACCTTAGGTTTATGTTATACTGGTTTATTTCTTTTAGAACTGGTCTGTGTCTATAGAGGTTTTTCTACCACCCTGAAATCTTCGTGAATTGCTTTGGTATATCGCTCGGGGTCCTGTGTTCTAAATAAGTGAAAAGCATAGTCTTGTGTTCTTACCAATACATCTTTTTCTCTTCCACATGAAACACAGGACTTCCATCCAGGAAAAAACCCAATGGTTCGAGTCCGGGGGGGGGGGGGGTGTACTCTTTGGTTATCTGGTTCCACTACTTTTTCTTTTCTTTCTGCTTTGCTATACATTAAAACGGAGCATATCTATAGGTGTGGGGCAGGATGGGAGTCTCCACCTCAGAGGGCTCTTTTGCTCAGTATCCCACCGTCCTGAATGAGGGTTTCATCCAATGTTACTGGGTAGTACATGTACGAAGTGAAAAGGATTTATCAGTAAGTACAAAAAAAATACCCTTTCAATAATTTAATCTGCAGCCCTCCATCTTTTGTACTATAGACCACATTTCTAACCAGTGGCTGATTGAGAGGTGGAACGGTCTATGAAAAAAAATACCAAAACACCAGCAAGAATTAGGTTCAAATTATGACAATCACGGTTAGCATATTCCGGTACTCTGTCATTTTGTAATTCAATCCATAATTCTTTGAGACATTCTCTTAAAATATCTGCCTGTCTTATTACTGACAATCAAAAATGCAATAAAATATTTTCATCTCATCTTTCTGCTCCTCCATGTGTACAAGTTTTATACAAGTCAGTTGCTCAGTAAATGATATTTCATGGTTGTCGACTAAAAGTACTGAATGATATTTACCATAAAATCTTGCGTATAATAAGCACACTTTTGCCCCACTTCACACACATGGATGCAAGACAAGCACACACACAGAGACACACACGCAAATGCACATGCATGCACTGAGATGCATAAAGAGCAACACAGTCATACACACATACATGCAATGCACAACATGCAGATATAGTGTGATACAGACATGCAACACACACAGTGAGAGACACACAGAGACACACACACACACACACAGAAGTGAGTCATAAGGGAGTGACTTATGTGTCATTGTAATGAGTTTGTGTTTGTACTTATGCCTCCACTGTGGCATTCATTCATATAGTTGAAATGCATGTGGTAATTGCACATACTATGGTGGAAGGTGGATCGTGCTGGCTCCCGGGGTGTGAGTGAGTGTTTGTGAGTGGATTCATTCATGTAGTTGAAATGCATGTGGTAATTGCACATACTATGATAGAAGGTGGATCGTGCTGGCTCCAGGAGTGTGAGTGAGACTATGGTGGAAGGTGGACCGTGCTGGCTCCCAGGGTGCGAGTGAGTGTGAGTGATTGCGTGTGAGTGATTGCACAAGTGTGTTAGTGAGTGTGTGTGAGTGACTGTGAAAGTGTGTGAGTGAGAGAGTGTGTGTGATTGAATGCGTGAGCGTGTATGATTGAGGGTGAGTGAATGTGTGTGAGTGAGTGTGTGAATTATTGTGTGTGTTTTTTATCTGACGTGTGTGTCTGTGGTGTAGGAGCGAGTGAGCCATTTTGTTTCTTCAGTTACTTGGATAGTGGTGGGCGGGCTGGATAGTGGGGGCAGGCCAACTCCCTGCATGATTTAAATCACTCCCCCATTGAATCATCCAATGGGAGCAGTAGCTCCTCCTTACTTAACCCTTTGAGTGCCAGAGGGATACGCAACACATTGCTTTGCAATGTGTTGTGTACCCCTCTGGCACTCAAAGGGTTAAGTTATGGTAACATAGCAATATAACACGGTGGCTTTTCAGTTGAGGCAGCATAGCAATATGCGGAGGGAACAAAGATAGTGCTGTTTGAGGCTTGCCCTCTAATATACAGCAAAGCATCTCTCTCCCTTTAAGGAGAAAGGGCGGGAATCAGGAAGCAGAGTAGCGACAGTTGAAAACAGTTAGTGAGGCTGACTGAAGAGATGAAAAGAGTTAAATAAAAGAGTTGCTATTAGGTCTATCTCTGAGTTTGAATTTTATGGAAACATTACACCCTCGTACTGAAACAGAGTGTATGGAGGGTTACAATTATCTGTGGGAGGTGAAACAGTGCATTTGTGGGGTCATGATCCTGAGTGAGAGTGGACCAGGAGAAGTTACTGATATCCCCTACTTCAGGAGCGAGTGGCAGCTATATTTTTTCTTTGTCAGTTGGATAGTGGTGGGCGGGCTGGAGGGAGCGGGCCAACTCCCTGTATGATAAACATGCCCCCACTGAATAACCCAATGGGAGCAGTAAAGTCCTCATTGAATCACCCAATAGGAGTTGTGTCTCCTAATGAGACATAAGTTATGTAATGAGGCATTCTGTTCAATGTGTGTGTGTGTTTTTTTTCGGAGGAGACAAATTATGTTCTGTGTGTGAGGTACCATAAATTATGCAATTAGACTTATTCTATACATACATACATAATAAATATATATATATATATATATATATATATTATATATATATATATATACATATACATACACACACACACACACATATACACACACACCTCTACCAAGTAAGCAGATCTACTCTCTGCTTAACTTACCTCTAGGTCCTCGTAGGGCAATGCGTAGATCTCTACTGTATTGCCCTGCGAGGCCCTTGTTGTATTACCATTGGCTAAAATGAAAATTTTCCTCACAGGGATTTGCTGGAAGCGGGCAGCATAGGGAAGAGAGCCACCCACGGTGCAGCAATAAAGCCGGCTCCGCTCCGGAATGGGTGTGTTAAGCAGAAAGTACTTGGTAGAGGAAGGGAGGTAATGACTAAATGGGCCAAAAAAATAATCTAGTAAACGGGGAAAACAAGGGTGCGTATTATACATAGACACTCTAGGGTACAATTTGAAGCTGCGTATTATAGACAGGTGCAGGTTATACCTGATATTTTACAGTAGCTGCTTTCATACATTCGATTAGGTTAGTTTTAATTTGATTAGCTATAATGATATTAATTGATTGTGAATGTTTCTACAAGTATTTGACATGTGTTTCCTTGTTGCAATTCATATAAATTGGTCTTTTAAGATTGGATTTTTACAATATTTTCAGCTAAATCTAAGACAATACTATTGCTCGATGTAAAAAGTACAATAGAGAAACCTGTAAATGCCATGTTGTGTTCAGCAAAGTATTGTATTACAGAGATTATCCATTCTAAAATACTTCACCAATGCAATTTGTTTGCATACAAACTCTCATGAATGTGTTGGATTGATTTATGTAAGCTACTGATGTGGCATTTTTGTATAGAATTCGAACAATGTGGTTCTTCAGAATTTGTCAGTGTCAAAAGTGCATTTTAAAATTGCACATAACTCCAAAATATTTATAGGTGACTTCTTCCTGAAGGAGTGCACAGACACTGAATGGAATGATGTTAAAATACTGCTCCCCAACCAAACAGGCTGGCATCTGTTGCAATTATCGCCATTCGGTTAAAGAATTTTTTTTTTCCTGTGGACAGGTTTGGACTTTATGGCCACCACTGTAGCGGTTGTTTGGTGGTCTTTGATATAGTCATCTTATAGTGAAGATGGTTTGGGTTCTTGGACCGATTGTGTAGTAGCTTTCCATGTTATCTGTGCTTCGTGTTCTTTGATGAAAGCAGCATATAGCCATGAAAATCAATAGAAAGCCTTTTTATACACTCAGTGTATTTTTGCTACATTACATTTTTGATAAGTATTTTGTTGTGCTGCTGTTGCTATCTTTTCATGTGTCTGCTGGGCTGTAAAAAGGATAGACCTGCACAGAGACAGGATATTATACTCTCCGTAAACTTGAATGTCAGACTTGCTTATAATACCTGTCTGACCATTTTATCTTGCGAGTATAATTTTGGATTGTCACATCTTGCTGTTATCTAAAGGATTACACTATTGGGAGTCTCCTTTTGTTTTCTTTTCCATACCATCCATTCCTGCAAACATGCTCTTATATCATGGTCTCTGCATCCTTCAATGACACTAGAGAAATAATGATGACTGTGCGGATAAACACACAGCTGGTAAATTCACAGGGCCGGGTGCATTGGCACCTGGCTAGGGCCTGCATAATATGCAGCAATTTGGCGCATATGGAATCCGCATAAAATACAGGAGTGGGCTGCATGAGGCTCACAGGCCAGATGCCCCTGCTCTACGATTTCATGAATATTTCTTAGAGGGTCAACTTAAACCCTATTTAATTTTTTTTGCTTTTATATTCTTATTTTTTTTCAAATCTTCCCGAATTATCTTGCAACCTGTCTGATCCAATAGATACAAGGAGAGAAAAATCTAATAAAATCAGACGTTCGATATTTAGAAAAACACCAACAGCTAAAAGAAAAAATTAGCCAAACTGTAGACCAGTGATTCTCAACCAGGGTGCCGTGGCACTTTGGTGCGCCACAGACATCTACTTAGGGTGCCCCATGTTTTCTATGAAGACTGACAAAAATGGACTTTTAAATAAAAAAAGATTTATAGAAACTTAAGCACAATAGGTTTAGTTTTATTATTAGGTCTTACAATCATAATAACAACTGTATATTTATGTATTGTACTCACCATTTTGCCCTTGATAAAGTACATTAAATATGTTAGGGGTGCCCCGAATGTTCTAGATTATATGTTAGGGGTGCCCTGAACAAATAAAGATTGAGAACCACTGCTGTAGACTATTCACAGACTCATACATCTTTAGTGCAAGTTACAATCAGATTGTGAGGATCTAATGTAAAACTAATTTTTACTATCTGTAGTTAACACCTTTACTCTTACAGTTAGTGTTCATTTAACCCTAGTATGGATATGGAAGTAGAATTCATCTTTGCTATCCTAAACACAAGCCAGGACCAGCTCTCTCCCCCAAGATTTATTTTTACTGTAAACAAGTTATGATAAGGCAAAAACACACTATATATATATATATATATATATATATATATAAATAATATAGGATTTTAGTCTTACCTGTTAAATCCTTTTCACTTAGTCCATACAGGTCACTGGTACTTCTGGGAGGCGATTCGTCCCTTTAATAGGCAGGAACAATTATGCAAATGATTGCAGGGGGCGGAGCCTCCCCTCCTACTTAAGCCACCTTCAGGCCAGAGCCACTAGATTGATTTGAGACCCTAAAACTGACCCCAGTTAAGCAAGAAGAAAGACTCCTGTGAGCATGCCCCAAGGGTCTCCCACTGAATGCCACAGGAGAGCCAGGTCTGATCCCTTGACAGGGTGGGAGACCAGTGACCTGTATGGACTAAGTGAAAAGGATTTAACAGGTAAGACTAAAATCCTATTTTCACTGTCGTCCATTACAGGTCACTGGTACTTCTGTGATGTACAAACATTGAGCTGATCCAGAGGTGGGAATAAGGCAAGGACCAGAACAAGGCCCAAGCCATAAAAACTGCTATGAACCAGTTAATAACATAGCCCAAACTGTAAGTGTCAACGGACACCAATCAAGGGAACAATCCCTGAACTAACACAGCACACGGAACTAGAGCCAACTGGGCTCAACAGTAAGGAAGCACTAAGGATCACAGAGCGGAAGACCTACACAGGCAAAACTGCCTCCAGGACCTTCCTTCCAAAACTGGCATCAGCCGAAGCCAGTACATCAACTCGATAGTGCTTAGAAAAAGTGTGCACAGAGGACCAAGTGGCCGCTCTGCACAGTTGATCAGCAGAAGCCTGATTCTTGTAGGCCCAAGAGGCCCCAATAGATCTGGTGGAATGGGCAGTCACCCGGAAGGGAACGTGCTTATTCCGCAACTTATAGGCTTCATGGATAGTAGCCTTAATCCAAGAGGCAATGGTAACTTTGGAAGCCGGTCTCCCTGCCCTAGGCCCCTCAGGAATGACGAATAGAGCGTCAGACTTCCTGATAGATTCGGTGCGGTGAACATAAAACTTGAGGCAACGCACCACATCCAACAAATGGAGATCTCGTTCCTTGTCAGATGAAGGATTAGGGCAGAAAGAGGGAACCACAATCTCCTGATTGATGTGAAACTCGGGCACAACCTTGGGTAAGAATTCCTTGGTAGTGCGAAGCACAGCCTTATCCTTGTGGAACACCAGGTAAGGAGGTTTACAAGACAGAGCTTGTAACTCTGCTACCCGGCGAACTGAAACAATAGCCAAAAGGAAGGCCATCTTCCAAGTCAAGAGACGTAATGGAATGGAAGCCAAGGATTCAAACGGGGGGCGCTGGAGAACTCCCAGCACCAAATTGAGGTCCCACTGGGGAGCAGGACTCTTGAAGGCAGGCCGAACATGAGTCACACCTTGGAAGAAAACCTTGACATCAGGAAGGATAGCAATCCTTTCCTGGAAAAACACAGACAAGGCAGAAGTCTGAACTTTGAGGGAACTCAGACTGAGCCCCTTATCAACACCGTCCTGCAAGAAGGCCAGGACAGTGGGAAGATGAAAATCAAGGGATAATTTCTTCTCAGAGCACCATGCAACGAAGGTTGACCATATGCGATGATAAATCTTGGAGGACACAGGCTTACGAGCACTGAGCATAGTCGACACCACAGAAGGAGAAAATCCTTTCTTTGCTAGAATCGAGGATTCAACCGCCATGCCATCAAATGGAGAGAGTGAACATCCTCCTTCCACAGATATCCCTGAAGAAGTAGGTCCGGACAGGCAGGAAGTGGGAACGGATCCGCCACTGACATGGCCATCAACTCCGGATACCAGGACTGGCGAGGCCAGTTTGGAGCGATCAGGATAACAGGACAACGCTCCTGCTTCAGTTTCTGGATGACTCTGATCAATAGAGGAAGAGGAGGAAAGAGGTAAGCCAGAGAAAGATCCCAAGGAATCGATAAGGCATCCACTGCCAGAGCAAGGGAGTCCCTCCGCCGGGAGCAAAACACCGGAACCTTCCTGTTGTGTCTGGAGGCCATCAGGTCCACCTCCGGCATCCCCCACCTCTGGGTGAGCAAGTGAAACACCTCTGGATGAAGAGCCCATTCTCCGCTGTCGACGGTATGACGACTGAGGAAGTCCACCATGACGTTGTCCACGCCTGGAATATGAACTGCAGAGATGACAGGCACGTGATCTTCTGCCCAAGCCAAAATATCCTTGACCTCCAACCAGGCGGTGCCGCTTCTTGTGCCGCCTTGCCTGTTGATGTAAGCCACCTCAGTGGCGTTGTCGGACTCCACTCTGATCGGACGACCGGTCAGTTGAGATTCCCAGTATCTCAGGGCAAGCCGGATGGCATGTAGTTCCAGAACATTGATGGAGAGAAGAGATTCCTCCAGACCCCATTTCCCCTGAGCACTGAAGCGACCCAACACAGCACCCCAGCCCCGAAGGCTGGCATCCGTTGTGATCGTGGTCCAACAAGGAACTTGAAAGGATCTCCCTTTCAGGAGATGTGAGAGATCCAACCACCAGTGCAGACTCGATTCCACATGAGGAGGTAGAGAGACTGACAGATGCTGATGATCTGGATGATTCTTGCACGTCTGGATCACAAATCTCTGAAGTTCCCTGGAGTGGGCCATGGCAAATGGTACCGCTTCGATCGTGGAAATGAACTTCCCCACCAGAGACGTCAACTTCTTTACCGGCACTAAGCCCAGTTCCAGAATCCCCGCCACTCGGATGGCTATCTGATGAGCCACATCCTCCGGCAGAAACACCATGCATTGGCGAGTGTCGAACAGGAGACCCAGGAACAGAAGCCTCTGAGATGGGACCAAGTCCGACTTGTCCAGATTCAGGATCCAGCCATGGCGGGTCAGAGTGTGTATACACCTCTGCAGTTGCTGGAGCAGAAGCTCCGCCGAGGAAGCTTTGAGGAGGAGATCGTCCATGTAGGGGGTCACCCTGACCCCGTCCTGATGAAGCACAGCTATCAAGGAACCCAACACCCTCTGGATGACCTGAGGAGCTGAAGTCAGCCCAAAGGGAAGAGCTGAAAACTGAAAGTGTCCCCTGTGGCAGGCAATCCTGAGATACCGCCTGCTCTCTGGATGAATAGGGATGTGAAGATAAGCATCCTGAAGGTCCAGGGAGGCAAGGAACTCCCCTGGAGACATTGCTGCAATCACAGAGCGCAGGGACTCCTGGCGGAAGTGGGAAGTCACCACATAGGCATTGAGATCTTTGAGATCCAAAATAGGACGAGCCCCTCCGTCCTTTTTGGCCACCACAAACAGGTTGGAATAAAATCCTGAACCTGTGTCCTCCGGAGGAACCACTTCCAGGACCTCTTTGTCCAAGAGATCCTGAATAGCGTCGTTGAACAGACGTCTTTTTGTGGGTTCCTGAGAAGGACGAGTAAAATGGAACCGAAAAGGAGTTAGGGAGGAGAAAGGGATCCTGTATCCCTCTGACACCACCTGAAGAACCCATGGGTCCGCCACTGACTCCTCCCAAGTCCGGCGAAAGATGCGGAGACGTCCACCTACAGCCGTATGCGGACCCGGGTTCGGCGAGTCATGCCGAAGCAGTCTTGGAGGTCTTGGCCTTGGGGGCCACTTTGGGCTTCCAGGACTGTTTGGGCTTGGAGGAGGAGCGCGTAGTGGGAGGACCCGTTTGGGTCGAGGAGCGTGTCTCAGTCTGAAAGGAACGAAAGGACCGATTGCGTTTGGCTGGAAACTTTTTCTTAAAGACTGAGGGTAGAAGAGTACTTTTACCGCCAGTAGCCTCACTGATCATTTCTTTGAGTTCAGACCCAAATAGCAAATTCCCCTGAAAGGGCAAGGAAAGCAAGGCTTTCTTAGAGGCTGTATCAGCAGACCAAATTTTCAGCCAAAGGGCACGTCTAGCCACCACAGAAGCAGTGGAGGCCCTCGCCATCATGCGCACAGCATCAAAGGCAGCGTCAGCAACATAATTCTGAGCTTCAGTGATATTAGCAAGAAGCTGCAACTGTTCAGATACTGGTGCATCCTGGCGAACTGCGTCAGTCAGTCGTTCAGTCCAGGCCGCAATGGCTCTATTAACCCACGCCACTGCAAAGGTTGGACGCATGGCAGTGCCAATGGAGGCAAAAATAGACTTAAGAGAAAGCTCTAGCTTTTTATCCGTCCAATCCTGCAGGGCAGAGGCAGTAGACTTGGATAGCCTGGAAACAGGAGCATCCACCTTGGGGGGGATGAACCCCATTTTGCCAGCTCAGTCTCAGGAAAAGGGTACAGTTTAGCAAACTTTTTGGAGACAGAGGAGGATCTATCAGGATTCTTCCATGCCTCAGAGACTAGACGGGCAAGGGTAGGGTTAGTTGGAAAACAAACAGGCTTAGATGGTTTCTTTTGAAAAACGTCGTTAGGATCATAAGTGGATTCCTGAGTCAGAGGAAGGTTGAGTGTATTCAGTACAGCTCTAATCAGACCCTCAGCCGAGACTTCAGGGTCACATTCATAAGGGTCCCCAATGGACCTGTTAGACTCAATAACAGTGCGTTCCTCAGCATCAGAATCCTGCAAGAGTTCTTCCTCAGAAGAATCAGACACATCAGGAGCCCCCTGTGGCTTAGGCAGGGAGGTCCTGATTGTAGCGGGGGTCTGCCAGACCTGGAGAGCCCCCTGTACCTGAGAGGGAAAGAGTTGAAGAGTGGATCTGAGATCCCTAGTGGCAGCTTTAAACTCCCTCACCCAAGATGGCTCAATAGCATGGCTGGGAAGCCCAGGGTTGCTATCTTGACCAGTGCAGTTAGGGCATAGATCCCCCACAGTATCACTAGATAGCCCAGTGTGACAAGAGGAGCAAAACGCCATGGGGGGAGCAGACCCCCCATCCTCCTTTGACTTGGGTCTAGCCCCTAGCTCCAGTGAAGTAGGCATGCTCACAGCGTCAATATACCCCACTTTAAACTCTATCACCCAGTAAAAGTGAGGAAGATTAAAGTTTCACCCCAGAAATGCCTAAATTTGGACTTATCTGGCCAGCGAAGGGTTAATCTGTTGAGGGGAGAGAAGGCTCGGTCCCTGCGTAGTGTACTCGCTGAGGAAGAGCTCCACAAAATGGCGGCTGTCAGGATAGCCAATCAGAAATGAGCGCGAACCGGGCGCTCATGGGAAATGTAGTTTTCCCCATACAAGTACCCCAAACAGTGCCCGAAGCCCCCCTGAACACCCCACACTAATAAAACACACACCGGATGATAGAGCAAGAGCTTAGCATTAAAATGAGCCCTCTCTGGAGTTGCTGTGACAAGCGGTTCCAGAGATATGTCTCATACTGTGAAATCTCATAGAGAGTAAAGGAGCCATAGCGTCTAAGCGGGAAAAGCCGCGCTTAAAGGCACGGAACACCAATTTCAATAAAGTTTAACAAAACATTAAAAAGTGCCCAAACATACATAAAACACATAAATAAACACTATTCAAGGCTCCAAACCCAGAGAATACCACAGAAACTGCATTAAAACATTGAATGCAAATAAAAACACCCTATGAGTGCTGGAGTGCAAAGCAAACTCCCAAATACAAGCCCAGCAAAGGGACACTGTGGGGACAAGTGGACCTTCAGCACTCAATGGGTGGCTCACCTTTCCTGCAGGACTTCTGTCTTCAGGTGAACATGATGAAGTGGGAATAGACCAGAGGTAAATTCCCCAGTAGGGAAGCTGCTTAACTCAAGCTGTTCCCTCTTCAGGGCATAAGGTCCACAGAAAATCCCTGGAAGCTGCACCAGCCACTTTAAAGAGGGCAATTCACAGCCATGGTCACCCTCCTAATGGTGGTATTCCATATTTGAATAAAAAATAACAAAATACTAAGTTGAATGCATAGATGTTCTCTACCTGGTGTGCACAGCACCCAGGAACAAATCAATCTAGTGGCTCTGGCCTGAAGGTGGCTTAAGTAGGAGGGGAGGCTCCGCCCCCTGCAATCATTTGCATAATTGTTCCTGCCTATTAAAGGGGCGAATCGCCTCCCAGAAGTACCAGTGACCTGTATTGGACGACAGTGAAATATTATTATTATTATAATTATATATATATATATATATATATATATATATATATATATATATATATATATATATATATATATATATATATATATATATAGACACACACACACACACACACACACACACACACACACACACACACACACTCTAAAGCATTAAAGCCATTTCATACATTAAATGGTATAATTAACCAAAGAGGAAAATTCGTGTCCTCTTAGTTTGTACAATAGAGTCACATAAATCTTCCATAAAATATGGATGTTACATTAAATAAAAATAATTTATTCTCATAAAAACATGACTGCATGGCAACAGAAAATTATAAAACATTAAAATGAATTAGAAAAATTTACAGTACAGTAAACAACTTCATGTATATACACATAAAACTGTAAGGAATATTTAAATATCACAGGACAGTCGCAGATCTAAACAGCTCACTTGCAAAATACTGGCAACAAGTGCTATATGTGCAAAATGTTAATTGCTTTCCTAAATTCACCCTTATTTGCAAATTTGTATTTAGCCATGAATGCACTGCAATATTTAGACAGTCCACAAAATGTACAACAAACAATAATTGTGCATCATCAACAGACTGGCATTCCCCACTCAAGCACCCCAGAATAAACTAACACTGATAAAACAGGGGTTAGAGTGAAAGACATGAACTTCAAAGTCTCTTCAAATTGCGTTTGCTTTGGGCACTCCCAGGAAGGGAGTTGTTTTTGTGAATCTTTTTTGCTGATCCACTGCTGCATTCCTTTGAACCATGAAAAGCACACAAGCAAAGAATGCAAAAGTCAAATCCACAATCTTTTCGACTGCACCTGCCTCTCTTCTTTAGTGCTTGATATTTTGCAGGGTATTGACACCGTGGACAAGGTTTTAAAGCTTCATCTGTGAATAGTGTTTTAGCAACCTGCAGAACAGATTACAAATAGTTTACTCTTTCATATTTACAGTTAAGGAAGCTGTGCAATTTTTTTTTTTTCCATAATTTGAGTAAGCAGGCCACCACTACTAAACATGTAAAATACAACAGAATTTAAAGGTTAGTCAATTTTTGATCATGCCATTAAAGAAGTTAAAAAAATGAAATAGACCCAGACCGACTAATTCCCCTTTTTCGCTTATATTTTCCTCTGCTCCTGTGACTCCCCCGCCCAACCACACACTTTTCTTTCCCTCCTACCTCAACACATGATGCTACTCAGCCAGCCTCTTTTTTTTTTTTATTATGCCCATTCCCCCATGTTCCTATAGATATTCCTAGCTATACATAGCTCTTTTCTCAGAACCTCCCCTTCCATATTGTTACATATGCTTGTTTGTTTACACTATGATGGTACTTTTGATGATCTGGCTGTGTTAGCCTCTGGCAATTGTTGGATATGATGTACTGTCATTTCCCCACACACTCATCTTCCCCCCCCCCCCCACTCCCTGCCCATTATGCAATAAAAATTCAAGAGGCGTACTGGATCTACAAGATGCAAACCATGAGTCCTAATGGACTCAATAGAAAATATCTATTGAAGATTTTGTCAAGAATTACCACTAGTTCCTCAATAGGAACATTTCCTTGAATAGCATCTGAAAGATGTTCACTTCAGATAGAAATAGCTCCGATAACCCAAGCTGTAGTAAAAATGGGGTCGCAAGGTAGCCCCACTGTGGCCTCAGAATTCGGCATTCAGTAAGGAATTTAAGCATTTATCTGTCTGATCCTTAAGAACAGCGGCATCTGCCAGAGGAAAGGTGGTATTCTTAGCAAGGTGAGATACTGAGGTGTGTGTGTGTGTGTGTGTGTGTGTGGGATTAACTGCAGGTGCGGACGCCCGCTGTGACATTGCTTCAGCTGTCTACCAAGAGTAATGAAGACAAAGACAAGGAGGAGTCCAGATCCTCCCCATCAGTCTTCATTCCTCCATGAAGAAATCTCCAACCAACTGTGAATGACCCGCAAAGATCAGACTAACATGTCTGACAGGGGGTATGGGGTGAGCCAGGAATGAGGATTTCTTCATTTGCTCTTCCTCTTCCTCTGAGTTTTAACCCAAACTGGCTCTTGTTCTGCTTATACTAAAGGAGGGGGACACCAAAATCCTTGGTTTTGGACAGCCCCATTTGTCCCTTGGGATCTGAAACATTCAGAAAGCCCAACCCCCAAGGTAGGACAAATGTAGTCCAAAAAGCAAAGTGCGAGAAAGTATGTAGAAATAACAAAAGGCACACCTGGCAAGGACAAAGGAGAGATGGGAGTCTGCATATTGTGTGCATGAAAAATTGGCTGTCAAGTGTCCAATCCAGAAAGCCTGGGGGGGGGGAAGGATTTTAGTCTTACCTGGTAAATCCTTTTCTCTTGGTCCATACGGGTTACTGGTAACTTTGGGTAGGTGATCCACCCCTTTAAACTGTAGGCAGGAACAATTCTAGAATTGTATGCAGGGGGTGGAGCCTACCTTCCCTCCTTGGCTGCTGTTAGCCAACCAGCTCCAGAAAGATTTGAGACACTATTGACTAGATAGTGGATGGGAAAGAAGACTCCCGTGAGCATGACCCCGAAGGACCCACACGGTCTTCCACAGGAGAGCCAAGTATGGTCCCTTGACAGGGTGGGAGACCAGTAGCCTATATGGACTAAGAGAAAAAGATTTAACAGGCAAGACTGAAATCCTCTTTTCTCTGTCATCCAGTACAGGTTACTGGTAACTCTGGGATGTCGAACCATTGAGTTTCCCAGAGGCGAGAAGTAGGCAAGGACCAGGCACAAGGCCCCCTAAGTCACCAGAGCAGATATGAACCATCAGATCAGAGATAGCCCAACAAACAAAGAAGTATCGACTAACACTGAACAGGGGTAACACCACCTCAACTGTTACACAGCACACTGAACTAGAGCCAACGGGGCTCAAAAATGAAGGAAGCACCAAGAACCAAAGAAAATCCTAGACAGGCAAAACTGCCTCCAGGATTTTCCTCCCAAAGCTGGCATCAGCTGATGCTAAGACATCAACACGGTAGTGCTTCGAAAAGGTGTACACAGACAACCAGGTGGCAGCCTTGCACAATTGATCAGCAGAGGCCCGATTCTTGTAAGCCAAAGAGGCCCCAATAGATTGTGTAGAATGAGCCATGACCTTGAAAGGGACATGCTTCTTCCTCGGCTCATAAGCCATACGAAGAGTGGACTTGATCCAAGAAGCAAGTCACCTTGGATGCAGGTCTTCCTGCCCTAGGACCCTAAAGAATGATGAACAACGCGTCAGTCTGCCTGATAGACTCAGTGCAATGTACATAAAACTTGAGACAACACACCAAGCCACGACACAGCAGACAGACACGATTGTCAGGAGAATGGCTACTATTCCTTTACGCCTGTTGGCGTGGAAAATGGCCTAAGACTCAAATGGAAGGCGCTGAAGAATGCCCAAAACCAAGTTAATATCCCACGGAGGAGAAGGATTCTTGAAGGCAGGACGAGAATGAGCAATGCCCTGGAAGAAAACCTTGACATCAGGAAGGATGGCAATGCGCCTCTGAAAGAAAACAGAGAGAGCAGACGTCTGAACCTTAAGGGACCTCAAAACTGAGGCACTTATCCACACCGTCCTGCAAAAAGGCCAGGACCTGACACAGGTCCTTATCAGCACACCAAGATAGGAAGGTCGACCAGACACGATGGTAGATCTTGGAAGAAACAGGCTTGCAGGCACTGAGCATAGTAGCCACCACTCCAGAAGAAAACCCTTTCTTCTTCAATATCGAGGATGCAATTTCCAAGCCGTCAAAGCTAGCCGAAGAACATCCTCCTTCCACAGGTAACACTGTCGAAGAAGATCCGGACGGCAAGAGAGCTGGAATGGCTCCGCCACTGACAGATCCAGAAGCTCCGGAAACCAAGCTTAGCAAGGCCAGTACGAAGCAATCAGAATGACTGAACAGAGCTCCAGTCGTAATTTCCGTAACACGCTGTGCAACAAAATCGGAGGGGAGGAAAGATGTAGGCCAGAGGAAATAACCAAGGAATGGACATGGCATCCACCGCCAGAGCTAGAGGGTCCTTCCATCGAGAACAGAATCTCGGAACCTTCCAGTGTCTTGTCGCCATCAGGTCGATGTAAGGAAAACCCCACTTCTGAATAATGAGGGTGAACACCTCTGGGTGCAGTTCCCACTCTCCGCTGTCCACTGTGTGCCGACTTAGGAAATCCACCATGACGTTGTCTACGTCGGGAATGTGCACTGCACATAGGGCAGGAACGTTTTCTTCTGCCCAGGACAAAATAGCCTTGACCCCTAACCAAGCGACGAGACTTCTTGTTCCGTCCTGTTTGTTGATGTAAGCCACGGCCGTGGCGTTGTCGGACTCTACCCCGGGCTGGACAGTCTTCCAGTGGAGATGTCCAATGACGAAGGGCATTGAATATCGTCTGAAGCTCCAATATGTTGATGGAAAAGAGATTCCTCCGGAGACCATTGACCCTGTGTGCTCAGGTGACCCAGGAACGCTCCCCAGCCGGAAAGGCTGGCATCTGTCGTCACTGTGGTCAAAAAGTATACCAGGAAGGACTTACCCTTCAGCAGATTGGAAAGGTATAGCCACCACGACAAACTCAGTTCCACATGAAGAGGGAGGGACACAGACATCTTCAGAAGGTCCAGCTGACCCCTGCATCACGAACCGCTCGAGTTCCCTGGTGTGCGCCATGGCAAACAGTACCGCTTCTATGGTGGAAATGAATTTCCCCCCTAGAGAGGACAGCTTCATGACTGCAACTGGATCCTGAGCCAGGACCACAGAAACCCTGTGGGTGATCTGGTGAGCCACCTAGTCCTTGAGAAACACCATGCTCTTCTGGGTGTCGAAGAGGAGGCCCAGTAAGACCAGACACTGGGATGGAACAAGATCTGAATTGTCCAAGCTGATGATCCACCCATGATAGGGGAGTGCATGAATGCATTGCTGAACCTGCTGATGAAGAAGTTCCGCAGAGGAGGCCTTCAGAAGCAGGTTGTCCATGTATGGTGGAGGACAGACACTAAGGCTCCCAGGACATGGCTGAAGACTTGAGGAGCTGTTAGACCAAATGCAAGAGCTGAAAACCAATTTGCCTGCGACGGGGGGCATTGTCAGAGACACTGCCGGCTCTCTGGATGAACGGCGATGTGTATATACACGTCCTGAAAATCCAGAGAAGCAAAGAATTCCCCCGGGGGCATGGCAGCAATCAACGTACGTAGAGACTCCTGGTGATGAGTCCGGGTCACAAAGGAATTGAGATCCTTCAAGTCCAAAAAGGAACGACAACCGCCGTCCTTCTTGGAGACCACAGAGAGGTTTGAGTAAAAACCCATACCTCTGTCCTGAACTGGAACCGGCTCTAGAACATCCCTGTCCAGAAGATCCTGAATAGAGCCGAAAGACGTTTCTCTGCACCCTTCCGTCACCACCTGTAAAACCCATGGGTCCGCCACTGAATCCTCCCAAATGCTGTAGTAACGCAGACTACCACCCACAGCAGAGTGCAGACCCAGGTTCAGTGAGTCATGCTAAAGAAGGCTTGGAAGCCTTGGGTTTTTCATTCTGAAAGGAACGAAAATACCTGTTACGCTTAAGCGGCGTTTTCTTCCTAGGTACCAAGGGTAGAAGTGTACTCTCAACCCCTGTGGCCTCACTGATCAGATCCTTAAGATCTGGCCCAAACAAAGAAGTACCTTGAAAAGGTAAGGAGAGCAAGGCTTTCTTGGAAGCAGTGTCAGCAGACCAGATCTTGAGCCAAAGAGTCCGTCTTGCAACCACAGACATGGTGGAAACCCTAGCCACTAAACGGATGGCATCAAGGCAGCAGAAACATAGTGCTGTGCCTCAGAGATGTTGGCAAGAAGGCGCAACATATCCGAAGTAGGATGAGCCTGATGGACAGCCAGGGTGAGCTGTTCAGTCCAGACTGCAATGGCCTGGTTCACCCATGCTGCTGCAAATGCTGGACGCATGGCAGTACCTGCAGTGGCAAAGACGGACTTGAGGGAGACCTCAAGTTTCTTGTCAGTCCAGTCCTTTAGAGCAGAAGCATCAGACACTGGCAAGGCAGTAGACTTCGATAGCCTGGAGATAGGAGCATCCACTTTGGGAGAATGAACCCACTGAGTAAGCGAGGCCTCAGAAAAGGGATAAAGCTTGGCAAATTTCTTGGAGACAGACTTTTCTGTCCGGAGACTTCCACTCCTCAGACACAAGGCGGTCAAGAGTGGGGTTAGGTGAAAAGCAAGTAAGGGTCTTTTTAGGCTCCTGAAATACATCAGAAGGAACCTCCTGCACTAAGGGAATGTTTAGGGTATTTAAAAACAGCCCTGATCAGGCCCTCAGCAGAGGGCTCAGGATCAGCCTCAAAAGGATCCCAAAAAAACTGAATCCACCAGCAGTTCCTTCTCAGAGGAATCCGACACGTCAGGTACACCCTGAGGGTTTGGCAGGGAAGACTTGACAGAGGAGGGGGTGTGCCAAAAATGGGAGACCCCATGTAACTGGGATGGAAACAGTTGCAATGTGGATCTAAGGTCCCTAGTAGCAGCCTTGAACTCTTGCACACAAATTGGCTCTAATGCATGGCTGGAGGTCCCTGGAAGACTCTCAGGGACATCAGAACATACTGGGCATAAATGACCTGAGAATTCTCTAGGTAACCCTGAATGACAGGAAGAGCAATGCGCAATAGAGAATACAGAGACCCCAGCATCCCTAGTCTTAGGTCTGGCCCCAAGCTCCAACGGTATAGACAGACATTCTCACAGAGTCAAATAACTTTACAGTATAATAAATCACCCAATTACAGTGTGTAGGATTAAAGTTTCACCCCAGAAATCGCTAATTTAGACTTATCTGGCAGGCGAAGGGTTAAATCAGTAGTGGAGAGACCAAACCCTGCGTAGGATATTTATTCTGGAAATAGCACAAAATGGCTGCCGTTGCGGGAGCCAATCAGAAACGAGCGCGTGAAGCAAGCACTCATGGGAAATGTAGTTTTCCCAGAAAAAGTACCCCAACTGTGCCAGAAGCCCCCTGAGCCCCCCAACACACTAGAAACATGAACCAGATGATCGAGCAAGGGCAGACAAGAATGATCTCTCTCTGAAGTCGCTAGGTTAAACGGTTGCAGAGATATGTCCCAAACTGTACAGTCCTAAATGGAGCAATGGCGCCTATGCGGTAAAGCGCGCCTGCACTCAAATTTTACAGAATTGAAGGTGTAATATTAAGAGACATGAAACATCACTAGAACATGTTAGAATACACAAAAAACACTGAATCAGTAGGAAAAGTGTCAGAAACCCACCTCAAATGAATGCCAAACCAGCAGCTAGAGGATTAAGTACCACATAAACCTGCTCCAAAACACTCAACAGACATACAGATAAACCCAATGAGTGCATGAGTGTGCAATAGGAACTCCAAGGAAAAACCCCTGTGCGGAGGGGCACTGTGGGACATGTGGACCTGCAGTACTCAAAGGGTTGCTCAACTTTCCTGCAGATCTTCTGTCTTCAGATTACCATGTTTAAAGAAGAAGCCTCGGTGGGCAACTCCTGAGGAAAGAACTTGTACTACAATGGGATTATGCACCTATACAAGAATCCATTAATCAAATAAAAAAAATAAAAATAAAAAAATCATGCTTGCACACTCATTCACTTTTGTGTATTGTACAAAATAATAAGAGAACCTTGTGACAGACAAAAAAAGCTCTATGTAACGGAGGGCGACTGATTAAATGTGGTGAAGTGTATTTTGGTAGAAACAGAATGTGCGACTACAAGGTGCAAGTGGGTAGGAAGGAAGATCTTCTGCTAGTTGGATACAGAGGTCTACATAACTCTCTTGAAAAGGAAATTGAGAATGATGCTTAAGTAAACATTTATTTAAAGAAAAAAATGCAAATTTGCTAGTTCCAATTATTTATTTTGCAACCAACCTTAACATATTCTTGATGTTTGCTTGCTGAAAGGGGGATAGAAGAGTTCTGGCTTTTTGGAGCCTGGCAAGAGGTTGGTGTTCGAAATGCAGCCGTAGCTTGAACAGATTTTAGAGCAGATCGATTTATAAGATTTAATCTGGTGGAAGCATCTTCAGAGGATAGCAGTCGTCCTTGCTAGACATGAGAAACAAAAAAAATAGGTATAATACATTTACATAATTTTCTTTTCAATTTACTGCGAAAAATTTGCCCTCTATATTGTCTGTACTCAGGAAGCTAAAAAGGAGCAATTCTGGGGCAAACCAACTGCACCATAAGAGTCAAATTAAAATTCACAGATTTCAATTGAGGTTTTTACCCACTGGAATGCTAGCTCTCAAACATATTGTAGACCTCTCTAGCATTCAAAGCGATAGAAGTCTCATTTAAATAAATGGGAAGTATAATTTGTCACACATTATATACAGTTGGTTTGCTACAGAATTGTAGCAATGTACCTTATTGAACTGCACATATCACTAGGAAGTAAGATGAGAGCTTTACTTTAGCCAGAATGGCATGTTCCCAAATACAAATTCTTTACAGAATTATCGTACCAGTTTAATTTCATTCTAGTTTAGGAATAGTGAGATTTCTTTTCTGGCAATGGGACAAGTAAAGTTTGCAGGGAAGGAGCATCTGCATGCATTACATCACCCATTGGATGATGAACCTGACATTCCCTTTCCTGCATGGGCAGCTGGAAACTGCCTCAGGCAGCAGGTTTCATGTGGCAGCAAAACAGGTCCACCAAGAAGTCTTACAGCCTGCCCCCTACCAGTGTTATCATTGTTGGCCAGGCAAATGTAAGAACCATGCTCTCTCGCAATGCTGGGAAGGGTTCAGGATTACAAGGAGACAGGATTGCTCTTGAGCCAGTTCATATAAGGGTGGATGTGAGGCACAAGAAAACTTGTGAGACAAAGAAAGGGAGGTGAAAAAGATATTGGCTTGCCAATTAATTGGAGGGAAACGGCAGGGCCCTCATGGAGATAGGAGAGTGGAGGCGCAGAGAGGTGTTCGTAAGGAGGAAGAGGTTCAAGGAGACTTGTTGCAGATTCTTAGAAGAAACAAAGAGGAGAAGCAAGGAGATATGAAGGAAGGTAAGCAGAAGTGCAAGGAGAACTGCATCTAAAAAGAGAAAAAGCAGGGTTACATGGAAATGTAATTGAAGGAGAGAGGGAACATTGTACACATCTGAGATGGAAGGGGAATGGTCCTATGGCTTCCATGGGAACAAGACTGGCACGTCAGGCAGACAGTGTAATGTGATTCTGTGCTAACCATGGGACAATGAAAACAAAGCTGGGGTGAGAGAGTATATGTGCGGGTCTGTAGAAAAGAGACTAGGTGTCACAATGTACAGTTTTGGGACTGCCAGAGGACAGCAGGATGCATCTCCATTCTTTGTTTTGCTAGTAAAATATTTATAGCCTTAGGGGAGAAGTTGGCAACCTGTGTCTCTCCAGCTTTTGTTGGATGACAACTCCATCATGCTCAGCTAAAGGCTGGCTGAGACTAACTACAACAGGTCAGCTAATAATGATGGACCTGTAGTCAAATAGCTAGAGTAAGCTGTTGCCAGCACCTGTTCTAAATGGCAGCAATGGTTCCTATTAGCGCTATATTATGCTTTTTTTTTTTTTTTTTTTTTAAATAAAAGGGTCCACTATTACAGATGTGAAGTAGTGTGGAGGTCACACGAGCAAGCTTGCCCAATCAGCTGAGCCCCACTGTGGGTTCTTGCCCCTGATACTCTGGATCAAGCAGAAGACAGGAATACATGGCTGTCACTCTCCAGTTGACCACTAAGGCAAGTGAATTTAGCTCTTGCAGTGGCAGAGATTACAAGCCAACTTTTCTCCAAGAATCCCCTCCAGAAATACAGCAGAAACTTGTAAAAAGGAGGGTAAAACACAGAACTGTCTTTTATTGAGGACACACAGCTTTTATACACTTCCAGCTGGCATCCTTCTGTATAGGAAAATTAAGGCTTGGGACAGAGCCGACACGCTGTCCAGTGTCCAATCAGGGGAAGCCCCAAGGGACCAATCAGAAACAATATTTTGGTCTCCATTCAGAGCCCCCCTTCCAATCCAGGAAAAAGTATTTGAAACACAACTGCAGTCACAGCAGGAATCAATTAGTATTCCTTTACTGGGCTTCCTGACCCAAGCTCTAGGCAGAATCCTATGTGCACAGAATGCACAGCAAAGTACAATACAGAGGTAACATACTGAAACACAACCTTCACCAACCTATAAGCCAGGGGACACAAAACAGGGGACAACAACTTTCAGCAGTAGGGGATGCAAGGCATCCAACCCTATTTCTCCACAGGTAGCATCTTTGCTGAGATGTGTGTTTTCTTTAAAGGGATAGTAATACTTCGTGTTAACTTTACTTTATTTTGTAGGCATTAAAAAAACATGAAGAATGATATGTCTTATCTCTCAAACCTTTATGGTTTATGAGATATTCACAAGCAAAGTTTCCCCTCCCGCCCCTTTTTCCTAGTGTAAGCCATCTCTTCTCAGATGTGAATCTGGTTGTATGACCAGACAGATAACAGAAGGGGACAATTTTCTTTGTATGAAAACAATGAAAGCCCTTCCCCCCTTGACAAGTTTATCAGCTTTTTCCCTTATCTTAATTGAAGATTGTCTCTCTCTGCAGTCTACCTGGGCATCTCCCTTCTGATCTGGTTGAAAAGGGGGGGGGATACTTTGTTTGTGAATATCTCTTAAACCATAAAGGTTTGAGAGATAAGACATATCATTTTTCATGTTTTTTTTAATGCCTACAAAATAAAATAAAAACGAAGTATTACTATCCCTTTAACAAAAAACTTAACAATGAACCATTTTCGCATATACCTTAACTAAATAAAATCCTATTTGACAAACCTGAATATTAAAGTCCAGTCTTGAGTAGTTTATCACAAGATGCATTTGTGCAGAAGACCTGCATTCCTCATACATACGCACACACCATAGGCATTTGCAAAACCATCTAGTCCGGGTAAAACCAGAAGGGGAGGATTACAAGTCAAAGCCTCAGGTTCCACTACCTGCTGAACAGAAAATAGACAGAACACTGTCTTGTACAGCAAAATATGCAGAAACTGAAGATAGAGGTTCAAAAGGAGGCTGCATGAACACTCTTATTAGGAGTTTCAAATCCCACAGATAGGTGGGATCCTGAAAGACAGGGAAGGCCATGAGACAGCCCTTCGCCAAAAGTTTGCATGTCACGGAGCAAGGCAATGTGTCACTGGAAATAGAAATCTGAACCTTGAGGGAATCCCAAACCTTTTCTGAATACCATTTCTGAAGAAACTCCAAAAACTACCAGAAGCTGAAAAGGCCAAGGTCAGACCACTGCTTGCAGAAGAGGGACCAGTGCCTAGCATAGGTCTTGGAAGAAACCAGTTTTCTAGCCTGAAGCACAGTAGAAATCAGGGAGGAAAACAAAAAAAAAAAACAAAACAAAAAAAAAACCACACACACACCCCCACACCCCCCCCCCTTTCTTCAGGATGCTGCTCTCAATAGCCAGGCCATCAAAGCTAGCTTCTCTACCCAAAAGTGGCATAGCAGCCCAGAGTCAGAAGTCCAGGACACAAGGGTAGATGAAAAGGACCTGCCTCCGACTGATTGAAAAGATCCAAAAACCAGGCCCGATGGAGACCGAATGGAGCCATCAAGATGGCACGAGTCCACTCCATCCAAACTTTCTTCCAATCCCCAGATTCCCTGGGTGTGGATGAAACACATGCTAGAGGAAAATTCCACAGGATGGTCATTGCATCCACCACGAGTTCCAAAAACATCACAGGAACTGGCACAGAACTGAGGAACCTTGTAGTTCACACGAGAGGCCATGAGATCCACTATCAGGAGCCCTTAGTGGCATACAAACAATCTAGTTGAACATGCTCGGATTGAGCTCCTAATTTCTGGGATCCAGGAGCCGACGACTGAGAGTCAGCCACTACATATTCTTCCCCTGGAATGTGACCTGTGAAGAGAACGAGCATGTGAGCCTCAGATCAAGCGGTCAACTTCTGTTCCCTCCTTGGCAGTTGAGGTAAGCCACCACCATCATGTTGTTGGACAGAGTCTGCACAGGAGACCCTTGAAGTGGTCAAGACCAATGACCAATGAAAAAACTGCATCCAGAGGAACTCTAGACAGGGAAAAAAAAAAAAAAATGTTGAGGGGGGAAAGGAACTTTTCTATATGATACCTTTCCAAAATTACCAGCAAAAACACACTAATCCATAATGGAAATGGACCACGTCAGGGTATAAAATGGAGGCAACTTCCTACGAGTAGAGACAGACCAGGCCCCCACAAGTTAAGCAGAGGTGGACTTGTGAGCCTTAGAAAAACAAAAGAAAAAAGGGATACCTCCGAGTAGTACGTGGATACTGTTAACATGACCATGTACTCCACTTGTTTTAACCCCCATTATAGGGGTACCCACATGTTAATGTGGTCTATCCAGCACAAAGTGCCCCACCAGATGGACCAAAAAATAGAAAACAGAAAAACGTGCCAGTACAACTACCACAGATATAAAAGCGCTTGAACAACTGGATCACATAAGAATTAATACTCATAGGATACGTCACACCGGTGAGCCGATCATACACCAGTTTTTGAAAATAGCACTCTGCTTTGTATTGTCAACTGAATGTTTTACATCAGGTCTCAGTTATTTGATCAACTTCTCTTATTGCCGTGATGCTCACCTTGGTTTGTATCTTCACAGATGTATATTTCTGTTGGATTCACTTATCTTTGCAGGTAGGGAATTCACACCGCTTATTGCTCTTAGTGTTTGAGTACCACACCACTTCCAATATCACTTCTAAAAGATGGATCTCCCGTCTCCTTCAAGCTCCGCCGCTTGTTTAGACTTAAACTCACACCTTGCTTATATTTTCACCAATGTGGACCTGAGGTAAAACATTCACTTGACAATACAAGGCAGAGTAAGAGTGGGGGTAATTAAACCCATGGAGGACACACATTAATATTTCAAATAAACACATAAATTTGTCACTCTAAAGATCTACCCGCTAAGCACTAAAGAAAAGGCAACCAAAGGGTTAAATATAACTCCCTTAAGAAAATTGCCTTTAAGAACACTGGATTTAACATGTACATTCAATATGATAGCTGAAAGGAACATTTTATATTGAACCACAAGAAGAAACTGTGGAGATAAAAACTGAGATGTGGAACTGTTGTACGTTAATTTTGCTCAGGGGCATATATAGTTTCAGGCCATACTAATAGCACTAGAATACTATTTTATATGTATTTATAAATGTTGTTATCTAGTGTTATTTGATTATTGTCTTATTTAATTTTATAATTGTATTTAATAAATAACCATTTGGTATTACGGCACAAAGTTGCGCTCTCCCATCTATATATACTGTCATTATACACTACTGATGTGATTAAGAGTTTGGAGCCAATTTTGTTATATGGAGGGCACCAATGGCCATCCGGTGTGAGTGTTATAACGGGAAGGAGCACCTTAGCCCTAACATATTTGCACAAACTAGTAACATTGTCCGACTGACCCCTCACTGGCTTCCCCTTCAAGAGTGAAGTTCCGTACACAACGGCTATCCAGATCGTCCGGAGTTCCAAGACATTGATGGACTGAAGGGACTCTTCCCAAGCCCACCTGCCTCGGACATACAGGTGGCCCAAAACTGCAACCCAGCCATTCAGACTGGTGTGTCATGATCAGGGTGCACACCGGAATCACAAAATGTTTCCCCTGCTTCAATAGCATCGGCTCAACCACCACTAGAGGTCCTGACTGGCCCCCTGAGCCAGAGATCAGTGGATCCAAATGTTCCGGATCATCTTTGGATAACATGCCTCTGAAGTTCCCTCGTGTGAGCCTGGCAGTAAGGTGCAGCCTCCAGAGTTGATCCCAGTCTGTCCAGTACTCTCATGTACATCACAAGAACAATCTTGTTCTCTGGCAGAAAGACTTCCCTTTGACAGGTGTCGAACCTCATGTCTAGGAGCACCAGTTACTGAAAAGACACCGGAGGGGACTTGAGCATGTTCAAGATCCATCTGCGGTGGACCAGAAGTTGGGCCCAGTCCTGGAAGTAAAGAGCAGAGAGCTCCTCCGAGGGAGCCTTGAGCAGAAGATAGTCGATGTAGGGAGTCATGGAAATTCCCCAGGTGTGGATGAAGGTTGCTAAGGCCCCCATGATCCCATGTCCGAGTGAATAGGAATGTGTAGATATGCATCCTGAAGGTTCAGAGAGGCCAGATACTCTCCAGGCACATTGCCGCAACGGCAGAATGCAAATATTCCATCTTGAAGCGCGTAGTCACCATATACTTGTTGAGAAATTTGAGTTTCCGGATGGGATGACAGCCGACGTGCTTCTTCAGAACCACAAACGGGGTGGAATAAATACCTAAACCTGTTTTGCCAGCAGTGAATCCACTGCCTCCTAGAACAGACGTGCCTTGTCTGGTTCTTTCTGCACCCTTGACAAAAAGAAGCAAAATAGTGCAAGGGACCTGAAATCTATGCAGTACCCATCCAAGATGATCTGCAAAACTCACTGGTCTGTGACCGATGCAACTCGAAAAAAAAAAAAGACAGACGACCCCCTAAAGGTAATAATTGGCCAGGATTCAGCAAGTCATCCGGAAGAGTGGTTGACAGGCTTAGCCCTTATATTGCTCACTTGGGCTGCCAGACTTGTCTTGGCTTAGAAAAAGATTAACCCTTCGAGTGACAGAGGGGTACATAACACATTGATTTGCAATGCGTTTCGTACATACTCTGGCACTCAAAGGGTTAAAAGGCTTGCGAACCTTGCAGCCTCCGCACCTCCATTTGTTGGGCGGGGGCAGCGAAAAAGACAGTTTCCCTGCCATGGTGGGACGCTTGGTGGGCATTTGAAGCATAGTGCTCTTACTACCAGTAGCATCACAGATAATCTGCATCAGCTCAGGTCTAAACAGGGACTTGCCCTGAAATGGCAAGAAAACTGGAGACTTAGAAGATTGGTCAGCAGACCAGATATTAAGCAACAGAGTGCATCACGCAGCAACAGAAAAAGAGCCTCAGAAAGATAGTTGTTGGCCTCCTTAATGTTGGCCAAAATAACCAACAAATCCTCCTCGGAGACACCAGCACATACAGCTTACATCAACTGTTCGCCCCATATAGACACAGCCCTGTTCATTTAGGCAGAGGCAAAACTAGGTGCCGCTCCAGGGGCAGCAAATGCATCCCAAAGGATAGAGTCCAGCTTCTTGTCAGATGGTTCTTTCAAATCTGCTGCATCCGCCAAAGGCAGAGATTTTTTTTCAGCTTGTGTCAACAGGTAGATTTTGTTTATATTTACAGCTGAGCCAATGCATTTACTTTAGTTCTATTTTCCAGGTCTGGGTTTTGGCAGTGTTTAGGCCACTTGTTTGTATACAAGGTCACACTGAGTTGTTCTGGTTGTGTTAAAGGTCTAAGCAGGGTTTGAAATGTTGACAAAAAAAGTTATCAAATCCTAATCCCTTGAATCCTTGCTTGAGTAAAGTCACATGCCAAAGACAAGTGCCAACTGGAAAGCAACAATTATATGGGGTAAAGAAGAAGGGGTCAGGAGGGTGGCAGTGTGGAAGGAAGGCAAAAGGGTGAGAGACGGGAGGTAAAGGAATAGGCTGTTTTGGAGGGGGCACATTGTATGGACTGAGGAACTGAGTGGTAGAGAGAAATGCAAGGAAGTAAAAGAGGTAGGGGATAAAAAGTTATGGGAAAAAGAAACAAAGGAACTACAAGTGTGCAAACGGTAGAAGACAGACAAGATAGGTTAAAGGGGCAGATTGGTGCATTTAGGTCAGTGTGCAGGGGAACCTCACAAGTTCCTCATGTGGAATAAAGTAAAATCATTCCAGAAGCCATTTGTACATTCAGAGGCCTAATCTGTAGCATGTGCTGTGCACTCTTCACCCCACAACAAGATTTTTTTTTTTTCCCCCCCGTTTTCTTTTTTAAACTAAAACAAAGTGACATCAAGAATGGAGCATATAATCCATATTAGAATATGGAGGGGAAAAGTGTCAAGGAACAGGTACATTTCAGCAGTTACTATTGTACTTGGTATTGAGAACTCAGGACTTACTCCTGGAAAGCAGAGAGGTACTATAGTGGTGCCAAGGATATTCAGCTGGCACCAAAGACTGTTGGTAAGAGACCAGTCCGAGTGGCTCAAGAGGTCACATGAGCAGCTCAGTGCTCAAATAGCATTTCTGCAATTTGCATAGGATTTTTGGAGTAAAGGGTCATAGCATGTTTGTGTTCAGAGCCTACAGAGTCTGGATGAGGACACCAAAAAGTTGGCCAAACCCAAGGGAACATGCCAAGTGATTAGGCGGTTTACAAGGTTGTTTTTTACTTGTTGCTAGGCTTGGGGTAGCATACACTTTAAACAACTATTTTGAAAGGCTTTGCCATCCCCTTAAAGTCAATTTGAGTAGAGAGTTTTAGCCAATCTTATTGAAAATTCATATATAAGACTGCATTTGGTTGCCAAGATGTTATATTTCCTAACAGATACAATGGTGAAGGACTAAACACAATCTAGAATAGAACACTCCCTTACCTCTGCTTCAACTTTTAGCTTTTTTAGGAATGATTTCCTTCTCTGATGTGCAATCTTATCTTGAAGAACTATTTCACGCCATTCTGTGCTGACTCTGCAAACACTATAAAAATAAGGTGCAGTAGGTTACATGAATAGGTAGTAGGTTTACAATTTCTTAATACACCTTATCAGTTTTTGAGGTATACTGACAAAAGCTTAACCAGTTCCTTAGAAGTTGAAAAATCACTGTGTTTGTCAGAATATACCTAACCCCTGCATTTCTGACAAGGCTAGTGGACAGACTAAGAACATACATACAAATTTGTTCCCATTTGGCAAACCTTTCCCAAAAATAAAATCCCATGATGATATTTAAGATTTACCCAAGGAGAAAATAATGGAAGACCTAATGAAAACCCACCTATCACCTCATTAAGGCCAGAAAATCGTAATGCTCACCATGAATTTTATCCTTGCTCCTTGGTTCATGAAGCATATTCAATTAGTTCTGGATATCAGGTCCACAGACATTAGTTGCCAATATGAGTACTGGATCTCAAACTCTGATCACTGCACAAGGTAATCTTATGTAGTCTCAGACACAAATGCCAGCAACTGTCAAGTTCATTTCTATACACGTTACATCCACAATGGATTGAAGATGGCATCTACTGAACAAAAAGGCGCAAAGGAAAAACTCATACAGGGCATTAAGATATTCTAGCCATAGAAAGGCTAAGCTTATATGTGCATGTTATGAAGCAAACCATGCATTTGTCAGACCTATACTCAAATTTTTCCCTTTTGATACAACAATGAGCTTTTATTTAAAAAATACAAACTCAGAATCAGTTATTGTTAGAGGTCATTGGTTTTATGTTGGGACATATTGAAGAAAAATGAAATATGGAATGTGTTGCTTGTACAAGTATTCAACCACAGTGTTGTGGAAGCAACCAGTTTACACAGATGAAAGAAACTGCCCTAACAAGGACACAACTACATCAGCCTACACCTGCGAGCCAAAGTTGCAGTCACATTTTCAAGATCAAAAACACCCACTGCTGAAGGATCATTGGTCAGACTGTGTATGGATGGATGTATGGACGTATACTACTGGGTCAAAAGTTTTAGAACAATTTTTGCTACTTTTAGGTTTTTGCTATATAACTTGGCAAAAACATTAGAAAAACATGTAAACATTGAGTATTTCTAAACTCAAGACAAATTTGATCTATTTAGCAGGTTTTTTTCCTCCTTAGCGTTTGTAGATTTGTAAACGATTTTTCATGTAAAAAGCTAAAAAAAAGGTGCTTTTGTTAATTTTTTCATCATATTTTATAGTTTATTATAAGATAGGATGAAAATTATTGTATCTTTAGAAAGCCCATCTTACGGCAAGCAAAAAAAAAACAAACAAACACACACACACGTGGGTACATTAACCCCTTAAGGACCCTTGACAGTCCTGGTACATCATGGCTGGATTTGCTTGAAGGACCGGTGATGTACCAGGACAGTCATGGAATTCCAGGCTCCCCGCGCGGCAGTGCGCCGTTCGGGGAGTCTGTAATCAGATTTTTTTTTTTTTTTTTAAAGTGCTCCGTGGTCCTTAAGTGACTGCCGCGTGCATGGCTGGTCCTTAAGGGGTTAAATGAGTAAGAGGAAAATTACAGCTAAACACAAAAATGTTACTAACCTCCGGTCCTTAAGGGGTTAGCCCCTTACCACCCAAGGACGTACATGTACGTCCCAAGCGGATGTCCCAGGTGGACAGAGGATGTACATGTACGCCCCGGAAGTCATTTAAACAAATGACAAAAAATATTCGGTGGGCGTTAAGTTCCGGACACAGTAAAGGGTTAAACAAAATGATTCAGTGCTTTCTTAAGAAAGAAACATGCGACATATGCAATGTGTGTTAAACTACTCTGGGAATCTTTTAGAGAAAAAGGTTACTTAGCTACTGCAAGATTAAATAGGATACTCTTCTGCAAAAAAGGGGTATAGACGAACAGGATAGGAATAACTATATAAAATCCTTGAGAAGGCTTCTTCTACAATATGGAGTACATTATTGGGAACCAGTTTAAAAATTACATTACTGAACTGGAAAAAGTGCACTGACATGCAACAAAACTGATAAGGGGATTGGAGGATCTGAGTTATGAAGACAGACTAGCCAAACTGGGTATGTTTACGTTGGGGATGTCGAAGAGGCAATATAGTTGCCATTTACAAATATAGATTTGGGGATCCATCTACTCCAATAGGACCTGCTGACCAATAGGACCTTCTGACCAAAACTGGCTTCAGCTGAAGCCAGCACATTGACAAAGTTTGACATGTGTGTGAAGGGATGAACATATTGTCTCTTTACACAATTGTTCACCAGAGGTCTGGTTCTTGTAGGCCCAAGAGTCTCCCACCACTCTGATGGAATCTGCCATAACCTAAAAGGCCACAAGCTTCTTCCTGAAAAACATTCATGGAGAATTGTCACCATAATACAGGCTGCATGCAGTGAAAATGGTTATTCAAGCACCTAACCACATCCAAAAGAGGACACACCTTCTTTAGTCAATTAAATACAGCAGGAAAAAGAGTAGGATGAACTATTTTCTGTTTAATGTGAAGTTCTGAAACCACCATATGGAGAAAGCATATAGGAGTCGACAAAACCAATACATCACAGTGGAAAACCAGAAAAAGGATCGACTACCCGCTTAACAGATACAACAGCCAGCAGAAAGTTTCTTGATGCTAAATACAGCCTATGCCAGAGGCTTAAAAAGGAGCCTTCTTCTAAAGCACTCCCAGAACCAAGTTCAGTTTCCATAGTGGAGTGAGATCTCAGAAGACTGGGTAGGTATGAACCACCCATTGCACAAAAGTCTGCACATCTGTCAATAAGGCCATACGCCTCTGAATAGAGGCCAATACCAAGCCCTTTTTCGAAAGCCACCTGGAGAAAGACCAAAATGGCTAGAAGATAAAATGGATGCGGCCTTAATCCAGGGTCTTGACACCACATATAGAACAATTTAAAAAAAAAAAAAAAAAAAATACCCTGTGGCATGCCTTGGAAGAAACGGACTTGTGACCCTGCTTCAGAGTAGCATCAACAGAGTCAGAAAACCCTTCTTCCTCAGTATACTGGCTTCAAGAGGAAAGCTATCAAAGCCTGCTTTACCACCTTTGGATTACAGAGGACCCAGAGTCCTGGAAGCCGAAATGCCCTCTGCCATGAATAGATTGAAAAGATCCGATAACCAGGATCAATAGGGCCAGAACTGGGCGATCAGAATTACATGAGCCAGCTCCAACCAAATTTTCCTCAGCACTCTGGGAATCAGGGGAAATGGAGGAAATGTATATGCCATGGTATGACCATCTTGTCCACTATGAGCGATCAAAAGGTCCTGGGATCTGGCACAGAATTTGGGAACCTTTGCTTCAGCCAAGAGGCCATTAGGTCAAATGTCATCTGGCTGTGCTCCAGTTTATCCAAATATTGGTGGCTGATAAAGCCTTCCACAATGTTGTCTACCCCTGTAATATAAACAGCAGAGCAAGCCAGCACCTGAGCCACCACCTACAGGAGTTTCAGACAAATTTGGACCATTTAGCCACACTTCTGGTCCTTCCAAGGTGGTTGTAGGCCACCAGTGTCACATTGTCGGACTGAATCCTTGTAGGGACTGAGACCAATGCCACAGGATTAGGCACATTGCCTGAAGCGCCAAAACATTGACATACAAAAGACCCTCAGTCCCAGTCCAGATATCCTGAGCAGTATGATGGCCCACTGTGGCACCCCAGACTATCAGGATGGTATCTATCATGACTAGGACCAGATATGGAGTAACCAGTGGCGATTCCTGCAACATATAGCAACTCTGCTGCAACAAATGAAGGTCTGCCTTCGCCCAGTCGCATGACAAGGGAGATCGATGTCTGGACCAAATCCTGTCCCGATTGTTTCCAGCTGTAGCTCCCATGTATGAAATTGAGAAAGGGGCTACCTCCAGAGGAGAAGTCCCCAGGACCTTCAATTATTCCTGCATCATTGCGGATGGGTGAAACACAGCCTGAAACACCTGGTGAGACAACAACAGAATCTTGTCCTCTGAAGGGCACTGACCTAAGATGGAACCAGAAAAGCTTTTTGAAACTTGAGAACCCACCTGTGTTCCAGAACAGACATGCAAGTATGAACCTGAAGGAGAAGTCTCCTCTTTAGTCATCCAGATAGTGAGTCAGATGTGAAACACCAGCTGTCATGACCAATGGAAACACCGATGGAATGGAGGCCAGCCTGAAGGGAAGGAGCTGTAAACGAAGGTCTTGGAAGGTAAATCACAGGAATATATCTGTATGGATGGAAATAAGGTAAGCGTACATTATATCTAAGGAAGCCAAAAGTTTCCCTGGACACATGGCAAATATGGAGAGCGAGGACTTCAGTCTTACCTATTAAATCCTTTCCTTAGTCCATATACGTTACTGGTTAAGGGGTGGTCGCCTACCCAAAGTTAAGGTGGGCAGGAACAATTATTGAAGAAAATGCTTGGTGGAGCCTACCTTCTCTCCTTAGCTGTATCTAGCCACCCCTCTCCAGAAAGTTTTAAGACACTAGGTAGTAAGAAGGGAAAAGAAGACTCCTGTGAGCTTGAACCCGAAAGGGCTCCCACAGGAGAGCCAAGCATTTTCCCTTGACAGGACAGGAGACCAGTAACCTATATGGACTAAGAGAAAAGGATTTAACAGGTAAGACTGAAATCCTCTTCTCTGTCGTCCAATATAGGTTACTGGTAACTTTGGGATGTTCAACCATTGAGTTTCCCAGACCTGGGAAGTAAGGCAAGAACCAGGTGCAGAGCCCCCAAAGTCACCAGAGCCTATATGAACCATCAGACCATACACAGCCCAACAATAACAATGAAGTTTCAACGGACACAAAACCGGTTCATAAACACACCAGGAACATAGCACAGCACACAAACTCGAGCCAAATGGGCTCAAAAGTGAAGGAGCACCGAAGAGACGAAAGGAGAACCTAGACAGGCAAAACTGCCTCTAGGATCTTCCATCCCAAACTGGCATCAGCCGACGCCAGTACATCAACGCGTTAGTGCTTAGAAAAAGTGCACACAGGTGACCAAGTGGCAGCCTTGCACAACTGAGCAGCAAGCCCAAGATGCTCCAATGGATCTAGTGGAATGAGCCAAAACCTTAAAAGGAAGAGGCTTCTTCACAGTTCGTAAGCCTTACGAATAGCAGACTTAATACAAGACGCAATAGTCACCTCGGATGCCGGTTTCCTGGCCCTGGGACCCTCAGGAATGACGAGCAGGGCGTCAGACTGGTGAATAGACTCAGTGCGGTGCACACAGAACTTGAGACATCGCACCGCATCCAACAACTGAAGATCCCTTTTCCTTGTCGGATGTAGGGTCAGGACTGAAGGAAGGCGCTACGATTTCTTGACTAATGTGGAATTCAGAGACCACCTTTGGAAGGAATTCCTGAGAAGTGCAAAAAACCACCTTATCTTTATGAAACACCAAAAAAGGGAGGGAATGCAACTCCGTGACACGGTAGACGCTATCGCCAGTAGAAAAGCCATTTTACAAGTCAGCATGCGTAAAGGAATAGTAGCCAAGGATTCAAATGGAGGGTGCTGAAGAACGCCAGAAACCAAGTTAAGATCCCACTGAGGAGTAGGGCTCTTAAAGGCAGGACGAGTATGAGCAACACCCTGAAAGAAAACCTTGACATCAGGAAGGATAGCAATAAGCCTCTGAAAGAAGACAGCGTGTACAGAAGTCTGAACCTTAAGGGAACTCAAACTGAGACTTCTCCACCTCAGTCCTACAGAAAGGACAGGATCATTGGAAGATCAAATTCCTGGGAAAGATCCTTATCAGCGCACCAAGAGAGAAAGGTGGACCAGACTTTATGGTAAGCCTTAGAGGAGACAGGCTTGCGGGCACCAAGAATAGTGGCCACCACACCTGAAGAAAAACCCTTCTTCAGTATTGAGGATTCAATTTCCATGCTGTCAAACCCAGACGGCCCACATCCTCCTTCCACAGGTACTCCTGCAGAAAGAGATCCAGACAACAGGGAAGCCGAAAGGGCTCCACCACGGAGAGATCCAGGAGGTCCAGAAACCAAGTTTGACTGAGGCCAGTACGGAGCAATAAGAACGACTGGATAGCCCTCCAGACGCAGTTTCCGCAACACCCTGTGTAGCATGGGAATGGAAGGAAAAATGTACGCCAAAGGGAAGTGCCATGGGAACGACATGGCATTCACTACCAGAGCTAGAGGGTCCATCCAGCGAAAGCAGGACAACGGAACCTTCAGATTGTCCCTTGTTGCCATCAGATCAATGTAAAGTCGTCCCCATTTCAGAACAATGAGGTTGAACACTTCATGGTTCAGTTCCCACTCTCCGCTGTCCATTGTGTGTCGACATAGGAAGGCTGCCAGCACGTTGTTTACCACCGGGAATATGAACTGCGTCTATGGCAGGAACATGTTCCTCTGCCCAGGTTAAAATAGCCTTGACCTCCAACCAGACAGTGAGACTTCTTGTACCGCCTTGCTTGTTGATCATCTCTGATATTCATTAACTTTGTGTGTGTTGAAGTGTCTAGTTCAGTGGTAATTCTAACCAGTTACTTTATACTCATTATGCAACTCAGTCATTCTTCTCATTGCTTCAGGTGTTGCTCATCAAAACCCATGCAACACTAGCCACTTATAACGTTCATTAAGTAACTCTGATGCCGTTCTAGTGGAGGACGGATACCAAGGTTCCCAGGACACGGTTGAAGACCTGAGGAGCTGTCGTCAGACCAAATGGAAGAGCTGAGAACTGAAAATATCCCTTGTCACAGGCAAACCAGAGGTACTTCCGGCTCTTTGGATGAATGGCAATGTGTAAGTAGGTGTCCTGAAGATCCAGAGAAGCAAGGAATTCCCCTGGGGACATGGCAGCAATCACCATCTGTAGAGACTCCTGGTGATAATGAGTCCGGGTCACAAAAGAATTGAGATCCTTCAAGTCCAAAAAAATTGGACGACAACCGCCATCCTTCTTGGAGACCACAAAGAGGTTTGAGTAAAAACACATACCTCTGTCCTGAACTGGCACCGGCTCTAGAACATCCTTGTCCAGAAGAGCCTGAACAGTGCTGAACAGACTGCGTTTCACTGCACCCTGAGGCATGTGAGAAGGACGAAAATGAAAGGGATGAAGAGAGATGAAAGGGATTCTGTACCTTTCCGTCACCACCTGTAAAACCCATGGGTCCATCACTGAACCCTCCCAAATTCTGTGATAGTGTCACAGACGACCACCCACAGAGGAGTGCTGACCCGGGTTCGGTGAGTCATGCCGAAGAAGGCTTGGAGGAGACCTTGGGCTTCCATTGTTGTTTGGGCTTGGAGGAGGTACAAGGAGCTGAGGGAACCGCCTGGTTAGCCAGACATGTCTCATTCTGAAAGGAACGAAAATGCAGATTACATTTAAAGTGGCAATTTCTTCCTGGGAACCAAGGGTAGAAGAGTACTTTTACCCCCTGTGGCCTCACTGATCAGATCCTTAAGATCTGGCCCAAACAAGGAGGTACCCTTAAAGGGTAGGGAGAGCAATGCTTTCTTAGAAGCAGTGTCAGCAGACCAGATCTTGAGCCAAAGAGCTTGTCTGGCCACCACAGACATGGTGGAAACCCTAGCCACCAAACAGATGGCATCAAATAAAATAGCAGAAACAGTGCTCTGCCTCACAAAATGTTGGCAAAAAGGAGTAACTTATCCAAAGTAGGCACATCCTGATGGACAGCCCAGGTGAGCCGTTCAGTCCAGACCGCAATGCTGCACCCACGCTGCTGCAAACGCTGGACGCATAGCAGAGCCAGCAGTGGCAAAAAATGGACTTGAGGGAAACCTCAAGTTTGTCAGTCCAGTCCTTCAGATCAGAGGCATCAGAGACTGGTAAGGCAGTAGACTTAGATAGCCTGAAAACAGGAGCATCCACATTGGGAGGATGAACCCACTGAGTAAGCACAGCTTCAGAAAAGTGATAAAGCTTGGAAAATTTCTTGGACACAAAGGGTTTCCTGTCTGGGGATTCCCACTCCTCAGACACAAGGCGGTCAAAGGTTAGGTAGAAAGTAAGTAAGGGGCTTTTTAGGCTCCTGGAACACAGAAGGAAACTACTGAACTATGGTAATGTTAAGAGTAGTTAAGACAGCCCTGATCAGGCCCTCAGCAGAGGGTTCAGGATCAGCCTCAAGAGGGTCCCCAAAAATCTGAGAGGAGCCCAACACAGAACATTTCTCAACATCTGAATACACCAGCAGTTCCTCCTCAGAGGAATCCGACACGTCAGGTACTCCCTGAGGTTTGGGCAGGGATGGAAAGAGTTGCAATGTGGACCTAAGGTCACTAGTAGCAGCCTTGAACTCTGGCACCCAAGCTGGCTCTAATGCATGGCTGGAGGTCTCTGGAATGCTGTCAGGGACATCATAACATGCTGGGCATAAATGACCTGAGAATTCTCTAGGTAGCCCTGAGTGACAGGAAGAACAATGTGCAATGGGGTATACAAAGACCCCAGCCTCCTTAGTCTTAGGTCTGGCCCCAAGCTCCAGCGGTATAGACAGACATTCTCACAGTGTCAAATAACACTACTGTATAAGAAATCACCCAATTATAGTGTGTAGGATTAAAGTTTCACCCCAGAAATCGCTAATATAAACTTATCAGCAGACGAGTCCAAGCCCTACGTAAGATATTCGCTCTGGAAAGATCACAAAATGGCTGCCGCACCGGGAGCCAGTCAGAAATGAGCACGTGAAGCAAGCGCTCATGGGAAATGTAGTTTTCCCCAGAAAATTACCCCAAACAGTAACCGAAGCCCCCTGAGCCCCCCAACACACTAGAAACGTGAGCCAGATGATAGAGCAAGGGAAGACAAGTACAATGAGCCATCTCTGAAGTTGCTAGGTTAAACGGTTGCAGAGACACATCCCAAACAGTACAGTCCCATAGAAGTGAATGGAGCAATGGCATCTATGCAGTGAAGCGCGCCTTAAAGGAGCAGAACTCAAATTTTGCAAAATTAAGAGTGTAATACTAAAATGTGCAAAACAGTATTAGAACATGTGAGAACACCCAAAAAACACTAAACCAGTAAGAAATGAAGTGATAGAAACCCCCCCAAAAAAGTGCCAATCCAGCATCTAAAGGGTTAATTACCACATAAGCCTGCTCCAAAAACACCGAACAGACATAGAGATAGACCCAATGAGTGCAGGAGTGTGCAAACAGGAACTCCAATGAAGACACCCCTGTGCGGAGGGGCACTGTGGGACATGTGGACCTGCAGCACCTTTCCTGCAGATCTTCTGTCTTCAGATTACCATGTAGTAAGAAGTAACCTCAGTGGTTAACTCCTGGGGAAGCACTTGGAATGAAGATTCTCCCCCTCAAGGCTTAAGGTCCACAAAAAGCACCTGGATATTGAGCTAGCCACATCTAAGGGCATCGTCCGTTATGGTAATTCACCGAATGGTGGTATTCCATATCTAACAGAAAAAAAAAAAAAAAAAAAAAAAAGTTTCTAAAACTATAGCGTAACTGTTCTCTTGCCTGTGTGTTATATTCACCAAGGAACAAATCTTTCTGGAGCTGGTTGGCTAGCTGCAGCCAAGGAGGGAAGGTAGGCTCCACCCCCTGCATACAATTCTAGAATTGTTCCTGCCTACTTAAAGGGGCGGATCACCTACCCAGGGTTACCAGTAACCTGTATTGGACGACAGAGAAAAATCTCCGAATTAAGTTACCAGTCTCTGGAATCCACATCTTGGCAACTTAGGAAGTCCGTCAGCACGTTTTCTACCCCTGGAATGTGCACAATGGAGATGGCTGGAAAGTGGGCTTCTGCCCAACAGAGGATGTAAATTAACTCTAACCAGGTGGCGGCACTTCAAGCGCTCCCTTGACAGTTGATGTATGCCACGGCAGTGGCACTGTCTGATTGAACACTCACTGGCTTCCCCTTCAAGCGTGAGGTCCAGTACACAAATGCCAGCCAAATCACCCAGAGTTCCAGAACACTGTCAAACTGAAGAGACTCCTCCGCAGTCCACCTGCCCTAGACTCCCAGTTGACCCAGAACCGCACCCCAGCCACTCAGGTTGGCGTCCATCGTGACCATTCTGTTATCACAAAGTTTCTTCTGGTCCAGGTTGCGGACTTCCAGAGAGGGGAAGATTTGGCAATCCAGGTATGCCGGATTTCCCGATCAACTCTGAAGAACAGGTCTCTAAAGCTCCCTCACGTGTATCGGAGAGGCCGCACAGGCTCTAGTGTTGACCCTAGCCTGCACCTCACTAATATACTCCCCGATCATAGCTGAAGGCCCCTCCATGGCTTGAGACACCTCCTGCAACACCAGAGAGATCTTCTTGCCTGGTAGGAAAACCTTCCTCTGACTGGTGTCATACCTCATCCCCAGGAATACCAGTTCCTGAGAAGGCACTGGAGAGGACTTCAGCATGTTCAAAATCCACCCGTGGTTGACCTGAAGCCGGGCACAGTCTTGGACTTGCTGGGTGAAAAGCCCCTCTGAGGGAGTTTTGATCAAAAGATCATCCAGATAGGGTGACATGGAGATGCCCCCTGTGTGAATGAAGGCCATTAAGGCCCACACGACTCTGGTGAACACTCAATGAGCAGAAACCAGGCCAAATGGCAGGGCTGTGAACTGGTAGTGATCTGAACCATAGGCAAAGTGCAGATAGCATTGTGGATGGGGATGTGCAGGTATGCATCCTTAAGGTCTAGGGATGCCAAATACTCCCTCAGGGTATATTGCCGCGATGACAGAACTCAAGAGAAAAAGACTACAATTATAACAAGCACAATACATGCTTCCCTGTGCACAAACCATTTACTGAAAATGCGGTAGCCACATGGACCTGCATTTCTCTGATGTAACAAAGTCTGCCTCTTACTGTCCATGTACTTCTGAATTCAAGCTGAGGGAAGGGATGCCCAGTTGGTACAAGGAAGCTAAGCTTGAGGCTTATCCAAGTAGCTTTCTTAATAACACAGGTGACATTTCTCCTTTATATTGTCTAAGTATCTGGGGCTTTTTTTTTTATTTTCCTTCAAGGGGGGGGGGGGGGGGGTCGGGTCACAACCTATCTGGACAGCAGAGGGCTGGAATGCAACTTGGAAATTGTGGCTCAGAGCCACAAACTTTGTGGACTGTATGTACAACCTCCATAGACCCCTAGTGTTGGATTTGAGAGGCCTTCAGCAAGTTGCACGGGAGTTGTGCATGTAGCCCAATGAACCGTGAAACATCAAAATCATGCAGTCCAGCCCCTCTCTCAGGGCCAACAAGGAAGGTCTCTCCAGGAGCACATTCGCCTCACCTGCAGCTCCCAAAGCAACCCTGGTTTTGTCAGCAGGTCTGTTCACTGTGGAGCAGACCAGCTGATGAAGCACTATCCTTGTGATTGTAGCGCTCCAGTCCATACAGTGCTAGTACTGTAAAATCTCGGGTATAATACGCACAATTTTACCCCACTTCACCTTATGTGAAGTGAGGGGTGCGTATTATACTCGGAAGTTTTTTTTTATTTAAAAAAAAATTAAGCCGGCCAGAACCATTCCCTCCCTCCCCTGGTGCTATCAGATTCTAAAATGCCACTTTCTTAAAAAGACAAGTCCCCGCATTTTCAACATTATCAGGAAACATGTAAACAATGTGAATCTTCCCCTGCGGGTGGCATGCTTGCATTTGCCGCCAGAATCCTTCAATTGGCTTTCAGGACCTACCGGCTCCAGCCAATAGTAATGCCCTGTGAGAATCTGAAGGTCCTCACAGGGCAGTACCATAGCCGGAAGGAAGCGGGCAGCGAATGGAAGCGGGCCGGTCGCAGGGGAAGATTCACAATGTTTACATGTTTCCTGAAAATGTTGAAAATGCGGGGACGCCACTTTTGAAAAAAGTGGCATTTTAGAATCGGATAGCGCCGAGGGAGGGAAGGGTTCTGGCAGGCTTAATTTTTTTTTTTTCCATAAGAGGGGAAAACAAGGGTGTGTATTATACATAGGCACTATTGTTTTCCCCTAAAGTCTTGGGTAGAATATACACCTGCGTATTATACCTGAGATTTTATGGTAATGTGCGATTTATAATCAGCTCTAGAATTCAGAAACTTTAAAAGGTGTGTATGTATATGTGTGAAGGGGGAGTCTTAATAACCTCCCTCCCCACTTGCCTTGCTATGGTCAGCACATAGAATACAAATAGTTTCTCCCTCCTGCCCACAATTTTTTCTTTGTCCCTTAATAAAACAAGAACATTTGGTATTGGATGTCATTGTCCATGGAGGTGGACATAACCATGGCTAGCAGGACCGCAGAACAAACTCCACTCACAGTGCATAGCAATCTTAACCGTTTAAGGACCAGAACAGTATGCAGTGCATTGCTTTAAAAACCAGAGAGGTGCACAACACATTTCAAAGTGTTAAGCAGGCTCAGGCATTCAGCCTACTTCAGTGTGAAAAACTGCCTGTAACGGATATGTCTGCCTCCATACACATGACATCTAGGACGGATTAAAGATGTTCTCGCTTGAAAGGCAAGTGCAAAATTCATGAAGCCATTAGGTTATTCTTGTCATAGTAAAGTAAATGTGTGTGGGGGAGAGATATTTGGAGGGGTGTTACTTGCCCTTTAACTTTTCTTTATATTATAAACTACTAAAACATTTTTTAATTAAAATACATACTATAGAGGCACATAGGCGTATAGCTTGCAGGTAAGAGGAAGAAGATCCCATGGTGTGTGCCAGTGTACACTGTGTCTACTACACAATGGGGCCTTCACAGGAAAACATCACTTTCTAAAATTTGTTTTCTGTAAGAAATTCTGTTCCTGATATATTATTTACAATATAATGTATGTACTGGACATTCTACTTATTATACAGAACTATGGTAACCTAACCTTTATGCCAGTTTTCATGTGACATTTAATGGCTTCAAAACACAAAGTTAACACTTTAACAATGCAGCCTTACTTTATGGTTGTGTCATATTTGAGCCGTTAGAATCTATGCTTGTACAGGGTCAGACTGCATTTAAAGGGATAGTAATGTTTCACAAAAACAGCAGCTCCAATTAATCTTTATAGTATTTGAGCCATAGAGTGCGCTATTCCAGTACTGTCAGAGGTGTAGTTCAAGAGTAATTGAATGATAAAGTATCCCCCTCCTGCCCCTTTTGCTAATGTAACACTTCACAACTCAGAACAGAAAGGTGGTGTCCAAGTGGATTGCAGAGAGGGACACTCTTCATTTAACATAAGGGGAAAAACCTGTCAATGGGGGCAGGGCTTTCATTGTTCTCACATTAAAAAGAAATTTCCTTGCGGTGAGCTGTCTGGTATTAAGACCAGATTCCACATCTGAGGGGAGGTGGTTTACACTAGGCAAAAGGGGTGGGAGGAGATACTTTATCATTCAATTACTCTTGAACTACAACTCTGACAGTATTGAAACAACACTCTCTATGGCTCAAATACTATGAAGATTAATTGGAGCTGCTTTTATTGTGAAACACTACTATCCCTTTAACAGATTAGGGAGGATGATCATGTGGCTAAATATTAAACGTGTAATATGGAGGGTAGTGTCATCACATGCTTACAAAAGAAGATTTTTTTATTTTATGAAAAGTGTCAAAATCTTTTCAAGCAAGAAATGACAAGAATAAAAATTATAAATGGGATAATTTCCCTTTAATAATTATGCTTACCTGCAGATACTTTCCACATTCAAGAGTGCAAAAATAAAAGAAATTATATGCTTCAGGTTTCTGTACTTCAATTCGGCTAAAATATCTAACTTTTCTAAGCCCATTTTCCTGCCAATTAGACTTGTTAGTGCATCTTCCGATCGTTCAAAATTATCCAAATTTCCCAAGAGATCCTGTACTGTGGCATGTTGTGGTCTCTTGCGGTTGCTCCTTAGCAGCATTTCATGGACAACACGTAGAGCAGGAGTTCCCGTTAAATCCTCAATGTTTAATACAGATGTGACTCTACAGTCATCTGAGCTCAATTCATTTTCCTCATCTACAGATTCTCTTGCCACTTTTAATTTGTATGCAGAACTTAACAGATGTGTTTCAGTGCCTTCTTCCTCTACATCGGATTGTGAGCCCCGTTCCCGAAGAGTGGACAGCCTTCTATATCTATCTAGCTTTCGCAGACGATTTTTGTTAGGAATAGCTTTTGGGGTGTCCTTTTGTTTTTGGATCAGTTCCTGGAAAGAGCCTTCATGATCAGTTATAGAGTCTTGCGATTTATCTAAACTTAAACTTAGAGAATGAAATGCACTGTCCTCCGTTATGGAGGTGTCCAGGTCACTTACCAGTGGAACAATCGGAGTGCATAAATTAAAGCTGAAATTTGCAACAAGGGTGCTAACTGGAGTTTGAAATTCTTCAACACATGCGGTTAAGCTACAGGTTGGCGTTCCAGGCATCTCAGAAACGCTTTCTTCATTAAAACTCAGAATGCTGTCATCATTTGCACTGTTTACAGTAGAGTGTTGGACTGGAGAGATATTTTCCACTTCTGGAAAAGGAACACCATCACATTTTGAATCGTCTAAGGTGGAACTTCTCTGCTGAGCAAAGGATAATCTCCATTTTTTGCAAGATGTTCCAGATTCTGGTTCACATTTTAAAGTGCTTGTTGCTATTGGTTTGTAATTGGCATCTCTTGGAGACTCATCAAAACTATTTAAGAGACTTGCTTCAAAACTAGAAATTCGTTGAAGAGATTTCTGCCTTCCATGGCTTTCTGCTGAGCATTCGGATGAATCAAAATCTAAATTTCCACCAGATGTAGTTTTAGAAACCAGTAATCTCCTCCGTAGTGAAAAGTCTTTCTTAACAGCTCGCGGAGTTTCAAAGAGTCCAGCAATATGCTTTGTTTCCTTTATGCCAATAACAGAATCACAACTTTTATATTTAATTGGAGAGCATACCCGAGTAGGATCTACATTTTCAGAATTTTCATATTCTTGAGTCACAGTTTTTGATACCAATAATTCACAACTTCTTTCACCAGAAGTTATGCTGAATTCCTTTAATGATTCATTGTATCCACTATCCTGGAATAGACATGTCGAGTTTTTGAGGTCCATTTTCTTTATAGTAATGGTTTTGTTTATAGGGACATGCTCTGAAACAGAGCTTGTGTATGCCATTTCCAGTTTCTTTCTTCTGTAAGCCTAAAAAATGTAAGTGGAGGATTAGAAAATATACAATGAGTGTTCATATACATTTTTAATTTTATATGTAAAACACTACCGTCCAAAATGTTGGAGTCACTTAAATTACCTTATTTTCCATGAAATCATGCATCTAATAAGTTGCAAGATGAATAGGAAATACAGTCAAGACATTGACAAAGTTAGAAATAACAATTATTTTTTTTAATAAACTTTATTGAATTTTCAAAAATACAAATACAATCATCCATGAAATGTGAGGATATAAGACACTTCAGGTAATAAGCATTACAAATGAGTACCTGACACCAGTGTGTTGGGTATATAGCAGGGAAATCCCCCTCCCTCCATAGAGAGGTATGTCATACACCGGGTGATCAAATATATCATTTGAACAATTTAGGGAGAGCATACAGTATGGTTAATAAGCATGTTGTGTGGAATGCTGCGACCACCAGGGTACCCAGCGGAGCCATCCTGACAAATGTCCTAAATAGAAAATCCAAAGAGCATAAACACAGGACAAAACACAAAATAGACAAAGAACATGTGCATGCCCCCAGAAGGGCCCAACCATCTCCTCCCATTCCCAAAGTACAGGAAAAAAGGTGGTCAGGGTGAAAGGGAAGGGCCAGGCACCCCGGGGCCGCCCCCTTCCCCATCATCCAAGTGGGGAAAGGAAGAATCACACACCCCCACACCTCCAATAGGGACTCTAAGGCACTATCAATTAATAATCTCTCCTCCATCCATGAAGTATATCTAAAACAACGGTAAAAGACAGTTTAATGAGCAGCTGGTAAGGATTGAATAAAGGGTTCCCAGAGTGATAAAATGAGCACCCAACATCTCTTTATCGGAAAGGGCAAGTGTCCAGTGTAGTCTAGTGAAGTGAAACAATTGGTTGGGGCGATATCCAAAGCGCCAAGATACATTTTAACGCTACCATGACAGCAAAATCAACTAATTTAATTTGGCAGGACGATAACCGGGAGGAAGAATCATATACCAAGAAGGAAAGCTGGAGAAACGAAATAAATTGGGATCACAATTTTTGTCGTGATGTAAAAGAAAACCTTGGTCCAAAAAGAATAAATATGTGGACATGAATAAATCATATGGAGCAAAGTCGCACCAGAAGCCTGACACTTAGGACAAGAGGAAACCAAGGCAAGGCCAATGTGGTGAGCTACCAAAGGAGTCACATAAACCCTATTTAATAAACTATACGAAAGTTCATGAAAATAAGCAGAAGGAGAGCATCGCAATCTGCGCAAAAAGCTGGACTCCAGTAAATCCACCATTAGCGTGGTTATGTTCACCAGCCAACCAGAAGAGCTCAAATGGTTCAGATTTGCATAAGCCATGGAAAAGAAAGATATTCCTATAAATTACAGGAATTTTTGAAAGAAACCGCCGGAAGCCTTTTAATTAAACAATCCAGCGGATTATCTGTAAGTTGGTTGGACAGTACCGGTAAAAGTGACTGGATATAATGTTTAGCTTGCAAGAAAGCAAAGACATGGTTAGACGGTAGAGTATATTTAGATTTTAGATCCGAGAAAGAATAAATCTGCCGAGTTAAGGTGTCTAATAAGTGACCTACAGAGGAAATACCCCGAGAGGCCCAATGACGAAACTGGGTGTCTGTCACCCCACCTGGTAAACAGGAATTACGAATGAAAGGTAGAATAACAAACATAACGTGATTTGAAAAGAGGATATCTAATGTATTGCCAGCCCTTCAAAAGTAGATGCCGGCAAAGGATTAGCCACAAAAGCAGAGGGAAGAGAGGGCAAAAGAGCATGCAGAACATAAAGACTAAGCGACGGACAAAAACACAGGTCGCTATCAGAGTCAGTATAAACCATGGTGTTATCCAGCCAGTCTTTTGCATATCGAAGAAGACAGGCTACATTATAGAACCGTAGATGTGGAAAGTTAAACCCCCCCAGACCTTTTAGGCTGAGTTAGTTTGACCAAACTAATCTTGGGTCATTTGCCACCCCATATAAATCCCTAAAAGTGACAGTTAAGTGATTAATATCTTTCTGCAATTGATAAAAAAAAAAAAAAAAAAAAAAAAAAGTGGGTACCAGAACAGGGACAAAGCTAAGACTACAGTACAAAAAGGATAACTTACTGTCACGGATTCAATAACGAGAATGGACCAGTACTTGGGTAACAATCTTTATTTAGCAACACGACAAGACAATAGAAACAGCACAAAATACAGGCCAGGAGAGGACTTCAAGATGGATCCAGCAGGTGCTATGGTACCGACGGAATCCAGCGGGCAGAGAAGGGAAGACTCAGGTCCGCACCTGAGGACACTACAGGTACACACAACGGATCCAGAAACCAAACGCGCACGGAGGATATTGCAGGTTCGCACCTGTACAGACCATGTACCAAATAGACCGGCTGTGCTACAGGTCCGCACCTGGAAGCCGCAGAGGTACAAAGGCTAGAGGAAGTCCGCCAAGCCACCAAGGACAACCCTAGGTTATCCCCTGGAGCGTTTGTATGCTGGTTGCGCAGTGGACAATCCTGGGCTATGTCAAGATGGTGGTCAGACACACAGGAGTAAACACGGAATGCTTGGTCAGCCAGAGCCGCAGGTTTGCACCAGATTGGATGTCAGACAGGCCAAGGGGTCATACACAGAGCGGGTAGTCAGACAGAGCCACAGGTCAACACCAGAACAGATAGATAGACAAAACCAGATCGCACACAGAGCCCAAAAGCACAACTGCATTGGAACACCACAAACAGGCAACTGAAGTGGTGCCCAGGCAGTTTTTAACCTAACTTTAAGAACCAGGTTGCGACATCATCAGGGAATCCCTGAGACGCGCGCCTGGTTCAGATGCAGCTGGAGCCGTCAGAGGGAGCAATGAGGAGGACGGTCGCCTGGAAGGACGCCAGAACGCACCGGTCCTCCATCAAAGAGCCGCACAAACCAGCCGGCCGCCCACACATCTGGCGGTCGGCGAGGTGAGCGATGCTTACACTTACCCAGCTTCTGTCTCCCATTGTTTAAAATTAAAAGCTTCAGAGAACCTCAAAAGTAAGGTAGAGTCTTAGAATAAAAGTCAACCTCCACTGGTAAAGGTCATGAAATACACCTGTGAATGGGGCAATCTACAAACAAGGAAGCCAGTTTGAGGAAGCCCACCAAATGGGAGAAGAGATTATACAACCCCATAAGACTAGCAATAAAAATAAAAAACACAAGTTTAACTAATAGGATATGGGAGAAAAATGGAGGAAGCCTCCACTCCAGAGGCCTTACCTTTTACCCAAAAATCCCTGTGTGTTGCACAGCTGAATCATTGGAACTGGAGAAGGAGGCAGGTTAAAGTAAAAAAAGTTAAATAAAATACAAAAAAAAAAACGGATATACAGTCTCGTAATCCTATAAGGTGGGCCATGGTGGTGAAGGGGAGGCCAAAGGCCCTGAAGTGGCAGACAGCTCAAGATTTTGGAGCAGAGGAGGTAGATCACTGCAGCTGGGGCAGCAGAGGGAGATAGGTGGGCTGGTAAAATGAGCCAGTGGATTTGAAAGACTAACATTATTTGCTGGTGGACTCCCCTGTTATATAGTATAGTAATGTAACGTTGGTAATGGTGGTGACAGGAGTGAGGGAAGGAGTGATGCAAGTTGAGGGCTTGCTACATGAGAGGAGGTGCAGGCCATAAGTAAGCAGCTGAATTATACCTGCCTTTCAGCTTGGGAGATCTAGGGACGCAGAGACTGATGGGCCAGATGATAGATCACGGTGCTGGGGAAGAAGGGAGTGGGGAGGTGGGAGAGGTCTGGGTTAGGGCATTTTTGGTGTACATGTGTGGAGCAGGTTTATGCAGTAGGAGAGGTGCAGGTCAGGGGATCGTGTGTGTGAGTCGGTCAAGTCTCCCCCAAACAAAACTTGATGGCAGGCCAACCCCTTGCAGAAATTTTAACAGGAGTGGCCAGGTTACAAGTGTACCTTCAGATGAAAGAGGGAATACCTCTTGATGTGGCTAAGTGTATGGATATTGGTGAGGTACAATGGTCTCCCAAATGATGCATGGGCCGACAAGTCTGACAAGATGCCAAATGTGGGAGCTTATAATATATGAATTGTAATTAAAAGTGTTATCCATTTGTTTACAATGGAATATTTGTGAGTTATTTCTGAATCACACAGCTCAATTCTTGAGACACCAAATAAAGAGCACTGGTGATGGTCTGGCAGGATTTCCATTAACTCAGTGGGATCACTTGGGCAGACAGGCTGTACTTTTATTTATTTATTTTTTTTAATTGGCTCACCTTACAAACAGGTCTTCCCACTCAACTCCTTATGCTCTAGGTACCAAGACTTGACCATACCAGTTTTCTCCTACTTCCACGCTAAACACAAATATACACCGGCTTTCAGAATCCTTTAGACAACCACTTTATCATTTCCTCGAACGTGAATCATTATATCTCCTGACTGCTTTTCTTCACCCTCCTATTACTCAATCCTCTTTTTGCTACCATTTATCTTGTATATCATTAGATTTCAGATATGCAATAATTACTCAGGTCTGATGTACTGGACAAACACACAAAAAGGAGCACTTGATATCTCTGTTCAGTCCTACTGGTCCACAGGAGCTCACAATACAGCACTGGCTTCATCAGTAGGCATGGGAGCTGACCTGTTAATATAGGAACCTAGCCTCATGATAGTTAATGGCTATAAGTTTTTTAAAGGCAACTAACAACATCACCTTCCACCTCTGATCGAGGGCTGCAGTGGTTCCCCAGAAACTGTGAAATGAGCATTTCATAACCAGCCAATACTAATCCTCTAATAACCAGAGAGGTAAGCAACGTATTGCTTGGGTCACTCAAAGGAATGAGGCAACTTTAAAAATAGCAATATAACATACTGACAGACTCATTAAGAGGAAGTTTGTATAACCTTGTAAACTGTTTTGAGGGAAACTAAGATTTGTGATCCCAAGCAGAAGACAAAAATAGCAGTCTCGAGGGAGACAAAACAAAGTAAAGAAAGCATAATAATATTAAATGTCTAAAAATGGTAGCTATGTGAATGGATATAAGGAAATAGCTTATGGTCTAAAACAACAATTTCCACTCAGTCTTCGCAGAAGGCTGAAGTAGAAGACTCCCCCTTCAGCAGAAAAACATTGTTAACCAGTGACATTAGTCTGTTTACAGAGGATGAGGCTTTACAGATGTCAGAATTTAAAGTGGATAAAATCAGTTGGCCCATATGAGACTATTAAAATGGCTCAGGTCTATGCTTGCAGCACTTCTAGCTGATCTTTTTAAACAAATCTCTGACAAGAGTACTTCCTGCTGAATGGAAAATTGCCAATGTAATGCCACAACAATTCAGTAGGGGGAACACTAGCAATTAGAGGCCCGAGTAGTTGGGAAGTTAACAGATATGCAATAAATATTCCTTTAAATAGCATATTTGAAGTCTAATGATATACAAGATCAATGGTAGCAAGAAGTATTTACAAACAAATCTAGTTGAATTTTTCTGTGAGGTTACTCAAGTAACAGACAATGGTGGAGTAGTAGATACAGCTAATTTGAATTTAGTAAAGCTTTTGCAACTATACCACATAGGAAACAGATTCATAAGGTGTAACAGTTTAGAACCGAATTCACGGGTAGTTGATTGGGATAAATAACTGGCTGAAAAACAGGAAAGCAATGTTCATGTTTCATAGGCTACTAGTAGAGTGCCACATGGGGTCAGGGCTAGGGCCTGTTCTCTTCATTTATACTAGTGGTATTCAAGGCACGGTGTGCCTGTTTTTTTTTTGCAGAGGATACAAAAATTTTCAACAGGTTTAACTTTCCAGGAGGGATAAGGCACCTGTGTGAGGATTTAGGAAAAACGAAGACTGGACAAGAGTATGGATCTTCAGTTTAATGCTGATAAATACAAGCAAAAGCATTTAGGGCACAGAATCCCTGTAGGTGCAATACAGGATTAATGGTACTGTGCGGATCTCAAAAGAAAGGGACATGGGAGTTATTTCATATGACAAAAGGTAGGCAAGCAGTTGGAAAAGCAAACTGGGTCTTGGGTGCATAGAAAGAGGCATTAGCAGCAAGACGTAGAACAAGTGTGTCTCAAAAGATCACTGGTAAAGCCTTAAATTGAGTACTGTGTAAAGTTTTGGAGACAAAACCAGGGAGTTCATGACAAAGGATATCACAACAGGCTCAAAGAACTTAATATGTACAGCTTGCAAGAAAGAAGGGAGGGGGCAATACGATAGAAACCTTTACATATATTAAGAGATTTAGTATAGTTCAGGAGGGAAGAGAAAAGGAATACTAGAAAAAGACTTCATGATCTAATGTTAGAGGGTGGAAAATTCATAAGTACTGCACACAAGTACTACTTTATGGAAATGTTGATAGACTCATTGAACACCCTCCCAGAAGAGGCAAGAGACAAATATTATGGAATTCACAAATGTCTGAGATAGACATAAATCTGAGATGCAAGATAAATCTTTTCTGCCATCAAAATCAATTAATAAATTGCACTCATGGGACGAATGCCAGATCCTAAAAATCTCTTGTATATGTATGTTTTTCTCCTTGCATATTTTTTTTTTTTAAATTTGTACAGTTAGCTCATTACTTTTGTGCTCCCACTTACATACATTATAGTTCAAACTTTAGTTTTAAGCTAAATACAGTTTTTCAAATGTTTATAATTTGCATGGAATAAAGAATTCTGCTAAAATTTTGGATTCCAGGTCACATTATAGGGCCAAAATGTTTTAACTTAATACTGTTTTGGTAAATGTGATTTTAATAGTACATTAATTAATAAAAAAAAAAACACCACACAACCAACTCACCCATCACATTGTTAAAGGCAACTATAATAGAGTAGCATTTTATCAGCTACCCTGGCAGCATGCCTACCTGTTAATCCAGGGCTGCAACGTGATCCATAGCAGACCAGAACAGAGGTCTGAAGAGACCTCTGGTTCACCCCCCCCCCCCCCCCCATTAATCCTGCTTCAAGAGATGTGCTCCTGCATGATGCAAGTGCCCACAAATTTTCTGTATCTTGAAAATACTATGCAGCAGGCATATGGTGACTGTACACAAACCACGAGTTTGTGTCTAAGAGCCACATATTTCTGTGTTACATTCTAGTGGAGGGGGTAATTTTCCTCATCATCCCAAATGGCTGACAGGAGTAATTTTGAGGTTGCGCAGTGCAATCCACGGCTTGTCAGGAGCAGACGGGGGGGGTGGGGGGTGGGGGGGAGAAGAGACAAAAAAACAGACACACACACACATTGATTATTGCCCTTTAACACCTACTGTGTCAGAGGCTTGGGGAATTTTTTGTACCCTGCTGGCCAAACACATACATTTTCAGCTGTTTTGGTAGAATTCCAGTTGGCAACTTTCTTCTGGAAAACAATATCAATTTTTTTCCAGAACAAATTCAGCTTTTCCATGGCACTTCACAAAACCAAAATATTCACATTCTGTGGCAATCTAGGATATCAAATATCAAAAAAGGTTTTAAAAATCACGTAAAACACTATTGAACTATATTTCAAAAACATTTGTCTGTAGTGAAATTAACATTTAAAATGAAGTTGAATGCCCAAAGTACAAAAATAATAAAAATAAGTATAGGGTTATCTACAAGCATGGCCTGCACAGACCCCTAATTATCAGGAGCACAAAATGGTACTTTCAGCTTTATGAACTAAAATGCACATTCGAGATGTTACATGGTAAAATTACCCTATATTAGCTGAATAACTATATACTGTAAAGCCATATTTCCTGAAATTAGATATCTCGCCTACATTAAATGAGGGGTCACAGGTCTTTCTAACCCTTGCCTGGTGTGCAGAAATATTTTCAGAAAGTGGCTCGCTAAAGGGGAAGGGGGTGATATCCCCCCCACCTTACATTTCCACCACTTCAAAGATATGGAAATCTTTCAAAAGTATGGAATTTCCCACTGTATTCAATATCTTGAAAAATGGTACCCCATTGGTATGTGCTGACATGCCGCATGAGGTACCAGAAGCACAAATCTACACTTCTTTTTGTAAAGTGACCTAACTGCAGTATAATGGTCATAAGTAAACCATTAGAGATATGAAGATCAGCAAGGCATGCCTTTTCAGAAAATAGAGACTTTCACCTGCAAAATATTAGGGACTACTTGTCTTTTTAACCTTTGGCTAGCGTGGACAACTTTCCCGAATGCGGTGCTATAGGAATACACATACTGTTTTACAATATAGTCACTACAAAAGATACTAAAGTTTTTCAACATCATGGGATATTCTAGCGAATCTAGCCTATCCAGAATTTAGTGCTAGCCTGAGGAAAAAATGGTACCCCGTTGGTGGATTGACATACTGTAGTGGGTCCCAGCAGCAAGTCTACTGAGGGAGCATGCAGTGTATGTGCAATTCCAGTAGAACAAAGCGGGGTGGGGTTAACAGTTTGTATACAGGGGTTTACAACTAATAGTTGGCAAGTCGGAGTCTATATGGGGATCTCTGACTTCCCATGGACAGCAGAACCAGGCATTGGGGGTCCGTAGTAGTGGGGCGAGGCAGGGGGTGCAGAAATTGTATGTGTGAGTTCCAGAGGGGTGATAACCCTCTGGCACTTTTCCCCATCCCCAAAATTATTTTTAGCCTGTCCCCACAGGACAGGACATCCAGGAGGATGGAAGCAGATGAGCCACGCAACATGACTTGGAAGGCTTTCCCTGTTCCATTCTCCCCAAACCTATGGGTAAGAGTGGGAGGGAAGCCATTCTGGCACTCTGTGGCATTTTTTATCAATCTTCCGGCTGAAATCAGCTGAGAGCTCAATTACCAGAAAGGGCCCCGATTCCCCCACAAGATCTAGATTTCATTTGCTTATGATATGTGGCCACTGCATGCCAGTTATATATGCAATGTACATGCTTGGCACAGCAGAACAGCTGGTCAAGCCCATACCTTGTATCACCGTGGCCTTAATGTTTTGATCAAACAGCCAAAAACAGTTAAATGTTAAAAATAAATAAATACATAAATAACTTACAAAAAAAAACACACACAGTACCTGCCATGGCCTGAAATGTTATGTTGGTACTGCTGCTACAGCATCCTATGGACTGCTATGGTAAATTGACCATAAACCTCCATAGGATTGATGTAGCAGCACCACTGCATCTCAGGACATTGAAGGATGTTTCAGCTGCAATAAGTTCTGAATAGAACAGCTCAGTAGTGGGAGTACTCTAGTTTTACATCTCCTCACAATACCAGGTGTTACTACTATCCCTTTAACGAGCATCAATTTAAAATAGAATTCTCAGAGACTTTAAAATTGGGCTATTTGTTCCCTATGCTAGTTGCATAAACAATTTCCTGAGAGGTTTCCAAAAATTATATATTATAGCGCCACACATAGATTTGTGAGGGAAGACCAAGGGAAAACCCAAAGTGCTCCTCCAGCTGTTGGACTACAATTCTCTCCAGGATTGTGATTTTTCAGTTTCCTGCTCATGGCATAAAAATACATTAAATATAGTAAAGTCATCACTGAGTGAAAAAACGGTGCGCTTTTCCATCTGAAAGGGGTAAAAGGGAATATAAGGGCTGTGAAAACACCTCTCTGTTTACCTATGGACGCAGCAGATATTCCCAGAATTGCTCCACTATGTTATACATACGGCCCACTAGACTTTATCCACTATTATGATGTCCCATTGCCTACGTCCGTTCCCTGCTCCCCATTTCTCCCTCATCACCTGCTGTCCAGGAAGAAGCCCCTGCAGCACAGCTTACATCTCCAGTCCAAGGATGAAACAAAAACACAGATAGACCCAGGTGAGAGATGGCTTCGTCAATGTGACAGGTGGTGGTGCTGGTGTTCTGGCCGGTCGCAGTGTTATGTGAGGGTATTAAGTGCTCAGTGGTGTATGTTCATGATTCGTGAGACATTTCTGTCTTTCTATGGCAACACCAATCCTTGGCTGGGGATGCTCGCCATGGGAACTGTTGGTTCCCTGTCAGCGTTCCCCAAGCCATCCGTTCCCTCGCTAGAATTCAAATCACCCGCTTTTTGCCAACCGTCTCGTGCCTCAGGAAGGCGCGTTCAAGAGGCAGAGCACAGCAGTCACTAATCCAATAAGATCGGGAGCGAGTGTATTCACATGCAGAGCGCGTCCTCGCGTTTTCGGCAAACAAGTCCTTAGGGTTGTGAAGGAGCTCAGTGATTTTTGCATCCTTGGAGAACCAAATCCCTCTTCCATCATATGGCCCCCTCCACTTACGAGACTACACCGTGTTGCGTGTATTGGAGTATCACATTGCTCAAGGAGCAATACAATTCAAATGTTTGCTTAAAATTTCAGTAGGCGTATTTACAAGTTTGTTACAAACTTCGATGTTGCCCCTAAAATAATTTGAGTTACACAAAGAGGTGACAATAGGCAATTAGTAATTAAAAAAAATTAAAACGGTAACGCTCTACCATTGTTGGGAAGTATCTTGCTACTGGACCTCGTTTAGTGCAAATACGTTTCTGAGATTTTTTTGATTAAATTTAAAATAGGAACAATTGTGTTTTAGGTCATATTGATGGGGGCGTAGCATTACCAACTGAATACGTTATTTAGAGCAAGATGGAAGTATTTTATTTACACAGACATAAAAATATTTTTCTCTCTCTAATCTCATATTATATTGGGAACTTTCAAAATGAGCTGACCCTGAGATTGTGTAAATATTAACCCTTAAATTTTCCATAATATAGATTATCCGCATTGTATCCCTGATCACTGTAATCGAGAGTGGCTCCAATCAGCATTCAAGGAGCCATTAATACACAACAACTGAAGATATCACAGCAAGAACATACACAAATCAAGCAGGACTTCTCCCTCTGCCTTTTTGGTACAAGTGGCACCAGTTTAGAGACTAAAGCAGCATTTAACTGGAGCAGAATATATAACAGGTAGCACTGAACTCTCTCACCCTGAGATTTTGGGTCTTCACCCTGAGATTTGGGCCAAAACCCTGAGTCTCAGGTATGATTATATATATATATATATATATATATATACACACATACACACACACACACACACACACACACACATACATATATATATATACATACATACATACATACAAATATATAAATAATCTCTCTCAAATATAGATAGATATCTCTCTCTAAATTGTTGGAATACGAAACCCAATAAGAAAGTGCACATTTGCTCTTAATGAGAAGAAGATTTAAGTTATTGTGTCAATGTTTCAGCCCCATAACGGGCCTTCCTGAAGACAAACAATGCAAAACAAAGATGATCTTAAATACAGTATCAGGGTAGAATTGCACAAGGTACTGTTAAGTGATGTCATTGAATAGGAGACGCACATATACATCTACGGGAAAGTTATCACGCGGATACATTGTCTAATTATGTTTGGCAACACTAGGGTTAAGAGATAGATTTCCCATAGACATATGTGCGTCTCCTATTCAATGACATCATTTAACAGTACCTCGTGCAATTTTGGAGCAATTCTACCCTGATACTGTATTTAAGACCATCTTTGTTTTGTATTCTTTGTCTTGAGGAAGGCCCAGTATGGGGCTGAAACATTGACACAAATTAAATCCTGTTCTCATTAAGACCTAGTGTGCACTTTCTGATTGGGATTCGTGTTCCAATAACTTTGCTATATTTAAGTCCTTGTACTTGGAGTAGCACCTAGGCAATTTATAAGCTTTATTTTCACTTTGTCGTGGAGTGCCCACCTTCCACCTAAAAACATATTATATATGCACACATACGTTTAAGCAAAACATTAAATATGAGAGAGAGAGAGAGAGAGAGAAAAAAATTGGGATCTCAAAGAGGGACATATGAGATGTATGCATCTGGGCCATTTCTTTGTTGTGGTTTGTTAAGCGTGTCAGAGCCCAAAGATGACGTGGGGAGGCTCAGGACCACCAGAACTGTCTGCATTGGTCAAATGTCTAATAACTGGTCTAGCACTCAATTTACTAAGAACCATGGGAGGACAGACAGTCTGTGTGCATTACAGCAAGTGCTAAAATATCCTAAAGCACAATAAATAAAAAAAAAAAATAAAAAAAGTGTAGATCTATAATACATAGTATGTATATACACATATTAAAGGTCACACTCAAATAGTGTGACACTAAAGAAAATAGACACCTGCAGCAAAATACCAAAACCCATCCCCCTGATCTCCCCACACAAAGCCTTATAAATACAATTTTGATTGTGAGGTTTACTATTTATATACATATACTTTGATGAATACATTTTGGAGAAGAAGTCTAATAATAGTTCTTTTTTCTACTTTTTTTGTCAATTTATCAGTCCAGTCTCCCTAAGGGTCAGTTATGCCCCTCTGTGTTGTGCCCCCTCAAGCAGAACAGAGCAAGTGGCCAATCTGATGATCATGAGCCTGCATGGGCTAGGGCCCTGACCTTTAGTGACTATTACTACTGGTGATTATTCCTCATTCGTAGAAGGGGAGAGAGGAAGGGGAGGATGTTTCATCCCTCACCCCTGGGACTCTGTGGAAGGACCAGTTTGGGCAATGTTAGAGACCCTCCAGATATCTGATGCTCCTTCAGTAGCATCAACTCATAAATATTCTCTAGAACAAATTATCTTAAAGTAATGGAAGTCTCTGCATAGTAAGGATCTACTTGCATAGACATTTTGCCCTTCTTTATTGCTTCTCATTGGGGTTAATTGGGTACCCCTTCTGCGGTTGATCCCACTATCTTTCATCCTGTCTAAACACACACAGCCCTATCTGTAGCAAATACAGGATTATTCAAAAGGAATAGTAACACTTAATATGTAAGGATACACCTTTTGTTGGAGGGTTTATCCTCCTGAGTAAAACAAGGGTACTCCCATGGCCGAGGAGTTTTATTCAACATATATTACAGCTCAAACTTGAATATTTTAGGTGGAGTATCTCAATGGCCTGAAATTTTAAAGGGATGCTAACCTAGAGATAGTGATGGTCAGTTGACAAGATCAGTCATCAACATGATGCATTGCACACCGGACTGCATCAGGCAATAGGATTATCTGTGGCAGTTTTGGGACATGGGCCATCTTTGTGGAAGACCCATGGGTTTTTACAGTACTTTCAGAGGGTTATCGACAAATTTCATGGACTCTTCCTGACGCTTCTTTAGGTTCCAATATCCTTTAAGAGCTTCAATTCAGGAGGTGGTTCAAGTCTTGGTAGACCTGGAGGGCTTGATTCTGGTCACTCTTTAGGAAAGAAAGATATTGGCTGTCATCTGTACTAGAACATCTCCGTTTTGTACATACTCCACGGTTCAAGATGGAATATAGTAGACAGAACAGAAAGCAGGGAGCAGACCCTCTGAGAGAAGACCTGTATGACAAATTGATTCGTAATGCCCCCTTCCTATCCCAGCTACTCACCAGATATCAGCGATCAACAGCACATATCAAATATCATAACAGCCAGTGCTTCACAGTATTTCCTTTATTTTCAGGTTTAAAGAAATATATCCAACGCGTTTCATGTTTAATATACACTTCATCAGGGATATCACTGGCTGTTATGATATTTGATATGTGCTGTTGATCTCTGATATCTGGTGAGTAGCTGGGATACGAAGGGGGCAGTACGAATCAATTTGTCATACAGGTCTACTCTTAGTGGGTCTGTGCCCTGCTTTCTGTTCTGTCTACTATATACAGGTTTTTCCTGGTTTGCACACTAAACACTGGTGTGAGGAAAGGGTAGCGACCGTAGGGGACCGGACAATAAGAAGGGAAAATTGTCCCCCACCCCCACGGAGATTTACAGCAATGTTACTGATCCAAATATAGTAATAGACTGCTTTCTCTTGAAGACTGATTTGGACTATATAGTTCTTTATCTAAAATCCTTAATTGAGTATATTAGTACCTTTGGTGGAATTACCTATAACAATTCCTCCAGAATAGTCAAGCTCCCAAATAAAGGTGTGTTTTGTTTGAGATGGAATCCCTGTGTTTGGTCATTTCTGCTATAAATCCAGGAGAGTTCTTGGCATAAAATGTGTATTTTCACATTCCTATTCACATGCTGCATCATTTCTCTGTGTTGCCTTCAGGGAATCTGGCAATGTGACCAGATGTGGTGGATTAGAGGACTTGAGGGGTAGTAGGCGCAGGGCAATGTGAGGGCACTCCAAAGATTATATTAAAAAAACACACATTATGTAGCCCACTATTTGTAATCCAGATATATGGTAGTAGTAGGTACTTTGTTGGAAGCAGGGAACTAAATAAAGTCCTGCTGTCATGTCACTCTTACAATGTACCCAGTGTTGTATTCCCTGTGTTACAGCCTGGTACATTTTTCTGTGTCTCCTTATGAATGTGGTGTTCTTATACAACAGTCTCCACCATGTGTGGATATTACAAAAGGAATGGTTTGATTATGACTCTTACTGTGCTCTCTTTTCAAAGACGTTTCCCTGGAATGGCTTGCAAAGAGGCACGGTGTGTGGACACTGAACAACAGTCCCTGATTGGTCAAACTGCGACACTGTTCCAAGCCCCAATTTGGATTCTGATCTTGATAAGAGTCTGTAAGTATAACAGCAGTAGGTTTCTTCAATTAAGGTTGTTCTGTTTTACCTGCCTTAATACAAGTCTTGGCTGAATTTCTGGAGGCGATTTGGGCTGGGAATTCTTATCTCAAATTACTATAAGAGCTAATTCACTCGCTTCCCCAGTCTATTGGTGTATGGCCCCGGGGAAACCAAAGCTAGGTTTTGCAGCCAAATAAACTAGCTCCGCCAGTCTACCAGTGAGTGGTGGCCATTTGTTTCTGCCTGATACAGATTATCCAAGACAAGATCCCATGGAGGAGTAGTTCTGTTCCGGTGAAGGACTTTGTATACATTGCAGATGTAATAGTTGGGCCATTTGTTACAGCGTCATCTACAGGCGCGAGGCTTCAAGCATGCAGCAGGCCTCCATTTTATGTGTTTGCTTCCTCTAGTCTGCTCCTACCTACTTCCTCCCTCTGAGCTGCTCCTCCTACCTACTTCCTGTGGAAGTGTTTAAAAGGCAGACAGTCCTGACTCAGTTGCCCTTGCATTGTTGTTCATTGCAGTTCTATTACCTTGGGCTCTGTGTATGACCTGGCTAGTTTTCCATCCAACCTGGTGCTGACTTGTGGCTCTGTCTGACTATTCTTACTTTTGTTCCTTGTACCTAGCAGACACCCAGCCTAGTGCAGACCTGGGGCTCTGGTAGACCAGCTCTGATACAGACTGCAGTCGAGTCAGCTCCCTACTGACTGCAGGCTTGAGTCGGTACGCCCGCTACGTCGGATCAAGATCCTGTGTTCCTGTTCCTGGCTCCAGCAGAAACTACCAGTGGCTTCGACCTAGTCTCCAGCAGATTGGTCAGGCTCGGCAGCCTACTATTCCTGATAACAGAGCTCTCTGGCCTGTAACCATCTGCATGTTCCTGCTGTATATATATTGTATATATTTTGCTTCCCTTTCGGTTGTCAATAAATTGCATTTAACTATACCGTACTGACTCTTTAACGTCTCTGGGAACCATGACACCATAATAAGGCGTTTAAACCTTGATGAACAGAGTAGCCGATGGCCAAAATCCCACAGAGGAACAAGATCCTTGGTCATCTTAACAAGATCGTTTTCTGCGAACTACTTGGCTAACAGAGCAGAAAGTGTGGACAACTGACCTTTGATAGTGGCTGGATTAAGTCCTACTTCATATCCTTTCTGCAGGGAATCCAAAACCCATTGAAATTCCAGAACGCTGGATTCAGATACAGAATTGGACTCTGCAAGAGTGGATCTGTCCCAAGAAGAAGGGGCTATGGCTGATCCACTGAGAGCTTGAATAGATCTGAACCCCAAATGCTTCTTGGCCACAAGAAATATTACCCTAGTATGGGAGGAAATATGTAGGTCAGGTGGAAATGCTATGTGAACTTTAGGGCATCCTGGTCCAATGCCTCTGGAGCCTTCCATCAGGATAAGAACCTTGGGCACTTCCTGTTGGAGTCTGATGCCAGTAGATACACTGAAGAGGTTCATAGGTCGGGTTGATTTAGGGCCGTTCTTCCTGATTTAGACGTTTCCTGCCTGAATATTTAAAATTTCCTGAAGTGCAAGATGTAGTTATGGTCTTTAGGTTTATTTCTGCCCATTTTAAATACTACTTTCTCTGTTTCCCCTCTCACTCCTTGATTCTTTAAGTACATCACTGTAACCATGCTGTCTGAACAAACACGGACAGACTTGCCTTTCAGATGGTACCCGAAACTCTTGAGGCAACATATGACTGGTTGAAAGCTCTAGAATATTTATGTTCAAAGATACTTCTGTCTTGGACTGAAAGGCTGTTCCAGCATCCACCACAGTCAGACATGCTGGCATCAGCTGTAAGCACTTCCCATTAGATGAGATCTTTCAGTGGAAAAACCTTTGAAAGATTTGTTTCTTCTTGTTCGTCCACCAGAGTAACTCCTTCCCATCTCTTGGAGAGAGGAGACTCTGAGGGTATGCCTGTCCCAATGTCTTAGAAAGACTGAATAGGTCACCTATGAAGTTCTGGGCAAGGAACTACTTGAACCGAAGTTGTCAAGACTACTACAAGCTGCATAAAATCCAACGCAGTGTGAGAAACTAGCTTCCAGGAGATCTATGTTCTGTTGCTCATTTTTCTTATCCTGAGACAAGACATATAGGCCATGTCTTTCTTGTATCCAGAATCATCCCCAGACAATTCAAAACCTTGAGATGCCTGCGGCTGGCTCACCACCCATCCCAATTTTGGAGATGACCGACGAGACTGTATGTAAAGCAGCTACAGCCCTGGAACCTGGCATTAAGAGATAATTGACATAAGATATTACAGTAATTCCCTCCTCTGGGTGTTTTTCAGGTATACCACTAAGGTCTCCATGAAGTCCCCTGAAGTGGGAGATAGGCTGAAGAGAAGCACCTTGAACTGCAAGTGTTGATCCTCAACAGCAAACCTGAGAAATCCTCTGTGGGAGTATCTTACTGGGGTGTGATAATCATCCTGAAGGTCCACTGTAGTTAGAAAGACCTTTCAGTGGATGACTGAGAACAGGTGATGTCTGATGAATGACTTGAGAAACATCAGGTCCAGTTTAACTCTATATCCTCCTGGATTCTTTGACCACTATGACTAACACAGAATATATGCCTGCCCCTCTCTGGCCCATGGGGAAAGGTTACACAACTTCCATCTGGATAAGACTCAGAATGGATTTTCTTGTAGCTCTGTGAAGGTTGGATGTAGTCTGAAATCCTGAAACAAACTCATCTGGGGAACACTATTGAATTCCAGTGAATACCCAGCCTCCATAATTTGTAAAGCCCACTTGTCTAGTTTATTTATTTATTTTTTGAGTCAACGTAAAGAAAATGCTCCAGCCTACACCTTACTGAAACTGGAGCCAGAGCCATATTCTCTTCATAGATATTCTCTCAAACAGAGTTCTGCGAGGGAAGCCCTTCTGGAACCCTGCCTTCTCTGAATCATGTCATCTGCTAGACTGATGTCCTTTCATGATACAAGGTGGATTTCTTTGGCTCCTGTTTGAAGAAGAATGACCAAGGGGGTCTAACATCTTGAGGCAAGGAAGAGTCATTTAAAAAACACACACCACAATCTTCCAGCTTTTCACAGAAGAGCATAAATCCTGAAAAGGGCAGCAGGACTAATTTGCGATTTGATGAAGCATCCATGCCAAGACTTCGACCAGAATACTCTTCCCACATTAACAGACAAATATCTTGCTATAAGCTTCATTATATCCAATGACGTATAGCAGGAAAATCCTACTGCCTCTGATTGTAGCCATCCCCTTTTGCAAGCCTGAAATAGAGACCAAGTACTCAATCTTTTCTTCTAATTTGCATAACAAGATACACATTGGTCTGGTAACACATGGTCATAATGGCTTTCAAGTTTTGGTCCAACAAGAAAAATTGTTTTTTCAATGCACTTTGAATCTCTTTCTCCATCTCATCCGTCAGAGATGATGATCCATCTTCCATGGGTCGGTTCACATTTAAAAAGATCTTATGTAAAAGAGCGTGCAACCAGATTGCAGATTAACTATATCGCCTGGATAAAAATGGCGACCAGAGAATCTCGCCCTACATGAAAGCGTGAGATTCTCAGGTCAGGCTATCAAAAGTCGCAATGCAGTGTCAAAATGAGACAGACAGACACAGACAGACAGACAGAGACTCTCTTCAGGCCATTAACCCAGCAATACACATCACATACAGCACTGCTCCAGGCTCTCTCCCCCTCTCTCTCTCTCTGTGTAGACTGACAGAGCAGAACACAGAGAAACAGCAGTAGGCTACCTGCAGTCTTCGAGCAGTTGTTGAACTACTGCTCCCCTCCAAATGTTGACGAGTGCTGCTTCAGGCTCTGAAGCAATGCTCTCTCGCTCTGTCACGTATTTTGACACTACATTGCAATGTTTGATTGCAGAACCTGAGAATCTCTCACTTTCACGTAGTGCAAGATTCTCAGGTCACCATTTTTATCCTTGCGATATAGTGAACACGAGATCGGGTTGCATGCTATTTTGTGTGCAACTTTTTAGAAGTATACCCCATGGGTAGGGTCACTTTTTACCAATTGTGCTATGGCGTGTCAGGTTTTGGTGGGTTATCCAATCTACAACATTGTCTTTGAAGGGACACATTTAAGAATCTTTTAGCCATACTTGCTCTTTTATCCCCTTTGTTCCATTCTGGCTTTAGTAGATCCGTAACCGAATGGTGGATAGGAAATCGTGGAGCTGTTTTCTTGGTACCCTAATATATCAAGCTCCATTAACCATACACATGCAAAAAGGGCACCAGTTTTTTCATGATTAAGAGGATTCAATATCATCTGTGATTTCCCCTGAAGAATAATATGAAAATCAAATCTCCTGATCCACCCCTTCTTCCATTCTAAGAAAAGTACCTTCTGGCTCATCAGAACTTGGCCTTTTTGTCCTATTGGATGCTGCTTGCATAGAAGCAAAGGCATTCTATATAGAGGATTTCATCCACGTAAGGAATTCTTCAAAACTGGGGAGGATTAGCCTATCCTTCTGCTTTCTTAAAGGCAACCAGGACATAATTTAGCAGTGTTAGAGGCTGACAGTTTTGTATCAACACAAGCAAAACTAGGGTCTTTAACCAACCCTTATGCTCCGTGATATCAGAACTAGGGTTACTGTAATAATGAGGCAAGGTTTCCAGGAATTCCTTAAATAGCCTAATTTAGCACAAGTTTCAAGCTGGAACACAGAGACCCTTCCCCTGGCCTGGAAGATTAAATCAGTATTAAAAGAGCATTCTCTTACTCTCTTTGTAATGTTGGCACACTCCCTGCAATCAGCTTCTGCAGCATTACCCCTTTGAATGCCAGAGGGGTACGTATTGTGTCAAGTACCCTTCTGGCAATCAAAGGCTTAATGCAGAAATGCTGCAGTCTTGGCCAGTAATAGCTTGCATTCCAAGGTGGGAACATCTGGGATTTTTTTTGCTACCATTGCTACCCTCTAACCCTCAACTGTCAGGGGAGAAGGAGCTCAAGGAAAACTGACCCTCTCTCCCCTGTGGCCAGAGCTAGGACTTCAGAAGACACCCTCCTGGACCAGAGCCGGATTAAGACTCTTTTGGGCCCCAGGCAGGTTACCAATTTGGGGCCCCCTCCCCTCAATTCTGCCCCCCCATGAACTGAGACTAGCTGACTATTCACTCATTACATGAGACCATCAGAGCAAATGATCCCATCACATAAGTCTAGCAGACCATTATGCTACTTCATGAGAACAACAGAGTATTAAAATATAAAGATGGGAAAGAATGGTTGAGGGGAAGAAAATTAAATTGAAGTATATATGGGCATGTTTCTGTGAGAGATAGTGTGCTAGTGTTTGTGAGAGAGAGAAAGAGAGTGTGTCAATAAGACTGGAGATTAAAAAAATATAAATGGAGGGACAGCTCAAAAACTAAACTGACAGGTGCATTTCCTACTAGTAAAATCATCACCCCATACAAGTTAAACACATTTCTGCTTATCCTCTGCTCCCAGATCTCTCTACCTACAGGCCTTTAACTCTTCAGCCAGATTTGTTCATCTCCTCCCAAGTACGCACACACACTTAAACTTCCAGGGGGCTTACATTTTATCTTGTTAAGAGATAGATGCAGAAAGAAGGTGTCGCTGAAGCACAGTAGATGCACTGCTACGACACTGGCAAGATGTGTACACTGTGAACAACCAGCATTCTGTATAGAGGCATGTTGGGTGCATAACTTTCTCTCTCACGTCTGGCAGACAACAAACCAATGTGTATTACTTCCTGATGTTTGCTGAAGACTTCACTCACAGCAATGAACAATTGATCATGAAGGACTAGATCTTGTGGCAGCAAGTTACTAATGTGGCTGACACCAGCACTGCCTGTGTGCTAGAGCCTGCTCTGGCAGCTCCACTGATGGTCTTACTTAACTCTCTGAATGCCAGAGGTCTGTCCAATGCATTGTTCAACCACTGGCACCCTTCTATATCTATAGAGATATAGATGCCTCTTGCAGAGCTTAATTAAGGTGTCCTTTCAATGGACCACCATGTGCTTGTGGAACCCAATGCCTTGTATTGCCTACACTGCCAGTAGTTCTGCCCTGTACCAGAGTGGTGTTTTACTTTAAAACCCCAATCCTAAATGTCCACGACAATATCTACATACGGTTTTGGGAATTTTGGGGAACCGATATGATTGGGATTCCAAAATTGTATTGCTAGTGTAATCAGTTAATCACGATAGACCCAATAATGTCGCCAATTAATTAGTGTACCCAATATATCAACTCTTCTGGGTGGGATATTCCATGTACTTAAAATAAAAAAGTGAAACGATAAAGAGGAAATAGTAAACATAAAGAATATATATAATAATGTGCTAATAGAAAACTATAAGAAAAAGAAAATTTAAAATCAACATTTTTATTAATATAATATAAACTTCTCATCAATGTGTTAGTGAAAAATTAATGTGCATTTACTTCACAATTATTTTAATATAATATAAACTCACCAATATATTAATGAAAAATGTATGTGGATATGCCTGACGAAAATCGGACGAAACATGTGTTGTTGAACAACCTCCCAATAAAACATCTAATATACTGTAAAGTGTATAAAATAAAACAAATTAAATAAATAAAGTTTTAAACCTACACGGTCTAATGTAAGTGTAATAGAATAGTGCCTGTCTATATAAACTAAGGAAAATTATTTCCTTTTTAACGAAATACATACATGGTGAACATTAATTATGCTCATAATGAAGTGTGTAATAGAAAAAAAGAAAAATACATAATAGAAAAAAATATTTATGTCAACCCACCAGTGACCAGCATAACAGGGACCATTCGACCCCATTTCCATCTCTTCAAAGGAAACACTGCCGTGGACAGTATCACTGATGCAGCCATGGTGTTCCGGAGGATAAACAGGAGATCGCGGACCAAATGTAATGAGAAGGCAACCCTAAAAGAACCCGAAGAACAAACCCGGCAAAACGGAATGCGACTCTAGTCTGTCCCCCCCCCGGTCATGGAGCTAGTGACAGGAGCTGGGGACCGGAATCTGAGACCTCTGCAATGATGTGATACGTGCCCGGGCTTTCCTTCTGCTGTTGAAGTGCCAATTTCAGTTAAAACTTGCTGTCGTAAGACAGCATGATTGAAACTAGTGCTCTAATAGCAGAAAAAAAGCCCAGGCACATACCCACGTCATTGCAGAGGTCTTAGATGCCAGTCCCCAGCTCCTGTCACTAGTTCCATGTGGGCAGAAGACAAGCAAAAAATACCAAGGAGCCAGGGATAAGGTTTCTGACGGGCCTCCGGCCTCATTTGACTGGGCGGCCGGGCCCAAGAGAGTCAGTGCGTCATAAAGAGTTAGTTAGGGGGACTCAGGGAGCACGGACCAGTTTCCAGGATGATGTTTTCCGGGCCCCCCTCATTCGGCCGGGCCCTAGGCAGGCGCCTTGCCTGTGATCCGGCTCTGTTCTGGACAGGCAGCAGCGATTGCAGCCAAGAAGATTCTGAGGGTTAAACATCCAAGTAAGGCATAATAAAATAAAAGTGGAAAAAAAAAAAAAAAAAAAAACACACACACCCCACTCTGGTTTGCTTCAGAGGGCTTCCTTTTTATCACTTTAATTCCTCAGCTGGAGGAGACTATATCCACATTGCATTACAGTGGGCAGGGACATGGAAGAAAGTGATATTTTTCTGGAACTTTGGATACTTTGAAGTGTGAGGATATTGGTTTGTAGTTGGATATCAAGTTGATTGCCTCTGCGATGCTGTGCTTGCAGGAAACATTGCTGTACTTCATGGTTGTCGCACTGAAGCACATTCGCTTTTCTTATTGGCCACCGCTAATTGCCAGGAGTCTCCACCCACTTGATAGGCCTTATAGGCCTCAGACTCCTGGCTTTGGCCGACTACCCCTGCTCCGATCAGACTCCTGGCTTTGGCCGACTACCCCTGCTCCGATCAGACTCCTGGCTTTGGCCGACTACCCCTGCTCCGATCAGACTCCTGGCTTTGGCCGACTACCCCTGCTCCGATCAGACTCCTGGCTTTGGCCGACTACCCCTGCTCCGATCAGACTCCTGGCTTTGGCCGACTACCCCTGCTCCGATCAGACTCCTGGCTTTGGCCGACTACCCCTGCTCCGATCAGACTCCTGGCTTTGGCCGACTACCCCTGCTCCGATCAGACTCCTGGCTTTGGCCGACTACCCCTGCTCCGATCAGACTCCTGGCTTTGGCCGACTACCCCTGCTCCGATCAGACTCCTGGCTTTGGCCGACTACCCCTGCTCCGATCAGACTCCTGGCTTTGGCCGACTACACCTGCTCCGATCAGACTCCTGGCTTTGGCTGACTACACCTGCTCCGATCAGACTCCTGGCTTTGGCCGACTACACCTGCTCCGATCAGACTCCTGGCTTTGGCCGGCTACCCCTGCTCCAGCTGACTTCCAATTATCCTTTATCCATGGCCTACTATGTCCGCTTGCACTCTCCATGCCCTAGCGCTGCCTCGTTCGAGCGGTGCTCAGTCCACGTCACTGGCCTTCCTGCTGCCTGTTCCGCTATAGGCCATTGGGTACCCTAGTGTTCTAGGGATTCAGTCACCACTACCTGTTGGTTACCCTAGAGCATTCTAGGGATTCAGTCACCACTGCCTGTTGGTTACCCTAGAGCATTCTAGGGACTACCATCCCTGTACTGAACTACCCTAGCGTACTAGGGGATTTTCCCACTGTTTACAGGGGCTTCCCAGCTGCTCCTGCACTAGTAGCGGCTACCATCCTTGCTGCTAGCATTTATTCATATATTCAGTCCGAGTGGTGTTTGCCTCCTTACAGTCGGGTGATCCAGTGCTGCCTCCATACCTGGCTATGGAGGGTTAGGGAAGTGCTCCAGCACGGTCCTTACACCTGGTCCTGTGAGGGTTGGGGAAGTGCCATCATTATTCTATGCTGATCCTCAAAGTTAAGTATTACTTTACTGTATCTGTACTTTGTACAGTGTCTTTATTCCAAGTCACTCCATGACACACTTTTAAGGACAACTGTATCCATTTAAAAAAAAATGAGGACATATAACCGAATGAGAAGAAAGCATTAATTAGGTACTCAATGGGATGGGCAGTAACCAAAGTACTGAGTTTTAGTAACATTTTGGGTGGGCCAGTTTGCAAATTCATTCTTAGGTTAAGGAGGTGATGTCATTGGCCCTCAACCCTAGTTCTAAGGGCCCACTAATAGGCCAATTAACAAGTCTTTATGATTCACTAGCCTGTTGTCAGACAGGAAAATCCTCAAGTCCTGGTCTGGTCATGGATTTAGAATCACTGCACTGTGTATGTGTGTCTGTATCTCTACTTCCGCCTCTCTGCTGCCGCTGTGACTCAGATTGAAGCAGAAGCTATGGGATAAACAATGCAACTTTGCTGTATGATGGACCTACCAACCAGATGGATTTGCTTATCACAGCTGGTAATGCACATGCATTGCAAAAGGGGATCTCCCATTTTGCAAGTGGTGAGGGGCATGCACAGCTAGTGGGCCCGGCCCTGTGTGCGGTAAACTAGCTGGGTGGGATGCAGCTGTGTGCACGTTTCTCTCTCCAGGCACTGCTTGGCAGTCTAGAAGAGAGGAACAGTTTTTAATTATGATATAACATTATGGATGTGGGCATGGTTTTGGAGAGGCAGCATTTCATTGTTGGACCCAGGCAGCACAATGTCTTGGGCCAGCCCTAGACAGAGTAGTGAATTTAAGCAGCTAATGCAGAGTAGTAACCAAACAATACACTGCATTCAGTACATCACCAAACAGTTTTATGATGAGATAAAAAGCAAGGCAAATTAATTTAGGTCCAACATCCTCACAATGCGTTGCACCCCCTCTGGCATGCAAAGGGTTAATACTAAGGCCCACATGCATAGAAGTGGACCAGTGCATTTCTGAAGCAAACCAGATTCACCACAGGATAAGACAGGAAGAAGAAAAAAAAAAAAAAAAAAAAAAAACATCCTCCTAAAGGGAGACTTCCAGCTTATGGAGGTTTCAAATGAGTTGCAAAATATTGCATTGAGACCTAACACTCAAGGTTCTAAAGCTCTCCATTTAAATCCATTGCAATTTGGGGTTTTTTTACTTGTCCTCTATAGCGCGGTTTGCTTCAAAATTGTACCACTCCATATTTATACATATCAGCCTACATGGAAAAGCCAAGCATAGACACTTCTAATAGCAAGATCAAGAAGTTCACACAAATGAAAAGTGGATTAGTTGTGACAAACTATACATTAGGGGACAAATTAACCTCTTAAGGTTAGTGGACATGCCAGGACCGTCACAACTTGCTGTGTGTAAATCCCTTAATAACCAATGACATGCCAGGACAGTCACGTTGGTCCATGCTTTAAGGACCATTGATGGTTCTGGCACATCATGAATATTTTTTTTATCTCCCAGCCAATCACACTGGGAGATGAATAAGGCGACCAAAGAGTGCCATCTGCTCTCCTCCTTCACTTTTACCTCGACTTTCAGGTAAAAGTGGTCTTGATTGGGGAAGGCCTCCCTGCATCATAGGTGTGAAGCAGGAGAACCTGTGGCTCGCCTGAGTTGTCATTATTGATGTCCCAGCATGATCATCTGGGAGATCAATAACTGGTGGGGGGGCACCCAAAAGCCCAGTGGCAATCACATTCTCTTTGTCTGACCCCTTCACAGCCTGCTTCCATTGCCCACTGGTAGACACAGACTAGTAGTGCCCACTTGATTCAGGCTAGGAATCAAAGTGTATGTGAGGAACATACACTGCTTCCTAGCCTGATTCCAGTGCAAACTTGTAGTCGCCGATTCCCCATATGCACTCTGACCCCTCTGCCTTGTTCCTCTGCCCACTGGTAGTCAGACATACATACACTGCCTGCCCCCCGCCTGGTTCCTCTGGCAGGCACAGTCCCACATATACACTGGCAGCCATAGAATCAAACATACACTATTTGCTTCCCAATCCGTGTTTCACTGGTAGCCATGGTCCTGGCACCCCACTATGGTAGGTCAACTCATACCTAGACTGAAGGTGGCCAAATGCATTATTAGATATGCCAAAGCACACAGAGGAAAACATTGCTCAGTCAATAAAAAAAAGGGGGCTAAAACATTTTTTAGATATATAAGTGAAAGGAGGAAAATGAAACAAGGAATAGTTAGACTGAAAACAAAAAATGGAAACTATGTAGATGAGAATAAAGGGCTAGCTGACTGTCTCAATGAATATTTTTTGTTCAGTTTTATAGAATAAGATGAAGGGAAGGAGGAAATGGCAAGACATGGGAAACATGCATGTTTACAGAGGAAGGTGGTCTACTTCAACTTTCTAAGTTAAAAACAGATAAATCAATGGGACCAGATGGGATACACTTAAGTGTGTTCTGGCAAAACCTTTAACAGAATTATTCAATCAGTCGCTATCGACTGGAGTAGTTCCAGAAGATTGGAAGATAGCAAATGTAGTACTGCTTCACAAAAAAGGTAGCAGGGAAGAGTCTGGTAACTACAGACCAGTAAGTCTTACATCACTAGTGGGAAAATTAATGGAGAGTATGCTAAAGGAAAGAATTGTTGAATATCTGAATTTAAATGGCTTGCAAGATACCAAACAGCATGGGTTTACAGCAGGAAGATCTTGTCAAACTAACCTCATAGATTTTTTTTGACTGGGTAACTAAAGTAATAGACCAAGGGGGATCAGTAGATATAGCTTATCTAGATTTCAGTAAAGCATTTGACACTGTCCCTTATAGAAGGCTAATTAATAAATTGCAGTGTTTGGGTCTGGAAACAAAAATAGTTAAATGGACAAGGCAATGGCTGAGTGACAGGAAACAGAGGGTGGTAGTCAAAGGAGAATATTCGATCAAAGGTAGTGTTACTAGTGGGGTACCTCAGGGATCTGTACTTGGGCCCATTCTTTTTAATATTTTATTAGTGATATTGCAAAAGGTCTTCAAGGTAAGATATGCCTTTTTGCAGAGGATACAAAGATCTGCAACAGAGTAGACATTCAGGGGGAATAAGCCAAATGATTGATGAGTGAAATGCTGAGTGTGGCAGCTGCAGTTTAATGTTGATAAGTGTAAAATAACTCACTTGGGACATAAAAATCCAAAGGGAATATATACTGTTAAGGGAACTGTGCTGTCAGAGACAACAGAGGAAAGGGAATTAGGAGTAGTTATTTCTTACGACTTAAAGGTAGGCAGGCAATGTAATAAAGCAGCAGGGAATGCAAGTAGGGTACTGGGTTGTATAGCTAGGGGCATTAGTAGCAGAAAAAGGGAAGTGGTCATGACACTCTACAGATCTCTAGTTAGACCTCACCTAGAGTATTGTGTACAGTACTGGAGACCTCATCTCCAGAAGGATATAGACACTCTAGAGAAAATTCAGAAAAGGCTACTAAACTGGTGAGTTGTTTACAGGAAAAGACATATCAGGATAGACTAAAGGATCTGAACATGTATAGCTTGGAGGAGAGAAGAGAAGGACAGAAGAGAGAGAGGGGATATGATAGAAACATGCAAATACATGAAGGGATTCAACAAAGTGCAGGATGGACGTACATTTCAAAGGAGTACAAATGTTAGGACAAGAGGCCATAGTCTAAAACTAGAGGGACACAGGTTTAGATGTAATGTAAGAAAGTTTTACTTCAATGAGAGGGTAGTAGATAAGTGGAATAGCCTACCAGCAGAAGTGGTAGAAGTTAATACAGTGACAGAATTTAAGTATGCATGGGATAGGCATAAGGCTGTCCTTAACAGAAGATAAGACCAAGGACCAAAAAAGGTTTGATGTTTATACGGTAGGAAGTGGGCAGACTAGATGGGCTGAATGGTTCTTATCTGCCTTCAAATTCTATGTTTCTGTGTCAGCTCATACCAGTGGGGTACCATTTGTCATGGGTTGACAGTAGGTCCTGAATACATTAGGAAGTCCCATGGTGTTGAGCCATTTTAGTACCCTTGAAGTTACTGATGTGTAAAATAGCGCCACATTCTGGAAACAGTTGTGCATACTAACTTAGGGGGTAGAAAGACAAGTGACACCTCATTTGATGTGACTAGTTGTCCGCTTTAAAAAATGTTATGCTTTATGTACCATTTCTTTTGTTGTAATAACCATTTTAGTACAGCCAAGTCATAGTTGGAAACATTTATGAAAAGTGATCGATTGTAGTTGGCAGTTTTGTGGTTCTGGAACCCCCTACAGTATATGTCAAATCATACTAAAAAGAGTGTGGAATTCTTCTTAGAGGAGGAGTAACTAAAGATAACAGTCATAAATTCCATGTTTTTCAAAACAACTGTTTTAAGAGAAAGAAAAATGTGAAATGGCTCATTTTCCTATAGCACAACTATCTGGAAACAGTTCTGCACACAAGCCTTGCGGTAAAAATGCAAGTGCCCCCTTATTTGATGCAGGCGAATGTTTAATTTCTAAAACGGCATACCTTGGCTATATTTCCTGTGCACCTGTAATGGTTATGGCCATTTTCGTGCAGGCAGGTATATGTTAGTGTATTTTAACCCACACAAATGGGGTACAATTTTCTCAGGCTGGTAGCAAGTTCTTAATTACAGTAGGAATTAATATGGTTTTCAAAGATTTTAATATGTTTGAAGTGGTAGAAGTATGAAAAAAAAATATATATTTTTTCCTATGGCGCCACTTTATGGAAACGTTTGGGTGTTCCAGCCTAGTGTTAGAAAGGCAAGTGACTCCTCATTTGATGTGGGCGAGTGTCTACTTTCCAAAGTGGTATAACTTGCATACCTTCCCATCTCTAATGCTTATGACCATTTTGGTACAGGAAGCAATTTTCAAAAATAAAAACAGGTGTAGTATTGTACTTTTGGCACCCCATACAGTATGTGAACTTATACCAAAAAGGGGTGCCATTTTGGCCATAGGAGCAGTAGCCAATTAATACACTCAATAGTTTTCAGAGACTTCAGTACATTTGAAGGGGTAGAAATGTAAACAAAATTATTTTTTTTTCCCTTTAGCTCCACCTTCTGGAAACATTTGTACCTTTTGTACACACCAGGCTAGGGGTAGAAAGGCAAGTATCCCACAGCACCAAATGAAGGGTTGTCTACTTTCAGGGAATCTATAATTTTATATAGTTATTCAGTCATTTTACCATGTAACCACTTGATTGTGCATTTTAGTTTATAAAGCTGAAAATACTATTTTGCACTCCTGGTAATTAGAGGTTTGTGCAGGCCATACATGTAGGTAAAACTGCATATTTGCTGTTTTTGTACTTGGGAGATTCAGGACTTTCAAATAATAGTAACTTTCACAAATATTTTTGTTATACAGTGTGTGATTTTACAAATATGAGGTTTTTTTTTTCCTATTTTGTAATTAGGATATCATAGCTTGTCACATATTGCAAAGACATGTACTTCATGTGAGACACCATAAAAACTTTAAATTTGTTCTGAAAACAAAATGATACATGGCTTCTATATGTTACTAAAATGTTACCTGCAGGAATCACGCTTAAACAGATAGAAAAAAAATGCTACTTCATCCGACGCTTGAATTGTTGATACAAAGAACAAGGAGATAGCTGGGGAAAGTTATTTGCGTTTTGGAATCTGTATATTAAGACACTCCCCAAGACCATTCAGACACAGTTTTACACCTGTTTAGATATACATCTTGGATGGCTACTGAGGAGCTTAAAACTGAAACTGCCACCGATTAGATTGTGGGGTCGGGAGAAAGAGACCCATCCTTACAAGTCAAAAAAACTTGCATCCAAAAACTGACACGTAGTCCAGAAGGAAATTCCCATAGCTTTCTAGAAGTTATACAAATGTGGACACCTTTTTCTCCAGCGTTGATGAATTCTAAACTGTTGCCTATTGTAACTATACTATTTTCCAATTCAATAGAGGTCATGGTGACAAGATCTGGCAGTTGGGTTTAGACTGACTATCCAGTTCTATTCTTTCTCCTCTTTATGTTCTTTACACTACTCTGCCTTACTTCTTTATTCTTTTTCCTTTCTTCTTTCTATTGTCCAAACAAGATGACTTGATAATCATTCTCTTTTACATACTCCAAATCACTGGATACAATACTCTATGCATTTAAGTATGTCTCTTCCACAGTTTTATTCTATTAGTCTTAATCTATTTAAATGTGGTATGTTGTATCCTCACCATGCTTTATTTTGGTTAACTGTTCAATAAAAATGTAATGTTAAACTTGCACCATACTTCCTGCTTTATACCCCTGCTCCTGAGCTTAAATTTATGGAGGGGGTGCTGTCACACTTTGACCTTTGCAACTAGGATGTATTAAGCAAGTATAGTCCACACAGTGGGGAAGCCGCACATCCCTTGAAGGTGGTGGGGAGGGACTCAGAGTTGGGGGTAGTTAATATATTAGGCCGTTTCCTCCATATTCAGCACGTTGACTGCTGGGGGGGGGGGGTCAGGCTCCCCAGCACTGAGAGGTGTGGGCCCCTTCCCCCGGCTTTGGTGCGCTGGCTGGTCAGTCAGTCCCGGGGGGCTAGTAGCAGGGATGCATCTGAATAATAATAATCTTTATTTATATAGCGCCAACTTATTCCGCAGCGCTTTACAATAGGGGATAGACATACAGAGATATTAAATAGTACAAATCATATGAGGAGAACAGAAGGATCAGAGGGCCCTGCTCGTGAGAGCTTACAGTCTAGAGGAAGATGGGTAGGAAACAGAATTTGTAAGTGCTATTGGGTGTAAATGCCTCCTGCCACATGAGCTGCTGGTCAGTGGGTGGGAGAGAGAAGTGCTAGTGAGTGTAGTGTTCCAGGGAATGGTTGGTTCTTGGTGATAATATTTATGGAGGTAGTTGATAGGCTTCCCTGAAGAGGTGAGTTTTCAGGGAGCGTCTGAAGATCTGAAGGCTAGGGGAGAGTCTGATGGGGCGGGGGAGGGAATTCCAGAGCTCGGGTGCAGCATGGGTGAAGTCCTGTAGGCGGGAGTGGGAGGCTGTAATGAGATATGTGGAGAGGAGAAGGTCCTGTGTAGAACGAAGATGGCGAGAGGGAGTGTATTTGGAAATGAGAGATGAGATATAGGGGGGGGGGGGTGAGGTGTTAGTAAGGGCTCTATAGGTGTGCACCAGGATTTTTAATTTAATTCTGTGTGCTAATGGGAGCCAGTGTAGGGATTGGAAGAGGGGACTGATGTTGGAGAAGCGGTTGGTTAGGTAGATTAGTTGTGCTGCCGAGTTCATTATGGACTGTAGTGGGGTTAGGCGGGCAAGAGGAAGGCCAGTTAGTAGTGAGTTACAGTAGTCAACTCACAGATTCCTTCTCTATTGGGGCTGAGGGGGTCCGGCGTCCCCCTTTATGAGGAGTGCTGGTCCCACATCTTAGAATGCATGAGTGACAGGTGAGACCGACACAAGAGGACAATCTCGCTGGGTCTGAGGGGAAACCCTGGTCCACTGGTTATGCTGCTTGAGTATCAGAGACAAGTACAATTGACCAGGCTCCATTCCTGTTTGCATGATTGTATCACATGTATTCATCCCTGTAACTGCCATATATAGGTGTTAGTGTTCCTTTAACCCAATGTTTCTTGAACCTGTCCTCAAGAACTGCCAGCATTTTCTTCTTTGAGCACAGGTGAATTAGGCAGAGGCTTGGTCAATTAAATTAACTCACCTATGCTCAGACATCAACTCCTGGTGCAGCTGCTTTACTCCATAATAACTCCAATTTGCTTTTATAAATATGGTACTTGGACTGTTGATAGTCCATAAGGACATGTTTTAAAGCCACTGTCTTACCATAAAAGATTATAGACTCAGCATAGACACTGTGTTGAATCACAGTTTCATAACTCCATTTTATTGGCTGCAATAGACTAGGATTTATCTCTGGTATAGTTGTATATAGTACAGGCAAATTAATGAATTGTTCCCAATTAGAGATATCCACCACACATTGCCTGGTGTACCCCTAGAGGCTTAGTTATATGTAAACACACAACTTCTATGCATTTTACATTCAAGGAAGCCAGGTGTGTTTTGTTCTCCCTCCAGCAGTGCTACACTGTGTGGAATTACTCCTTTTTCCCCCAGATATGGTCAGTTGTCAGCCCTCTAGATGTTGTAAGCTACAACACCCATCGTATCTAACAAGCCAAAGGCTGGGGATGTTGGGATTTGTAGTCCCCAGAAGCTGGAGGGCTGGCATTTTTTACAGATGGCAAAAAAGCAAAGATTTGTGTTGGACAGCTGAAAATACTAACATGCTCTCCCCTTCAGAAGTCTCACAGCCAGCTATTGTACCTCCCCTACATCCAAATTTGCCAGGGAGTATATAATTATTTGAGTATACAGGAGTTGTGGCCATTTAAGGACCTGAGGGGTATACATCATGTTGTAAAGCAATGTGGTTCCCACCCCTATGGTTCTTAAATTAGGTAATGAACATTTAAAAACAGTGTCTAGGGTGTTTAAAGCCACAGTGTCATACATGCAAAACGTAAAACCAGCCACCACGAGAAGTGCGCACACACTGATAGGGCTTTTAATCACAAATATTAGGGGTCTACAGCTTGTTGCATTGAAATAGGGTTTTCTTACATACAAGGTGTTAAGAGCCACATTTAAATCAAATAGAATGTTGGGTGTTTTAACCCTCAGAATGCCAGAGGGATACACAATGCATTGCATACTCCTCTGCATTCAAATAGTTAATTTGATCCCTATGGTATAGTTAGGGGTAATGAACCGATGAACCTTGAGTTGTTTGTAGAACACAGTTACCATCAACCCAAGCAGGCACTGGCTGGCTGGGGGATGATGGGTGTTACAGTCCTTAACAGTTGGAGGTCCTACTCCCAATATAGTTTGTTTACACCAGAATTGTTCCAGTTCTGCACATAAGTGCCCCCCTTGCGTTGAAATGATCACAAGTTTAGTTAGATTCAAATAAGCTGTGGTACCTAGCTAATTTATGTTTTAAATATTAACAAGGGAACACCTTAAAACTGGTTGCTTTCTGCAACCCTACCAAACACTCAATATATACTTCTGTAATTCAACATAAACAACAAATACATACAACATGTATTAATTCCACAACCCAGACTAAAGTTTTCTATTCACCTGGTATCTTCTGTGCAGAATCTAATGGAGACTACTTGCTACTCAACACTTACAGGCAACAAGACTTTTAACAGGCAAACCAAACTGATTTCATTGGCTTCAAATCTCTTACTTTCACAAGTCATGTGATAAGTACCCATAATGCATTTTGCAAACATAAAAAAAGGTATTTTGCATGAGTATTTGGCTATAATAGTGAGTATGCAGGCATCAGTGGTAAAAAAAAAAAAAAAAAAATACTATATTTAGTGATCTATATAAATGTGTGTGTAATCTTGTAATAAGATTTGAATGTATCTTTATGTGAAAAGTTTGTGCAATAAATACATTTAACTTGCACACCATTCGGGGAGCCCGGAAGCGGCTGCCACAAAAAAAAAAAAAAAAAGATACGAGGTTCTTAAGTGACGGCCGCATGCGCGATCGGCCATCCTTAAGGGGTTAACCAGGGACAAATATGAAAAATGCATACTGCAGGGCTGCTTGATTTCAGAGCTGTCCTGAAATATGCCTATTTCCTATGTGTCCCTGGTTAAAGGTGAGGTCTGGTCAGCCTAAGTATATTTAGGGTTGCCACCCAGCCGGTATTTTACCGGCAGGCCAGTAAAAATTGGCTTCTGTCCAATGTTAAATCTATGGACGGAATGCCATGGCCGGTATTTTTTTTGAAGATAAGGTGGCAACCCTAAGTATATTGTATAATTTGGGGATTAGTTTATCTCCCTGTTTCTTTGCATCTGAGTTTGCCTATAGAGTGGTTAACCAGCAGCCCAAATCTTGCAGACAGCTGTAGATGATGGGAATCATAGTCCACAGTATTAACTCACAATTTGCTAGTTACCTCTCTAGTATCCAGGGAGATTAATTCTGACTTGTTTACAAGACAGACATGCTTCTATAGTTAGATGTATTATAGGGCCCTGTGTTCAAAATAAAAGTGAACTAATTTGAGCGGAAACCAATCACATGATTGATAACAAATACAAATTGCCATTGAGATAAACGGGGGGGTGTAACTTCTTGAATGAAAAAGAAGGTATCCAATGTACTTCAATGCACTGGAGTATAGCATCAGTTGGGTTAAAAGCTGCATTTAAATCAATGGGAAACTTGGGAATTTGAGCCTCTGCATCTAAGGCAGGGGCAGCCAACCCTGGTTCTCAAGAGCTACCAACAGTGCATGATTTTGGGATATCACAGCTGCAGCGCAGGTGGACTTAGTGGCTCAGTCACTTTAAGTAGTTGACCTGTACTCATTCATGGAAATTGGGAAACTTTGTATTGATGAGGACCAGGGTTGGCTATCCATGGATCTAAGCTACCATATATACCTTTAACCCTTTGAGTGCTAGAGGGTAAAGAGTTTCGTACCCCTCTGGCACTCAGAGGGGTTAAATGCAGGGTGATCATGAAGATTTAAAGAGAGAGTAATGTCTCAGTATAAATGAACATTTGATTATTCCTTATACTTTGTAACAATGCTCTTTACTGTTGGCAATGTTGTGATCAGTGTAGTTTTTGTGTAATTGTATTTTAATGTTCCCATCCCTTTTACAGATGTCTCTATTCTGTATTCCGATCATAAAGCTGGTCCTGATGGATCGCGACTAGGGACAATCTTACATCAGCATAGGGAAAAACCTTTCCTCCTTCATTAAGGGGAGCAGCATTTTCCTTATAGTGACAGCCACAATATTGTCCCTTGTTGCAATATATCTGGTTAAGCAACTGGATTTCAGATCTGAGGGGTGAATGGTGATGTCTGTAAAAGGGCAGGAGGGGGACACTTTAAAATGTAATTACACATTAAACTACACAGATCACAACATGCCGACGTTACAGAGCATTATTACAAAGCATAAGGAATAATCAAATGTTCATTTATATTGAGACATTACTATTTCTTTAATTCTACAGGGCTGTCCAGGAGTAAGTGCAACCCTGCAGGGTGTATTTTTTTATAAGTGTCTTGAATTTAAAGGGATATCTGGTCACATTATTTATATCCACCATCAGATGACAAGGGAAGCTGATATGTATGTATGTGTACATACTTTTATTGGTCTATTCTTATTGCATACATAGTTCTGTACAAGGGAAACTGAAGCATCAGAGTGCATCCTATATGTTATGGAGCTTCTCCCCACAGACCCCTAATCTCTACTTGCAGTTTTTGAGTTGACTTGGATTTAGTGCACCTTGCTCCACTGATTCCTTTGCACTGCCTAAGCAGTCAAAGATGGGCACCAGGGAGTTTGTGACAACCAAAAGATGAGATCAACTGCTGGACAGATCCTAACCTATGCGCTGAGTACACCATTGGTACTCAAAGGGTTAATTAACAAAACCGTAAATACTCCATCATTTGAAATGAAAATGGTAAGAACTAGGGACATTGCCTGGCTCCCTGACACATAGGGTTGACAGATTATCCCTTGCAAAGCACTGGATACCTCTCCGGCACGCATTGGGCTGGAAAAAAAAGCAAAAACAAGCACATCTTAAAAATACATGCTGCAGGGATGAGGTTAATTATATTGCAATGGTTCCCATGTAGCCATGCAGTATTCATTTTTCATATCTTTTGGTCTAAAGGTATTAACTTGCAACTCTGCCAGCAGACTCAAGACTCTTGAGCTGAGGTACATCTTCACAATGACAACCTGAAGGCCATCTGTTGAGGCTCTTGAATGTGTTTATGCTTGTGTATTCTCTGCATGCAACAGTAAGTTTCACTGATACTCCCATCTGTAGGTGGCCAACTACCAGTGGAGGATGATGATAGGTGTTGGTGTACAAACTGGTGGGGGCCACTGTTTGCCTCAGCTTTATATGTAAACATAGCCATAGTTGTATTAGTCCATTGAGTTCCAGAGAAATATCCAGTGCCTTGCAATGCACTGGATACCTTTCCAGCACTCAAATGGTTAATAAACCCCCATAGACAATCTGATCTGTTAGCATTGCTTTCCACAGCGAATACCTTTGGAAGAAAGGTCTGTTGAGTGCCATTTTATATTCTTTGAAGTGTATTTTTTTCACAGTGAACTTTGCTAGGAGTGCTGTTCTGTGTGTGTGTGTGTGTGTGTGTTTTTTGTAAAACGTATGCCTATTATTACCAAACATGCAATCATGATTATTTATCCATGTCTCTTGATGTAAATTATACCCTATGTATAAGTGGCACAATTTTGTCTGAAATATGTGACATAGGTAGGCATTCTTGTTATAGCAACCAGGTTTCTATAAGCCTGGTGATCAGATTTACATCTTAAACTAAGGTGACCACATGTCTCTACTGCTGTAGCAATACATGATTTCACTCTCATGCAGAATGGGTTAACGTTTAATTTTACATTACAAATTATGCGCAACCTACATAATATATTATATACTCTTACTTTACAAGCCACTCATACCTAGGTAATATCCCCCCTTTAAACAGAATGTCAAGACGCTGAGCTACCAACAGTCAAACTAAAGGGTTACTATCCCTTTAAAATACATGCATTCCTATTATATTCTCCCTTTGCGGTATGTCTGGTCATATAAACTCCTGAGTTGCCAATAAATTAACCTATATATAATCCCATATTTTATAGTGCTTATAAACCTATAATAAATTAACAGCTTTCACAAGTTTATGCATGACACATGGAAACTTTGCAGAACTATGAAATCATGTGCAGAGACAACACGTATCTCCATTTTAGGTTTATTATAAATTCTGGTCATTTACGGGTAAACCCAAAGAGCCAGATCCGAAATATACATCATATGTATTTCCTAAGTATCTAAAACAAAGATGGCAAGGGTCCCTTAATGCATATAGCCCAAATTAAAGATGGCCACCGAGCGAAACTAGAGAGGAAGTCATATGTCGTCATCACTGTGTTCCTTCCTATACTGGGTTTTTGCATGTAGTACTGCGTGTTTGTGGGTTTCGGACAGTGTGTTCGTGATTTGGTGGTAAGCAAATGACAACAGTAGTATCAAACTGTGGATGACAGTATGTATGAATATGTCTTTTATTCTCGTAACAAATAGAACGTGTCACATGTATGTGTTTGTTTATTCAGGTAGAATATGGAAGCTCCGAAAGATGCCCCTCCGCCGAAGCAACATCCAATGATCTACATTTGTGGAGGTGAGAACACAAATTACGACATCAAAACTGGTTATCTCAACAGGACTGCAAGCAGACCAGGATTTGAGTATATCCCTGATTAAGTGTTATCCCTTAGAGTGCCAAAGAGGTGTCCAACGCATTGCGTTTTTTAATGCTTTGGATGCATACTATCCCAACATTCCACATGGCCAAAAAGGGAAAATAGTTTTAGGGGGTGTTTCTGGTGGTGTGTGTAGGGGGGTATTACTAAGATTTTTTTTATTTGACTTCAAGATGTATTTACATATCTTTATGCAATTTTATAAATTATTTCGAATAAGACCAAGAACAAGACCAAACTATTCTATTTGCAAAGACTAATTTATAAACAGAAATACTGACGTGTTAATAAACATTAATGTGAGTTTTCTTGCTGTGGAGGGATATGATACCCCTATATACACACCAGACAGTCTGATCTTGTAAAAAGAGTGATGCCAGGGTGGGAAAGATGGATTTGGGCCTCAAAGAGGGACACTTGGGAGATATTTGGCACTAAAAGGGTTAATCCATCGCATATTCAATTTGACTTAACCACCTGTATTCAAGCAGGAAAAGCTTTATATTCTGACCTGTTTTCATCCCTTGAGGACGGAACTTAGACATTCCTGACGCAGGATATGGCAGAGTTAAAAGGCAAGTGTAAGCCTTTGGACAGCACCTTCCTGGCTCCTCGTGGAGCCCAACTGCAGATGAAGCTGGGCAGCATGGTGCAGTCTCGCACTTCAGTCAGAGGAGTCTGGGTGCTTCACCCCATACACTACAAGAATAGTAGCTTACAGGTTAGGTGTTTTATTAAGTCTTCTTGCAAAGGAAAAGACATGGTAAAATATTACAGTAGTTCTATAAAACCATGGGAATATAATTATTTTAATTTTGGGATAACCCAAGCTGATCTAAGTTATTTTAACAACCCACATGTGTTACAGCACAGAACGGAGAGCAGTAATTTGAAACAAACGTATTTACAAATACAAACCGTTAATACAGATCAACATCCACCTTATCTAAGTTGATAATCTGAGGCAGTGGTGGTGGGCAACCTGCAAACATCTATCTGTAGTTGCAATACATCTCCCATGATCAATAGCCAGTGGCTAGCTAGCAGGGGATGGTGGGAATTGTAGTCCAGTGCAGCTGGAGTGTTGTTGGTTGCCCACTTCTGTCCTAAGGTGTGTGTAGCAGCTGACAAGCAGGTCATATTGTTTGGATGGAGGTGGTTGCAATATGGTACCAACCACCAGGAGTCCGACTCTTCCAATTCAGGCAAATGTATAATTGTTAAAGTGGATCAGTTCTTGGGCAAGACAACTGTACCATGGGGAACAAAAATGTTCTCATTGATTTTAGATGTTACGGCCTTCAATGTTAGAGGTTTTCACAGCAACATATATTATCTTCCTATTAGACAAAAAAACAGTCAACCATGCTTATGCATCATACATGCACTATTGTATTATACATTAATCTGTTTTCCTACCTTAGGTGTGTGGGAGATATATATATATATATATATATATATATATTAGTGTGTGTGTGTGTGTGTGTGTGTGTAAGATCTAGTGCGGTAGCACTCACCGTTAGTAAAGTCCAGTGTACCCGGGTGCTTGCCCGAAATATAAATATTGGATACAAATATTCAAGAATTGAACAGCACTCACAGGTTTTGATGACAGCATTCCAGTGATGTTTTATTGAATCAACGTTTCGGCTATGTTGCTTAGTCTTTATCAATCTTGATAATGGAACAATGGAACAATGTTTTTATTGGGTGGTAGTTCTGCTTTAAATGCATCAGACAAAGATATACAAAACGAGAAGAAGACAAAAGGCACCCAAATAGTGTAATATATTCTTAAACAATAATATGTATATGAGATAAAGATGGGTACTCACAATTTGTTGTGGTCAGCTAAGTGATTGCTGACTATCCGACAGTAGGAGAATACAGACCTGTCTCTGCTCGGGGATAACAAGCACAAATGATACTGATTCAAAAATATCAAAATTTAATAAAAATAAATATTCCACATTGATAAAAACAAAAAAATGTTTGTACGTAACCCAATAGTACTCTAACGTGTTTCATGGCTGTAAACGCTGCTTTCTCAAAGTATCAATAAGGACTTCGGGTTATACTTCTTATCACACACACATGTTCACACTTACTTGTACTTAGATTGTAAGCTCTATGGGGCAGGAACCTCTTATCCTAATGCATACTCATCTGTTGTTCCCCTTATGACTGCCTATATAAGCACTTAATCACCACACTTATTGTACCCCTTCTATTTTAAATGTAATCTGTAAAGTACCAGGTACACTAGTTGGCTCTGTATAACTAAAAATATACAGTATTACTTGTGCAATGTGTACCCTCTTATAAAATACAATGCTGTGCTTAAGTATTTGGACAGTGACACGAGTTTTGCTGTCTTGGGTTTGTGCTTCAGCGTGCTGGATTTTAAATGAAACAATGACCAAGAGGATAATGCGCAGACTTTCAGGGTATGCATGGTACATCCATATACTGAAGATTATTTTTCCAATTACTTTTGGTCCCCTTTTATGGAAAGAATATGTTATGTTTAAAAAGAGCTGTAATTCCTGTAATTCAATGCCAAAACAAAACAAAACAAAAACAAAAAAACACTTGTCGCTGTCCAGATATTTATAGACTACACTTGATTTCTGTACATGCACTAAAAGTGATCACAAACCCTTTCTTTCCTACAGGCTGTACTAAAGATCTCAACATATGTTTGGTCCTGTAGAGCAGTAGTTCTCATCTCCTTCTCTCAAGGCCCACTAACACAGTATGACACAGATATTTCCCTGCTTGAGGACAATTAAGTTGAGGCACAATCATAATAATTCCCTTACCTATGCTCAAGCAAAGACATCCTCAAATCCTGGTCTGTTAACTACTGCTGTAGAGTACCTGCAAACAGCTGGCAAGCTGCCAGGAATTTTATTTATTTTACATTGCACCTTCCACCCTTTGGTTTAGGGGCTTGATATATAAAGGTTATATGTAAAGTTTAGTCCTTTACTAGCCCTTATGTTAATCTCTTATAACTTACTAGTGTAAAAGCCCTTGTACATGGGTCAAGATCCAGGTAATGTTAACTCTTTGAGTGCCAGAGGGGTATGCAACGCATTGCTTTACAATGCGTTACGTACCCCTCTGGCACTCAAAGGGTTAAGTGGCCGCTACCTCACTGCTCCATGAGATGCAGTCTTGCATTTGCCTCACTCACTACTGCTCATGTCGGCTTCTGACAAACATCCTAGAGAATTATTATGTAGAATGCCTATCCAGATCTATACTCAAGATGATATCTATACTGGGTATGGTTACATTCACTCTTTGAAAGCTTCAGATAGGAAAGGGTGTATAGACAGCACATTCTTGAGTTATGTGTTCAGGTTACCATTAATAGTGGTCTAACTAATTAAGGAGATATTTCAAATCTGGTCTCTGCTTTCCTACACAGTGTCTGTTTATGTTTTGCTTAATATTAAAGTTTTAGGTTACTTTGTAGACAGAATATGTCTAATAGTAAGCCTTTATCAAATGGGATTCTTAAATATTTTACATTTCTCTTTTCAGAATGCCATAATGAAAATGAAATCAAAGCCAGAGATCCAATCAGATGCAGAGAATGTGGCTACAGAATAATGTACAAGAAAAGGACAAAAAGATGTATCCTTTATCAGACTGCTTGTCTGCTTTATAGTTGCCTAAGATGCATCCTTGTTTGAGTTTGATGGTTTGTAATTCCTTACTTAGGGACATATTCATTAAAAAAAAAAAAGTGGCGTAATTCTGGGGCACGCCAAATACACCTTTGGTAACTCACACAATTTCTCAAAATTTCTGTTGATTTAATGGGGTTTCAAAATGCCTTAGAGAGCTGTCTGGCAGGGGAGATTTCCAGAAAAGGTACCAGGCCATCTTTCTCTGTAACAGGATTTTGTCATGCTGGTGGCATTTAAAGCAATAGTAATGTCATTATTAAAGGGATTATAAAGTCCTAAAAAAGTATAGCCCAAATGATAGATACAATAAAAAATACATAACACCCTAATTCCTATCTCTCAAACCTTTATGGTTTGAGAGATCTAAGAAAATAAAGTCCTCTGCTCCCTCCCCCTTCTCATGAGTCAGCTTTATAGCTGACGGCATGAGATACTGCTTCCGGGATCAGACGGTGGCTCTTCAGGAGCGCTGACATTGAGATATCCAACTATAAATACTTTATCAGAATGGTCTACAACGTGTGCTTGCAAACCAGGCACACGTTGTAGACCATTCCGATTAAGTATTTATAGTTGGATATCTCAATGTCAGCGCTCCTGAAGAGCTGCGCCTGGTTGCCTATATACAGCTCATCAGGCAGAAAGGAGAGGGAGCGGAGGACTTTATTTTCTTATCTCTCAAACCATAAAGGATTGAGAGATAGGAATTAGGGCATTACGTTTTTTTTTTTTGTTTTTGTTTTTTTTTTGTTTTTTTTATTGTACCTATCATTTTGGCTATACTTTTTTGTGGACTTTACTATCCCTTTAAAGTGCACCTTAAAGTCTTCTATATGTTTGTTTTTAACACTTAGTGCTATGTTTAGTTGCTTCACGATGAATTGGAGAGGTCTTTAGCATTTCAAGTGGTTAAGGTATAAGTATAATGTATAAGTTTTTTTGTTTTGCATTTCAGTTTTTTGTTCTTCTGCAATCTGACGTTTCCTTAATTCTTACCATCCCAGTGGTTGTATTTGATGCTCGGTGATGATGACATCCCCTCATCTGTGATGTGTATTTACTGTTTTCTTGAATGCATGCCACACTTCATTTATCTGTCATTTTTTAGGGAAAACAAACCAATATGGTATATTTTGAGACTCAACATTATTTCATGTTTGTAATAAAATTTTAGAACCAAAAACCTAATGACTGGTTAATATTTAATTGGATGCAATAGTTTCCTTTACCAGTTAATTTATTTTCCTTTTATTGATCACCAATATATTCCTCAGAACTGTACAAAATAGAAGCAAGAACATATGACATACAGAACCTGATCAAAACATGTTGGAAGGGTCCTGCTCACAAGAGCTTATATAAAGATAGTGGATGATTTCAAATGTAAAGTTAATAAATGTTCCTAACATTAACACAATAGAAAGTGTGGCTGTTTTATTTGGGGTTTCATATTTTTTTCCTTGTAAATTTGTCTTTTTAGTCCTTTGAGTGCACTCAAAGGGTTAAAATCTCAAACAGATGCAGTAAGTTTCAAAACATTCTTATGTGATGCTTTTGTTTTAATTAAATGAAATTTTATATATTATGTCTGTCTGTCTTCTCCCATAACTCTAATTAACACACAAATAGTTCACCTGATTATACTAAGAAAAAGTGGAGCTGTTCTGGAGCAAAGAAACTGCACCAAAATTGTCATTCATTTTATTGGGGATTTTTAATCCCTTGAATGTTAAGGGTATTCAATGCAGTGTAATGATTTGGGTATCTATCTAGCATTCAAGGTGTTAATAACCTTCTTTAAATCATTGTTTTTTTTTTAATTTGGTCCGTAAGTTGCAGTTGCGTTTCTCCAGAACTCCATGGGACGGGGATTATACTGAGGGAGCAAATTATGTGAGAGGGAGGAGATTACACTGGGAGGAGGTGGCACTGGGAGGGATTGGGATGACAAAAGGAAGGTGGCAGCGGTCTCAAACTGAGGTTGCACTGCGGAGGATATGAGAGAAGGGGAGAGACTACTGTACAAGTAGGTATTCAGTGGAAGATTAAATTGCTGCAGGGAATACTTTGTCCTGCATATTTCAGGCAAAGCATTCCCCCCTCTAGGAACTGATGTCAGGAGTGCGTTAGTAAATAGTCCCTGTAGGGAATGCCAGAAGCATGTGGGATGAATGCTGCAGGGAAAGAATACCCTGCTGCTGCTATAATTTGAAATCTAAGCAAGTCCCCTTGGCAATAGTCAGAGTAATGAGTTGCAGCCATTACCATCCCAGAGATTCAGAAGTAGATTTCATGACATTTAGTTTATATATAATATAACTAGTGTAAAAGCTTATGTACATTGGCTAAGGTTCAGTGAGGTAAAGAGGCCAGTCCTGCTCTGTGTACTGCTGCCACCTCACTGGCGGTGCATGCAATGCAGTCTCTACTGCGCATGACTGCATCGGACAAACATTCTGGCCTTTTATATTATAGGATGTGTGTGTTCACTCAGCCCAGTTGTTCCAGATCGAGACTGCAATCAATGAGAGATTGATGCAAAATTTGAAGAAATGCAATGGAAAAATACATCACTGGACAAACATTTTCGGTCCAAGCCTGGACCTGCCTGAGGAATGTTCGGGCTTGAACTGAAAACATTAGGCCATTGATGGATTTTCTCCCAATGTAGTTCTTCACATTTGTATCCACATCTCACAGAGTGCTGCCTCTATCTGGAACAACCAGACAGTATTTTTATGTATTTTATATGGGACTTTTTCAGGCCCAGCTGCTTTGCAGTTTTTCATTGATTTTATTGTAGATTCCACTTCTAACAAAATTTCTGGCACAGCTTCAGCCTCTGGTACTACATTCAGCTGTTGTCCTTCATCCATATAAAGATTTGAATAAAATTATTCCACTGTAGAATTAACAAACAAACAAGTTTTGGAATGGAATAGACTCGATACTAGACTCTCAAGAAGGCCAAGACCAAATGGGTTGGTGAAATAACCAAATTTGTTGGTACACAGGTGGTGACAAAAAGCACAAGACCAGAGTTGTTGGAGGCTTTTCTGAGGAGGCCTTCATCCTGCAGTGGATCGGCAGCAGCTGAAAATGATAATGATATATACACAGCATTGTGCAAAAGTCTTAGGCAGGTGTGAAAAAATGCTGTAAAGTAAGAATGCTTTCAAAAATAGATTTATTAATATTTTATTTTTATCAATTAACAGAATGCATAGTGAGTGAACAGAAGAAAGGAGATAAAAGAACATCTATGACGAGAATATTCTTAAAGATGTATCCTTTCAAAGAAGAAGAGATTCAGGATTGGGTTAACCCTTCTAAGACTGATGCAGCTATAGCTCAACTGGCCAAGTGTACTACCATTCCAGTGGAAGATGGATCCTCCTTGAGAGAGACAGTAAGGAAAGGAAGATGGAAGGCGCCCTGAAGAAACAATTTGCAATATTAGGACAGAGTCTGAAAGCAGCCACGGCAAATGCCTGTATTTTCAGGACTATTAGAATATGGCTGACCGAATAAGAGTAGAAGGTAGTATCTTCAGCATCCAGATCTCAACGTCTAAGAGAAATTGCAGCTATTAAAGAAGCAGTGAGCTTCGCTTGTGACACATCACTAGATGATATTAAATTAACATAACGTTCTTCAACCTTTTCCTTTACTTCAAGAAGGGCATTATGGCTAAAATCATGGGGAGAGGATCCCTCCTCAAAGAATAAATTGGTCACCCTGTCATTTGAAGGATCTCTACTATTTGGTCGTAATTTGGAAGAGTTCATTAAAAATATGCCGGGAGGGAAAAGCACCTTCTTACCTCAAGAAAGAAGTACATATGCTAGAAATTCTGGAAAAAGCCTGTCATATAAAATGAGAAGACAAAACTTCAGGGAAGCCACAAAGTATCAGACCAATAGGCCTTTTGAACAGAGGAAACCATCCTTTGTCCAGAGTCACAGCAGAACTTTCAGATGAAAATATTCAAGAAGGGGTCACTTTAAAAAGGAGTACCTTTGAAGGTCAGCGGGCCTGCCTTTGATCCAGTTGGGGGTCATCTACAGGGATTTGTGCAAAATTGGCATTGTTCTAGGGCAGACCGCTGAATGTTACAGGTATTAAAGTCAGGGTACCTGCTAGAATTCAGCAAGATTCCACAAAGAAATTCTTTCCGGACATCAAAAACACAGAAGGATCCTCAGAAGGCAGACTGTCTAATGAACATCATACAGACATTAAAGGGAAAGTAACGTCCCCCCCAAAAAATCCAGTTTTGTAGACTTAAAAAAAAAAAAAAAAAAAATGCTCCAAACCTGATCTCTCAAACCGCTATGGTTTGAGAGATAAAGGGATTCAAAATTCGCTCCTCTCTCCCTTTTGCCTGACGTCGGCGTCTAGCAGGCAGCAGGAGATCCCGGTCAGGGGACCAGCAGGCGGCTCTGCAGCAGAGCTGAGATTGCATTATAGATAAAGGATTAATTCATTGGCAATGTCTACAAAGTGTACAGCTGACATCAGGAGAAGGGGAGGGAGGGGGGAACTTTGAATCCCTATATCTCTCAAACCATAGCGGTTTGAGAGATCGGGTTTGGAGCATATTTTTTTTTTTTTTTTTTTTTTTAAAGTCTACAAAACTGGATTTTTTTTTTTTTTTTTTTTTTTTTTTTTGGGACATTACTTTCCCTTTTAAAGAAAAGCAAGTAATAAGAGATGTTTCAACACAACAGAGAAGAACAGGAATATATTCAGTTCTTTTCATAGTCCTGTAGTCTTCCGGGGGATACAGACCCATTCTGGACTTTAAGTTCTTAAATATTGTTGTAGGAAACAATATTTATCAGTTCACAGCACTACCATTCAGTCTGTCAGCCTCACCATGGTTTTTTACAAAGATCTTGGCAGCAGGCCTAGAATACCTGAAAGAAAAAGGAATAATCATAATCCCTTATTTGGACGATCTTTCAATCATATCACGATCAGAACAACAAGCCAGAAGGCATACATTATACACCATCAATCATCTCCAGAAGTGTCATGCCTTGCTTACCCCTTCGCCTCTTTGCCCGCCTCTTCCTTCAGCTTTTGCTGTGTCTCCTGGTCCTTTGCCGGCCTCCTGCACTCATGCGCCCTCTTCCGGTTACTGTGCGCATGCGCGCTGCCGGCAGACCACTCTGCACTTCTCCTCTCTATGGTCGGGCTGGCGTCCACACCTCACTCATCTTCCATTTGCCTGTGTATGACCCGGACCGTTTAGACCTTGCTTATGCTTGCTCCTGTGTTTCCGGCCTGCCTGTGTATGACCCGGACCGTCTTAGACCTTACCTCTGCCTGTTCCTGTGTTACCTGCCTGCCTGTGTATGACCCAGACCACCACTGACCTTGCCCCAGTCTGCTCCAGTGATTGACCCGTTGTTCCAGCCGAGGGGGACCCACCTACTCCAGAATCCTGAGTGACGACCTCTGTTCCTGTTTGGAGTGTTTGTCTATTCTCTCTGGGGATTGCTTAGTATAGCTTGTCTAGGTTGGGGTTATCCGGGGGTCACCCTGCAGCTTCTCTGCTGGGGACAACAACATCTGGCTTCACGGCCAGCACCTATAGGTGGCTCAGCCACAGCACAGCTCCGGCCCCTTTGTGTGGCAATCGGATGGTGGAACACACTACAGTCACGGCATTTTCTAAGTGAACCGGCATGGCACACAAAGGGTTAAAGCTGTGACATTCATTTACATTGTGACTAACAGTGCTTCAAACTATTAAAGGCCGCAGAAACGTATGGTCGTATTTATTATCCTTGAAGAGCTGGAGAGCCTCCTGTTGACACTTGCGGCATGACTCAAACTTTACAGCATGCAGGGAAGTAAAACATATGAAGGCGGCTTGCAGCGATATTAAGGCAGGGACATGACACTCACGCGACATGATGAATGCGCCCTGCAGGCTACTGCTTCCTCCTCTCTGTTTCTCCACGATGGGATCCCCATTTGCAATGCAGTGGAGTGAGATCAAGCGTTGGACTTGCATCTGTTCTTGGAATGTGCTGCTAATGACTGAAAAGAAACACACAATCCTTTAAGGATAACATACAGTGTTACCATTACAAGCTTATATGTTTCTTTTCAGTCATAAGTAGCACATTCCAAGAACAGCTGCAAAGCCGACGCTTGATCTCACTCCACAACCAGGCATACCACTACCCGAGGACAATGGAGGACACATGCAACTCAGGGACAGAAGCGACCAGCGAGCCAGGGACAATGGGAGCCTCATGTACTCCGCAAAACAACCCAATACTTTCTCAATATAAGCTATATATCCGGAAATAAGTAATGTTTATGCACATTATGTTATAGTAAGGCTCTCTCCACTCTTCCTTTCACAGTGAATATCAATACAGCTTCAGTAGAACATCAGTTGAGTTCGAGGTCTCATCACACGCTGGACACACCTAAGATTCAAATGATGTTCCACTGAAGCTGTATTGATATTCACTGTGAAAGGAAGAGTGGAGAGAGCCTTCCTATAACCTAATCTGCATAACTCTTACTTATTTCCGGATATATACCTCATATTCATATATTTATCGCCTATCTCATTGTATGATAATGTGGGAACTTTCATTGTTACATTACAATTGATAAAGGAACAGTGCACCATGATCATCCCCACCCCCATACCATGTGTTGCTCAAGCACCATCTTCCTGGCCAGGATTTAAATGGCCTGCCCCTCCTTCCCTTACCCCATGTTGCACAGGTACAATGTTCCTGCCCCCAGCATGGATAAAACATATATACATTTACAAAAAAACACACACTCATATATACAGACACACATATCTACACATATACATCAAATAACATACACTTACACAAATACGCATTCAGGGACCCTATAAACACTTTTTAAACACAATACTTTTCAAACACAAAATAACACAAATCCAAACCCATGAAGGGCAGCGCTGTCCAAAACTGCTAGTATATCCTAAAGAGGGAGACTTGGGAGGTATGCAATGTTGTATTTTATTTCTCCTTTACTTTGGGTCAGAATTGCTGTATTGTGCCTGTGTGTGTTTGTGTTGTGCAAATGGAAATCAGAAAATAAAAGGAGCATTATAGCAGCATGTTAACCCTTTGAATGTCAGAGTGTGTTGCAATGCATTGTGCACCCCCTGGCACTCAAAGGGTTAAGGTACAGAGTGGCATATCTGAGTTAAATAGCAGTGGGAATTGTATTCATACCTGGGAACTTTGACTTGTGAAGTCCCTGGAGGGGACTTATGTGGTGCTGATGTGGAGAGACCAATGGGGCAATTTGGGGTAAAAGTGTGCGGGGCTTAAGAAAATGTGGAAAAGTGTTAGTAATAGCCTGGGGAAGGAAGAGAAGTGGGAGGGAAATGCAAGTTTACAGTGTGAGGGGTTTGAACACACTCCCTGACGGGTAAAACGTGATACACAGCCCTGTGGCAGTCAGTGGGTTAAGTGTGTACCTGATGGCTGACTGTCCTCTGTGTTGTATGGCAAATGATGACAGTGAAGAAATAATTGAGCAATGAGGACCTACCTTAACCCTTTGAGTGACATTTTGTTCCCCTGGTGCTGCAGCTTCCCTGCAGTGGCTGAACTACAGGTCCTGCTGAGGCCACTGGGAGACAGAGTGAGTGACTGTGTGTATGCTTTTTCTTTCCTGAGTTGGATAGTGTATGTGTGTTTGTCTGTGGTATAGGATCAAGTGGCAGCCATTTTGTTTTATTGGTAGGTTGTATAGTTGTGGGCAGGCCAACTCCCTGTATGATGAATCACCCAATGGGAGTAGTAACTCCTCCTTACTGTCGTCCCTGGATGTCTGTGTCTCCTAAGGAGATATAAATTATGTAATGAGCTATTCTGTTCTATGTGTTTGTGTCTTCTGAGGAGAAGTAAATTATGTTCTGTGTCCTGAGGAAACATAAATTATGCAATGAGGCTCTTTTATATATACAGATAGTTATTGCTATATTTCACAGCAGCATCCCTCTTTAGGAGCTTCAGCGCCTATTGATGGTCTAATGGGCCTCTTGTTACCTTCCCTACAAGAATTATGACGGTATCAGTTTATGCTCTATCTTATCCACTATTATAACCTTTCACTAGCGCTCTTCCCTTTCAGTTATGGTTAATCCAACACATTAGCCTTTATTGGTCAGTATGTCTTGTCTTATTGCATTAATCTGTTTACTTATTGTCACGGTTTTTGAAGACTCTCAGACTTAAGGTTTGGTAAAATTTAACTTTATTAAAAGTTAAAGGCAGTCCCTGTAGGGTAAACATACATAACAATATAACATCAATAGAACATACAAAAGGTTCTACCGGCCTTGCCTAAATACCGGGCAAGGCAACCCAAGTGACAATATTAATGACAGGCTCTACCGGCCTTGCCTATATCGGGTAAGGCAACCGTGAGATGATAATTCCAGTTCTACCGGCCTTACCAATACCGGGCAAGGCAGCCCAATGGGATGCTGAATGTAGGCTCTACCGGCCCTGCCAATACCGGGTAAGGCAACCTTAAGATGGTGAGTTACAAGGTTCTACCGGCCTTACCAATACCGGGCAGGGCAGCCCAAGGAGGTACTGTAGTAGGCTCTACCGGCCCTGCCAATACCGGGTGAGGCAACCTACAGGATGGTAACGTCAAGGTTCTACCGGCCTCACCAATACCGGGCAGGGCAGCCTGAGCAAATAGACCAGCTGTTAGGTGACTAAGACAGCAGAGAGCATAAGCCTAGAGGTCTTACTCAGCAGAAGTCTATAGCCAGGGATAATCAGACAACTGCAGGGAAGTGGACAGCAACTGACCACAGTACTGGATGTTCAGGAGCAAACCAACGTCCGCATGTTGGGACTAATGGTAAATAGCGCCACCAGGTTTAAGGAGTAAACCAGCGTCCGCACGCTGGAACCAACAATGTATATTGCAACCAGGTTTAGTGGAGCAAACCAGTGTCCGCATGCTGGAACCAACAATGTATATAGCAACCAGGTTTAGTGGAGCAAACCAGCGTCCGCACGCTGGAACCAACAATGTATATCGTAACCAGGTGAAGTGTAGCAAACCAGCGACCGCACGCTGGAACCAACAATGTATATCGCAACCAGGTTTAGTGGAGCAAACCAGCGTCCGCACGCTGAAACCAACAATGTATATCGCAACCAGGTTAGTGGAGCAAACCAGCGACCGCACGCTGGAACCAACAATGTATATCGCAACCAAGTTAGTGGAGCAAACCAGCGTCCGCACGCTGGAACCAACAATGTATATCGCAACCAGGTTTAGTGGAGCAAACCAGCGACCGCACGCTGAAACCAACAATGTATATCGCAACCAGGTTAGTGGAGCAAACCAGCGACCGCACGCTGGAACCAACAATGTATATCGCAACCAAGTTAGTGGAGCAAACCAGCGTCCGCACGCTGGAACCAACAATGTATATCGCAACCAGGTTTAGTGGAGCAAACCAGCGACCGCACGCTGGAACCAACAATGTATATCGCAACCAGGTTTAGTGGAGCAAACCAGCGTCCGCACGCTGGAACCAACAATGTATATCGCAACCAGGTTTAGTGGAGCAAACCAGCGTCCTCACGCTGGAACCAACAATGTATATCGCAACCAGGTTTAGTGGAGCAAACCAGCGTCCGCACGCTGGAACCAACACTGTGTATGCAATAGCGAGGAGAACAATGTCGCCAGAGCGACAGCTGGAGCGTGAGACTCAGGAACTCATACAGGTTAACCCGCGCGGTGCTGGAGCACAGGAACCCCGGAATACAGGCACACCGGAATGCTGGAACACCGGAACGTTAGCATACAGGAACACCGGAAAGCTGGAACACCGGAACATTAACGTACAGGAACACTGGAACACCGGAATGTAGCATACAGGAACACTGGAAACAGGCCCAGAGATCTGACAAGCAGGTCAGGCAGAGTGGAGTCAGAGACACCACGAAACGGCAACCTGGAAGTGCTCAACCTGGGTTTAAAAAGGCTGTGTGAGGAGGGCTAATGACAGACAGCCAATCACGAATACTCAGCAGGTGATAGACACAGAGCAGCACGAATCACGGGCACCGTGATACTTATATTCATACACGGGATGTGTCTTACAATGGTGTTACAACCTCGCCCATTCGGTACCTTCTGTCTTTCCGATATGTTTTGAGTTCTTCACCCATGCAAAGAAAACAAAAAACATACTTTTTGGGAGACTCCAATTATATCATTATTGTATGTTATTTTTCTTGATTGTATTATTTTATCATTTTTCTGTGGGATCCTGAGAACATGTATTGTTTTTATTTATCTCTTATTCACTTTTTATTTATACATGATTTCGTATTTTTCTTATACTGTGCTCGTTTATGGATTTAATTTGAATTTTGTTTGGTATAATCCTCTGACCCGTGTCCAATAGCAGAGTGACGAACTGTATATATAGAAGACATAGTACAGTTTCACTTTTTTCAAAAAAACCCTTGAGGAAGTGGAGCGATAACTCCACGATATGCGTCGGGTTACCCCCAGTACGGCACTCATGCTATTGGTCCCGCCTACGCCCCCTGCGAGTTCTCCCATTCGCTTCTACCAGCCGGTTCATACCGGGTTACTGTCCTTAGCGTTTGCCCGTAAGCCACAAGGTGAGACTCTCACTAGTAGAGAGTTTTGTGTCTTATGACTGTGCACATTATCACGGAGGACTTTATTGGGAGATCTACATTCCCGTGTGGGACACTCAGAGGATTCCTGAACGGACGATTCCTCTTTCCTCCACCGTCAGGACAGACACACAGGATAAGGTTCATTTCTCACCATCATTGTTGAAGAGGCTGTAGAAAGAAGACTTTTTGGGACGCAGTTCGAAGGCTAGTAGAGGTGGGACCTCTTATATGCATGAAGCCCAAGAGGGGCTAAATGGGAGTGCAATATTTGTTGTATATTACATTTTATATGGATTATTAAAATACTACACTTAGTTTGGATTTTACTTCTCTCTGTTTTTTTTTGTTTCGTTTTGCGCTTTGACTTACTGCAGACAATTAGATTTTACAGCCTATTACATTTAGAATACTTCAAGTCAATAGGGACTACATTGTGCAGGTTCTCTAACCATTCATTACTATTTAATTCACCATCATTAGGCCTCACCTTCATTAGGTTAGTAAGTAGCCCTGTCAACAAGAACTCTGCTGGTCCTGTCTTTTAGAAGTTAAGTTGGTTATGGATGAGGCTATAGATATCCCCCTCCCGCTACCTCACTGCAACCCCATCGGCCCAATTCATAGATAGAGCCTCCTCCTCTCTGCTTCTAAATATATATTTGGCCTCACCTGTAACTCTCACTCATTAGGCCCCTGTATCTCTGTCTTAAAGGGATAGTAATGTTTCATAATAAAAGCAGCTCTAATTAATCATCATAGTATTTGGACTTTGGAGAGTGTTATTTCAATTCTGTCAGAGCTGTAGTTCAAGAGTAATTCAATGACAAAGTATCCCCCTCTCGCCCCTTTTAATGATGTAACACTGCTCAGCCAGAGCAGAAGGGAGGTGCCGAGGTAGATTGCAGAGAGGGACAATCTTCAATTAAGATAAGGGAAAAACCTGAAAAACTTGTCAAGGGGGGGCAGGGCTTTCATTGTTCTCATAGGAAGAAGATTGTCCCCTGCTGTTATCTGTCTGGTCTGTGGACTGCATTCCACATCTGAGAAGAGATGGCTTACACTAGGTAAAAAGGGGAGGGAGGGGAACCTTTGCTTGTGAATATCTCTCAAACCATAAAGGGTTGAGAGATAAGACTTATATCGTTCTTCATGTTTTTTTAATGCCTACAAAATAAAATAAAGATAAAACAAAGTATTACTAGCCCTTTAATTTTAGATGTCACTGCAAGGTCAACATTCCCCGCCTATCGTTTAGGCTGTACACCCCTCGGTCCAAATCATAGTTAGAGCCCTACATTTGCCAGTTGGCTGAAAAGAGGGCCTCAACTGTTAAACTTATCTAGCGATGAGTTAATTTTTTCCATGTCTTTCAGCTCAGGCCAGGATGAGACCTTTCAGTAAAGGGTCACAATCAGAACAGTCCAGTCCTCAAATCTATATGACATGGACTGTACCAAAAATAATGGCAGAAATTCAAAGACAAGGCATCCCATTTGCAAAATCAGCACGAAACGCTGAATTGTTCAAATTGTTGTTTTCAATTTCCCACACTCCCAGGCCTAGTCCCAGTCCTGTTGCATCACCATCTCATGTAACAGAGTTGGCGGATATTCAAGCCTCCTTAGCCACTCTAGCCGCAGCCTCTATTCATGCCAGCTGGATATGCTAGAAACTCTTCAGCCCTGCCGACTGGCAATTCAGGTTCCCTGTCCAGATAAATCACATGGTTCCTCTGTTAACAGTCTCCCTGTCAGTGGTCAACCAGTGATTATATCAGCCCAGCTAAAGGGTATGTCACAGGGCCCTTTGTCTGCATCTCATTCCTCATTCATCCCCTGCGTTAAATCATATATACCCTCGGAAGAATTCTTTCTCTTTCTTATGCTTCAGTGCATGATGCAATTCAGCTGATTATCAATTCTGGCAGGGGTACCTGTAATCCAAAGCGGACATTTCGGATGCCTTTAAGTTGCTTCTGCTGCATCCCTCCCTCTGGCACCTTCACGGGTTCTTTGGGGCTAAAAGCAGCCCAAAGATATTTGATTTATTCGTGGAAACCCGGTGCTGGATGTATGTCGCGCTCCCATACTGTCCACTACATGGACGATTTTCTTACTATCGAATCCCCTATGCGGTTCCTGAGGGATTAGATAAGCTGAAGAAACTGTTTATATACCAGTAGCTAAGGAAAAAACATTTCAGTGTCTTTGTTTTTTAGATATTCAGTTTGGATTTTAGCCTTATGAAGGCATCATCGCGAAAAATTCACTTCTTTTTTTTCCCCAGTCAGGTTCTGTCAGAGGGTGGAGCTGCAGTCTCTGCTAGGCATGTTAATGTTTGCCATGAGAATTATTTCCAAAGGGTGCTGCTTCATTTCTCATTTACTGGACTATTGTCCGATGTGCCTGCTGAAAGTGGCAGGATTCATTTGGACAAAGCGGTTCAGTCTGATCTGGCCGTGTTGTCACATTTCTTGAGCAATTGGAATGGCCGTTCCATGTTTATTCCACAGGCCTCCTTAGATTAAACTTCAGTGGTCATTGGGGGACTTTGCAGACATTTATCAGGACCACTTGATGGCAGAAGCTTGGCCTCCGGAAGTTCTAGTTATCTCTAAATTTGATCTTACCTCATTCCTAAGTGAATTGTATCCCACTGTGGCAGCAGCAGCCACGTGGGGTCATTTATGGACAATGCTTGTATGCTTGTAATCTATAGAAATGTTCTGACCTACAAAGATTAAGAAAGCATTCCCTTGTTTACTCTTCTGCCTATAGGGCCCACCATTGCCATTGCTGTGTCTGTTAGCCATTCACTAGAATAGTGCAGTTAGCCAATTATTAACATACATATTTTTAGCCAATAATCATTCCTGGGGACTCTCTCTAGATCTGCCCCGGAGTCTCTGGTTTTCAGAATAAATTAACAGGTTTCCGGGGACAGAAGCTGATTCTCCAGATTTGTCTTCAGTAGTGCTCTGTACCACCCATTTTGCCCACTCACACCCTGCTCCTCTCATATCCCTGCCAATTTAAGTACTAACCCTGCCTCTGAACCCTCCAACTTGTTTAACCCCTTGAGTGCCAGAGCGGTACGCAGCAATGTGTTGCGTACCTCCCTGGCACTCAAAGGGTTAAGCCCTGCCTACATTATGACTCAACAGCATCATCTGGACACCCCTGTCTCCAGCCCTTTGTGTTCTCCTCATCAATCTGATTAATCCCTGCCAACATTGTGATGAGAATAGTGTCATGCGGACATACCTAACCCCAGCCATCAAAAAGTTCCCAGATATACCAATCATACAGTTTTCTATTGGGGGGAATAATCCTTACTAAATCAGGGTTAAGGCGGGCAGTCCTAAATTGGGCAGACTTTCAAGGGGACATTTTTGGAGATAAATGTTCCTTTGAAAAGAAATTTGGACTGTCCCCTGGAAAGGGGGACATCTGCTCATCCCAATTTTTGCGACTGTTGTGATCATCCATGCACCTTGCGAGCAGGAGCACAGGTTGCGGCAATCCTAAAAAGAATGGTGGCTTTATGTGTAAGTGCAAAGTGGAGATAACCAGCTGCATTATAGGAGAAATATAACATTTCTTTTGAATTAAGATGCTTTTATCCCAATGAGTGCTAAAGAGATCTCCAAAACACAATGAAACAATGTGTTGGAGACTTTGCTAAGATTTGAGAAGTTAAAAAGCTCCATTGAAATATAAGGAAATTTGGCAATTTTTTCATTTTCTGTTTGACAAAAACTGGTTTGCTCCAGAGTTTTTCCCACTTTATTTTATTAATATGGGAAAGGTGACCAGATATACCTTTACATCAGTGGTCCTCGATCTTTTTTGTTCACGGCACCCCGATCACATAATCTGGATATTTTGTGGCACCCCTAAAAATATTTATGTAATTCAGAGTATAATGAACATACCTGGGAATTTTTAAAATGAGCCGACCCTGAGATCTTAAATATTAACTCTTATGGGTCCCCATAAAAAAAGATTCTAGGAGAAAAAAATCCCCACTTGTTGCAGCCCACAGGTTCTCCAAACAGTCCTCAACTGACCCATAAGACGCTATAACTTAACTCTTTAAGGACCAGAGGGATAAGCAAAGTAATGCGCTGCATGCACATCTGGTTCTTATCTCATACTTCCCAACATTTCAAATACCCAAAGAGGGACAATTTTGATTTAGGTGGTGTTGCTGGGGGGGCTGGTGGGTAGTGCATTACTGTGAATTTTAGGTTATATCATGACCTATTGAAACATCTTTCTGTAACTGAATTAACTATTTAACACAAGGTCAAAGTATTATATTTACACAGACTAATGTATAAACATATACTGAAGATTATTCAAACATGAGTGAGTTTTATTGCTGTGGAGCAATGTGATACACTTATATACACACCACACAGTATGATCTTCTAAAAGGGATTTGGGTATCAAAGAGCGACACTTGGGAGGTATGCTTAACCCTCTGAATTCCAGAGGTATACTCAGTGGGTTAATGTTAACACTGCTTGAACACAAAATACAAAAAGGACGTTTGCCTCTACCGCTCTATAAAAAGCACCAAACTAGCTATGAGGGGCACCGTGGATGTCCGTGACACACAAAATGCCACGTAACCCTAGATGAAACCCACTGCTTTAAATGCAGGTATGGTTCAGCAGGATTGCACATGAACATACCTGGGAACTCTCAGGGTTTGACCCTGAGACTCAGGGTTTTGACCCAAATCTCAGGGTGAAGGGCCACATTCTCAGGGTGAGAGAGGTCTATGTCACCTACTATATGAATTTCCCCAATTAAATGTTTCCTTAGCCTCTAAACTGTTGCCATTAGTACCATAAAGACAGTGGGAGATGTCCTGCTTGTCTTGTTTGTGTTCAGGCAGTGAGTTATCCAAACTGTAGCATGTTAAAGGTCCCTCGCACACGGCCCGGAGCACCTCTGTATTAGAGCAAGCAGGCACATATCGCATAAAATCTACATTATGGGTAGCTTTAAGGGTTAATATTTCAAAGATCTCAGGGTCAGCTCATCTTGAAAGTTCCCAGGTATGCACATGAACATACCTGGGAACTCTCCGGATTTGCCCCGGAGACTCCGGTTCTGACAGAGCTTTACCGGGTCTCCGGGGCAGAGGCAGATTCCTCCGGATGTGGAGAGTTTCTATTGAAACTCTGCCACATCTGCTTTTTCTCCCGTTGTGACTCCTTCCCCAGCCTTCTGTGTGACACATTTAACCCTCTGAGTACCAGAGTGGTACGGAATGCATTGCTTTGCAATGCATTCCGTACCACTCTGGCACTCAAAGGGTTAAATCCCCCCCCCAACACTGGTGTTAAGCCCCGCCCCTTTTTGAGCGATTAGCGTCATTTTTGTTACCCCCTGCTGAACAGAGGACTACCCTCCGGGTAGCCCTCAACTGAAAGTTCCCAGGTATGCACATGAACGAGCGCAACATCGCAGCATTTGATGTTCACGTTTTTAATATTGGATCCCCTTAGACGCTGGCCAACAAATGCTTCATAACACTGGTTTTGTAAAATTAGAGCTGTACACATTAGCCCGTTTTAAACAGTGTGGAGATATAAACGCAATGGACATGTGACTTTTTTAGGGAGCGATCTAGAACATTACGGAAGTGTTTCTTAGTAGGAATCAATTATATAACAGCAATACCTTTGTTGTTGAACGTTAACCCTTTGAGTGTCAGAAAGGTTTCCAATCGGATACCTGTCAGGCACTCTGATTAGGAACGCTAGTTATGTTACAGCTGGGGAGCCACGTGTTACCACTGGAACCGACAAGCACGTTGAGTTCGTCGCGGTTTGAACTCCTATTGCTTGGTAGAGAGTAGGCGGAGTGTCTCCATGGTAACACTAAACAAGTCTAGTTCGGAGTCGTTGGTGCAGAGTCTTAGAAGTGTGTCTTTTGTCCACTCGGTTTCAGAAACACACTCGTGTCAGTCTGCACCTTCGTCCCAGGTAAGTACCCCGGGTCAGGAGATCATACTAACATGCCTTATGCCGCGGCTGGGCAACTTGAAGCTCTCCAGCTGAGGCTGGACAGCAATTCCCATCATCCTCCTCTGTTGGGGGATGATGGGAGTTGTAGTCCAGCAACAGCTGAGGGACCTCATGTTGCACAACATTTTTTTAGATAATACATTCAAGGGGTGTCGGGTGGGCAACCCATTGATTTACTGAATGGTAACTCCGATCCTCTGTATCAGTAGACTAGCCAGTTGAGGATTATGGAAGTGTAGTCCATCAGCAGCTTCTGGAGATCCACATGTTGCTCACCTATATGTTGCATACAAATGTAATTGCTAAATAATAGCAAGGGATGAGTGGAAATAAGAGATGAGGTCCGAGCACAACTCCCATAAGGCGGCACAAGCAATCAACCATCCCAAACTACTTTTTCTTACACTTTTTTATTCCATATTCTATGTTTTTTTCTCTCTTTTATGAATCTCTTCTTTTACATATTGTATCTGAGGTGAAATTGTATTTTCATTTATTAAAACGACTGAATATTCATTCTTCCTCCTGCGTTTACTGCTTCCTTCCATTTCCTTTGATCATTCTATTTAGTTCATTATTCTTTCATTCCTTTTAGAATGTCTGCACAATTATATAGTTTTTTAATGCCGGGATAACAATAATGCTTTTTTAAATCCATTACAGTATTGCAATAAAACTGGTCCTGGTCAATGTTTTGTATGCTTCCATACTGTTGTGTAAATGGAAACTGTCATTGCTGTTTTTTGTATAATCACAGCCTTAACAACTTGAGGTCTGAGGACCAGAGGGCTGTGTAAAAACATTGCTTGGCAATTTATGTTTTGCACTTGTAGATGTGGAATATGACATTTTCATTCTACATTGTGTAGCTGTGCAGTTTAGTTTTATACATGTTATTACTCTGTATTAGATGCTCATACACTTCTAGAAAGAAAGCTTCTGTTGTATGGGTTTGTTTTCTCTGTCCTATTGTCATTATTACTCCATTTTAAAATCCAGCAAGTTCATACCTTGCTCTAGATGTACAAAATGAAAGTGAGAAATTCTGGGGCCAACTTTGGAGACCTCTCTAGTATTCAGTGGGTTAAAAGACATATTTAGCTCAATGAGAATGGTTATTTGTTCCATATGGTGCAGACAGTTTGCCAAAGCATCGCTCCAGTTTTTAGTTTGTACATATGACCCCATGTCTCTGTTTTCTGTATAGGCAAAATCAATGGCAGATATTTTGATGGCTATTATATACTAGCAAAATAAGTCATTTTTACATTGTTTTTGTATTTCTGACACAATGCAAAATTTACTTCATGCAAAGCAGCATGAAAAAGCTCAAGTTTGTTCTGGGGAAAAAAAGAAGTATATTGTTTTTCATGTAAAACTAGAGTAACTAGTGGAATCCTACCTGAATAGCAAAAATGCAGAAAATGTGTCTATTCCCATAGCCTCTGGTCTTGAAAGGGTTAAACTACTTAAAGTTGATGGAACCATGACCCTATAAAGCCCCCATTCCTTTTCACTGCCTATGAATCCTCTCCAGCTGACATACATTTTTACATTGTTTTTTTTAATTAGGAATGAGTGCTCAGGAAGTCTCTTCTTTGATGGACCATGGAACAACTAAGACCTATCAAATTCCCATTGGCCACCTCGATTACAGCTTTATCTCAAAGTGCTTAGATGTTAAATATTTGGAAAAGATCCTATTTGTTCTCAGGTAAGACTCTTTTCTTAGGCCTCTTCCTGTGGGTGACAGAACTGTAGCAGCACTTCTGTCTCATTCACCTGCCACATACTCCTCTTGTGGAAATGCAAATTGTCATTGCTCTATTTTGCATAATACAGCCTTAACCACTTGAGAACCATAGGGGTGTGCATTGTGCAGCTTTCCAGTCCTCAAGCAGTTAAATAGTGTAGAAGTATTAGTTTACTGTTTGTTGCCATTTATTTATGTTTTCCACCATGTAGATCTGGACTATATTTTTTGCTATTCAAACTTGTAGCAACATTTCCTTGTTTCACACTTTTTTTATTAATACTAACACGTAGTTATGTTTCAACATATCCATGATTCTGTGCATATGCAGAGTAATGGCTCAAAACAAGTTTATTTCATGTTATTATTTTGTATACAATCATTCTGAAAAAAAAAGCAGATATGGCATTTAGCACCTTGAATGCTAGAGCGTTTTTGCATTGTTTGGGACTGGGACCTCTTGAACTTTTGAAGGTTTAACCCTTTGAGTTCCAGACAGGTAATGCAATTGTGTTCATTACCCCTCTGGCACTCAAAGGGTTTTAAAAGCCACATTTATATGAAAGGGATTTTTTGATTTCTTCCCAGTGGTTTGCTACAGAATTAGTTCAGTTTTCATTTGAACATAGGGCCCTTTGGCAGAGCAGATGCACTTGTTGCAAACTCGTGGAGAGAACACAAAGTGCAGCCAAAATAGTGGTCTCATCACTTGATACATGCCCCTATGTTTTACCTTAGGAACGCTGTTTGGAATGATCTGTGGGTACAGTCAATCTTGATTAACATCTATTAAATATCTTACAGGTCTGGTGAAGAAGGACTTTACCCAGACCTAACAGAATTTTGTGAAAAGCGGATTCAAAGCTTATCTCCTAACAGTCGAGCTCTGCGGAAAGACAAACCTCCAGCAACTGCAGCAGACTTCTCCTTAGAAGAATGGCAACATATAGATAAAGATATAAAGGTATGGAGTTTTTTCTCAAACTTAAACAAAAAAGCAGCTCTGATAAATCTTCATAGTATTTGGGCCATGGAGAGTGTTGTTTCAATACTGTCAGAGTTGTAGTTCAAGAATAACTGAATGATAAAGTATCTACCTACCTCCCCTTTTACTTAGTGTAAGCCACCTCCCCTCAGATGTGGAATCTGGTCCTGGGACCACACAGCTCACAGCAAGGGACAATATTCTTACTGTGAGTATAAGGAAAAAGCTGATCCCCTTGACAGGTTTTTCCTTATTCTCACTGAAGATTGTCCTTCTCTGCGATCCATCCAGACAGTTTTGCTGCTCTGAGGTGATCAGTGTTACATCCGCAAAAGGGACAGGACGGGGATACTTTATCATTCAATTACTCTTGAACTACAACTCTGACCGTATTGAAATAAAACTCTCCATGGCCCAAATACTATGAAGATTAATTGGAGTTGCTTTACTATCCCTTTAAAATCCCTTGGATTCTAGAGAGGTCTTCATCGGATTGCTCTACTGGAGCTCAGTCTAACCTCCACTGAATGAATATGCTCACTCTGCTCGTGATTTAATGCTGTCGTTCTAAAACATACCCTCTGGACTCTCAGACTAGGGGGTTATGCACTAAGGTTAGATAAAGGTAAGCTAAACTCTGACATGCGTATGCTGGTCTTTGGAGCCTATCCGCTAAGCTCTCTCCTACTAGTAAAATAGTCTTCATAGAATAACAGAGGAATTGGAATTTATCTCACCTTTGTACACCCCAACCCCCCTTGCTGGTACCTGAGGATTTTCCTACATGATAACAGGTGGGCTGCCTACCATAGGCACTGATTAACTCATCTGTGCTGAAGCTGTTAATTCCTTACATATTGGGGGTGGGGGGAATGAATTAAATTGATATAAAGATGTGAAACTCTTGAAGTCCTGTTCTATTCTGTGGAGCCTATGCACTAAGATATCTTCATTTTATGAGATTTGTGTATAACTTTCATAGAATAATAGAAATTGGACACATTTTATCTCACCTTATGAGAAAAGGGTGGTTGGTACCATGTTAGCCAACAAAAAAGCAGGAGACTGGTAGAGTAAAAAATGATACAGTTTTATTGGCTACTGAGCTAGCCAGTAAATGTATAATGTTTACTCTACCAGTCTCCTACTGTCTCACTTTAATCACACCTTTATCTAACTTTTAGTGCATCTGCCCTAGGCTCGTTATTAGCCCTGAGAACAAGTTTGTGAACCACTAGTGTTATAGGTTACAGCTTCTGTATAAACGAAGAAAGTACAGACAATCCCCACACAGTTCCTCAGAGTATGTAATCCGTGCATGTTTTCAAGATCTCCTTATACAAGACGGGTAGATCTGTGTTAATCACCTTCGTTCCTATGTGAAATCCTGAATTCACCACTGTTTGGGAGGGGGACATATGAACTGGTACAGTGTATAGTGATATATACAGAAGAGCAACTCCTTAGTCATAACCTGTGATCACAGACAGGCAAATGATTAACAAAAATGTGTATGCTTATATATTTTCTATATGTTTTCGAAAGACTTGTGAAAAAATACGATAATTGGCATTTAGTTTTATAAAATGTGTGTGATGTAGAGATTATGGGCCCTGTACATAAAAGAAAAGTGGAGTAATTCTGGGACATACTAACTGAACCATAGGGAACAAATGTCCACTTCATTTAAACTGAACTTTTAACCTTTTGAACGCTAGAGAGGTATGTATTCAACATCTCTAGTCTTCAGTGGGTTAAACCTTTCTTTGAAATCTGTGTTTTCACCCTAGTAATACATATTGTTTGCTCCGCTTTTCTTTTGTATATAGGACCCAAATTGTATGTGTGGGTGTTTGTAAATAGCAGTGAAAGAACATTTAGGGACTTATGTTAAAAAGGCAGGAGTTTGGGAGCAAGCCATTGCATTATAGGGGAGAACTAATTCCCATTGATTTAAATGGGGATTTTAACCCCTTGAATGATAGATCTCCAACACATTGCTTCATAAATCAATGGGAATTTTAATTTCTCCCCTGTAGTGCAAGTGGTTTGCCCAACGATATATCTTGGCCTAGGCCGACTAGGCCTATGGAGGCACTTTACAGGGGGAGGCATAAAAAGCCTCCCCACCCACCCGCTACCATGCAAAGCTGGATAACCAGAAACTACCAGTGACATCTCCTGAACACAAACTGCTTGGGTCACATGTACCAGGACTCATCCTGTTGTCCTGGCACTTGCCCATGTGTGGGAAGTAGGGGTTATGTCACACTGCTCTGCGCGGAGCTCACTAACTGTAAGTTAAAAGAGCTCTCGCACACCTTCTTCTTTTGACCAGAACATCTCAATCCTCAACGTAAAAAATAAGAAAATAGAAAAGCGATAATATAAGAAATTGACATTGGAGAAGACACCGGATGGGAGCGCTCTGAGGAGCATCCATAGACATCAAGCCAGTCGAATCGTGATGTAAAAGAGATTTTCTTCTTTATTTAAATGTACGTAAAAACAAGCAGGTGTAGAGCAACCACTACAGAACACAAACAGATGAGTGAAATTTCCCAAACGATCCTCCTAACGCGTTTTGTATTAGCAAACACTTAATCGTAGGCTCATCCGGTGTCTTCTCGTTTGCTGAAACCGTGACTGTGGTTGTTGGGGGCTGCACCGGAGTGTGCAGGGTCTAAATGACCGGGTGAGTCTTCTGCCTTTTTGTGCTACACGATTATTGAAACAAATAGGATAGGATTCGGAGTGTATCAGAGTAGCAAGTTTATAAGAGAAGCGGCAAGTTTTCCTTGATAATGTTATGTTAAACCTCACTGGATACTGAATTATTGAGTGTGTGAAAGTATGGTACTATATATGAAGAACGATCTGACTAATCAAAGAATACATAAATAGTATGAAAGAGTGTGTGTGTGTGTGTATATATGTATATATATATATATATATATATATATATCTCACATAGTAATTTAATCTGATACTATATGATAGGGGAGATAATAGGGTTCCCCTGGGACTACTGGGTATAGTTCAAATAGAGTTCCTTAACACACACACGCACCTCGGCCCTTCCTCCTCCTAAGCTCTACCCAAACCAGTTCTCTTATCCAATTTCTCTCTCTAACTGCCAGGTTTCTTTCTCACCCTCCCTTGAACCCTTTAGCTATGTTTCTCTCTTCCACTCATGAGCATACCTGGGAACTTACAGTTGAGGGCTACCCGGAGGGTAGTCCTCTGTTCAGCAGGGGGTGACAAAAATGATGCTAATCGCGTCAAAAGGGGCGGGGCTTCACGTGAGTGTGGGGGGGACTTAACCATTTGAGTGCCATAGTGGTACGGAATGCATTGCAAAGCAATGCATTCCGTACCACTTTGGCACTCAGAGGGTTAAAGGTGTCACACAGAAGGCTGGGGAAGGAGGAACACCAGGAGAAAAATCAGATGTGGCAGAGTTTCAATAGAAACTCCCCACATCCGGAGGAATCAGCCTTTGCCCCTGAGACCCGGTAAAGCTCTGTCAGAACCGGAGTCTCCGGGGCAAATCCGGAGAGTTCCCAGGTATGCTCATGAGGCTTTCTCCCCACTCCTTTTATTTTCTTGGGCACACGCCATGCATGTGGAAGCAAGACTGTGCTTTTATCCCTGTTTCCAGGCTAGGGATCGGAAGAGAGAAGAATAGCTATTTTAGAGCCAGAAAAAGAATTGGGGTGTTAAACATTCCCAATTATTTTAAACTAGTTTAAAAGCCTGTGTACACGGTATTCTGTGCGTACGGGCAGTCTCTACTGCACATGACTGCATTAGCAGTCTGTACTGCGCATGACTACAAAAGGCTGGTTACACGGGCCAGCATCCTGTGCGTACGGGCAGTCTCTGCTGTGTATGATTGCTTCGGACAAACATACATCTGGCCTTTTATTATATAGAATTGGGCTCTTAAGCCCTTGAATGCTAGAGTTCTCCACTGCATTGCTATGGCTTGAGTGTATTTAACCACAAATATAGTAGTGAGATATGTTTGCTGATATACCTTCCAAAATGTAAGCTGGAAAAAAATGGAACCACTCTATGTACAGAATAGTACACTCCTGGAAGTTGGTTCAGTGGGACCCCTGCTCTCATTGACTTAAGTATTTTTTATGAGGGGCTTGATCAGTGTTCTCTCTAAGGTGAGTAGCCTAGCAAATAAAAAGTTAAAGAGGACTGTATGGAAACATTTTTTGTACAAGGCATTGGACTAACTTGCACCATGTAGGCTTTCAGTTTAATTTTTTTTTTCTATGTCGTCCAATACAGGTTACTGGTAACTCTGGGTAGGTGATCCGCCCCTTTAAGTAGGCAGGAACAGTTCTAGAACTGTATGCAGGGGGTGGAGCCTACCTTCCCTCCTTGGCTACAGCTAGCCAACCAGCTCTAGAAAGATTTGTTTCTTGGTGAAGATAACACGGGCAAGAGAACAGTTCTGCTATAGCTTTAGAAATGTATTTTTCTGTTAGAAATGGAATACCACAATTAGGCGGATTACCATAACTGACAATGCCCTTAGATGTGGCTAGCTCAGTGACCAGGTGCTTTTTGTGGACCTTAAGCCCGGGGAGGGGGAATCTTGGCTACAAGTTCTTTCCCCAGGATTTGCCCAACGAGGCTTCTTCTTTAAACATGGTAATCTGAAGACAGAAGATCTGCAGGAAAGGTGAGCAACCCTTTCAGTGCTGCAGGTCCACATGTCCCACAGTGCACCTCCACACAGGGGTTTTTCATTTGGAGTTCCTATTGCATACTCCTGCACTCATTGGGTCTGTCTGTATGTCTTAATGTGAAACAGGTTGTGTGCTAAACACGCCAGGGCTCACAGCATCAGTAAAATAGAGACTCCAAGATAAGAAAAAACACCACACCTGTAACTCACCAGCCTCACTTGAAAACGCAGAGCGCTGCAATAGTACGGCTCTCCTCATACCGTACAATGATAGCCACAAAACAAAGTAAAGAGTCGCAGCTGCTTCTGGCTCCAAAAAAAACACTCATCCAAATTCGTAAAAAACTCCTTTATTCCTCATATTAAAATAGCAAGCATCCAAGATGAACAGCAGAGTACAGTGACCCACACCAGGAATACATTCATGACATATGTCTAACACGTTTCACGCCATCAGCGCTTAATCATAGACTAGCGCGTTTCACGCCATCAGCGCTTAATCATAGACTGTATGTCTGTTGGGTGTTTGGAGCAGGTTTATGTTGTATTTAACCCTTTAGCTGCTGGTTTGATATTCATTTGGGGGGTTTTCTGACACTTTTCCTACTGGTTCAGTGTTTTTTGGGTATCCTAACATGTTCTAGTGATGTTTCATGTCTTTTAATATTACATTTTGTAAAATTTGAGTTCCGCGCGCTTTACCACATTCTTGTTGCTTGGGGCTAGACATAAGACTAAGGATGCTGGGGTCTCTGTATCCCCTATTGCGCATTGCTCTTCCTGTCATTCAGGGTTACTTAGAGAATTCTCAGGTCCTTTATGCCCAGCATGTTCTGATGCCCCTGAGAGTCTCCCAGGGACCTCCAGTCATGCAATAGAGTCAGTTTGGGTGCAAGAGTTCAAGGCTGCTACTAGGGACCTTAGGTCCAGTTTGAAACTCTTTCAGTCTCAGTTACAGGGGGTCTTTCATTCTTGGCAGACCCCCTCCTTCGTCAAGTCTTCCCTGACAAAGCCTCAGGGTGTGCATGATGTGTCAGATTCCTCTGAGGATGAACTGTTGGTGGATTCGGATGTTGAGGAATGTTCTGCGGTGGGCTCCTTTCAGTTTTTTGGGGACCCTTTTGAGGCTGATCCTGAGCCCTCGGCTGAGCTCCTGATCAGGGCTTTTTTTAATACCCTAAACATTCCCTTAGTGCAGGAGGTTCCTTCTGACCCTTCTGATGTCTTTCAGGAGGCTAAAAAGCCCATTACTTGCATTCCACCTAACTCCACTGTTGACCGCCTTGTGTCTGAAGAGTGGAAGTCTCCGGACAGGAAACTTCTGTCTCCAAGAAATTTGCCACGCTTTATCCCTTTTATGAGGCTGCACTTGCTCAGTGGGTTCATCCTCCTAAAGTGGATGCTCCTATCTGTGGTTGCCAGATGGGCTCTTTGGCTCAAGATCTGGTCTGCTGATACTGCATCTAAGAAAGCATTGCTCTCCTTGCCTTTTCAAGGCACTTCTTTGTTTGGGCCAGATCTCAAGGATCTGATTAGTGAGGCTACAGTGGTTAAGAGTACACTTCTACCCTTGTTTCCTAGGAAGAAAACACTGCTTAAGCGTAACCGGTATTTTTGTTCCTTTCAGAATGAGACATGTCCCACGAACCAGACGGTTCCCTCAGCTCCGCGTACCTCCTCCAAGCCCAAACAGCAGTGGAAGCCCAAGGTCTCCTCCAAGCCCAATTCTTCCAAGCCTTCTTCGGCATGACTCACCGAACCCGGGTTCACACTCTGCTGTGCGTGGTCATCTGCTTCACTATCACAGCATTTGGGAGGATTCAATGACGGACACGTGGGTTTTGCAGGTAGTGACTGAAGGGTACAGGATCCCTTTAGTCTGTCTTACTCGCTTTCTCTTCCTTCCTTCTCATACGCCTCAGGGCGCAGAGAAACACCTTCTGTTCTGTGCTGTTCAGGCTCTTCTGAACAAGGACATTCTAGAGCCGGTTCCAGTTAAGGACAGAGGTATGGGTTTTTACTCAAACCTGTTTGTGGTCTCCAAGAAGGACGGCGGTTGTCATCCCATTTTGGATTTAAAGGATCTCAGTTCCTTTGTGATCCGGACTCATTATCCCCAGGAGTTTGTCACGGTTCGGTAAGCAAACACAGGACAAGTACTAAAAGGTAACACAAACAAAAATATCACAAAAAAAAAAAAAAAAAAAAAAAATATATATATATATATATATATATATATATATATATATATATATATATATATATATATATATATATATATATATATATATATATATTGGTAATAAAGAGCAAGCGACAACTACCAAAAATAGAAGACTGCTTCCGTGTCATTCTCTTGATATAGGCCCCAGCGACTGGACAAGGAGAAGTCTGCAATGCCACAGGTCCGCACCTGGGAGAAGCCAGACAAATGGGAAGGCAACCAGGAGTAAGTCTGCCAGAGCCACAAGCCTGCACCATATTGGGTATCTAACAGAACGAAAGGCCACACTAGAGGATAGTTAGCTAGAGCCACAGGTCAGCGCCAGATTGGGTGGTCAGACATGCCAGAAGTCACAAACGGAATGGGTGGTCAGACAGGCCAGAAGTCACACACGGAATGGGTGGTCAGACAGGCCAGAAGTCACACACGGAACGGGTAGTCAGCCAGAGCCGCAGGTCTGCACCAGAATGGTTGTCCAACAAAGCCAAGGGTCATACACGGAGTGGATAGTCAGACAGAGCCACAAGTCAGCACCAGGTCGGTTAGTCAGACAAGCCAGATCATACACAGAGCCAAAACTATAGACACCAATGAAAGGGCTACTGAGCCCTGTGTCCAGGCAGTTCAAATAGAAAAGTGAGAGAAAGAGGAGGAGCAGCCAACAGGTGGCTGTCTCTTTAAATGGAGCGCCTTTGGACGTGTGCCCAACTATGACGTCACTCGCCTGCCGGAACACTGGCAGCAGAAGTGGCTGGAGCCGCATAAGGGACCAGCAAGTGGCTGAGCCGTCAGAACATGGAATACGATCCAGCCTCAACGGAGGCAAGGCATCGCGTGTAGCAGACAGTGCGGCTGGAGCCACTGGGGAAAGATGCGGTCGGCTCAAGCAACCGCCGCACAGGTACCCTGACAGAGTCTCTATGGACGGTGATTGCTGCCATGTCCCTGGGGCAATTCTTTGCATCTCTGGATCTTCAGGATGCATACTTACACATTCATCCAGAGAGCTAGCAGTACCTCCGATTTTGCCTGCGACCTGGGACCTTTTCAGTTCTCAGCTCTTCCATTTTATCTGGCGACAGCTCCTCAGGTGTTCAGCCATGTCCTGGGAGCCTTAGTGTCCGTCCTCCACCGAGACGGAATCAGAGTTATTCCATACATGGACGACCTGCTTCTGAAAGCCCCTTCTGCGGAACTTCTTCATCAACAGGTTCAGCAATGCATTCATGCTCTCACCCATCACAGGTTGATCATCAACTTGGACAAATCAGATCTTGTCCTGTCCCAGAGTCTGGTGTTCCTGGGCCTCCTTTTCAATACCCAGAAGAACATGGTGTTTCTCATGGACGAGGTGGCTCATCAGATCGCCCACAGAGTTTCTGCAATACTGGCTCAAGATCCAGTTCCAGCCAAGAAGCTGTCATCTCTCATGGGGAAATTCATTTCCACCATATAGGCGGTACCATTTGCCATGGGGCACACCAGAGAACTCCATTGGTTTGTGATACAGGTGTTCAGGGGTCACCCGGACCTTCTGAAGATGTCGGTGTCACTTCCTCTTCATGTGGAACTGAGTTTGACCTGGTGGCTCGACCTCTCCAATCTGCTGAAGGGCCTACATCTTTCTTCCCCTTCCAATGTTGCACAGGGTTTTACGGAAATTACAACTGGAGCGTTGTCCAGTCATTCTGATTGCTCCGTACTGGCCTCTCCAAGCTTGGTTTCCGGAGCTACTGGGTCTGTCAGTGTTGGAGCCATTCCGGCTCCCTTGCCATCCGGATCTTCTTCTACAGGGTTACCTTTGGAAGTAGGATCTTCATCGTCTAGCCTTGACAGCTTGGAAATTGAATCCTCAATATTAAGGAAGAAAGGTAGACAAAAAAAGAAAGATTCGGCACCACCTAGATAGATAATATAAATAGGTACAGACGCTAATAAGCGAAGGTGCTAAGTAGTAAAATATATATCAAAAAAGAAAAAGAAGAAAAGTAGACTACTATCAAGCAGCACTCTTAAGTACCTATAATTATAACTAATGTATTATGGATTCGTCACAACATGACTATATAAGGAAATAAGAGTGGCATTAAACAATATGTGAAAAAGATAAAATCACATAAAAACAAAAATCTCTTTATTGACACATAATAGACATACAGTAGCAAGATAGGGGCATATTATCTATAAGATATATATATGCAAACCAAAGACTGGCTCAAAATAGATTCAAGCACCAACTGGTAAGCGATAATGTAAAGAGGAGTTGCATATATAATATCCCGCAACCCTATAACATTCTAACGCCCCTATTATTGTTGGTCGCCTGTATAGAATAGACCAGATCCGACAAAATAGGAATAACACCAATCATTTCAAGTACCAACTGGTAAACGATGGTAATCGCAGAGGTTGCATAAAGATTCTCCAGCAACCCTATATATTATCCATCGCCCCTATATATGTTGGTTACTAATAAACAAGAAAGTGCTAATATATGATATCATCAGCACACAAGTATCCCTAGTATGCGCCGAAACAGCGCATAACTATAGAGCAAATACAGATTGGTGACACCTATATAATTCACAACCCTATTGTACCGATCTAAAGTATAATACTTTCACTATTCAGCCAGCCCAAGGTTTGCATCAATCCCAATCAGAACTTCAGCCCCAAAGACTTGCTACAATAAACTATATAAAAGAAAAATATCCTAACGCGTTTCTCCCGTACACACGGGCTTCGTCAGAGGCAAACAAGTTGTTTGCCTCTGACGAAGCCCGTGTGTACGGGAGAAACGCGTTAGGATATTTTTCTTTTATATAGTTTATTGTAGCAAGTCTTTGGGGCTGAAGTTCTGATTGGGATTGATGCAAACCTTGGGCTGGCTGAATAGTGAAAGTATTATACTTTAGATCGGTACAATAGGGTTGTGAATTATATAGGTGTCACCAATCTGTATTTGCTCTATAGTTATGCGCTGTTTCGGCGCATACTAGGGATACTTGTGTGCTGATGATATCATATATTAGCACTTTCTTGTTTATTAGTAACCAACATATATAGGGGCGATGGATAATATATAGGGTTGCTGGAGAATCTTTATGCAACCTCTGCGATTACCATCGTTTACCAGTTGGTACTTGAAATGATTGGTGTTATTCCTATTTTGTCGGATCTGGTCTATTCTATACAGGCGACCAACAATAATAGGGGCGTTAGAATGTTATAGGGTTGCGGGATATTATATATGCAACTCCTCTTTACATTATCGCTTACCAGTTGGTGCTTGAATCTATTTTGAGCCAGTCTTTGGTTTGCATATATATATCTTATAGATAATATGCCCCTATCTTGCTACTGTATGTCTATTATGTGTCAATAAAGAGATTTTTGTTTTTATGTGATTTTATCTTTTTCACATATTGTTTAATGCCACTCTTATTTCCTTATATAGTCATGTTGTGACGAATCCATAATACATTAGTTATAATTATAGGTACTTAAGAGTGCTGCTTGATAGTAGTCTACTTTTCTTCTTTTTCTTTTTTAAGGAAGAAAGGGTTTTCTTCTGGTATGGTGGCTACTATGCTCAGTGCCGACAAACCTGTTTCTTCCAAGATCTACCATCGTGTCTGGTCGACCTTCCTATCTTGGTGTGCTGACAAGGACCTGTCTCAGGAACTTGATCTGCCTACGTTCCTGGCCTTTTTGCAGGACGGTGTGGATAAGTGCCTCAGTTTGAGTTCCCTTAAGGTTCAGATGTCTGCTCTCTCTGTTTTCTTTCAGAGGCGCATTGCCATCCTTACCGATGTCAAGGTTTTCTTCCAGGGTGTAGCTCATACTCGTCTTGCCTTCAAAATTCCTGCTCCTCCGTGGGATCTTAATTTGGTTTTGGGTGTTCTTCATGACCCTACACTTGAGTTTTTGGCTACTATTCCTCTATGCCTGTTGATGTGGAAAATGGCGCTTCTACTGGCGTTTTGTGTCTGTCCGCCGTGTTGCGGAGTTGCATGCTCTGTCCTGTAAACCACCCTATTTGGTGTTTCACAAGGACAAAATGGTGCTTCGCACCTCTCAGGAGTTTCTCCTGAAGGTGGTTTCAGAGTTCCATATCAATCAGGAGATTGTGGTGCCTTCTTTCTGCCCTGATACCACCTCTGACAAGGAGAGGGATCTCCACTTGTTAGATGTGGTGCTTTGTCTCCAGTTTTATGTACATTGCACTGTCTGTCAGGCGATCAGACGCATTGTTCGTCATTCCTGAGGGACCCAGGACAGGAAGACCTGCATCCAAGGCTACTATTGCTTCTTGGATCAAGTCCACTATTTGTAAGGCTTAAGAGCTGAGGAAGAAGCCTGTCCCTTTCAGGGTCACAGCTCATTCTACTCGATCTATTGGGGCCTCTTGGGCTTACAAGAATCAGGCCTCCGCTGATCAGTTGTGCAAAGCTGCCACTTGGTTGTCTGTGCACACCTTTTCGAAGCACTACCATGTTTATGTGCTTTGGGAGGAAGATACTGGAGACAGTCTTGCCTGTCTAGTATCTTCTTCGGTTCTTGGTGCTTCCTTCACTTTTGAGCCCTCTTGGCTCTAGTTCAGTGTGCTATGTAACAGTTTGGGGTGTTGTTACCCCATTTTGTGTCTGTTGAACTTCATTGTTGTTTCTTGGGCTATCTCTGATGGTTCATATCTGCTCTGGTGACTTTGGGGGCCTTGCACCTGGTCCTTGCCTTACTTCCCTCCTGTGGGAAACTCAATGGTTGGACATCCCAGAGTTACCAGTAACCTGTATTGGATGACAGAGAAAAGAGGATTTTAGTCTTACCTGTTAAATCATTTTTTCTTAGTCCATACAGATTACTGGTCTCCCACCCTGTCAAGGGACCATGCTTGGTTCTCCTGTGGCGGATCATGGGGGTCCTTCGGGGTCATGCTCACAGGAGTCTTCTTTCCCTTCACTTTCTAGTCAGTAGTTGCTGTCTCAAATCTTTCTGGAGCTGGTTGGCTAGATGCAGCCAAGGAGGGAAGGTAGGCTCCACCCCCTGCATGCAATTCTAGAATTGTTCCTGCCTACTTAAAGGGGCAGATCGCCTACCCAGAGTTACCAGTTACCTGTATGGACTAAGAGAAAAGTATTTAGCAGGTAAGACTAAAATCCTCTTACATACTCTTAACTCAGTACAGTTTTGCTCATGCACAGCTTTGAGGAAACACTGGGCTTGAAATGGAAATAATGGAGCATATGTAAAAAGGTAAAGGTGTAGAAATTCTGAGGCAAACTAACTGCACCATAAGGAACAAACAAAAATTATCATAAAAAAGTTTATTGCTTCTTAAATTGATAGGAATGTTTATTTGTCAACTTTGGTGCAGCTGATTTGCTGCAGAATTGCTCAACTATCTTTCTACATATGTCCCAGAAAGCAGTGCAAGTGTATCAGGCCTGCCTGAGTATTGAGGACAGATTTGAGCACCTCTGCCATACGGAGCAAATACAAATTTAAACTGATCTTTTAACTGTGTGCTAGTGGTCTCCAGCACACTGCTTTCCAATGTGTCAGAGCCCTCTCCTGCTTTCATTAAAAGCCCCATTTAAATCATCTGCAATTTGGGAAATTTTAATCTCTTCCTTATAGTGCAGTTGACTTGCCCAGAATTGCTCTACTTTTTATTCATGCACCTGCCCCTATACATTTGGATTTGTGTCTGCATATAGGTATTTGTTTCTATATTATAATATGAACGTCCATCTGTTTTATAAATTCATTTTCCAGTGTCCTCTAATAAATGATTGATGTATGTATGGATTGTAAATGACCTTCTATTAACTGTCACATGCAGTCACTGTGTTTATCTGCTAAACTAACCATTTAGCCTCTATTAGCCTTGTATTTTTTTTCCTCAGGAATGGTTGACTGATATAAAGAAAAAAGATCAGCTACAATCAACTTTGCTGCATAATGTTGAAAATTTGCCTCCTGTTCGGAGCTGTAGCAACTTCCCCAAGGATAATCAGGTAGTCCTTCTTAGAAAAGTCACATTTAACTGTCTGAATTCTGCAGTACTTTACACTTTACAATATATTGTAGAACAATTACAACGTTATCTGGAACACAGAGTGCAGAAGGATGGTTAAGAAAAAAACACAATTCCGACAGAATTTGCAGAGTAATATGCTGACACCACTGTAGCCTGCAAATTCAAGAAATAACTGTATTATCAGAAAGAGGTTGTAGAGGAAGATGGTAAAAAAAAAAAAAATACATGATTTCTGTAAAGTTTTATTCATGCAGTAACCGTTTGGGCTACTTAGGGCGTTATACACTAGAAGAGATTAACAGTTCTGGACAAAACATCTACACTATAGGAGACACACATAAATTCTGTAAACACCCATTAATTTAAATGCTAGATAGTTCTCCAACGCATTGCTTCTGTATGTTTGACTTGATCATAATATATAACGAAGATATGTTGCCCCCTCCGGGTGCTCTGTTATGAGACGAGTTGTGCCAATTCCCAGGCTCCACTCTCTCTTCCGGTACCTCCAGGCTACACATAGGTCATCTCAGTTCATCTCTGAAGTATCAGAGAAGGAGCTGGAAAATGGGGAATTGGCTTTATGCTCCATATAATGGAGCCCATGGAGGAGAATGAACACTACCTACAGAAAATAAAGGCAAATAATGATATGGAGGCATTTTTAATCATATTAGATGGCCACTGTCTTTGATTAGAGCACCTCAGACAGCCGTTGATGTAGAGATCCCCACCAAATCCCACTAGTAAAATTAAGGTAGGGTACCTTTAATCTTCTCCTCACAATGGGTGACTCGGAGTTTCAGGGTATACCTTTTTTTTTTTACATACTGATTAGATCATAAACCATAATCTAGCCTATGAGATGACTCTGTCCTTCATTGAAGGGTAGAGAGCATAAAACAACAGGAAGATACTGGATTCAGTCTCTCATTTTGCTGTAGGGAGTAGGAATATAGGTGACATGATGTTCATGTCCTAAGGGCATATGCTCTGTGCGTGATTATCATATCAGGGGGACTAGATGTTGTCATATTGTTTTACCTTCAGAATCCAGGGCTTACAACAGTTTTAATTTGTTTTCTACTTTTATTTCAGAAGAATAAAAAAACATCAGTCAACAAAACAGTGCCACGGGATTATAAAGACTGGGATAGGTAAGTGCTTCATCTAGTGTTTAGAAATAAAAGAAAAAAAATATATTTTTACAACAAAGATGCATATGCATTGATCATAGGTGATGGACGTAGTAGGAGTACTAACCTCAAACAGCCAGTGGTTACCTACCCTTATCAATAGGAGTCTAGCTATAAAGGTGATATCTCTGTATAGAGCAGGGATGGTCAGACTTTAAGAACAGAGCCCACTTTTTAACTATAAATCGCTATATATATATATATATATATATATATATATATATATATATATATATTGTATAGTTTGGGAAAGCCATGGTAGTCCAGTGGTATAGATGCCAATGGGCTAACATTCAATTTTAGGGCTGAGCTTTTGAGAGCGATGCTCCCTTTTTCAAATCTAATGCATACTGGTTTTACAAAATTAAACCTATACATTAAAAGCCATACTAAGGAAAACACAAAGCGATAAGTAATAAATCGTCTACTTTTCTTAACGCAGGAATGCGGCGGGCTGGGAGTAAGGGGGATGTATGAGAGACAGAGACCAATAGTACATGGACAGTCATAGAAAAATATGAGCAAGATGGGTAAACATGTAATAAATCAAAATAAGTAGAAGGAAATATTATGTAAAGTTTTGGTAATGTGTGAGGAATCCCAAGTACTTATTTAGTCCAGTGTGTTTGGTGTTGAAAAAAACTGATTCTTAATTGCAAATGTCTTTCTCACCTGTGTATTTCTGAAGTTCTCTCTGAGTATTTTGATTTTAAGGTTATGGATAGAGTGGGTTCTCTGGGTAAAATGATGTCAGACTCTTTGATTTATGGTATATCTCAAAAGATTGTCTGTGTGTATTCATCCGGAGATTAAGTGGTAGGCCTGTTTCAACAATGTAACATCCAGTTTCACATTCAGTTGTTGTATCATATAGACATTTGCTGATGGTCATGAATATAATCCTTTAACCCCTTAACGACCACCTGATCCAGGGGTCGGTGGCCCTAGAGGACCATGGCATTATTATTATTATTATTATTTTCTTTTAAGCGCAATGCATTCTGGGATTGCAGAGTGGCGTGTGCAGCCGTGCTGCAATCCCAGAATTCCATGACGTGCCTGGACCGTCACTGGTCTTTAATGTCAGGACAGGTGTGGCAACGTTAAAGGGATAGTAATACTTCGTTTTAACTTTATTTTATTTTGTAGGCATTAAAAAACATGAAGAATGATATAAGTCTTATCTCTCAAAGCTCTATGGTTTATGAGATATTCACAAGCAAAGTTCCCCTCCCCGCCCCTTTTTCCTAAGCCATCTCTTCTCAAATGTGAGTCTGGTTGTATGACAGGACAGATAACAGAAGGGGACAATTTTCTTTGTATGAAAACAATGAAAGCCCTTCCCCCCCTTGACAAGTTTTTCAGCTTTTTCCATTATCTTAATTGAAGATTGTCCCTCTCTGCAGTCTACCTGGGCATCTCCCTTCTGATCTGGTTGAACAGGGAAGGGATACTTTGTTTGTGAATATCTCATAAACCATAAAGGTTTCAGAGATAAGACTTATATCATTCTTCATGTTTTTTTAATGCCTACAAAATAAAATAAAGTTAAAACGAAGTATTACTATCCCTTTAAGGGGTTATTGTTGTATACCTATTGTAACTGATTAATAGAAAACTGACCAATGAATGGACAAACTCTGATATTATGAAAATCTTATGAACCAATATATTTTTTCATACAAATGAAAAGTCAGAGACATACAGTTCTCAATAGAATGTGATAGAAACTGCCTGTCACTTCCTGTCAGTTAGAACTATCAGGAAGTAAACACAGTAAATTCACTTCCTGGTTATTTAAACTGCTATAATTTTTGAATAAGACATCTGACAGCAATGAGAGTGACCTTGTTTTATTCAGCAGGAAATACACTGTAAAATGTGTTTTCATAAAAAAAAGTTTACTGCTCCTTTAAATATATAAGTAAAAAGAGCCCTTAAAGAGGTTTCTATGAATTTCAAAGCATTTGCTACACTTGTATGTGTTCATATGTGCATATTATATTTATATGTAAAATGTTTTTGTTTCCAGGTTTGATGTGGAAAAGGAACTGTCCAAAATTGATGTAGGCTCTGAAAAGAAAGAACTATCAAAAACCATAATCAATTCTAAAACGTCAAATATTAACAAAACTATAGACACAGCAGGTGAATAGCATTTTTTAATTTATTTTTTTTGTCTAGAAGTTATATGCAGTGATGGATATATAGCAAGGCTGTAGGACAGGGTTGGGTAACATGCCGTGCTCTAGTAGTTGATGTTGAAAATGCAAATCCAATCATCCAAAGCCATCCACATGCTGCCCACATCTACTACTAGAAATAAAAATGTCTGGTCATACCTTTAAAAAAAACCCGAAAAACAAAATTCAAAGTTCACCAGGAAGGAAACTGTAACTGCTGCATTCTCACTCTAAGGGCCTTATGCTTAAAGAAAATGGAAACAATTCTGCGACAAAACAACTGCTTCACAGGGAAGAAATAAAAAAAAAAAAAAATCCAATTTATTTAAATGGGGCTCTCAACTCCTTGAATTCTAGAGAGGTCTATGTAGCAAAATATAGTCTACTCACATTCTGCTCTAACTGGAGGGGAGGGGAAGAATATTCTCAAACACCCGGTTCATCAAGCAGACATCTCTGGGAAATATTCCTTCATGTGATGAATCAGTGGCTTCATTTGAAAGATATCCTCACTCGGATAGATTAGTAAAAAAAAAATATATTTATTGTGATAACAATAATTAAAGAGTTAATAATGTCTTATATTAGTATATATATATTTATGGTTTGAGAGATATAACGTTTTAAAGTTACCCCCTCCCTCCCCTTGCACTGATGTCAGCTGTAAAGCTGACAGAAGGAGATTCAAGTTTGTGCAACTCGAGGCGGCTCTACAGCAGAGCCGAAAAACCGCAATCTAAAAAGAGATACTTCACTGGGCTACAAACTGTACCTGTTTTGCAAGCACACTTTGTAGACCATTTCAGTGAAGTATCTCTTTTTAGATTGCGGTATTTCGGCTCTGCTGTAGAGCCGCCTCGAGTTGCACAAACTCGAATCTCCTTCTGTCAGCTTTACAGTTGACATCAGGGCAAGGGGAGGGAGGGGAGAACTTTAAAACATTATATCTTTTTCAAACCATAAAGGTTTGAAAGATCGTACTGGCATCTATTGATTTATTTATTTTTTATAGCTACAATATTACTTTTTATTAATATAGAACATTAATGACCCTTTAAAAGGTCTTTCTAACACATCACTTTTTCAAAGAAAACTGGCCAAACAATGGTATTTGTTTCACTGTGAGACCCCACTTTCTCAAAGAAAAGTGGCAAACGAATGGTTTTACCGAACAGACAAGATATGTATGCTTGATGATCCTCCCCCCATTTATAGCCAAATGTGAGTAGTGCTAGTAATGAACATGACCTCTGACGGGGAGAATGACAGATCCGGATCAACTGTTGTGTGATGTGCCTGAACCGCCAGCACTTTTTTGCCGGCTTGCCCACAGCTTTGGTGAAGGTACTTACTATTTCTTGCCTCCATGGATTTTCAGCCATTTTTTTTATTTCGTCTTTTTGCCAAAAATGACATTTTCGTCCGAAACATTTTGGCTACCGAAATTTTGGTGCACCCCTAATCACAATGTATACATGGTAAATGCAGTGGCGGTATCCTATAACATAAAGTCCTAGAATGCGTTGCTCACTGTGTGCGTAACCGCACATGCGCAGTAGGGACTCGCAGAACGTGCTGATCCGGAGCGGGGAGCTCCGGAAGGCTGACAGCCTGTCTGTGCTCCGGGGCGGCAGCAGAGGTGGCTGGGTGACAAACTGTCACCCAGCGCCTCCGCTGCTGCCCCGGAGCGGGGACCACAGACAGGTTGTGAGCCATCCGGAGCTCCCCGCTCTGGATCAGCCTGTGTATACGTGCTTTGTAACTAGTAATTTACATAAAAGGATTGAAGAATATAAATGTTATTTTGCGAAGAGGGATAGAAAGTAAATATGACTGAGAACAAAAGGTTGTACAAAATAGCTGAAAAAATGGTTTCTTGGACTCTGTAAACACACTTTCATTGAAGGTGTATGATAAAAGATTAAGTGGGCCGTGCCTCAAAGGACAGCACCAAGGTAAGTGTAATTGCTTGATAAAGAAAGGAAAATAAAATGGGTCCGTGTTTGTGTTTATTTTTTTATTCACCTATTTTATTTATATAAAATGTAACCCTTTTAGTGCCAGAGGGGTACCCAACGCATTGCTTTGCAATACGTTGCGTACCCCTCTGGCACTCAAAGGGTTAAAAGAATAGTATCAACGACTGTTTGCTTTGAGATGGCAACAGGAAGAGTTTTTA